>OZ010597.1:48923814-49187979 GCA_963932145.1 Acanthosepion lycidas | reverse complement strand
ATGTGGTATTATGGTGCATGGAGGATTGATTGGTGACGGATGAGTTCTTATGGTGAATGGGTAAATTGTAATGTATGAATGGGTTGTGAATCAGATTAGCTAGGTATAAGATAGTGAAGACCAGTCATACCCCCTCCCCTTTTTCGGCTTTGTGCCACAATTTTGTACTTTTACAAAATAAATATAAACAACACAATTATTTGTCAACTACATTGGCCTTCAAATTTTTATACCATAGAAGTTCATGGAAAAATGCACCTCAAAAATCCACCATCTGTATAGCCAGGTATGACAAATACCAACACCCTCTTCTGTTCAATGGCATATAAAAAAAAACCCCAGTACTGCTCGAAATCAAATTGATGAAATGAATGCTTTTTAAAATTAGATAAGATTAACCATACAAATTTTAAAGAAAGTCTAATCAACAACAAAGATCTTGTGTGTCCAGTTGCAGCATTTTCAGCTGAAAATATTTTAACTGTTCAGTCGTTGAAAGTTATCCCTTTCTTCATGTTGAGAATTTATAAAAATTTGCCTTTGAAACTTTTCATTATGGAGTTAAGCGTTATATTAGAAGCCTGTCCAAAAACTGTATAAACACAGTTGATACTTGGTCAACATTGGAAGAAATTATCCAATATTTAAATTCTATGGCTTTTGATCACAAGAAAGATATCCGAGTCAACACTTTTCAGCAATGGTCCCCAAAATGGTTGGAATGAAATATAACTAAGATATAGTAATATGTGCTTTTGAGTACTACGCAACATCACTGTCATTGTATAACAGGATTTTCAATTACCATCATTAGCAACATTAAGAAGAATGACATCGTTTCAAAACTTAATGAAAAACCTTTTTATGCTATTTGTATTTAATACTCTTAATGCTAGTCAAAAAGGGTGCATAATTCTCCATGATGAAGTATATATCAAGAAAATGTTACTATGTCATGGTAAACAACTATTTGGTAAGTCTGTTGACAAGCCATCTCTACTTGCTCAAACAGTACTTGGTATAATGTTGATATGTCTTAATGGGAGTCCAAAATTTATTACAAGATTGATTCAAATTTTCAAATTAACATCATCCTTTTTATTTGAACAAATTGAGTTAACAGTTCAGGCCATCACCTCTGCACTAGCTGATGTAAAGGCTATTATATGTGATGGCAACAGAGTAAATCAAACTTTTTGTAAATTATATCCCATACTCCCTGAAAAACCTTGGTTAACTGAAGATAATAAACACTTGCTTTTTGATTATGTTCATCTGTTAAAAAAAAAATCTTCTCAATTTTTGGATTACAGAAAAGACCGGAGAACTAATTTTTGATGATAATGGAGTAAAACAAGTTGCAAAATTGGCATATCGTAAACAGCTATATAGTTTTGAATCTGAAAGACTAGTTAAACTTTCAGATTTAAATGAAATTTGTATTGCTCCAAAACCCATAGAAAGACAACAGGTTTTTACTTGCCTCAGAGTGTTTTCAGGAAAAAAAAAAAACAAAAAAAAAACAATGCACTTCTCACTCAGTTTGAAATAAGTGCAGATAAGAATGAAACTGTCATCTCCATAAACAAAGTTTTGACATGGTGGAAAATATTAAATGTTAAGATCCTTCAAATTGATAAACTATGCAAATAACATTTTGACCCATACCTGTTATTCTAAGTATTTTCAAAAATAGCTAACAATTTTTCAAAAATTTTTTTTGAAAAATAAAACATTTTTCAATAGGCCTCCCGTTCTGGCTCTCAGTTGTTCCATGAGCAGGCCTAGAGTATAGTATACTATGGACTTGATCCAAAGAGTAATTACTAAAAGGAATTAACTGATACTGAGATATCCAAAAAGGCATAGCATGTCAAATTAGAACAATCTACTCCCATGGACTGATGCGTTTGGTTTAAAATTCCAATGTATATCACCTGAAAAAAGTTTGGGTCATACAATGGCCAAAATGTTGTGAATATGGCAATAAAGATGTGAACAAGTCTAAACTGTTTAAATAGTTACAATACTTCATCTGAAAAATAAAGACAGACACCTTTTCTTTCTTTAAAAAGAATATACACGATTAATTTGTTTTCTACAGCCTATCAATCCTTTGCAGGTTCTTCAAAGCCAGAAAATATTTTTAGATTGTAAGAATTTTTTTTTTTTTTTTTTTTGAGATAATGGTTTTAGTGATACAAGTCTTACCCATAGCTAGGAGGAAGAAGGTGGATTCTTACCTTTCCCTGAGGGTAATTGTGCATAAGTGAATATAACACACTTAACTACACCACCGACACAAACTTACAGAACCTAGTATTCCCAAGTTGTCACCAATCTAGGTACTGACCAGACTCAACATTGCTTAAACTTGGTGCTTAAGTTCAGTGTAGGTGGTGTCAGTAACCAGTGTGTTTATCACTTATGCCAATTACCAAGAAGGTAAGAATCATTTATGTAACTATGATTACTGGAAAAAAAAAAAAAAAAAAAAAAAAAAAATCTGTTATACATGGGAGACTAATTATATGTGCTAGTTCTAAAAAACTCCATACTGCAACCCCCACCTTTTAACCATTACCAGGCTGGAGCCGAAAATTGCTGCTGTAGAATTCTCTCCCTTTGCAACTGTAGGTGCATTCTGTCACCTTGAGACAGCTACTTTAATAAACACTTGTCAACTGTTATTTCTGGTATTTTAAGCTGGAAATTGTCTACTTCTGCTTTTGAACAAGGCTAAACTTCTGTTATCCGACACCATTTTGAATTCTTCTAGAATTTACACCAAGTGTAACATCAATTAAACCCACGTTATCTTTTTTTTTTGCAATATTTTGTAAACAAAAATTACCACAGCAACATCCAACAAAACCTTTATTCAGGAGTTTTTCTTTGATTCAGACTCCAATGATGATTTTGAAGGCTTTACTCAAGTGAATATTAACGGTGAAGTGGTGGAAGATGATAACCATGCTAGTGACATGAAGGAAAGTGATGATGACCACTAGCGGCTACTATAATCCATGGATGACTAATTTTATGGAAGCTACTTAAGACCATTGATGTACTTGATAGATAGCCTTTCTGAAAGTGAATTATTCTGTCTATTTATAAATGATAAAATAAGAACTTTATTTGTCAAGACAAATATATATATATATATATATATATATTTTTGAACAATAAAAAAAAATTAAAATCTTCAGACACACTGGGTTGTAGATTAATATGCTTTCGTTTTCTTTGTTTTG
This sequence comes from Acanthosepion lycidas, assembly GCA_963932145.1. NCBI lineage: Eukaryota > Metazoa > Mollusca > Cephalopoda > Sepiida > Sepiidae > Acanthosepion > Acanthosepion lycidas. Next base: position 49,184,725 of record OZ010597.1, on the reverse strand, counting down.
TTTTTTTATTATTATTCCATTTAGATTCCTCGACTAGTTTCGGCCGAAATGGCCATCATCAGGAGGAGAAACATTTCTGCTTGCTGCTAGCACTAAACTACAGAAATGAATGTCTTGATAGAGAAAATGAACTTTTGTCTGTAGTTTTCATTTGTTTTTTTATTTTTTTTATCTTTTTAACATGAATCTTAACATTCCTTGTGTTGGTCAAAAAGTCTCTTTTAAGTTGTTATTTGAGATAAGAGCTGGATAGATACATGCTGCTATGAATTCTCTGGTCAGCTTGACAGTTTTATTGGACTTGGTAAGGGGATGTGTCTCTGTTCAGTGTTTGTGTGTGTGTTATTTGGTTCTTAGGGAGTGAGTGAGTATGATATGTGTAAGCGTGTGTTATCATTTGGCTCATTAGGGAGTGAGTGCGTATGATGTGTGTAAGTGTGTATATTCCTGTGGATGAGTGTATAAGTGTGAGGCCTCCACACCTCCGTAAGCCTGTCTGTCTTGTGTGGGTGAGAAATGTGGGTAGTTTTTTTTATTTGTTGAGTTATATCTATATATTGTTAAATTTGTGATTTCGCCCGGCTGGATATTTTGTTTTTAGACGTTGTATCTACTTATTTTCATGCGACTCTAAAATCTTTCTAATGTTATCTGCTCTGAACTTTTCTATTCTCTCAATTATAGTGAATTTGGCATGGGTTTTGAAATCGTGTTTTTCCAGGCAGAAATGTTGTTCTACAGGTAATAATTTTTCATGGGGAGTCGACTTAATTCGTTTACGATAATTGTTAATTCTGTAGTGAAAGGGCCATTCAGATTTTCCTACATATTGTTTCTGGCATAGTGTGCATTCTAGGAGGTAAATTATGTTATGACTTCTACAGTTAGAATCGTGGTAGATTTTGAAAGTAGATTTAGTGACTGAGCTAGTGAATGAATTCGTGTTTTCAATATGGTTGCAACATAAACTTCTTTTGTTGTTGCATGGTTGGGAAAATCCTGTTGTTTTTGTTCTTAGTTTATTACGGATTACCTTGTCCCCTGAAATGTGGTTACTACCTATGATTTCTTTTAGGTTCTTAGGTCTACGATATGCAAGAAGGCCAGGTTCCTTAAACAGTTTTTTTAGGTCTGGTTTGAGATGTAGTATTTCCCAGTGACGTTTGATTATTTGGGATAGTGGAGGCAGAGTGGGGTTGAAAGTGGTTACTAGAGGGATGCGGCTAGATTTATTTTTAATCTTGTACATTAGGGTGTCTTCTCTAGGTGTGGAAATTGCTTTATTTATTTGTTCCCTGATTAGGTGTTGTTTATAGCCACGTGTTGTGAATTGATGCTCCAGATTTTCAATGTGTTTATTTAATTCTTCACTGTTGGAACATATCCTTCCGAGTCTAAGTACATGTGAATAGGGAAGGTTCACTTTGAGGTGTTTAGGGTGGGAAGACTTAAAGTGTAGATAGTTGTGGGTGTCGGTGATTTTAGTGTGTAGTGTCGTTTGTAGTTTCCTGTTTTCATCTATGTAAATGCGGGTGTCTAAAAATGTTACTGATGTTGTGGATTTTTCATAGTCAAACTTAATTGAGTTGTGCACTGTGTTTAGGGTCATAAGGAATTGGGTAAGTTTGTCATCACTACCCGTGTATACAAAGAATATATCATCGATATATCTTGCATAGAATACGCAGTCGCTACCAATGATTGGATAGATATGGGTCTCCTCAAATTTTCCCATGAATATTGTAGCATATGATGGAGCTGCTATGATGCATATTATTTGAAGGTAGTGTGCTCCATTGAAGTTGAAAGTATTCAATGTAAGGACATACTCCATGAGTTTTATGATGACTTCTGGGGGGGGGGGGGCTTGTTTTCTTCTTTTAGTAAGTGCTTCCTGAAGGGCAGTTAGCCCTTCGATGTTTTTAATGTTTGAATAGAGTGACCTAATGTCCATAGTCACTAGAGTAGCTTTCTCTGGTACTGTTTGTATGTGATTAATTTTGTTCAGTAGATCAGTTGTGTCCCTGATGTATGATTTTACTTCCTTAGCTAGCGGTTGTATGTAATGGTCTATGTATTTGGAAATTTTTGTCGTGTGGCAGTGGAACGATGAAATAACCGGCCTTCCTGGGTTGTTGCTTTTGTGTATTTCAGGATGGAGATAGAAACGAGCAGGTGTAATGTTTGTGGGTGTAAGTGCTATGCGTGTTTCCTTGTCGATTAGATTGTTGCGAAGCATTATGTTTAGTGAGCTAGTTAATTCTTTTTGGTATTCTCGAAGGGGATCTGTAGGTATGCTTTTATAGGTTTCTTTGTCGGCTAGCTGTTTGTTGGCCTCGTTAATGTATTCTTCGATTCCCCAGATCACTGTCGCACCCCCTTTGTCAGCCTGTGTTATGATTAGGTCATCTCTATGTGTCAGCGTATCAAGGGCTATACGTTCCCCTTCAGTAATATTGTCACGTGGCAGCTTACGTGCTGTTGTTTCCTTTATGTCATTTGCTACGGCTAGTTCAAATGTCTGTATAGTCATGTCTGTGTTTTTGGGGGTGTAGGTAGTGTCCTTCTCTTTTAATGTCTCAAGTATGGAAGGTGTATGATCATTTTCCCCTGTAGTGGGCTTTTAACCGTATTCTTCTGAAGAAGGATTTCAGGTCCTTTGCCAAGGTGTCTTTATCAAACCTTGGGGGACTGGGGCAAAAGCTTAGTCCTTTATTTAATACGCTGAATGTATTGAGTGAAAATTTATTGTGACTCAAATTTATAACTCGCCCGTATGAGTCAAGTTTGAATTTGCAAGCATGGCGAAGTTCTTTTGTAAAAGCTCGAAAGCTTGCATCATATCTCCTATTAGGGATACTATACCCTCATCCAGGTGTCCATGGTTGGGGGCTTATTCCGTTTTTTTAAAGGTTGAGTGTGTTTGTTGTTGATTGTCTACTAGGGGCTAATCTAGATGGTCTGGGATGTCTAATGGGGTTATGCATTCTATAGAAGGGCTGCTGTGATATATATATATATGCTAGTCAGATGAAAGAAAAACCAAACAAATGCTGGCGTTTTCTCATTTGTAAACACAAGGAGGCATCACTTCTTTGACAAAATGAAAGCCTTAGCCATTTTGCTTCTTATTGCACCCAAGAACTCCACAAGGAGTAATAAAAGTTAACGCATGTTAAATTTCTAATGTATTTGTATTTCAATATCAAAACATACATGCAAAACATAATGCATTGCATCAAAATATTACTCATCCATTCTTTTATTAGTACACAAAAATAAAATCTATACACACAATACAAAGAAAGTTATAAAAAAAAAAAAAAAAAAAAAAATGGAGTGGCAGGGGGAATAATTCTAGAAAGAATTTAGTATGCTAAAAGGTTAAATTACTAATAATTAAGTGCACTCATAGAAGTTTTAAGGTAAACAGGAACAAAAAGGACACTTTTGCTTCAGGTTAGAAAGTGACAGGACAGTTAAAGAATCAGACACTCACAGGATATACTGAAGGCAAAAAGAATAGAGGAAAGAGTAAAATATCTAAAAGTTTGCGTAAATGGACGGCAAAAAATAAACAGGGACGGAGAGTAAAGGGTCAAAGGCAGATGAGATGGATTCATACCTTTACCAAGGGTATTAGCACCTAAGTGAATGTAATGAATGACTCTTTTACTCAATCCGAGCCACTATCCATTACTCTATCATGCCTTGAATCACACTGTTAAAAAAAAAGAAAAAAGACACCTACTCAAACTCCAGTATCCACTAAAATAAGGTTTGGAGTAATAAGAAATAATGTTAGATTTAAAAAAAATAAAAAATAATGAAAGCAGTTCCACAGAATACACGCACCCCCCATCATCCCCTAAAGTATCCCCAACCTTAAGATGATAAATCCCAAAAGTTCTTGATAAGCTTTAAAATTGTTTACAACCCAGAAAAAGAGGAAGAAAACAGAATGAGCATGACAAGAGATAATCATTTACTGTTAACAAAAATGTTCAACTGTTTCATAAGGGAGGAAAAAAAAAAAAAAAATTTTCTAATAAACTATAGATAAATAGCCAGTTTTGAATCCTACTGTTTTCCTACTGCCACCTTGCAGTGTGGCAACTAAATGAAACACTAGTCTTAATTTTTTTTTTTTTTTTTTTTTTACATAAAATGAATATAAATCATATTGATAAAATTGAAATTTTCTATGCTACACATCTTTAAATTTAAATTTCATATAAACATTCTCCAAAGATTTTATATAGAATAAAAATCTGCTAGACATTCTATCTTGATGACAAAATGGTCAAGACAGACTTTTCAAGAAACAAGAAAACTTGGCCCTTTCTCTTCAAGAATAAAATATATTCTTTAAATCTTGTCTTCCTGTTGCAGCTGTCAAACATGGTAAATACAAAAATAAATAATTCTTACACTGAGTTTTTTCACTCGAAGATTACTTGTTTTTTCTCCCAACACAAAACTGATTGCATCCATCAAGTTGGATTTTCCTGAAATTAAAAGAAAAGAATAAAAACCAAAATCGGTAGAATCGATACTTTGTAAAATTTGATAGTAACAAAATAAAAAAGTAATCTGTAGAACATTTTTAGTAATATTAAAACTTTTCCTAATTTCGTTTTCTTAGTTCCAAATAATAACTTGTCATAAACATTAATTGCTAACATTTTTCCATGATGTGTGCAAGACATTAATAAAACAATGGAAACTTTCTACAGACAAAATATTAGGTTGGTGCAAAAATAATGTCGTTTTCTCACATAGTAACATATGTGAGAAAACGACATTATTTTTGCACCAACCTAATAGCATCATTGGGAAGCCAGTATTAATCAGAGCAGTGTGCGAACGATAAATTGAAGACAAGTTGAGAATATCAGGGTAGGAGTAATTTAATGAAAATATTAAGTAATTACAAATTGGGAATAAACAAACAAATTATGCCTATTACAAAAATTAGCCATGTCAACATCCATAGATGCACATTTCAACAGTTGTCCCAATAAAATGCCTAAAAATGATTTTCCCCTCCAACAATGAACAATATTCTTGCTTAAGACCTTATACATAAGAGGATTTCATAAGAGGAAAATGTTAGGATGTTTTATATATATGATAATTAAGGAAAGAAATTATTCTTTCAATTCCCAAAACAAGATTAAAAATTATTTTTATAACAAAACTACTATTTAACTGTCAGAAAGTCATTATGGTCATTCCTGTAATACACACACACACACACACACACACACACACACAAAAAAAAAAAAAAAAAGAACTTTTTACATGACAATTGGAAACAAAGTTGCTGGTAGAAGAATATGGGTTGTCCATAGACGTTACTCTGATCCCATCAAGCCAGAAGTCAGCAGACCCTATGACCCGAGTACCACAAAGGTGGCGCGAGAGGATGAAATCCGCGACTGAGCCTGTACTTCTGGCTTGTGCCGCAAGGAGTGATGAAATGACAAGTAGTCAGATTATGGAAATACATAAAGGTAGTGGACACCCAGGCATCCGACATACTGCGTATTTCGCCTGGCGGATTTGCCCAGCAATTACCAAAGCAGATGTGGGGTCAGCTATCAGGGCATGTGAAGAGTGTCAGACAATCAATCCAGCCTCAGTTCATTGGACAAAAAGGGGATTAGCGGTAAAAGCTAATTGGCAAAGACTGGGGATGGATATAACCCACTTCCTGACGATCACCAATTGCACTCCAAAACGTTTTACCACCTTGCGGCCGTTGTCGCAACAGGACTCCGGAAACATTATTCGACACCTCGAGTCTATGTTCTTCGAGCGCAGTCCGCCGCAGGAATTGTTGACGGACGACACTGCACTCTCCAGCAAGGAGTTTGCAGCCAGCTGGGGAGTGCACCTGCGATTTCGGTGTGCCCATGTGCCAGCTGGCAACATCATCGTAGAACGATGCCACTGCAATGTTAAACGGATTGCAGCCAGGATGGGATGATGGAATGCTCTGTTCCAGAAGTGGTGTATTGGTACAACTTAGCGCCCAAAGATGATACATCTCCATTGGCTGCACCTGCCAACAGGATCTACAGATATGAGGTCAGGATAAGAAATATCTACCCAGTACCAACGTTACCAGCCCCCGCACAAAACAGATACCGTTTGGGAGACCCTGTGTGGGTCAAAACGCCCCATTATCAATACACTTCCAGATTCCAAAAAGGAACAGTGACAGAAGTGATCAGCCCACAATCCGTTGTTGTCGATGGCGTCCCACACAATATAAATGATGTACGACCCCGGACAAATGTCATCCCGTCTGGTGAAGTGGATGACGAGATGTTCTCATCTTTGTTGTTATATTAACGGGATACTTCAGGTGATTGGAATTGAACCCTTTATTTCATCCACATGGCCCAGTGGATGAAAGTGTTGGTTAAAGTAATCCAGTGACTTGATCCAAAGAATCAAGAGTTCAATATCTGGCTACAACAGAAGTGAACAAAAACTTGTAGAGTTGAGTTACTAAAGGGAAATAACAAACTGAGATATCCAAGAGAGGCATGGCACATGTTGGGGAACAAATTTTCCACACAGCTGGAATCATGAAATCATTAATCTTAAACTTTTTTTTTTTTTTTTTAAATTCTTTCAAAACTTAATAACTGTGTCTGATTTTGTTAAACATTTTAATAAATATAACAATAACATAACGTAGTTATTTCGTTAAAATTTGTTTTTACAAATATTTGTTGTTATTTTTCCTTTTAAGACCCAAAAAAGGAATTAAGAACAAAAAATGTTTGCATAAAAAAAAAAAGAAAACTGGTTTGGGTTAATTTGCTGTACAAGCACCAAAAGCCTACAGTAATAAAAATATTCCATTATGGTGTGAAACTGCCAGATAATTTTTCAAAAATAATAAAAGTTTGCACTTGATTACCATTTAGGATTTATCAACAATGTAAGTTCAATCTCTTTCGCATTGTCTGACTGCCATTTCTGGCATTGTTTATATGTTTGCCTCAAGCAGTATGCATGGAAGCTTACTTAGTTAACGGCCTTTTTAATGCTTTTCATATCTTCATACTAGTCTTGATTACTGCGTAATTTTCACAAAAGTTATTTTAAAATGCACTTTCTTTTTTAAAAAAAGAAGCTTTAAATGAATGGTTTTTGTTTAATTGGCATAAATTCCTTTTTCCAATTAAAAGCATTGTTTCTTTGTAGAAGTGAATATTTATTAAAAAATGAATTTTTTTTTTTTTTTTTTTTTTAAATCAGTTTAAATCTATCTATAAAAGGCAGGATGTATGTGTGTAACGAATGCACGGCCGCAATTTTCGACAGATTTGCACCAAAATTTACATGCACATGCTCAAGTTAGCGGGAAGGCCAAGACCAACTTTGCATTTCCAAACTCCCATCGATAGTGGAAATAACTGATTTTTTCATGCTTCTACAGCAGTTTTCATGTAGTTTGTGGCCATTTTCTACTGGCCAGAGTGAAAGCCTATAGCTGGCTGCCACGAATAGGCAGGAAGATTCTATTGGCCAGCATGAGAGCCAACAGATGACCGACATGAAAAAAAAAAAAATATATATATATATATATATATATATATATAATCGATAGCTGCATTCATCACAAGTGGGAAAAATTTAAATATGCATGGCTCATTCACTTGCTTAAACTCAACGTTGATTCTGATTCCGCAGAACTGCGTTGCGTGTGAAAAAGTATTTGTTGTTAACATTTTTTTTTTTTTTATATTCAGTTTTTCCAGTTACGAATCCTTTTTAAAGCTGATCGTTTTGTGTTCATTTTGTTTAGTTCTTTTTTTGTTTAGTTCTTTTTTTGTAACAGATTTAATGTTTAGTATAGAGCTTAGAAAAAATTTACAGTGTGAGAGACAAAAAGTAAGGCATGTAGCAACATCAACACTGCAAAGGGCACTCCTTTAAAGGCAAGGAAGAGCAAAAATATTTTAAGTCAAGTGATAGCAATTGTTGTACGAGTCGTATGATTTTTGAATCAAGCACGGGCAACGCTGCTAGTTTGTTATAAAACAATTGAAAGCTTTTCTAAATAAATATAATAATGTCAACTATTTTTCTTATTTTTTTTTTTAAACTCTTTTTCATGTATGTAAATTCTATTTTACTTTTAATTGTTGGATTTTAAGAAAACTTTCATGTCACAATTTAACAAAAAAATAATTGAAAAAAAAAAAAAAAAAAAAAAAATAATTTTCTTATCCTTTCAGGTACATAATTTTATTTTTCATTTCTTCCCATTTTTACTGCTATATTCGGAATCACGCATTCATTTTATACTTTGCACATTACATAATAAGAAGCTTCCACACATGACTACTCAAGGCAAACATATGTAAACAAAGCCAGTAATGGCAGTCGTTCTGTCAACAGGGCATGAAAGAAGTTGAACTTACATTGTCCATAACTCCTAAATGGTAATAGAGCACAAACTTTTAGTGTCATTTTTGAAATAATCAGGCAATTTCACACCATAATGGAATATTTTCATTACCATGGGCTTTTGGTGCTTATACTGCAAATTAAACTGGTTTGTTGATTTTCTGAGAATATGTCTATTTTTAAATATTTTAAAAATTTTCTAAGGAACTATGTAGCAAATGGGATGAAAGTTAGGTCATGGCCACTAAGATCCATTGCTAAAGTGGAAATGGGGAAGATAGGCACTAAAATCAAAATTGGAAGAGGAGTGAGATAAAGATCAAACCAATAAGTTTAACAAATTCATTTCCTTTAAGGCCTCATACAATTTACAAGTAAAAGATTCTAAACAATTTGTAACCTTATGTTATGAATGAAAAGTTTAGAAATAACCCCCCACCCGACACACACAAAAAAAAAAAACACCAGTCTATGCTCGACTACCATCACATAGTGATTCTCCCAGATTAATAATTGCATCATTTTCAGTGCTTCACCATGATAAAAGAAATTTAAATTTTGGAATACAAATAAGAGCAGATGTCCTCTTCTGGAACAGATTGCGAATAAGGCCATGTGGATGCCTGTTACCAGCATAGATGCTGAACATTCATTTTTTCAGTATAAACATTTACTCAACAAACAATGCTAAAGTCTTCACCCCAGAGAACACCAAGCAACTCACAAGATTGTATTACAATGGAGATTTAGAGAAGACATTAGAAGATTAGATATTTCCAAAATTAAGAAATTAGCAATTTTAAATTTGAGCAGTATTTCAACTTGGGACAAATCCTTTTATTTAAATTTTGAATTAATGTCTAATTTGTTTTTTGATATTTTGTTACAAAGATACAGTTATTATGGTTTAATTACTGCTTTGGAAAATTTTAGTCAAAATGTTTGACTTTATTCAGATATTTATTATTAAAATTCAAGTTATTTGCTATTTATACTTTAAATGTGATTTTTATATTATGAATCAATAATTATAAATCAATCTAAATACTTTTACTTAAAAAACAAAAAAAAAAACAAAAACATTTTGAATGTGTTCTTAAAGAACAAAGTTTTGATTAAAAGTTCAACCTCAAAGATTATTATGCACTGTAACATTCCATTGTTTTATTGTCCAGTCATTTTACATTTTTTTTATTTTTTTAACTTTACGTAATTTATTTTTGGACTTGGATTTTAACATCTAAAAAAAAAAAAAAAAAAAAAAAAATGATTTGTAGATATTTGCTATTTCTTTATATGCAATAAAAATTTGAATTGTTTCAGTTTTAATAATTATAGCATAATGTATTGCAAATTTCTGACAAAATAACATAAAAATGGAAAAAATGAAATTTCCCAAAATTAAAAACAGAATCAAGGAAAAGTGGAAACGCAAAATCAAGGGCCCTATATATGAAACTAGAACAATCTAGCCCAGTGTATGAAATAAAGGGTTAGATTCAAAATTCTAACATATATCACCTGAAGATGGCTAGAGCATACAGCCAAAACACCATGAATACGACAACAAAAATGAAGACAACAGTTCAAATAGTGTAAGTAGTTACAATACATCTCAGAAATCTAAACAGATATAAAAAATTAAAAAAAATACCTCTCACAGCATAAAGAGTCTGTTTTCCTCCCCCCTCAAAAGCTTTCCACAGTTAACAGTAATAAAATTTTGAGCGAATTTATTTGCTTTTCACAGCAAAAGGGTTAACCAAATTCTACTGTCAAATATCTTTATATATTTAAAGTAACATGTTACTCCACCACTTATAAAGCCTCAAATCAGACACACTAATCCAATCACTTTTATTCCTTCTGTGTGCCATGGGCCTTCAGTACATAGGCAATTATAGTTCTCCACAATTTTCTGTTCTTTGTAACTTTTAGTAATTTTGTTACCTCTCCTAAACCCTGTTCTGCTATTCAGATTGTTTGGTAGGTTATACCGTTTTCCTCTCTTTCTTGCCTTTAATATGTCTAACAAATGTCAAATTCTCCAAGCCCTCTTCCCTCATGTGCCATAGAAATTTCAACTCTTTCTAATGTTGGTATAAAGGTTTCCATTTTTTCTAAAAATTTATTGTTGCTCACATGGTATTCTCAGCATCCTTCTGTAGAACTAGATTTCTGTTGATTCAAGTCTCTTCACCTGTGAAATTGTCCAGCATTCACTGCCATACAGGAGGGCTAATATTACAGTTCAGTACTCTTCTTAATTTCTAAATACAATTTTCTGTTTCTTAATACTTTGCTTAGCATTCACCTTCATATTTTGGTGTTGCACTTCCCAGATATTTAAATTTTAGTACTCATTTGATTTTGGTATCTCCAATTTGTAATTTGCATATTGAGCTGTTCTTTTTGCTGATAACCATACATTCTTGCAACTGGTGTTTAGTACATTCTTCTCACTTTCCTGCACTACCTTCTATAAGAGTTCTTGCAGTTTCCTTTCTGTGCCTGCTATCAACATTATGTCATCTGCATATCTTATGTTGTTAAGATTGTGGCTGCTAATATTGAATACTGGTAGGACTTTTAATTCTCTCAGAATCACTTCACTGTGTAAGTTGAATAAGTCTGCCAAGAAGACTCATCCTAGTCTTACACCCCTTTCTATTTTTGTATATTTATTAAATTCATTTTATATCCATATGCAGGCAGTTTGCTCCCAGTACAGCTTCTATATTATTCTATCTTTCCCAAACAAGTTATAGTTACCTAGAAGTTTCAACAGTTCTTTGTTACATACTTTATCAAATGCTTTTAATCACTGCAGAATGTTACCAATTGAAATAGTAAACACTCCCGTTCTTAATATATTTCAGTTTAGAATTGAACTGCTAAACTAGCCACACAGATGACTGCATTATAATGGTGCAAGTTACTGGAAGATTTGGCAACAGAGAAATGGTGCACAAGAGTGTGCCACAAAATTTCTATACAGGTCTCCTGATGACTGAATTCAAAGATTTCTCTCTCCTAGACTTGTTGCTAAACAAAGTGAGATTGTCCTACTATTTAACCCATAGCCAGAGGAAGATGGATTAATATCCCCCACCTCCCCACCCAGGGGCATTAACACAGTTAACAAAACAGAAGCAAGCAGGATTTTAACTTTGGTCACTGATTTCATTTTCTGTACACACACGCACTTTTCTCATGTACATCATAGGGTTGTCATACACAGAGAAATAAATAAAAACCAACACCACTGAATGTACCAATTTTATACAGAGAAACCTTGATTTAATTAGGCATTTTTTCATGAAACAATACAAATCAATTTTGAATTTATTTACAAACATACTTTATCAAAATAAGAATGGTGAAAGAGCCCAGAAACAAAACCATAAAAAATTATTTTTACACAGTCAAACTTTAGTTAGGATAGAGATTCCCAGCTACATTTCCAAAAAAAAAAAAAAAAAAAAAAAAAAAAAAAAAAAATATGATACTTAAAGTTAAAAATAAATTTTCAAAAGAGGAAAAATCTTTCTTGAAACTTATTTTAGTTTTAATTTCAAACTAATACAATCAAAGATTTTTGGGGGATCTTCACTCTTAGTAATGACAGAAACTTTGATGATAAAATCTTGTTTTTATTAAATTTGGACCCTTTTTTTTTATCATGGTATGCCCTTTTTTTTTTGGAGGTGTATATATTCATGAACTTCAAATGTCCATCTCTTCAGACCAGTTTTAGTTCAATTTATTCAGCCATAATGAAAAAGAAGAAAAAAGAAGAGAAAAAGAAGAGAAAGAAAAGAGAAAAAGGAAAAGTTTTATTAAAAGGGAATATATATATATATATATATATATATATATATATATATATAAAACTATGACATAATCACAGAGACTAGCAACTGCTTAAAGACAATTACAATAATTTCAATGGATTCTCAGATCCCATAAAAATAATTTATTTTTTTAAAGTTTCATGAGAGATTAAGAAAAAAAAATATTTCTGTTCACTGTCTAAAATAAAAATAGCAACAATCAATATTTTAATTGAAAATATATTGTCCCTAATTTTTCAATTGTTTCTATTTAATATTTTGAATAAAAAGAGAAAATTTAAGGTCTTTTTTAATTATTAAAATAGTTAATTGATTGTGTAGCTAAATTCCATACGAAGAAAATGTAGAAAACAAAGCAATGAGTATAGCCCTACATTCTTGAGGAATTAGGTCATCTTTAGAATTCCTTCAAATTTACAAAATGACAGCCAGTCATTTTAATGTCACTAAAAAAATTGAATCAGATTTGCTAGTAATTAAATAGTTTGTTCACTTCATCATTCAAAACAGAAGGAAAAAAAAAAAAAAAAAAAAAAAAACGTAATCAAAAGAACTAATTTTTTTTACTGTTTTAACATCTTTAAAAAAAAAAAAAAAATCTCCATAGAGTTAATTACAAAGCCTTCTCTAAATTATAGCCCATTAATATATTTTTTGAGTTTATAAGATATTTCATAACTTAGTAGTCTTGTTATGAGTGAAAAATGATAAATTCCTAATTAAAGTAAAGTGTACAAAATATTATGCTACACAAAGACACAAAATTTGTTCAACTATCCAGAATTTAAAACAATAAGTAATCTGCAGAAATAGCAATTTCTTTTTCACACAATGACATTTAACATCATTTTATAAATACATCAAATCATCTTTTAACAATTTTTTTCTTTAAGAGAAAAAGAAATTTACTTATTCAAACTTTTGATTTTTAATTTTTATATTCTATAATTTAATTTGTAACTTTTAACAGACATACATGACTTAGAAAAGTATTGCACGTAGAACTAGAACAATCTACCCCTTAGACTAAAAGGGTTCACTTTGAAATTCCAACATTTATCACCTGAAGAAGGCCCGAGCATACAATGACCGAAATGTTGTGAATATGACAATCATCATCATCATCATTTGTCAACCGTAGTCAAGATCATCAAGCCAATGCAAATGATCCTTTCCTTAGTTGTATAGTACATGCTATGCCAGGGATACATACAGTTTGAATTTAGAGTTACTTTCTCCTAGATCAGTTGCCAATCAAGGCTATAGAACCCAGTCTCTCTTGCTATTTATCCATAGTTGGGGGAGAAAGAGAGATTATAAACCTTTCCACAAAGGTGTTAGAATGTAAGTGAATGTAATGGATATGACTTGAAAATGACAATAAAGATGATCAGACAACAGTCTGAACAATGTAAATGGTGTAAATCAGGAAAGTTGTTGATGAAAACTATGAACAACATAGGTCCAAGGATACTATGCAAAAAAAGACCTAGAAGAGTGGCTTTTCAAAACAAATGTTAAATTTAAATTGTTAAATGTGAAATAGCATTGACTGGTGATGAGTTGTCAAATTTTTATGATTTTATTAGCTATTGGTAGGGAGATTATTTCTGATTGTGTTAGATGTTTTTAAAAAAAAAAAAAAAAAAAAAAAATATTTAAGAAATTGTTGACATTGGTATAAAGGGATTTAACATCTAAACTAGCCCAGAGTTTATTCCACATAATTTTAGGGACCAGGTTACCTGAATTCTTAATAGATGAGCTGATTGTCCTAAGGAAAGGAGTTAAAATTTATGTTATGGCTTTTGCCATTTTTGGGTAGTGCTACCAATACCAGAAATAATGGGGCACAGCTGAATGCCTTGGTTTTAGGCAGAACATAAAGTCTGAGTATTCTAGGGTGGTAATATTTCAGAATAGGAGAGCAGACCATTCTGACAAATCCAACAAATCAAAATTTATTATTCTACCTACACAACTTATTATTCTACCTATTACAACTAAACTTGAAAAGAATTTGTCTAACCTTATGTCCATACTTTTATTATTTTATTATACATGTTTGTCTTCAACTATATTTTTTTTCCAATTATTATATTAATGTGTAGTAATTCTTAGTGAAAGTGACTGATATTTTTAACTATAGAAAACCAAATCTCTCTCTACACTTTATAACTAGTAGAATCTTATGTTAATGATTGTTTACTTAAGAACAATAGAAAATTCTCTCTCCCCACTTTATGTCCAACAGAAGATATAGATACCTAAAAAAAAAGGTTTAAAATAAATTTTGAAAAAAAAAAAAAAATAATAATAATAAAAAAAAAAAAAAAAAACGAAAACTCTTTCATGAAGCTTTAATTTAAAATAAATATTTTTTTTAATTCCAAGCTAATAATTGAAATTTAATATGCCCAATAAGCAAAATAATTTGGTATATTTCAAACAGAATTTAAATTCATTGGAACTTTTTTCTACTTATCAGTAAAATAGATGAATTCATCCATATTGACAGACCTGGCAATACAAAATTATTTTTCTTAAAAAAAAAATCTTCAAAACGTAAAAATATACTTTTCGGAAACCTTTTTTCAGGAAAATCAGCCAAATTAAAGTTTAATTAATTTGATATTAAACAAATATTGCTTACACCCAGCTTAAAATATCACAAAAAAGCAGTTACCCTTTTTTTCTGTCATGTTACGTGATTTATTAACAGCCTAATCTTTGGTAAATTTAAGTAAGGAGGGCCATAATTAAAAAAATTAAATGAGGAAATGTTAGAAAATTATCAATAAATCTTAAATTTACTGTATTTACTGCTCTTATTTTCTGATAATGTCACATATGGACATCTGTATTTACAAAAATCAATACATTTTGAAATTATTTTTAAAATACTGGGGGGGGGCTTTGAATTATAGTAAGCTTTTCCATTTATAATTAGTAAATAGTTTTAATTTAATATCACCTATTACAAATTCAGAATTCTAAGATTTAAAAGTTTATAAATTATTCTGAATTTAAAAAAAAAATTCTTGTAAAAATATTTTCTTAAAATAATAGTATCTATATTATATTTTACCCATAAAAACAATTAAAAGCTTTTCTATTATGAAAAAAAAAAAAAAAGGTTTGAGTATTATTGCATTTTTTATTTTATAACTGTGGGCAGATTTGGCAAAATAAATTTAATTCTCTGAGGACTTGTCCTAATAACAAATATAAACAAAGTGATGCAAAAAAAATAAAAATAAAAAAAAATAAAAAATCTGGGAAATTTTGACAATAAAATTTTCTTTTGGACATTTTTTCATCATCCTGTCACATTTTTAGTGATTTTTTTTTTCAAGGTACCTAATCTTAACTTTCCCCATACTGTGAAAATTGACAGCATATTTTGTCCTCCCAATTATTAGATTTTCACATGCAAATCTTAAAATATTTTTTCAATTATTATATTAATTAGTAGTAATTCTTGTTGAGGATCAGTTTAATACTTAAGAACAATAGAAAAACAATCCCTCACTTTATGTCCAATATAATGCTAGTTTACTCATGCTCTCAAAAATTATGTCATGTTTTCATAATTCTCTACTACCAGGTTTTTGCATTTTCCAATTATTGATATATTCTACTCTTTCAAAGTTGACATTTTCATAAGTATATTGAAACAGTTCACCATTATCATAAAAATTTTGTCTCATTTTCTGTCACATTCAGTAACCCCCCTGCATCATAGTGGCTATATTGCCTTGGTTTTGGTGAAACGATAAAAAAATAAAAAAAAATAAAAAAAATTACTAAAAATATAAAAAATGTCCCCAATTTTTACAGGGTTACATGATTTTTTTTAGTTGTTATATACCTCCAAAGAAAAGCAACATTAGAGGTTTAAAACTATTTTTTTTAAAATATAAATCTTTTTTTTTAAAGCTTTTATTTTAGTTTTAATTTCAAGCTAACAGATTAAATATTCCCAATAATCAAAATACATTGCTGTATTTTCAAATGAGTTTAAATTGAGTGGAATTTAAAAAAAAAAAAAGAAAAAAAAAAAAATCACTGATTTTAGTCATATTTACAATTCTTTCTGCACA
Source organism: Acanthosepion lycidas (assembly GCA_963932145.1). NCBI lineage: Eukaryota > Metazoa > Mollusca > Cephalopoda > Sepiida > Sepiidae > Acanthosepion > Acanthosepion lycidas. The sequence goes on along the minus strand of OZ010597.1, from coordinate 49,168,335 downwards.
ACATAATTCTCTTTATTAAAAATATTTTAAAATAAAATATACTGTCCTGAAACTTAATTTGAAGTTGAAATAATCTGATCTGAAACAAATATTACTTTTTTTAGTTTAAAATATTGCAGAAAATTATTTTTCAACAGAGGTGGGTGTGGTGAGTTGACAACTTTCTCGATAGATTTGTTTGGAAATTGTTTTTCCCAAGGGACATATCTGTCAAAACCACTTGAATATAATGTAAGCACTTTTTTTATATCATTTTTTAACTACCAAGTTATCTTAAAATTTATGAAAGTTTCCTAAGCAATCAAATATTTTAATAAATTTTGGGGTACTTTGGTTTTAAATTTACTATAGTTACTAACTCTTATTTTCTGATGTCATGTACGGACATCAAAAAATAAGAGTGGCATTTACAAAAATCAACACACACACAAAAATTTAATTCATTTTAAAATACTGGGAGGGATTGTAGTAAGCTTTACCATTTATGATTACTAAATACAGTTTTTACTTAAAATAATTATATATCTCCTAACTGCTACAAATTAATACAGAATTTTAAAAGATGTAAAACTTTATTATTACCCTAATTAAAAATTTTAAAAATGAAAACAGTTCTTGTAAAAATTCATTATTAGTGTCCGTTAAAACTTATTCATAAAAAGGCAATTAAAAGCTTCCCCAGTTAAATAATGTAGTCTTAGTTTTATTGCATTTCTCATTTTATGATTCAGAGCAGATATCCGGTAACGAGGGGGTCCTATTTTTACAGAGGAAAAAAAATTATTTAAAAAAAAAAAAAAAGGATGTGTTTTACTTTTAACTATAAACTTTTAAGCCCCACAAAAATGAATTTCATGAAATTTCATAAAATTAAATGTGGAGTGAGTAACAAATGTAAAAAAAAAAAAAAAAAAAAAAAATTCCAAGACTTACTAAAATAATTTCATTCATTTGTGAATAAGTCCTGAAAGTTTTATTAAAATCCGACAATTATTTGATTTTTGCAAGAATTTCAAACTCCGCAAAAACAAGCTAAAATTTTCCATATTTATGTTCACGCGAGAAATGAAATTTTTAATCAAAATTTCGAAGGTTCTAATATTTTAATTAAAAAAAACCTTTGGGCATTACACTTGACTAATAACAAATATTTTGTTTTGACGATAAAACTTTGTGGATATTTTATTTTTCATAATGTATGCTTATTTTTTAACGAATATTTAATTTCCAAATAACTGTCTCATTAAAAAGATGTAATAACATAGGTACCTCCACGAGATCGCTAAAAAAAGACACCAAACTTGATGAAAACAAAATTTTATCATCTATGTTATTATTAAGAGGAAAGATCAAAGTATTTTTGGGGTAATTTTTTTTCCATTTTTTAATTGTTCCTAGCACATCCAAAATTTTTGTTAAAAATCGTTTTTTTGGGGTTTTTTTTGAGTCAGCAAAATTGACCATTTTTTTCCATTTTATAAAAAAACTGGAAATCTCACTTTGAAATTCTTTTAAATATCAATTATCATTTTTTCGAAACTTATTTTAAGAAAATCAGAAATTATGTTTATTTAAAATATTTTGAACCAAGCTTAACTTAGCTTCTGTGCTGAAAAGATGTAATTTGAAAATAAAAAAAAGCAGGTCATAAACGTTCGCATCACTCGACAGGTGATGAATGACATTGTCGGATTCCGTGAGTATAATTTGTTCTACGGAAGGAGAAAAGCGAAATAATTTACATTTAAGTGAACAAATTATTTACCTTGTTATTATTAAGGAAAACTTTCAGTGCTCTAATTTTTTTTTTGTACTTAGCTTTCACTTTTACGTTTATGATGCTTTATGGAAAATATATTATAAAGAAATTAAAAAAAGACTTAAGAGTGAGATTAAATTTCATAAAGGTATCTAATTTCTTATGGAGAAGTGTACATAAAATACTATAATTTTATGTACATTTATTACATTTTACTGTGTTACTTGTATTTCCATTCATTTTATTATTAATTTTGATATTTTATTTATGGAAAAATGTCATAACTAAGATTAATATAAAAATAAGATCATATAAATTTCATAAGATGATACTGATACTTGTAGGTACCCTTCTCAGTTGAAATTGAAAAATCAAATTAACTTCTCCACACGTGTTTTGCAAAAGTAAAGGCCTTAACAACAGAGAACAATGTTTAACTCAAATAACGCAACTTAATTGTATTTTGGTTGGTCTTCCGTACTTTATAATTACAGCCCAATTATAAACACAAAGTTACCTTTCTTAATTACTGTGGATCTTCTGATTAGTCAAAATGATACAATTTACAATGCGCTAAAAAAAGATCTATCTCATAAGGAGACTTAGGAAACCCGATGCAGCTTTTAACTAATTTTATAATATTTTAACAACTTAAATGTAAAAATCTAATTAAAGAAATAACAAATAATTGTATTAAAAATTCATTTTTCATCGAAAAAATTTTTTGCTTTCAGAAAATATTGTCCATATTCATAAAAGCATTTGAAATTAAATAATATCTTTGTTTTATTGAGTTTTGTATGTTACAATTCAGAGCTGATTTTCAGGTTGGGGGGGGGACCAAAAAAAAAACATGATTTGCATTCCTCAAAGCCTTGTGCTTTTAACTATTATCACTCAACATGCGATCGAATTTCTAGCGTTTTCATAAAATCAGTTAGGGGGCGGGTAATAAATATAAAAAAAAAAAATTTCTGCCATGACTTTAATAAAAAAAACAAAAACATTTATAATAATTTCGATCATCTCTGAATAGTTCCTGAAGTTTCATTAACATCCAACAATTATTTTTATTTTTGCAAGATTTTCCAAATTAATCATAATGTGTGTCTCAATAAAAAAAAAACGTGCTAAAAAATTGTCTATATTAGTTCCGGTGATACAAAGAGAAACAAGGTTTTTTTAATCAAAATTTAGAATGTTCTAAAAAAGAAGAAAAAAATTAAAAAAATAATTAAAAAAAATTTTGGTCTTTCCTCTTAATAATAACAAGCATTTTTAAACGATAAAATTTTGTTTTCGGCAAGTTTGACGTCTTTTTCATCAAGCTCTTTTTTTTTAGCGATTTCGTGGAGGTATCGATATAAAACTAACAGTAAAAAAAAAAGAAGAAAAGAAAAGAAAAAAAGAAAAGAAAAAACCTTATGAGTATATAGATAGATAGAAAGTCTCCGTTACAGACGAAAGTGTAATTTTATCTTTAATAAAAAAAGATAAGTATTTCGAATAACTTACAGAAATTAATTACCATATTGAATAAAACAGAATAATAAAAAAAAAAAAAAAAAAAAAAAAATACAATAAGTATTTTTCAACTACAAAGCAATGTAAGAACCACCAGCAAAATTTTATTGGAAAAAAAAAAAAAAAAAAGGTAAATTAATGTATCTGATGATTCGTGTTTCAAGTTATAATTAAAAAATTCTTCGTCAAATTATAAAACTCCCGCCATTTGAAATTCTGTTATAACGAAGCCCCCACACATCAAACTGAATGAAGAAAAATGTTTGTGGTTTTATTATCGAACACAATTTTAACTATTAACACTATATATTCCCATTTAAATGGAAAATTAAGAAACTTGTGATTACATTTATAAAAACAAAATAAAAATGTAGATTTAACATAACTTTAAAGTAAACTTTTTTTCCTATCGAGTAGCAACAAGAAGATCAAAAGAGGAGTGTTTTTGTTTTTCATGTCGATCGACTTGGTCGTTAATTCATTTGTATTGTGCAATATACAATTCGTAGATCATACAATAGTTTATATTAAAACTAGCTTTAAAATGTTGCAGACAGTGGCATTATTTTTAGTTAGGAAAAAAAAAAAGAAGAAAAGTCCCCTTCGTAAAGATTTTTTTCGAGCGCGCTAAATACAAGACTAGCTCTTCCTCTTCAACAAGCAGTAGCGAGGATATATAAACCAATTCATTTGACCTCTTTTTCATGTTATGGATACCCAGAAAGACAACAATAATTGGATCATAATACATATGTATGAATAAAAAAAAAGATATTGTATAAACCAAGTAATGTAATAATAACGATTAAAAGAGTTTCTCATTCAACGTGTACTTTTTTAAGAAACGGAGAGGAAGTTTGTTTTGTTTAAAATAAAACAGCTAATCAGATTTTAAAGTAAACTTTTGTCTTTTTCAAGGTTGCGGATAACAAAACAAAAACCGGTAACAAATTTTAATTGTAAGGGAGAGAAAAATTAGGGAGGTATATCCACACTGAATGTTTGAACTATACGACTAAATAAGTTTTTGAGAGATCTTTACTTTCTATAACATCGAAAAACAACATTAACACACCAAATTTGGCCCCGTACAATATTCCAAGTGGACGTGGGAGATAAATAATTAAAAAAGAAACTGTAAATTTCACCCTCAAATTAATTCAATTAACTTTATTAAATTTTCATTTTTATTTTAGAACTTAGCCTTTGGAATAGATTTAAAAATAAGTAATTTTAATTTCATAACGAAATTTTAAACTAAACACCGACTAACAAAACCAAAAACTGTATTTCATCACAATTTAAAATTTTGACTTTTTTTAACACTAAAAAAAAAAAAAAAAAAAAAAAAAAATTTTTCAAATTTGTGGCGTGAAAAAAAATATATAATTTGAATTTAAAAAGATAAGTAAAATCAAAAAATGAACTGAGCTTGAAGAAAAAAAATAGGGCTGAAACATCTGGTTTGTTAACCATAATCCTCAACAGTCAACATTATGCAATTAAAAAGTTAAAAACATTTTTATACCTTGGATTATTAACTAAGAGGGAAATCGCAAAATAAGACATTGAATTGATTTTGTTTGCTCTTTTTAGTTACACGTCTCCCTTGTTTTGTAGCCTTAAGGGTTTTAAAAAACTAAGATATTTCAGTTTTAGTTAATTTATTTAAAAAGTAAAATAAGTCCTTTATTTTAAAAATCAACTGAACTGAAATCAGTGACCAAAATATTACACACCCTACATAAAATAAATAAAAATTCCGTGACTACATTAATTTTTTGTCCCATTTTCTATTCATTTTTAGTGAAAAGATATGCAGCAACACAAAAAAAAAAAAAAAGCTTTATTTTTTTTTTTTAAAGCTACTATAAATAAAATCAGGAAAAAATATCTTAAGATAAAAATAAAATTTTTCAATCGGGTCTAAAGTAGGGGGATACTGTTTAAAAAATTTTTTCACTTATTTGTTGTTTTTTTACTGACCGCGAACATTCAAATTTACTGTTTCTCCAAACTTAGTTTTACTTGTGAATAAATCATTTTTATCCAGATTTTTAAAAAAAAGTTTAGCAAATTTAAAAAAAAAAAAATTAATTATTTGAGATTTACATTACAAAGTAAAAATAAATAAATGAGAACAGTAATAATGTTTGAAAGATGTTTCATTCTGTACTTAAACAAAAATAACATAATTTCCTTTGGGAGTCTACGATGTTGTGACATTGTTGGACATCCATAGTTAAATTCTCGAATTAATTTTTTTTGAAGTTATTCACGAAAATATGGCCATTAAAAAATAAATTTTTAATTGAGCCTTTTTATTTTACGGCTCTTAGTCTTATCCGATTTAGCATTAAATAAATTTGTGGGCAATTATAATTGTCATTTATCCCACTAAAGAGCTATAATTTAAATAAACTATGTTTATAAACAAGTCCGTAAATATTGTTGATTATTCAAATATTGAAAAGCATAAATTTTTAGTTTTTATTTTAATGTTTACAAACGAATTGCATATTTTGAAATTTAAAAACTATTTCATGAGGGTGAAAATAACATTCTAAACGTGATAGACTGTTGCATTTTTTTTTTTTTTTTAACGGGAATATAAGACTAAGGTGCAAAACAAAAAAATAAGTATTTTTATACGCCAGAGAAGAACGTGTTCTGCTTAGTAAAAGAAAGAATGAAAACAAAATTCTTGTTGAAACATCTTCTTACCTGATCCATTGGGACCAATGATTGCTGTAAATTTCTTGAACGGTCCGATTAGCTGTTTTCCTCGGTAAGATTTAAAGTTTTCAACTTCAATATATTTTAAATGGCCCGGCATTTTGAATAAGTTTTAGGAAAACTTGATTCTTTTTCAATTCAATAATGTATCAGAAAAGATGATCCAGACTTTCCATCTCTAACACGCAGCCATTATGGGTGACAATTTTACCGCGAAGATTGCACAGAAAATTCCGTTTTCTGATTCGATAATAATTTATCTTTGTAAGAAAGCACATTTATACACTCTTTAAATATTACTTTAATTAAGTAAACAATTTAATAAGTCAATTATGATTATTAGCTGAAAAATATTTTTATTGTTTTTTTTTAACGAATCATATTGATTGTTTCATTCAGTAATTGTGGTTGCTGGGCAACGTTGTCGCTAAAGCATTTGCGGCTTTCGCAACGAAAGACAGCTTTTCTTTTTTCATTGTTAATTATTTCATTAAAATCAGAGAAAAATTTAAACTTAAAAATCATACAAAATGTACAAACTTGATCTACCAGTTGACTACAGGGAAGCGGCTGCCATTGAGCGACGTCGCAATATGGAAAAACAACGTCAAAGTCGTATATTTAATGCTAAAGTTCGAACGATCGGCGTAAGTATGAAGTTCATACTATGAACAAAGTTTTTTGGACAGTTGTAAAAAAAGTTTTAATTTTTAAAATTAAACATAAATTATACTTTATTTAATTGAATTAACTATAACTTGTATTTTTTCACGACTTTTTTTATATATTTATGAATTTGAACTGCAAAATATTAAGGGTTTTTTTTTTATTTCCAGATTTCTAATTAAATCTCAATTTAAATTTTAAATTGAATTTAAAAAATAAATGTTCATTGGAGCGGAATATTTACTTCTGAATTAAAATGTGTTTTTTTTTTTTTTTTCTTTTTAATTATATATTTTTTCTCTTCATTCCTCTTATTATTTTTCTAAAAATTAATGTTTACACATTAATTTTTAATTTTATTTATAAATAATCCCTGCACAATATTCATTTATTTATTTTCATGTGTTTGCCAAAAAATGCAGACCAAACGTTGCTATGTCAACAAAACATCAACGACCTTCCTGATGTCAATAATTCTCAGCTCGGTATCTATGCTGATGACACAACTATTTACTCTTGTCTTCATAAGTCTGATCGGTTCACTAAAATCAAATTGGCAGCTGATGTCAAAAGTGATGTACAATCAATTTGTTGTTAACTGGGGCAAGGAATAACTTGTTAATTTTAATGCCTCCAAAAGTAATCGTCTCTAAGAATATCCTTTTTATTTTACATTCTATCAGTATGGCTGATGCTAACCTCCAGGTGTGACTCATTACACCTTCTAGGACTAACATTTTCTGCTGACATGAAGTGAAAACATTATATTGAATCAATTGCTAGGAAAGTTGGTTCACTGTCATGCTAGGTAGATAAATTTTTTTGCCAGAATCTATCTTACATAAGTCTTTCTTACTTCAATGAACCAACAATCAGGCTGGTACATATACACCTCCCCAGCATTCAAGTCTGATTGGGGACCCCAGGCAGTGCTTTTTGTCCTTTCCTATCTTATCAACATTTACTCTCTCTCTCTCTTTCTCTCTCTCTTTATATATATATATATATATAATCATAAAGAAACAATTCCTTAAATAATAAGATCCTTATATTCAAGTTGCTTTTAGATGGAATTTTCCCATACATAGGTAAACACCAAGACAAAATATGTATAGACCAAAATAAATAACATAACAATTTAAAAAAACATCTTTCGGTCAACACATATTTTATCTTGGTGTTTGCATATGTATGGAAAAATTGCATCCTGAAGATGACAATTTAAAATTGTCAAAAATACTTGGCACGTGTCTGCCATCTAAAAACAACTCAAATATATGAATCTTATTATTCAAGGAATTGATAGTAAGTTAATGCCTCATTAAGACTTGTTAGCGAAGTGATTTCACCATTAATTATTAGGTTGGTGCAAAAATAATGACGTAATAATGTAGTTTTTTGGCGTTACGTCAAAAAACAACATTATTACGTCATTATTTTTGCACCAACCTAATACATTAACATTGCTAATCAATTCTTTGTATAAATTGTTTCTTTATGATATAAAATATAAGCTGCACTCTCTAATATGTTTATGAAATCAGATCTGCAGCACATAATAATCAGAATTTAAAATTCTGTAGACATTTTATTCTACAAATTGGATTATACTTAAATCCATGTGACTTTAATAGATAAACACATATAACAAGAAAATTTTGTGGATTTATCACTTTTCAAAATTCAAACAAAATTCTCACTTTATTGATTAGAACAAGAACTTTAGCGTCACAGCATTTCACACTCCAAAACATATATTTAACTGTCAATAAATAGCATAATTTAAAAAAAAACATCTTTTGGTCTGTATATATTTCATAGATTGACATATACTTTATAAGTGTTTGCCTATGCATGGGGAAATTGCGCCTTGGAGATGACAATTTGAAATTATCAAAAGTACTTGGCATGTGTCTTCCATCTGACAACAAGCCAAATATAAGGATCTTATAATTCAAGGAATTGGTAGTAAGTTAATTGTGGCAGGGGTGATATCACCCCTGAAATAATGATAATGATAATAAGGAAGGATATGCTGTGAAGCAGAGGACGCCAGGTGAGGGAGAGGTGTTTTTGAATGGCCAAGATGTTGGTATGCTGTAAAGACTTTGAAATGTAAATCTTACAGAAAGTTAAATTAGAACATGAAATTAAAATTTTGACACTATAAGAATCAAAGGTAAAATTAAGGATGTTTTGACCTAGAATTTATTTTTGAAACAAGACTCTCTGTAGTTTACAAAGAGCAGCAGAGTGGTTGATCGCAAGGTGATAAACAAAACCATCTCGGTGTTAACCTTGGAAACCAATTGATGAAAAAGCAAATTGTTTATTCTTGGAGAAGCAAAGTTGTATTTTGGTAATATGTCAGTACATTCACACTAGTAAAACAGATACATCACCAGTCTGGGACATGGGAGGCCAGTTCTCTTAATAAAGGGGTGAGCCAACTGGAGGAGGAGAGCTTTTTCAATTCATTTGTCTTCGAATGCAGTCAAATTGAGTGGAGAGACATCAGAGATTGAAAAGGAAGTGTCCACTGTGTGTTGCTGAAGTTGAGAGTGAAGAAGCAAAATATCACCACTAACATCTAAGTTCTAGCTTCTCCTACTACTACTAATAGTACTACTACTGAGAATGGGAACATTGAAGCTTGTAGTAGTTGTGCTAAGAACAAACCAAAAAGGGTTAGATCGAATACCACATCTCTCCTTACTGAAATTATTTGAAGTATTTGTGTTTGTTTGGTTATTGTTCACATATAAGAAACATTCAACCTTGTGCAACAAGAATTATTTTTTTGTGTGTGTGTTTGCTTCTATGTATAAAAAAAAACTTTTGTCCTTTCAAAATCGAATCTTGGTTATATTCATTTTTCTCATCTGACAAACTCACAGTTGGACCAATGGAGAGATTCCAGATTTCTACGATCTGATGACCATTCTCCAGGATCAAACAATTACAATGTGACTGGAGGGTGGCTTCGAATTGACATTGGGAACCAGAGACTTGTGTCTAACCTGTAATACTGGACCATACCAGACCAACAACCAGTCTTATAGAGTGTGTGGGTCCAGTGGGGTGAGGATATGGTATACGAATGTCTCATTAAGTCTTGTTAGTGGAGTGATTTTGTCATTAATTACATTGCTAATTAATTCTTTGTATAAATTGTTTATTTATGATATAAAATATAAGCTGCACTCTCTATATATATATATATATATATATATATATATATATATATATATATATATATAGGATGGACTCTCCTGTTGAGTTCAATGTATTAGGTTCCAAAGAACACCTACTAATTATCTGCATGTCTATCTATGACGGACAAGACTTTTGAGGCCGGCTCAAGAACTACAAACAGTACAGGAGAATGTATTGTATCTAAGTGCAGCAGGAACACTGTTAGCTGTCTTATTTCACTTTCATGTTTCACACAGTCAGATGATGCATACTGCTTTATGGTGCTTTATTACTGCATATATATATATATATATATATATATACACACACACACACACACATACTAGCAGTATAACACATCATCAACTGGGTCTTTCATTACTGAGAATTTTTGCCATTATATTGGAGCAGTTTAAGTTTAAAGTCAGCCCACCTGAAAATCAGTATTAGTAACAACAATTGAGTGCAACTGGAGCACATCCCCAAATGGGGTGGGGAACAATTTGAATGGAGAGGTGGCCCTGATGTGCCGTTTTTTCGTTCGCAATCTTGTTTCAGCCTCACATGCAGCAACAGTAGAAGAGGCGTTTCTCCTTAGCCATTGAGTCCTTTGATTATCATTTTCAGCCTCGCACACGTATGTGTTGAGGTATGTTCTTCTGGAAAGCCAATGGCTACATTGATCTTCAAACTCAGTGGCTCTGATTAAAGCATTCCAAGAGGCATTTTGAGACAAGTGAACTGAACATTCTAAAGATGATTCATTATCTCTTATTTGTATGGCGGACCTGGAGGCAACGGTTTTGCGACCTAGGCAATTTCTTTTCTTTGGTGCCATGTCTTAGGCAAGTATGAATTGTCAAATGGAATGGTTGGGCAAATACCAGATGAGAACGCTGTAAAGCTACAAGGATCACTAAGCTCGAATAGGTTTAGAAAAGGTTGGAAAAATAAATGTTGAGTAGTAAAAAAGCAAGCTTACTTATTACTACGATGAATGCAATGCAAAAACTGGCAGGACAATAAAAAAATTTAAATTGGGAATGGCTATAAACAACAATGAAAGCAATGCCTTAAAACTATTGTAGTAGGCTTTATGCAATGGAAAAGGTAACCTTTGAAAACTTGGCCAAAAGAGGGGGAATGTGTAAGCAGGGCTGGATGTACGGAATTGTGGAATTAAGCGGTAGCAATAAGCTTAGGACTACATAGACAATCAGTGTGACACAGTGACATATATATATATATATATATATATATATATATATTGCTCTACTTTTGTATTGAGCCTTGTTTTAAATGAATATTTTGAATGCTGAAATCTTCCTCTTTTTTCTTTTACATTTGTATATATATATATATATATATATATTACTTACATGTTTGTATATATATATATATATATATATTTGCAAATTTTTACATCATTCTGGAGCCTTTTTTTGTCCAAATCCATGAATTTATTTTGCTCATGCTAAATCAAAAAAATACTATATAAAATTCACTATCTCTTCATTCATAATGATGAATGCATTTTCAAGTTGATTTTAAAAATTGCCATGGAACATTGTTGATTTATTTAATATGGAATGATCTATTAAAATATCTACTTTGTATTTAGATACATTGTATTTATTTTTTATTTTTCTAGTTGAATTGCATCTGATCCATTACTGTACATAATTAGCTTAGAATAAAATTTTTATTTTATATGAATACTACCTTATGAAGACTGGGGGCCCCTTTCATAGATTGGGTAGAACCCGAGAACCTTGCACTGGCCCTGCTGACAATAGCCAGAGAGATTTGTAGGACATTATTTAAACAAATATTTTCCTGATTGTCATTTCTTATTCACTTTAACATCTGAGCAGGAAGAAAAATGAAAATGTGTTTCTTTTTTTTTTATCAATCCAGATTGATGTATCGGCTATTGACCTGCAGAAACAGGAGAAGAAGCTCATTGAGGATCAGGAAAAGCAAAGAAATGCTGCCATGGGTTTGTATGAATTTTAAATAATCTATCCTCCCACCAATCTTCTTTATTCCAAATAATTACACTAAAAAACATAATAACTACAGTAAACACAGATCCATGTTTGCAAAGTGATAATATCTTAAAGTAATATTAGGTTGGTGCAAAAATAATTTCGTTTTCTCACATAGTAACATATGTTAGAAAACGAAATTATTTTTGCACCAACCTAATAACTCTATTTTAATTATGTCAGTCTAAATTGGGTTCAATGATTCAAAATCCATACTCAGAATTATTGGCAACCCTTAACTTTTGTTTTCTACAAAAGACGGTTTTTCCCTTAATACAGCTATTATTTTTTGCTACCTTCACTCCCTCGGCAATGTTTACTTATAATATTAAAAAAATGTGAACCAAGTACAATGCAATATTTATTCTTTACCATTTTATAAAGAAGTAAATTTGAAAAGAAATCTTTTTATTAAAAAATTAAAAAGAAGTTATAGAATTTTCAAAACATGTGAACCAACTACAATGCAATATTTATTATTTACTATTTTATAAAAAAACTATGAAAACAAGTTATTTATTCATAATTTTATTAAAAAAATATCAATGAATTACTGCATAAAAGAAATGCCTGGAAAATGCATTTTTTCAAAGTTTATAATTACAATGATTCATTGTTATCTATTTCTTTAAATTTTCATTTTTGACAGACATTTTTTATGAATTTAGGAATGAAAAGATTATTTTCATATTTATTTCTTTACAAATTGATAAATGATAAACATTACATTGTATTCGTAGTTGGTTCACATTTTTAGAATGTTGTAAATATCAAATTATTCTTGTAAATAAACAATCTACTAAATAAATAGTGTCTAATATTTTTGTTGTAAATTCTCAAAGAACAAAGAAAATGTATAACGTGACTTTCATATATTTTCTTTTTTATTAAAATTCTAATCATCGCTTTTTAAAACAACAAACATTGCCAAAGGAGTGAAGGTTGTTAAAAAAGTGGTGTCAACGAGGAAAAAAAAGTCCTTTTGACACTGTCTTATTGCGAGCCTTTTTTTTTTTACATGTTTGCTAATTCTACAATATCATCATTGTTTCAAATTTTCAAGAGTTATTTTGCATTCTATCTTTGCACAATATAGATGTGTGACAATACAATGCTTTACTCATCCATCACTGCACGAACTGATGACATCCAAGTTCAGTTGTATGTGTATACCCCCGGCTAACTATGTTCACAGGTTTGTTCACTTGGCCGTGATTGAATTCAACAGAGAATAATGACAATTGCTTTTCAAGACACTGGTTGGGAAATAGCAACAATATAATTTCTCACTTCACCATGGTATTGTCCTCATTTGGCTGGTCAAGTTTGTGAACTGCTAACTTACTAACTTCCAGCCATGGAAAGAGGACCCTTACATTCACTGACCAGCACTGATTTGTCACTGCTGATCCTTTCCTCTTCTCTGACTGCTAGTCTCTTCCTCACTGGCTGCTGGTCACTTATTCACTTACTGCTGACTTCCTACCGATCTCTCCTTATATGGATAGTGACTGGGGTCTCACCCCCTTATCTGAACCTTTGTGTTCCACCCAAAAAGGAGACCACCCAAAAATGGGTGGTCAGCTTCTTCAAAGGTTTACTCTTATGATTATCTAAAATCATTGTCAAAATTTTATGTTTGCCAACCTGTCTTCAGCCTGCTTTTAAGCAGGCTGAAGACAGGTATCCTGAAAATCCCAGCAATTATGTTGACTCAAAGATGGACTGGAGACAAAATTCCTAAGAAACACACAGATAATTAAGGGGACATAAAAGGAAAAGGAATTTATCTACTTATCTCCTAAGGATGTGTGAGAAATCGTTTAATTACAGAGGTACTATAATTCAACACAATTGGTTACACTTCATCCTTTTCACCTACCTAGTGGTTACAGACAGACATGAATAAATAATCAGACTTCTATAAGATTATTTATATACATATATATATATATATATATATATATATATGTATGTAATTAAAAGCTGATAAAATTCAGGCCTAAAAGCCACTCCTGATTACTTCGGAAAGGAGAACTGAAAGTAGTTAATATAAATAGTCTCAAAGACTTTTAGGTGGAAATCCAAATGAATCTTCCTCAGTACCAAAAACACGTCTTGACTATAGGACTGGGAACACTGATTGTTAACAAATGCTGACAATCTCTTTAGCAATCTATTGCTGACCCAGATGTATTGACACACCTATGTAAATTAGCATATTCAAATTTAAAAAAAATATTTTCAACACTGTTGATTAAATTTGTAGGCGCAAAATCTATGGATACAAAAGGCTAACTGAATTATTTACTAGTATAAAATCAATTCTTGGTTATAGAAAGGAAAATTAAACATTACAAAATCTATTATTAAACTTGACTTTGGATTATTTTTTTAATCATTTCACCCTAAGTAAGGTAATAAAGCTAGTAAGATGTAAGGAGTTACTAAGTGTTAGAGAATATGAGGAAAATATACTATTAAGGAGAGAGGACAATAAAAGAACAAGAATTAAGAAGATATTGCATTTAAATTTTTGAATATTAAAGTTGACTGGGATTAGGAACTATTTTAGAACAAGAGAATTTATGACCATTTTTGCTGATTTGCAGGTTTGTATTTTGTCATTTTATTTTCTGAAAGATGCTGACGCCTTAAGAAATGCCAAAATTGGTGAATTACTGGAAATGAGGCAAAAAAATGACATCAAAGAAATGAACCAGAACCTGAATGATTTTCGTCAAATGCATCAGCAGCCATTCAACCGTCGTGAATTTGATCTCTATGATCCTGAAGGTTTGAAAAAAGACAAGCCCAGCCGGGTGTCAGATGATGACCCCCGATGCACTATTTCCAGTTTACAGAAATTTGATGGTGAAGACATGAATTATGACAACAGGGTCTCATTTCAAAAAGAACAAATGCGTGAATGGCTTCAGCAACAGATAGATGAGAAAAAACGAACAAAAGATCAACTTGCTGAAGCTAATCGGCTACATGATTTAAAACGAATAGAACTCGATGAACGGGCATTGGCCCTGGCTAAAGCAGAAAAAGACTGCCAACGGAATATCAAATTGGCTACTGACAATTATAATCTGGCTCTGGTAAGTTGAATCATAAATTAATTAAATTTTAGACCCAGTTATTAATTATACAATGATTGAATTTTAAGCTAACTTTCAAAAAATTAAATTTTAAGCTTTCTAAGAGTTAAAAAAATGCTTACTGTTATATCATGTTGAAATACCAGGTCTCATCTGAACATCAAATTTAAACAACATTGAGCCCAGTCAGTACTCAGATGGTTAACCACCGTGGATACCAGGTGCTATAAGCAGGCCTAAGCCAAAAATGGATACAATCTCACTACTTATACAGGTTGGAAATTTTTCATCTGAAATTCTTGGGACTGGAAGTGCTTCGGTTTACAGATTTTTTTTTTGATTTTAGAATACAGGTTATTTAAGTTTTATATAGCATCTTTAAAATGGGGCAGCTTGGGAATGGAACCCAAACAAATAGGATATTCCTTTACATTTCATAAGACAAACCCCGAAGTTAGTTTTATATAAGATTTAATAAATTTTGTGTACATACAGATACAGGTAATAGCACTAATCATGTAATATCCACACAGATTTTTAAGTGGTGAAATTAAGATTTCACATAAAAATAATGTTTTGTAGTTTCTCTTCATGTACAAAAAAAGCATGATCACTACTTACAAAAGCTATATAAATGAAAGACTTTTTGACATTTTGAATAATATCTTTACTGAACATGAAAAACCTGGTAAGTAATACACTAACAAAGATGTTGCTGTGATGATTGCTAACAAAAAACTGGTGCCAATGTAGACTACATAACTGGGTTGGGAAACCCGTACCCAGGGCAGATGAGCTTATCATCACCTAGGAACCTCTCCAGTGCTTTCTGATATTTTCTATTTGTGGCAAGTCATATCAGCATCTGAAAAACTTTCAAATTTGACAATTTCCTATAATGGATGCTCAACCTAAATGAAGACATTGATATGTAGTGGTGATTCTAGACTGACAGGTTGCAAGACTTATCTCATGTTGGGTAAGTGAGTGAATCCTAAATATTTGAGACTACAACATACTAAATAGTTTCACTCTTCCATACTCATAAAAAACAAATTCAACTGAATGATATATATGTTCCTCTGTCTTTTCTACAAATATTTTCATTGCAACTGTTCTAACAAGATTTTTCTCTGGTGCCCAAACTATGTGAGTTTAAGCACTCTACTAGATTGGCATTTAGGTCCCACTCTTTTACTGTTGAATTAGTTAAATGTAACCGCCACTACTACTCCAATAGTTTCTTTTCTTGCACTTCCTGTCTGAGAAACTCCCTTCTGTTTCCTTGCTTCCTTGATAACTTCAACCTTCAAAAGTTTGAATGCAATGTCAATTGCCGCATTCTATCTTGTTGTTGTAAGCTGGTGTTTTTTTTTTTTTTTTTTTTTTTTTTCCATGTTATTTTTGTTATTTTTTCTGGGTTTCCTTTCAATTTTGCTCTAGCTTGGTGTATTATTATAAATTAGAAATGAAAACTGCTTGTCTAAGAAATGTAATAACACCATCAGTTACAAAGGAAAATCTGTTTGGTTTTAATTATGACACCTAACAATGTGGAGTCTGTGTATGTGGAAGGGGGGGGGGAGAAACTGAAAATCTTTCTCACCTGTTTCACTGAATTCTAAAAGGCAAACTGAAATTGAGAACAAAAATTTGTCAAGTTATTAAATTTTTATTTCCTAAATCCTTTTTTTTTTCCACAGGACAAAGAAAGAAAAGACCGAGAACGTTTAGCTAAAATACAGGAGGAAGATGACAACAGCACTGAAATTGCCAACTGCATATATGGTGACTTTCTCACAGAGAACACAGCTGCTGCTCAAAGTGCATTTGGACCTCATCGGATGATTCCTGGCAGGTGGAAAGGAATGAATTCTGAACAGAAAAATTATTTTCAAAAGGGACAAAGAGAACAACGCTTGGAAAATGAGGTCAGTATGAATTGTTAACTTTGTATTATCTTGTTTTTTGAGAATTTAGATTATCTATATAATGCTAAAACTAATCTTGTATGTATGTATGTGTATTCCTAAAATACAGTTTGAATGATAGATAATAACCCAACTCATTTAGGAGTATATTGTATCTGGAACTCCTGTCAAGTACAGTGCCAAATTTCATTAAAATTAGACAAGTGGTTCTTGAGCTAGGGCAGTTTTTATGTTTTTATGGCATTTTTAATAAGAAATTCAGTATTTGTTTTCAATACACATTCTTATATCAATCCATATATATAAACAAACACTTGCATATTATATTCCAATTGTTATATGTGTGAAAATGTGTAATTAATAATAAAATTGATAATATTGTTACCTCATCATTTTGTATCATGAACTTCTTTTAAAAGAAATCTGATGAGTTTATGTATGGTTTAGTTGGAATTTCAGATAATCAACAAGCCAAATAAAACTAATTCAACACAGAGTAAAACAAGTAGACTGAATGGATAAAAAAAAAAAAAGATGATGATTGATGTTGCATTTAAATTTTTTAAGATTATAAATTATTTCCTCTATTTGCTTGTTTATATGAATGAAAATAAAAAGCAAAATTCTCGCTCATAAAAATCAGAAAACCCCAAAACATGATAAAATCATGAAAAATAAATTTTGGATACATTTAAACTGTTTAGGAACATAATTTAAATTTAAGATATTTAAGAACATAAATTTTCTACTCAAGGTGTTTAAGATTTTTAGGATTTAGGAACATAATTTTAAGATGTTTAGGACAATGAATTCATTTTCAAGGTAATATGGAACATAACTTTAAGGTGTTTAGGAGCGTAAATTTTAGGTATTTATGAAGATAAATTTAAAGTGTTTAAGAACATAAATTGAAGATGTTTAGAACATAAATTTACATTTATGATGATTGGGAACATTAATTCAAGGTGTTTAGGAAAAGAACTTTAAGGTGTTTAGAAAGATAAATTTAAAGTGTTCAGGGATATAAATTTATATTTATGGTGTTTAGGAACAAAAAATTATAGTGCTTAGGAACATCAATTTAAATTTAAGGTGTTTAGTGATACAAATTTGAATAATGAACTATTCTGTTTTAATTGTGTAGAAAAATAAGATATATGAATGAATGAAAGAAAGAAGGGAAGATAGAAGAGTTTAGCATCTGTTTCAGTAAAATGGAAAAGGTTGTCACTTTCAAATCTTTTCAACTGTACCCAATTCTTAAAATAGCAACCAGCATACATATTTATGATTGTTATTGCAATATTTTGTTGAAGTTGTTAAGCTCAAATATTTAATGATGTTGTGGAATCTTCCACGTCAGCCAGTCACCACTGCTAGGAAATGCACTATTCCTGTGTGACTTTCACCATCACCATCTTACAAAATATATAACAAGCATTCATTGGTTAATCACCTTCAATCTAGCTTGCTGATTGGTCAGTTTCGACCAATCAAATCACCTCCACGTGACAAATCTATTTTGGCGCCAACTCAGTCGGAACCTGTCATGTGGTACAACAAAATTATAAAAACAAAACGTGTAAACTCTCTCTCTCTCTCTCTCTCTCACGTCTCATTCCTTGCTGCCAAGATGTAATCTTCAGGAACTCCCGTCTTAACTTTTGCAGTCAGATGTTAAAGACCGTGACCAACATTCATGCAAATACAAATTCTAAAATCTCTTCTGAACTCTTACCAACTCTACAAATCCACAATTCCAAACATGCTAAAGGAACTTTATTCTTCTAAACTACAGTTTAATAATTACTTTTTCTTTATGAGCTCAAGTACAAATATTTCCAAGTCTAAGAGACATAACTCTGTCAAAACCTTTCAGTTCACATGCAGGTATATCAAATACTTAATAAATTCAATTGTTACGTTTTGAAACAATACGTCATGATTTGTTTCTAATATTTTTCTTTAATTGTTGTGGATGAATGTTTTTAGAACACCAACACTAAAAATCCTTCTGATCACTCAAAATACATTTGCCAGTCCCCAACAATGTGATAGGAGAATTTCTATGGATATTTTATTGTCATAGAATTTACTATTGGTTTATTCAATCATTAACTAAAGAATTAAGATTCATCAGAAATTTAAAATAGAAAAATTTTCAGGGCTTAAAACTAGTAAACAATTAATAACAATTTTATTTTATTGCTTAAGTAAAATAATAAAAATGAATACAAAAGAGGTAAATGAAGGTGTGTGTGTGTGTTGAAATGCCCTTATTGTGTGTACATTTACAGCTTGCAATGGACAAATTGTCATCTAAGTTACACAAAAATGAAGATATCACTGATATCTCATTTTAACAGATATATTTATCAAAATTACACATCAAAAGTATCTTGAAATATTAAAGAGTAAATTTATTCAATAAAATTACCATTGGCTTCAACCATGGCCTTCAGACAACTTCAGGATCTGCAAATCTTCTGGATGGTTTCCTTGTTTAAGTTGGTGAATGCTGCCATAATCCTTGCCTTCAGTTCATCTTTGGAAATACAAGGCATTTTGTTGGTCTCTCACTCAAATAATAAAGGGGGTTGAGGTCTAGGTAGTTAGGTGGCCAGATGTAAGGGGTGATGTGGTTGCAGAAATTGTCTGCCAGCCACGACTGGGTTATCCTGCTTGTGTGACATGGTGCAGAGTCCTGTTTCCAGAGTCTTTCAGCAGCCACCCTCTTGAGCCAGGGCAGCACTATCTCCTCAAGGCACTGTACTGAGTCTGAAGCCATGTGGGAAAATGAATGGAGGCATAACATCACCATCAGTAGTGATCATTCCAAACATCTTCATAATCTCCATTAGACCCATCCAACTCTTTCCAAACTCTATGCACTGTCCTCAGGCTGACACCCAAACACTCTGAAATGTTCATATTGGAGCTTCCGGCATGAATGCCAAGCAGTACAGTTTCAAATTTCTGGCAGAGTGAATTGCATCATGATGCTCTCTTTCTCACAGACGGTGTCCAACTGACCCTACTATACTGTGCCGTCAACAAAATGTAAAACAAACAGTGCATATGTGTGAAATCAAAAATATAAAATGTTGACAATTCACCCATTGCACCGTGTATATATATATATATATATATATATATATATATATGACATGAATAAAACATTATGGTTAATGAGACAATGTTTTGGTGAAACTAGAATTGGCAAAAGAAGATGAGATAACTTGTTTAAGAAAGATTTTGATTGATTTGAAAAAATTTCTTGTTTGTTGTTTTGTTACAATTATTATATACGCCAGTGTGTAATCAAGTTAAAAATATTACATATTTATATAAAATTATGACCAACAATACAAGTTTAAAGCAAAATGGCCAGAAATACATTTTATATGTAGATGAAGGCATACAATTGTGTTCAAAATATATTTAGTTGAGGCCATAAAATTGTGTTAAAAATATTTAGATTTCAGCATGAGAATTTACAACAAAAATATTAAACATTATTACAGATTGTTTATTTACAACATTCCAAAAACTAGTACAATTAAAACTAATGCAATTCAATATTTAACATTTATCAATTTATAAATAAATATGAAAACAATTTTTATTCATAAATTTATAACATTTACTAAAATTATTAAAATATGTGAACCAGCAATAAGGAAATCCTTATTATTTACCATTTTATAAACTTCAAAGCTAATGTTTTGCCAACCATACCAATAAATAATATAGTAAATAAATAGTGTTTATTAATTTTGTTGTAAATTCTCAAGGGACAAAGAAAATGTATAAATTCACTTTTATTATGTTTAATTTTTATTCCAGTTCTGATCATCGCTTTTTAAAACAAACATTCCTGAAGAGTGAAGGCAGTTAAAATAATATTGGTGTCAAGGGAAAAACCATCCTTTTGATACACTGTTTTTTTACAGGCACAAAAATCCAAGTTTACTGAAAATAAATAGAGCAGTATAAATAGACTTCTTAGGTTTTATTGAGTTCTAGGAGTAGTCGGACTCATCGAGTCATTGCTTTTTTAGCTGCCAAGTATGTGTTCCACCAAGGCTACATAGTTTTGAATTCAGAGTTTTCCTTCTCCTAAACCAGTTGCCACTCAAGGCTATAGAATCCAGTCTGTCCTACTGTATACCTGAAGCTGGGGGGGGGGGAGAAGAGTTGGATTCATATCTTTCCCAAGGGTATTAGCACGTAAGTGAATGTAATGAACTCAACTAGAATTCAAACTTGGCTCTTCAATTCTTTAATCAGAACCACAATCCATTACTCTACCATACATTGAATTCTGATTTAAAAAAAAAAAAAAAAAAAAAAAAAGTCATGACTACTAGAAACTATGAAGGGGAACAAATAATATGAAAGAATTAATCTGACTAAGATTAATAAGCAATTTTATTAAGAAAAAAAATAAAAGCAGAAAAAATTCCAATTTTTCATAATTTTATTTAATTTTTCAGAGAAAGCGAGCAGAAGAAAAAAAACTGAAGGACCAATGGGATCAGCAGATGCTTGCCCAATCCAAAGCGGGCATGTTGATTGAGCGTGAATTTAATCGCACTCAGAAGGATAATATGCAGAGGTTGTCTGATGAGAACAAAAGGCTTGCACAAGAACAAAGGGCCCAACAAGACTACTTTAACAAAGAAGTCTACACGAATGCACCAACTGCTGCCTATTTTACACAATTTAACACCACCACTCGATAAATACACATCTTGACTAACAGTTCAGGTAAAAATTACAAAAAAGCTCTGGAATTCATTGTTTCTTTTTATTATTCTTGTTCACTTCTAAAGTAAATATGAAATATTTTTAAGCCAAAAATATATCATCAAATATGGCAGAACCCTCTAATAAATATAACATGGATCAAGCGATATCAAAGCACTTTCTCAAATAATAAAGAAATTTGTGGAACAAAATTTTAAATATAAATTCACTTAAATTAAATACCTTCTGTGGTCTCTGCTCAATGTCGAATCACATCCTCTTTATAGAATGAATATTATCAAAAAATGCTAATTACTACTAAGAATATTTATTGCTCTTAAAGTATTTATTACATGCCATTATGTCTGACAGAATAGAATGCAGACAGGTTAAACTTTCCTCCTAATTTTTTCCTATTATAGTAACATAAAAACTCAAGTTATCTTCTTAAATAGACTCATCAAATATTGACTCTGATATGAATGTTATGCATGGCATTTAACTTGTTTAGAAATGTTTAAACTGTCAGCTATATCAAACTATTTCCTTGGGCATATGATTAAAAATGTCTTCAGGCTAATGAATCCTTTAGGTCTTAAAGAAGACAATCCTTCATCAGATTATTTTCCCTTTGAATTACATGTGCTACACATTTTTGTTGCTGTTGAAAGTGTTCAAGTAACAAAACAATATCACTTGAACACTTTCAACAGCAACAAAAATGTGTAACACATGTAATTCAAAGGGAAAATAATGATATAATCAAAATGTTGATATCCCTCAGTATCAAAACAAACGGTTTGGAAGGTAACTTCTACCAATATAACAGCTAGTGCATTTGAGAAGTGTAATTTCCTGAAAACTGTTTTAAGAGAAAGATTTTCTAGATAGAAATGACTAAATTCATCATTACCATAAAAAAAACTAAGAGGAACAACTCTATAATTTTCATTTATCTCCCTTAGATAGGTTCTTTAAAATTTTCTTTTAAAAGTTGTCAATTGATACATAATTAAAAATTGGTGGCTTCATTTAACAAGAAAATCCTTTATTCTCTATATTAGAATATTTTAATAGCATTGTGCTAACAAAAATTGTGCAATAATTTTCTGTTGTTGATGTGTTATGGCAACAAACTCACAAACAGAAACAGGATCATTAGAAATATACTCTTGCTTTACTTTTCATTTCAAAGCCCAATCATTTTAAACCAAAAATGGACCATCAAGTTTCAGTTTTAAATATATTTTGTTTGCTAAAAAATGTTTTCATCAAAGATATCTCTAGTTTTCATATAAACATTTTGAAATAAGTTTTTTGCCACAGCATAATCATTAACAAGTGTTACAGAATGTGAAAGCCAGGTCAGCAATTGACCAGAGTGCCTCATGGGCGTGGTATTCTGACAGTGATGGATTGCCTTTGTTTGGTTAAGTCTAAAATGGCATGAATTCAATTGAGAGTTGCAAGAATTCTGAAGCATTGATATACCTTCCACACCCTAGTTAACCACCAGCTAAGACCACCCACTGAAGGACACTGAGCCAACATGTAACATACTTTCCTGTGATGTCATTCCCCCTTCTGCCTCTTAGAATACAAGCTGCCGCCATTCTCTCCTAATAAAACAAAAAGAAACTGTCCTTTTCATTGATACCATTTTATGTAGTAGTGTTAGGAGCCAGAGATAACTTAGAATGTAATACATATCAATTTAATATCAATTTAAAAGTGTAGAGAGTGAAGCCAAGCTTAGTAAAAGACTATGTATAATTTTTCACCAATCTAATTCTAAACTGTGTTAACAAAATGTCTTTGAAAATATTGCTGGATAAATTAAATCAATATAAAGACTAAATTATCTTCTGTGTGTTTTTCTCATCTTTCAGTGAAGAACCATATTGGATCTGTTTTTTAAATATTGTATAAGATGCTTAATCATACTTGTATTTATCAAATAATAGGAATACAATCAAATTACCATATTTGTCTTCACATAACACACACCCTCACATCCCATCCCATTTTACAAGGATATTTTGTGAAGGAAAATATTTTAGCATGTTTCATCATATATTTATTGAAATCTATTTAAAGTGATTTGTAGGGGAAAATGTATAATTTTGTGCCTGCAAATACAATATTGTAACAGTAGACTAGAATAAAGTATGAAATCATATATTGTAACTTTCAGCTTCAAAGGAAAGTAAATTAAATTTGCCAAAGCAGGAAAGAAATACAAGTACATTTGTATCAATGAGTACTGGTACATATAAACAAAGCAACCTGATAAAGCCATATAAAAGTAAAGTATGTGAATTAATTCTTATAGATAATTATAGCAGACAAAGCAAAATATTTTTTTTCACTGAATATTACCAGCAGTATACTTGGTCATCCCCTATCTGTAATATGACTGTATTAAGTGCAGGGCAGTTTTTTGGTACATTTTAAAAAAAAAAAGCAAAAGAATGCATGTTAGGCGAATCCAAATACTGTTTGCTAAAAACCTTAGTGGTTTTTTCCGTTTGTATTTTGATATGGCTTCTGTTTTCAATCTGAATTTCTGAGATGGGAGGAGTTATCATTATCTACATGCGGACTATGTGTCTTTTTTTGTTTTAATCAAATTCACCCTAAACAAGGCAATAAAGCCATTAAGACACAAGGGGTTACTGGGTCTGAAAGAATTAAAAAACAGAAAACATTATGGAGGAGCAGGAACAATAGAAGAGTAATCAGGAAGAGAGTAGATAACAATTGACATTGCATTTTCTTACTATATAAAACTCTCTGAACTTTGTATCTTGTGTGTTTGCCAGGAGTTATATATAAAGAGTGGGGAAAAGAAAGATATAAACAAGTCATATATAGAGAGTTGGGAAAAGAAAAATTTAAATTTATTATCGTGTAGGAAGTGGAAGATGGAGCCGATTTTCTTATGAGAAAATGTATAAAACACACAACATCCGGCTCCAAACAGGATACACACAGCTGTCATCAAGTCCACACTACTCTTGCTTGTGAACTTCTTGACCTCATGCTAAATGCGACAGTGATGACAAACTTCAAAGAGATTGCTTCAGACTACAGCAACACCATCCACAGTAAGAAACAAATTCTATCTCTTGTATCCATGTTGACTTTTTTGCACAAACACACATATAACAACATTTCATTATTTCTCACATACATACACAAAGAGAATTTATATTTTATTTCAGAATGTTATTAATCCAAACAAAAAGACATTACTTTCTAATCTATGACCAATTGCTTGTATTCTTGTTTAAATTAATGTCCATTTGTTAAAACTACATTGTCTTTTTTACTGAATTTTATTCTTTCAATGAAAATCTTTTGATTATAGTAAACAGCTGAATTACGCACAGCCCCGCAACAATACTTTATGTTATTGTATCAAATTCCAGTACTCCGAATTTTGATATTCCAAGCTCTTATTGTTCAACTTTCTTCAAATAGACATTTTTTTAATATTGAAAGCAACTTCAATAACTACAAATAAATGTATTTTTAAAATAACTGTACTTTCACAAACTCTTCATGAAACTAAATGTAAACACTAAACATAACAAATTTGACCCAATGGGTCATAGGTGGTCTAGTTTATCAAAGTTGGCCAGAAAGCATGGTGCTAGAAGAGAATTCAAATATTTAACAAAGTGATAGGTGAATTTCTACAGATAGCTTATTGTTTTAGAACTCACTATGAAATTATTCCATAATTAACTTAAGAATAAGGATTCATCAGAAAATTCAAATGTTTTTTATCATATCACCCCAAGCAAGGAATAAAGCCACTAAGACACAAGAGTTTAATGAGTGTGAAAGAATAAGTAAAAGAGAGAAACATTATTAAGGAGCAAGAACAACAGACAAGTAATCAAGAGGACAGTAGATAATGATTGACATTGTATTTGGATTTTTGAACAACAAAGTTGGCTGAAAAGAATAGAAACGGAAGAGAGTTCCACAAACAAGAAGTGTGAGAAAAGAAACTGCTAGCATAGAACCTATGGTTACATCTAGCCATTTGAATTCAACTGTAAATTGATGAACCAACTATTGTCTAATGTAAATAAAATATTTTCATTGAATTTCTTAAAAAGAATACTGCATATCACATGTATTATTTGATAATCATAAAAAAATAATTAATTTTTTAAGAATACTCTTGTTTACTGAGGTATAATTTTGTATAATATACATTCACTGTATGAACATATTTTTTTATTAAACATTATAAGCACTTGCCAAAATTTATAGTAAGCAAGCTAGTTTTATAATCCATTGCTAATATAGCCTTGTGCCAGACTATGCTTAGTAATTATTGATAATGTGGTGTAGAGGACAGTAAGCAGGATTTGGGCATGAATAGTTGCAGTGGTGAGGTCTTGGTCCTGGATGAGAGGCAAGAGGTTAACTCGGCACCCTCTACCACAACTAATGGCCAACAACCTGGGATGGATTAAATAATATTTTTTTTAAAATTCAAATACAAATACATCTCACAATTATTGACATGGTATAATTGGAAATGCAAATATAAATACAAGTAATTTTATTCCAGATTTCCAATATACAAAAACAAATACAAAGACTTCTGAAACTTGGCAAAAATCTAAATAAAAATGCTTTTTCGCACAACTAAAAATGCTCTGAAAATGTATTTAAATACAATTCAAATACATTTTTATTTGATCCGCCACTACCAACAAGTGCTGTGCATTGACAAAACTTGAATTATAAAATGTCAAGACTAGAGCAATTCATTTCATATATTTGAATTCATAAAGCCACGGCATACGACCAGGCTTGGTGGTGAAAAATTTGTCAATAGCCTCATCCACATTTATGTGTTCAAATTCTTAATTTTCAATGCTTAATAAAGCCAAATTGCTGAAGCCTTCTTGACACATTGTGCTTTGGAGATAGTTTTTTTATTAATTTTAGTTTGCTGAAAGATTGCTCACTGGACACCACAGAGACAGTCGACAGTCAACAATGCGCAAAGCTATTTGTAAATTAGGGAATACATCATCGCCATTAGATATTGTGAAGTTGTGGAGTGTTGAGAGATAATGACAAGGAAACATATGCATTATATTTAACAAAATAAGATTAGGAATTTATTTACAAATTTACACATGTTAAGTTGTCAATAGCTTGTTTCAGGAAAAGGAATCAAATATTTAAAGTTTGTAGTTTCGATGAATTATCAAGAAGAGAAAATGTTCATATCAAATAATCGGACACAAAGTAATATTCCAAAATGTTTAAAACAAATTGAGAGAGGTTGTTTTTCACATAAAAGCTATATGGTTGTATTCAACATGAATAAAAAGATATATTTTAAGGTACTTAGCTTTGGAGTTGAATAGAGTTCTTTGAAATTGCCCTGCTCTCATTAGAGGCTGAGAATTTATCAGCACATAATTTGATACTGGCGTTATTCAGACATGTGGAACTCTGGATTTTTCTGTCTCCTACTTCTTTCTGCTTTATCTCTCTGTTTTTGTCTTGAGTCAACTTTCTCTGCCTATTTATATCAAAATGTGATTTTTCTCAGTTTGTAAGGAGCTCCTTTTCCATTGGTCAAAATAAATTTTCATATAGGCTTGTTGAACTTTGCCTTGGTCTTTTCTTCAGCCCAGAGCCAATCTCTTTTTCTATTAGTCAAAATAAATTTTCCCATAGGCACGCAAATTTGAAAACAGTGACAAAAAGAGAGTTATTTTTATTTCGTATTCACCACAGTTAAAAAGCTCAATTAGGGTTTTTGGTTTAATGAAGGAAGTCTTTTTTTTTTAATTAACATTCAGCAATCTATAATTTTGTGACTGAGTTCTATTCCATCAAAATCACCCTCGTATTCTGCAGCAGCTACCTTGCATTTTTCTGCCGCTCGACTCAGAGTCAATGAGGCTTTCAATATCCAAGAGGAACCAAAATTGCTCATGTAACTGGCTCAACCTTGTAAATCGATCTTTCAGTCCTGTATTCAATCTGTTCAGTACTGCCTTCGTGGTAACATTCATTTCTTCATTTAGAGGTTCATCTTTTGTCTTCTCTCCAGCCATTCTTTTTTACGGCGCACCATTCCGTGTTGATCAATGTCAATACGTCATTCTAAGCATTTTTCCTCGCCTTTTGCAAATGAATTTCTACAGAGAAAATCCCATTTACTTATAACAGATTGTTGACTACTTTGAATGTCAGCTTGAGCTTCATTGAAGTTTATTCTAAGGCATTGAAGTCTCTTCTGTACTCAGTCAATAGAAGTCAGGATGCCGTCCCAGAATGGCAACTTAGAAAGCTGAAAGTTTGCATGTGTTACAACAAGCAGCTGGCGTTGCTTCTTGTGTCAACTAATACTGGAGTGTCACTTGCCATATCATCCAACAATTTAGCTATGTTTTTACAACGTGAACAGTATTGCGCCTAGCACACCATCTTGTATCAGGGGACAGCTTTGCAGTCGTCTAAACTGTCTCCTTCAATTTCTTCCCTCGCTTTGTTGAGCTGGAGAAAAAATTATACAATGAATCAAGAACTCCAAAAAATGATATAGATATGTTCTGATGTTGCATGCACTCCTATGAGGTTCGAAGAATTGTCACAATTAAAAATGATTGTTTCAGGTTTCTCTATGATATTCATTTCTGGACACCGGACACCTTCCTAGTCATTGAAGCAGCATTGTAATACATCTGTCCATGACAGTCGTTCAAATCAAGACCATCTTGTTCTATTTTTTGAGGTAATTTCTTCAGTAACACTTGTAGCGAGTTTATATTCTTTTGATGAGAAGTTATAAGCTCCTGGTACATTTAACCTGCTAACAATTTTTGATGTGTCCTAAAAATGAAAGTTTTTTTTTTAACACCAAACGTGCATTTATCGATGTTAAATTTTAGTTTCAAATGCTGCAGGCGTTCAAAAACAAGTTGCAGATGTTCTATGTATTCGTTCATATTTCTGCTTGCTATTAATACATCGCTGATATATATGAAAGTGAAAGATAAACCTTTTAATACTTAGCCTTTGAAAAGACTGGGCCATGTTTCTTAAACCAAACGGCATTCTGGTGAATTCGAATAAACCAAAAAGGGTGGTGATAGCATTCTTTGGTATATCGCTTTCTTCGACAGGGAAAATGGTAGTATGCCTGGATAAGTCAAGTCTGGTGAAAATTTTCATACCCTGTAATCCTACCGTGAAATCATGTATGTGCGGGATAAGATAGCAACCTAGGACTGTTGACGAATTTAGTCATCGGAAATCACAACACGAACACCAGGCAGAAGAATCTGCTTTCGGTACCATGTACAACGGGGATGACTATTGGCTCTTGGAAGGTCAATTTATTCCTTGCTGTAGCATGTGCTGAAATTCCTCCTTTGCCATCTTGTAATTTGCCAGGCTGAGTCTCCGTGGGATAAAATGGGTTGGTTGTTCTGTTGTTTGAATGTGGTGTTTAGCAGTGTGTAGTACTGTGTCGGTATGTTTGAATGGGGTTGTAATCCCTGGAAATTTATAAAGAATTTTGCAAAAAATGTTGTCGTTCGGTAGTTCTTTTGAAAGATATCAGTGAAGAGGTTCCACGGATTATTAGCTGAGTTTCATTGTCTATCAGTGTCTTGGTAGCCATGTTTACTGATAGGTTGAAATTTGTGAGAAAGTCTGCTCCTAGTATAGGTGTCTTCGCATCTGCTTGTATAAAAATCCACAAAAATCTACGTTGGATACCAAAATTTAACGTTTGTGATTTTCCGCTGTTTGTGTTAATTTTTGTGCCATTCACTGCTTGGTGTTTACACAGCACTGGTGTTAGATTATCCTTCATTATCGGAGTGATAACGTTAATTTTGGCAGCAGTGTTGACTAAAATTCATATCCATGACACGAGTCATGAATGTAAAATAGACAACTTTTCTTTGAATATCCGGTTGCAATCGTTGTCCTTACTGGTCAAAATATGCGTTTCCCTAGTTCGATGGTACGAATATCTAGGGATATTGTCTAGTTATTTTATTTAGTACTGTTCAGTTATTCCTTGCCCATTTCCACTAAGTATACACTGCTTGACCCAGGTATTGAACTAAGCACTATGTTACCAAATTCACAGACACAGACAAACACTTTTATACATTAGGCCATTGGATCATGGAACAATTTGTTGGATTAAGTGACACTATTAACTGTGACACTAATTATAAAGTGCTGGTAAATTAGGAAAAAGGCTTTCAAAATAAACACTATTTATATAGTATTTTTATAGTATAAAACACTATTTTTCAATAGACTGAATAGATACAAGGACAAAGAAAACGAAAGAAAAGGATATTTCTTTTCTTTTCTCTCCCCACCCACCCCAGGGTTAAGATGCTGACAATAGCTAGTGTAAAAACCATCTGTTTTTGGTCAAATTAATATTAAGTAATGGTATTTTCCAATCGGCCATGCACAGAAGAATAGTTATATTTTAACAACCTCAAATACTGAAAATGGCCAGTGTAGAAGCCATCTGTTTTTTGCCAAATTAATATTAAGTGATGGTATTTTCTTAAGTGTCCAATCAACTATGGACAGAAGAATAGATTATATTTTAATGACCTCAAATGCCAACAAGGGAACAGGGCAGAGCACCAATTGTTCACTCATTGAACGAAATGGGTAATGGGACGGTCACCCACGACAACTAAAAACAAGTCTAGCCAAAATTCAGTCAGTGGATAAAGACTTGGATCTTAAAAGACAGAAATTAAATTGTGGTTATATTTTTTTGTCTGCCTGAGACACGATAAAATTTGTTAAAATAAAGGAATTGTCTCTTTGTGTCACTTGTTGACCAAAGAGCTGGCAAAGGGAAGCAACAGGTGACAAAACCCAGATGTAACCAACCACGCAATAAGAATTCCCCCTGATGGAAATATCAGATGATACTTGAATTTAGTAATTTGGGATAGACCACATCTAGCCTCTGATAACAGGTTTGATTGGGAGATGGAGAGAGAGGTGGAGGCACAGGTAGAATTTCAAGGAAGGTGGAGGAATCACCTGCAGTGATGGTGAGAGGCACCCACACAAGATGGAAAGAGTTGGGCAGATCAATATTCTGCAACCACCACTCTTTGGGAGAGAAATCTCCCCAAATTTGGTCAGGCAATCAATTTCCCAAGACCAGAGAATGAAAGGCCCTGCATAGATGTTGGGGTTTCCCGGGAATCCCCAACCACCTCATGCCCTGCACCAGGTTTGTGTGAAGGTCCATAAATACAGACAAGTGAAGTGAGAGACAGTTTGGGAGTATTAAGAGAGGAAGGTCCCATACAGTTTGGGGTGCTGTTTGTAAGAGATGTGCATTGCCAGTTGGTTCAAAACCCCACACAACTTCTTCAGAAAGAACTTAAATTCCAGCCATGTTCCAGACTACCAGATGCAACTGAATGGTCAGCCCCAAAAAATTACAGAGTAGAAAAAATCAGACTTCAGCCTTGTACCAGTTTACCAAGCGTGGTTAAACATAGTGTCACGGGGTATTAAGGGGGGGGTGGAGGTGCTGAAAATCTGCATGTTGTTAATTTAGTGAGTAGAACGTTCATTATATAAACCTTTGATATAAAGTTTTCGTATTACACAGGTGTCTCTTACTTTGTTTCTTGTGGCATTATCTTGCCAAAGCTACCAGATCAGTAATGTTGGGTATACAACTCAGCCTTCACCTGCCTTATAATCTAAAACAATGTGGGGCAGGGTGGGATTGAGAATCAGGGCAACAAACTCCAAGGCTAGCTGTAGGGATCAACCACAGACTTGCCCAGTGATTGTGGTGGTGTGTGACATAAGAGCCTTAAACCTAACTTTGGTTGCTGATTAGGCTGCAACTGCTGCTGTTAGCTGTCTTGTTTTGGCAGCTGCTGCAGTTGTTCTTCTTATTGTATTTATTTCTATGCTAGGCCTACTAAGGTGGTCCTCATTGCCTTGAATATGCACAGATTCTTTCAGACATCTAATTCTCCAGCATTCCTCCTTGTCCAGTATTTTCTCTTCATTCCAAAGGGGCTGATGACCACCCCTTTCTCTCCATACATAATCAGCTATGCCCAATTTTTCACGTTAACATTAAGCTTTCAACTCAGAAAATTAACAAAGAAAACAATAAACCAAATAAGATTTGTTATTTGTTTATTTCAGCAAAATTGTTCATTTTTTAGCATTTTCATATGCGTTTATTTTATAAGAATATTGCGTTGAATTTGTAAAAGAAAAACGTTTTCTTGCAGCATAGAGTTCAGAAAAATTGTGAAACAAGTTGTGCTTCAAAAACATATAAAAAAATATGGAATGTTGGCATTACTCTTTATTGGATAGATATTAAATGGCACATTGCAGGAAGAAAGAATTTCATATAGTTTTTAAATAAGCAGATATAGAAGAAATAAAGATCAATATTTAAATAATACTGTATTGTCAAACGGTTTCTTTTAAAAGAAAATTGTCTTTTTTTATGCTACAAGAAACAAAGTTGAAATAATCATAAACTAGATTTAAAGAAAAACAAAATAAGTTTTGGTTCTACCAAAGGAATAACTTTGTTCACTGAATTTAGACATTTGTTTTAAAGGTTGGCAAAAAAAAGAGTCTGAAAACAATATACCGAAACAATTTCCACTTTTAACAGTGATTTGATATTTCTACAAATTAATAAAGAAACCACTGAATATAATATTTTTAATAATATTTAAACATTACATAAAAGGATTTAACAACAACAACAACAAGACTTATATGGAAATACCTATGTTTTTTTTCTCATGACAGCCTGATTTCTTTTCACATAGAGATTAACATTTGTAAATTTTACAAGTCTTAGGTAGAGGTTTCATCAGGATTTGCAAAAAATTTTCCTTTATGTAACTGCATATCCAATAACAAGTGTTACTACCCAGGCACCAGCATTGAATCTTACATCCCACCCCCAACTACTCAATTTGTTTAGATCCATTTGAGCATTTAATGTAAAAAAAAAAAAAAAAAAAAAAAAAAAAAAAAGTTATGGAAGTAGAACAATTGATAAACATTATTTCTCATGTTTATCAAACTTTGCTTATTAAAATACAATACCACCTTCATCTCATTAGTTGCTACATTTGCCTACACTAAATGTAATAACTACTAGAGTTGGTACGAAAGAGTGCTGAAAAGTTTTGGGCTTGGCCCATTTCCCAAAAGAACAGTTTTTCAATGACCAAACATTAAAACCAGGAACAGTGCAAGGTTCTAATGAGCTCCCCACCAAATCTATGATACAGGACCCCCATTCTACTACATCTCAATTTTCATAAAGTAGTATTCATATAAAATACAAATTTTATTCAAACTTAATTATGTACATTAATGGATGCAATACAGGTGAATAATTCAACTAGAGAAATTGAAAATAAATAGAATATATCTAAATACAAATTAGAGAATTTATTTGTCATAATAGATTAGATTATTCCATCTTAAATAAATCAACAATGATTTGCAGCAATTTTTAACATCAACTCAAGATTTCTATTGTTAAAAAGCTGAATAATTTTAACACATTGAACATTATGGATAAAAAAAATAATGAATTTTATATATATATTTTTTTAGACTTAGCATGAGCAAACCAAATTCACAGATTTGGACAAATAAATGCCTCAGAATGATGTCAAAATCCATGAAAATTTTTCATCCTTCAATAGTCGGTTATGCTTAGTTTGATTTGTAACATATATAAACATAGGTAGAAAAAGCAAATGTTGATATGATAGCTTCCAGTGTAGTATACACTGAACCTGAGTGAAACGGTGCATCTGTTTCAGGGTACATGATGATTCTTCTTAGTTAGGCTGAGAACTTTTCAGCTCCCAATTGTAATTTTATAAAACACAAAATCCTAATAAATTACTGTCCTATAAGAGTTGATCTATTTAGTGCATGAAATGTGGACATAAATGTAACATTATGGGACAGAAGTCGTAAGCAGTAATCAGAATTTAATCAACTCATATGAAAGAATGACACACAGCTACTTGTCTGCTCATTACACCCAAGTTGTGGGAAGAGAGGTTTCAGAGTAGATCAAAATGGACTCTTTTGTTGGCAAAAGATTTCAGTACCAAAAACAGAAAATTATAAATATGAAATATTCAAGTTTCGTGTTACTCATTAGTCTGACTTCTGTTATCGGTTAACCAGTACGAGAATTTCATTTTGTAGGTTGTTGCCTCAAAACAGAAAAATTAACGATTGCTTGCGATACTATCTGGAATTTTATTATTACTTGATGAAGAATTGTTAATTATTATTTATAATTCTACATGAATGCAGATTGGGGGAAAAAAAAAAAAGTTTTTGGCAGACACAAAATCCTTTTTCCTGTGTGGGGGGAGGGGAAACAAACTGAAAGGCTCCTCATTATTTTGAATCCATGCTGATGTCAACAGCTGATGTCAACTGAAAACAGTCCAAGTCAAAAATCAATCACATACCCACTAGCTTATATCAAAGACATGTGTGGATATGCACACATTGAAAAAAATGAAATTAGGTTGTCACAAAATAATTGTATTTCACTGGCATTTAACATCATCAAAAACAAGTATTCAGAAAATGAACAAAAAAAGCAAAAAAAACATATCTGTACAATGATTAAATACAATTTTTGATTGTTTTAGATACTTTAGAGTTATTTTACAAGTACAGCAGGCAACATATACAGGCAAAAGTACTGTATGTATTTTTCAGTCTTAGGTCATAGGTTTGGCTCAAGCTTTAATCAATTAGAAAATTTATCCAAATCCTTTGTTTTTTGGGGCTTATTTTGGTTATGTTTCTTGTATTTTTAATAGGTTTTTCTATATTTTTCATCATAAAAAACCACTGAGAAAATTTTAATAGAAACACACATTTTTTTTTTTTTTTTTTTTGCTTTATATAGAACTGGATTTTTTTTAATTAAATTTTTATGTTTTTTTTTTTTTTTGAAAGCAGGAAAACAAAAATAAAACTGACAAAGAAAGCAAAAGTATTAAATAGTATTAAAAACTATATATTTTTTCTTTAATAAGATTTTCTTGAACATTCAGTCCAGTAGATGAAAATAAATATCCTGTTTAATAAGTAAATGGAGTACCTACTCAAATACAAGCAACCACTAAAAATAATATTTAAAGTGGTAAAAATCTGTCAGATTATTAAAAAAATCCATTCTAAAATTCTCTTTGTTTACATTTGGATAAGAAACTGTGCAGATATGAAAAACTTCAAGAAATCTATGGGAGGAGAAATTTTAGTTGAAACTATGAAATATATATATAACTGAGAAAATTACAAGAATTTTACGTGTCTTTTTCAGAACTTCTTTCAAAAAGCATTCAATAGATAACTAGAGCTATAATATTCAATAAATTAAGAAAATTTCAAGGGATTTATATGGTTAACTGACTCAAGAGTTTCATATCGAAACACTCATTGGGACCAAATATTTGATAAATCTATTTATCAAACTATAAGTGATTTAGCAAATCTCTAGCCTTGAGTCAGCTAACCACACAATTCACTTTAATATTTTCATAATGTTCTGAATATATATGTGAGAGTTGTTGGTGTCCATTGGACTTTAAATCAGCACACTCCAAACAGATCTTGTTTTTTTTTTCTCTATCATCAATCATTGCAAAAGCAATAGTAATGCAATGTTGTATACAAGCTAATAGAGAAAAACAAACAGCTATACTGGTAGTGGACTGATTTAAAACCCAACAGCTCTAATATATATATATATATATATATATATATATATATATATATATATATATGTATGTATATGTGTATACAAAATTTACTGTTGGCCAGGATAATCCCAGGCCTATATATATATATATATATATATATATATATATATATATTAGACAATATGAACCTAGTTATTATGCAGTATTGATTCCTATCAGTTTCATGGTTCAATGCAATTTTTGATCACATCAAAGCATGAAACTGAAAAGTTACCATGCAGTGTTGATTCCTATGTCTACCATTATATATATATATATATATATATATATATATATATATATATCTCAAGAACAGTATTTGGCAAATTATATGACAAAGTGGAAAAGTTTAATTGTGGCCCATTTCATCCTTCAGGATTTAATTGGACAAAATTTGTTATGTTGGTACGACTACACATGCACACAAATGAGGAGGGATAGTAATTTTAGAATATGTCTTTTTTTTAAATATCTAACTGAATTCATTTAGAGTTTTTTCCTTTCAATCACTTTTGCTAGTAGATTAGTAGATCTGGCAGGAATGGTGAAATGTTGTAAGAGCTAGTGCACAAATTTACTGTAGATAACCTTGTAATCAAAGCACACTCCAGGCATTTACGTTGTAGTGAATTATTTTCTCCTTTGATCAGCGAAGCATTTTTTTATATCAAAATTGTGATCAGTTTCATTATGGTCAGCAGCCAATGCATTTGATATATTGTTTTGTGAAATGTCCCTTTTGCATTCATATAATCTTTTACTTAGATTCCTTGAGGTTTCTCCTATGTATTTTTTGTGACAATTATTACAGGCGATGGAGTAAATTTCACCTTCAGGTTTTAGCTTTAGTTTTGTTAGTTAGTTTTGTTTAGTATTGACTAAGTATTCTAGATTTTGTTTAGGATTGACTGCCAACATAACAAGTTTAGTCTGATGAAGTCCTGAAGGATGAAACATGTCACAAATAAACTTCCCATCTTGTCATATAATTTTCCCTATATATACATATATATATATATATATATATATATAAATACATGCACAAAGAGGCAAGTGCACAAGAAGCAGTTTTAATCCTGGAGAAAAATTGTTTGTTATGCAAGTTATTCCTCATGAGTTTGGTACTTTGTGCCAGCTTTTGTTAAATCAGAATTTCAAATTACTCAAAGATGTTGCCATTTCTTGTTTTGTGAACATTTATCAGTCTGTTAAGAGATTAATTCTTTCAAAAGATTTTAATCAAATAAAATTCAAAACATACATTGAGAAATGCCACACCCACCCACCTACTTCCACCAAAAAAAAAAATAAAGAAATTAAACCTAATGAAAATTTAAATTTAATGAATATTACACACAATAGATACACTGGATTAATATCTCTATATTTACTATTGTTGTCAAAAAGAAAAAAATATATTTAAAAGTTTCAATCTTAATTTGGTCATCTGAGTAATTTGTACTAAATTACCTTAAGGCATGATTATTAGCCAATATAATCAAAATTTAAGTAAGAAAAGTTATGTATAAAAATTTACAAAAATGGTTGAAAAAGTTAATATTTAAACTTAGTGTATTTTCCAAAGAAAGAAAAAAAAATATCTTAAGTCAAAATAAAATTTATCAGTAAACATTTGAATGCTACATAATGTCATTGGAAAAACATTTTCTGTTTATAGAGAAAAATATGAAAAGGAATTTCTGTATTAATGCAAAAGATTGATGGATTTGTTTTTATGGCTTATAAACCTTTTGTAGGTAATTTAAAACCGGAAAATATTTTTAGATTGTTAGAATGTTTTGGCGATGATAATGATTTACTGATACAAGTCCTAAGGGTATTTGCACATAAGTGAATATAATGAACCCAACTGAAATTGGGACTCATTTTATCTATTAAACTATCTGCACATCCATCTTACAGTACCTGATATTCTCAATTGGTTACCCATACAGACCAGGTTCAATGTTGCTTAACTTTGGTGATTGAACAAGAACCTGTGTTTCAACATGATATGGCTGTAAGCTGCAATACCAGAAGAAAGTTATTCTATTAGAATGTACTTATGCCGATCTTAAATACAAATTGTCTTTTAATGCCAAAAATAACAATAATTTCTAAGAATTTTCTCATTTTTTAAATTTATCATCATAGGTCAATCATAGATCAAACACCTATTTAATATTAGTAGAACAAAAATGGCAGGCACTGTAAGTATGTAGCAAGGAAAGTAGTTACTTACTGGATCAAAGAAAACACTTATCAGTTATATGCATTGTCTGCCAAAAACTTTAAAAAAAAAAAAAAAAAAAAAAACAGAGCTTGCAAAACTTGTTAGAGAATGCAAATATTGATCCGTCTGTTTGAAAATGAAAGACATGAATTTTTAGTTTCATTCATAAAATTACCTGAATCTGTAGAGGAATATACTTAAGATTACTTTAGACATTTCATCCAAAGAGGTAAGTGACTACTTTTCTTGCTATAATACATTAGACAAATCCCCAGAAATAGACAAAAAAAAAGTTAGAAATATTCTTTAAAAACTAAACATGAGAATATAATTCAGGAATGATATTCAACATGTAATTCACTTTCAATGATACCAACCATTTTTTTTTTACTTTCATTTTACTTCTAAAATCTTTTCTTCAGTAAGAAACTCAGTTACTTCAATATAACAGTGGTAACTTATAAAATATCAAATATGGCAGTCAGGAAAAAAACGGTTTTTATTGAGAAATTTCTGTAATAAAAATGAGTGATCATCTTTATAACTAAATAACCAAGCTTTTCCCTCTAGTCACAAACTTATTTATTGCTGAAAAAATGAAAAAAAAAAAAAAAAAAAAAGAGTAAATTTGAATAACATTCTTGGCTGATTTAAAGATCTAACATAATCATAAATGACAATAATGACTCAATTGTAGAAAGAATAAACCATATTTCTTCTCAAAATAACCATGTAAGAAATTTTCTAATCATTCAAAAGAACTAATAACTGTCACAATTTTTTTTTTTAATCTTTTTTTGTTGAATTTATTTTAGCTCTATTTTTCTTTTGAGAGAGTTATTTTTCAATTACAAACTATTTTGAATATACCAATAATAATAATATTAAAGACATGAAAATCATTCTTGTTATTGTCTTGCTCATAAATTCAAGAGAATCAAAGAACAGTTTTCTTTATAAAAAAAAATTGAAGCAAGTATTGTTTCTATTGATGAACAAAGTTGAATAGAAATTGACAACATAGAATTTAAAGAATCTGAATTCTACAAGATGCTTAAAATAAAATTAAAGACTCACTGGATACAATTCATACACTAGAGACCAAAAGTTTGGCTGGTTGATTTTGTTTAGTGGCATATCAATCTCTATGGGTTATTTAATACTGGAATCTAAATATTTTTCATGTAATATTAGGCTTTCAATTACAGATATTTTGTACATAATTTTTTCTTTCAGGGTAAAAGGATGTTTTTTTTAGATATATAGTTTGTAGATCATAAAATGAATTGCTGGTAATTTTACTATAATAATGTATTTTTATATTTTTTCAATGTTGCACTGATTGTCATTTTGCTAGAAAAATGTATTGTTGGTCATTTTATTATAAAAAAAAAAAAAAAAAATGAACTGTTGATGTTTGTTTGGGATCTAAAGTTTGAGGTCAACTTCTGGATTTCAATCACCTGAAAATTGAAGCTTGTGTACCTTTTTCAAAATTAATTTAAGCTCATTTTGGGCCAGAGGGACTTTCTCTTGCTGAAGGGTTTTATCATATAATGAACAATAATAACAAAATTAACTCATTACTACATAAAATTTCCTTAAAATTTTAGCACTTTTTACCTCATCTACTATGTTGGCTAAAGGTAATCTTAGGACTGACAGATTTTAAATTTTAGGTAACCCCCTCTTGAAAGAATTAGATGCTAAGCAATAATGTGTTAAACAGTTTCAGCATCCTAGTAGGAGTTAGTTAAACCCCAAAAGGTATAAAACTTCTATGTACCATGTCCCTTCAGGGCATAAGCAATCATGGCTCTCCACAATTTCTTGTCCTTTTTAGCTCTTAATAATTTCTTTCTTTTTGTTATCTCTCCTAAATCCTGTTCTGCCATCCAATCTTGCTA
The DNA here is from genome assembly GCA_963932145.1 of Acanthosepion lycidas. Taxonomy (NCBI): domain Eukaryota; kingdom Metazoa; phylum Mollusca; class Cephalopoda; order Sepiida; family Sepiidae; genus Acanthosepion; species Acanthosepion lycidas. Next base: position 49,128,648 of record OZ010597.1, on the reverse strand, counting down.
GTTTACATGTTGATGAAACTTACTAATTATTTAATCCAGAGAGTGGCTCCAAACTTTTAGCCTATAGTGTACATTCATGCCATTAATTTGAATAGGTGTATCTTTTAAAAAGTTCCTTGGGTATTCTTGTTTGGAATTATTATTATTATTATTGTGTAGTGATATATGATGATGCTCATTAAATGAGCTGAGAGTGGGCATGAGAGCTCAAAACATACTTGGAGGAGACAGATCTAAATCTTATATTAACCAAAATATTTTAGTCTAGGAAGAGTGTGGGATGAGAGCTATGGTTTAAGAGTTTTTCTAACCAAGATGGCAGGAGTTCATAAAATAGGAACTGTTTTGCCAGCTAGCCAATTTACCACAGCGTGCACTATGAAGAGGGGCCCTATTTGACTCACTTTGCTTTTCCTATTTCCAAAATCTAGTAGTAGATTCTCTTTAGCACATGAATAAACAAGAGCAATTCCATCAAGTCTTTTGTCATCTGTAATTTTTTGACAATGGGGACACTTTTTGATCATACTACTTTTCCTGTATCCATCCACTATGATCATCCAAAAAGCTAAAACCTAACCAGAAGCTGGTCCAAGGTGCAATGCTACATATGCTTTGTGATTTTGACCAGCATAATCAATATAGGATTATGTGGTATTTTTTTGTGTGTGTGTCTTATGTATGTCCAACTTACTGTCCCTAGATGAGAAAATCAGCAGCTACAGTTCAAAGATCTATCAACATGGTAGATGTTTGAGCCTCAACCATGCACCTTAGAGGACTGTCATGAGAAAAGGAGTAGACACTACAGAAAACTGGCTCAAAGGGATAACACTTGAATGGTTTAAAAAGTGACAAAGAGAATCTCCTATCCTAGCACTCCACATATTACTATCAAATATGTTCCAAGCTGTGAGTGTTAAGAATCAGCCACTCCAGAATATACATATCAATACCCTGAGAAGAAGAACGATCATCATACTAAGGCTGTGTCAAATTATCATTTCTGTTGTGTACTGGTTCAAAATAGCAAAGTTCACTGGTTATGTATTGAAAATGTAAAATGTTTTGTAAGTTTCTATCAGTAAAAGTGCTGTATCTCTATGTCAGTTAGTTTTTAAAATACTAAAATCATGAACTGTCATAACTTAAAAATAATTTTTGGAACTATTTAAATATAGTAGTCGACTCATAAAAAATAGGGAAACATATTTGGGGAAATAAGTTTTGCATGTTAGCATTCCTTAGGCTGTAACTCTTTTTACAATTGAAAAATATTTTTTATTGATTTAGAAGTGTGTGTGTGTGTGTGTGTAGGGGGTCCCGATTATAAAATCAATACAGTGTCAAATTGGTCAGTGACTGAGTTATTGTCCTTAGATGTTTTGCCTACGAAAACATACTTTTTTTTTGACACGGGGGTTACAAAATGAGTTTATTTAAATAAACAACAAACGCATATACACATTTTTAAATAAAGAATAAAAATTTACATAAATTAACAAAATTATGTATCCATTTATTCTTCATTTAAGATAAATAATTATTAACTTCAAATGTATGTGAATATGCTATTGAAAAAAGTATTAGGTTGGTGCAAAATAATGTCGTTTTCTCACATAGTAACATATGTGAGAAAACGATATTATTTTTGCACCAACCTAATATTAAAAAAAAATTTTTAGTTTAAAAAATTAAGAAAAAAACCCAATTTAAAGAATACTAATCTACAAAAAATGATTTCCAAATTTTTTGCTTTTTAATCATTTCACTCCAAGCAAGGAACTTAAGCCACTAAGGTACAAGGGGTTACTGTACTGAGTATGAAAGAATATTAGGAAATGAAAAACATTAATGAGAGAGAATAAAAGAACAGGAATTAAAAAGATAGAAGATAATGATTGACATTGTATTTAAATTTTTGAATATCAAGCTTGACTGGAAAGCAAGAAACCTGAAGAAAGTTCTACAAGTGGGAAATACAAGAAAAGAAACTGTTAGCATAGAACTTATGGTTACATCTCACCATCTAAAAAATGATGAGACCTAGCTGCCAATCTAGTAATGCGTGTAAATTCATAAAGTCTAAATATCAAAGAAGCAAGTTCTTCAGAACAATTACCGTGAAAATATTTATAGAAACGGGACATTACAGCATTGGGGAAGGGACTGAACCCAAGATGCCAGGACTAATTAATTTCAAATTCTTCTTTGGATTTTGTCAAGAATCTCTAAATACATTGCTAAAGTACTAGACAAGATGTTGCAGCAATGTTTAATGCATGGGCAAATGGTAGACTTATAAATGTGTAAGATAGATTCAGGTAAGAAAAATTGTCTAGCACAAGATCGTGAACCAACTTTCTTAACAGCAGATCTAGCAATTGATTTAATATAATCTTTCCACTTATGTCAGGAGAAAATCTAAGCCTGAGAAGGTGCAATAAGTCACTCTCCTTGAAGTTAGCCTCAACCATGCTGATGGAAGGCAAAAAGAATTCTCTCAAATGATTAAAAGAGACCAGTTGCATTTTGGGTATGTTAAAATTAACAAGCCATTCCTTGTCCCATTTACCAACAGATTGGAAGTCATTTTTGAGATAAGCTGCCAATTTGGCCATAGCAAATCATTTTTTTTTTTTACATGATGTGAACCAGTCTATTTAGGTAGTATTTTTTTAAATAATTTTAAATAGGAGTCACAACTTGAAAAAGAATTACCAAGTTTATTTTCCATACAACAGTTCATAGAATTCTTATTTTACCAATCCCTAATTTGTTTTGTTTTTTTATCTACAGTTAAATGCAGTCACTTGAATATTCTGTGTTCTTTCTGAACTAAGTAAATATTTTATTTAATATATTTAAATATATTTATACTAGTTAATTGCTGTGAAAGAATTCACAGACATATCTGAAAAGTCATCTTACATGACATTTTTTTATATATTGAAATAACTTAAAGCTTATACTTTATCAAATTAAACCTATTGAAACATATTGAATTTTTAATCTATATTTCAAATTAGGTAAAATTAGATATACCCTTTTAGTTGATGTATAAGTAAATTACTTTTTCTATTACAAGAAAAATTCTACACCAAAATTTAAAATGTATTTGTTTAGAAAGTAAATTTTCAAAGTTGCAACTATTTAATTTATTAGCAATAATATTTTTTTGTTAATTAGTGAAAAATGATTATTCTAAAAGAATTATTTTCCCCTTATTTTTGTTATTATTATAAAAAGTAAGTGTACATCAGAATCTACCATGGCAAAAATTAAAAAGTAAAAATCCTTGTTTAAAAATCTAGTGAAATTCTAATTGCAATACTTATCTCTAGAAATAAATAATACATACCCAAAAATATGGGAGGAAAAATTTAAAATTTAAAATTGACACTGAAGAAAACAAAAAAAAACAAAAAAAAATTCAAAGCAAGAAAAACTCTACCACTTCCTTTTGAAACCAAACGTGTCTGTAAAACAAAATCTGTTAGATAAACACGTTTGTGAAAAATCACAGTAATTTTTAATAACATTCTTAAAAAACAGTCGAGGTGATAACAACAGCAACAACATATTTAATTTGATTTTTCAACTTTGAAAATAACAGGAAAAGAAATTCTACAATTATAGGAATCTCAGTCAAAATTTTAAGTTTAATCATTTGAGAGGCTTTTTGTCATTTCTCTTATTAAAGATATGACCATTTTGAGCCAATATTCAAATGTTAACACTGTAAAAAGGTTTTGTAAAAAGTCTTTTTTTAAGGTTTTAAAGTTTGTGAAAATATCCAATGACAATAAAATACATTGTCTGTATTCTTTAAGCGTGTTTTCTTGGACAAGCCTGATGGCTGTAAGACCTTTGTATAAATTAAAGGACATCATGATTCACTTGAATAACCAGTTATAAGTTAAAGATTACCAAATGAAAAGTGAATCAGTCTTCAAACCTGATTTTAGTAAAATAAAATTAAGAACTTTTAAGAGTACAAGAAAAACTTTTTCAAGCAGCCATAATGCTTTTTTTGTCTAAATTTTTAAATGAAGAATTATCATTAGTATACACTTATTTATTCAGACAAGTATCTTCAACTTGCTTGTTAGATTTGAAAGACTGTTGTAGTCTCCGGGTGTCTACCGTAGTTGATAGCCTTTTAGAAATTTTCAACTGAATCCTTCATTTAATTCACGTGTATAGATTGTTGTCCTCATTCCGTCTATCCATGCTAGGGGAGATAACTTTTATCGGTTAATTCAATTCATCCTCTACTAGACTATATCCGACAGCAACCAGGTTTGCCATATCTCACCCATCACTTTGAGCCGCGAAGGAGGCGCAGTGTTGTCCACCAAAATCAAATTCATGCAAATAGCCTCGTCAAACTCTCTGCCACTGCTAACTAGGGGTGAGAAAGAGAATAGGAAGAGAGGATGACACAATCCTGATGCTCGAATGCAAGTGGTTTCCGACAACAGCAACAACAATATCTTGTTGGGATTATCTTGGAAGTCTTAACTGATATGAGTGGAATAAGAATAAACGACACCCCACCCACCCACGTACACACCATGGATTGGTGAAAGAGTTTGGCTTGGAATTCCTGGAAGGTTACACTTGAAAATGGCTGGAAAATGCAACAACCCAAATGTTGTGATGGTAACAATCAAGATGAAGATATTAGTCCAAGTAAATAATAATAATAATAGCAGTAATAATAATAATAATGGTTGCTGTAAATATGATATTCGTAGAACTTTCATAAAATATCAATTTGAAATATTTAAAGTTAAATTCCATTTAAATTTAGAAATTTCAGTTCTGCAAAACTGAAATTTCTAAATTTAAAATATCCTTTTTGAAGAATATTAACATTCCAATATTGGCCATGTGTTTTTTTTTTGTTTTCTTTTCATCCAAAATGTATCCCAAATAAATGATTGTTAGATTTGTGTCAGCTGTTCATCATGAGGTTGCATCCTAGATACAGATAAGCTTATTACTTCCAAAAAACAAAAAAACAAAAAAAAAAATGGACTAAAGGATTGGTTATTGATTATTTCACATCAGTAGAATTGGGATACTTTTTGGTAAATAGTCAATAAAAAAAAAAAAAAAAAGCTGGATTTTGGCGTTTGTAGTATTTTTTTTTTTTTTTTCATTAATCTCACCAAGAATGAGATAAAATATTAGAGTTGAGTAAAATTGATATGCACTAAAAATTTTCTTTCTCAAATTCTCTCTCTCTCTCTTACACACACACATATACATATACACATAGTATTTCCATCTGGCTACAGATTTCATGAACCGGGCATGACATGACAGTCAACAGCAGTTATCATTTTAAAGGGAATGTTCATCATCTTCATCACTGATTGACAAAATCTGAAAAGAGAAAAACGGAGAAAATTCCATAATTTATCATCAAACAAAAGCGATAAGTTTCTGATCTGAATTTCTGTGATGAGGAGTTATCATTATTTACACTATTTACATCCAGACTATTGTCCTCATTTTGTTGTTGTTAGCACAACGTTTCGGACGTTGTGCGCTGCAGCCTTCATCAGGTGTATATCCATCTGGGTAACCTACAGGGAATTCTGAACTGATCCCTTTATTTAAAGGTGGACTGTTCTCATTCTACTGCCCATGTCTAAAGATATCTTGTCTAGTTCTTATTTTTAGTTCTGCTCAGTTATTGCTAGCCCACCGAGTCCAAGTACGCATCACCAATATCACCAAATTCATGAACCAACACTTTAATCCACTAGACTATTGTCAGGACAATTATCCGTGGAGAACTTGGAGCTTTAAACCTAACCTGCCTGCTGATGAGTGCTGTAGTTGCTTGTCTGCACACACTGAAGCTTTTCTTTTTTTTATTACACCTGCTGCTGCTGTTGAAAACTTGCTGTCATTTGCCTTTCTTTCTTTATTGACGGCTCCCATGTTGTTTTTATTTCTATGCTAGGTCTGCTAATGGGGTCCTTGTAGCCTAGCATATATGCTGATGAGGTCAATAGTTCAAATGTAAATAGTGTAAATAAAAGTGATAAGATTGTGGCCACAGAAAAAAACAAGTCTTACCTCGAAAAAGAATTATGCCAAAATAAAAAATCAAGATTGGGTCGATTTTAGTAGGCCTTGAAATATAGTAATTGTTTGCTTATCAGTCTCAACCAATCATAACCTTTCTTACCCCCCAATAAAAGAACTCTACTTTGAACCATGAGATTGTTTGTGTCTTCATGGATGAAGAAGGTAGTTGTATATTACAAGTTGTCATGTGAATTTATTTACTCTTTTGATTTATGTCCCCAGTATTTTCTAAGGTAGGATTTGTAAGACTGATTCATGACCCTTGGTATTACGACCCTGGGCTTATGATTTTTTTTTGATCTGTACCTCTCTATTGGTATCCCCCAATGATGAAAAAGTTAAATATAAGTTTCACAAGATGCTTAGTACCTTCTTATAATCAGAGAGAGAAGCCAATGCATTTCCAATAACTTATCAGCTATGTGAACCAACAAGAGATGTTCTGATCATATCAGGTTTCCAAACCCAGCTGGCCAGAGAAATGCCATCAATGACCTACCGATGCATAAATTATTCATCATTTAAGATTTTTGCAACAGAAAACACATTACTTACATCTGCATCTGCAGTTTCCTGGTGCATCTGAGTAAGTCCAGTCAAATCTTCCAGGTAAGAAGGCAAGTTGAATGCTTCATATAAAAAGTCAAATCCTCTGCTTCGATAATTGTTAAGCACCTGAAAATAGCAACAACAATATTGACTAAAAACATCACTTATAATTCTAATGACGTAGAAATTTCCACATCATCTTCTACATTGCTCATCATCTTTGTAGTCTTCCAGCTTACATTTATATGTCCAATTGATATCCACTTCAAAAAAAACTGTCAATTCAAAGACGTACACTTTTTAGTCAACCAGTTGATATGCTTCGCTCACACTTTAGAGAATATGCAGTAAGGTAAGAATTTCTGATTATTAACTTTCAAATCCATAAAAATCAGGATCTAAAGAAGTAATGGATTTTTTTTATTTATTAATCTGACAGACTTTATCACTTTAAACATTATTTTTAGTGGATACTTATATTTGTGTAGATGTTCCGTTTATTTATTAAACAGTATATTTATTTATTTTCATATACCAGCCTGAATATACTAGATGGCAGTATGTTTGTAAAAACCTAATAATAGTCAGGACTTAACAAAATATGCTGGCATTTTTTGTGCCATGGTTAAACTTATTTATTAAATAGCAACTCAAGCTGTGCCTTGTTGAGTTGTATACATACATACATACATAATATATATATATATATATATATATATATATATATATATGTGTGTGTTTTTATATATATTTTAAGAATTTGAATGAAACCTGTCCTCGTGGAATGTAATTTATTAGGGTTGCTGTAGCTTCTTCCTTTAATGTCGGTCTTCACTCCTTACCCATCAATATCTAGAGACAAGACGCATTAGGCTTAAGCAACATCTAGCCGACAGACAGTGGGGTTAAGAATAAGGAATTGAAATGGTACACCTCACCCACTCATATCTTATCTTCTCTCCCACCTTACTTCCCCACTTCGTTAATTTTACATATGCTTGATGAGGTCCATCAAAAACGTGTGAATTTCTTTTCATTTTAACCTTTGGAAGGAAAATCTGATGATCCATAGCCCTGTTAAAGGGGTTGTGGTGAAATAACTTATTACATGGAAACTTAAAGTGGTCTGTTTTTATTCAAACATATCTGCTCTGAATCTTACATTGAGCTCTCTGGATATCATCCTTCTTGGGTCTACCCATGCGGATTACCTAGTTTTGCATAAACTAAATATATATATATATATATATATATATGTGTGTGTGTGCGTGTGTGTGTGTGTGTATGTTATATACATGGAAAAAAATCTAAAGTGTTGGTATACCTCACGGAAAACCTGCATTTTAACCATAAGAAAACTCAATAAAAAGAAAAGACTAACAGTGAATAAAGCAAAAACCAAGATAAAAACCTATACAAGAAAATGAAACAAACTAAGAAAAAAAAAAACACACCAAAGGTAGACACCCCCCACAAAAAAACAGCAACCAATAGTGTTCTATGCCTAGTTTATCAAGACAAAGCAAAAATACTTCACACTTCAAAAAGAGACAAAGTTTGTTTCACTACTTACACATATCCAGCAACCAGAATGCCTCTATGTGTGTGTGTGTGTGTGTGTGTGTGTGTGTATATATATATATATATATATATATATATATATATACTATTAGCTTTAAACCTTTGCTGACTCCTGTGTAAGACTCTAGCAACGCTGTTCCATTCAATATACAACAGGGTCCCATCATTCACAGAATTGTCAACTAAGATTTCCTTACACTTGCTTTTTTAGCATGAAGGTTCAGATTACAAAATTAAGCTTATTTAAGCAGAAATCAACGTTGAAACTTTTTAATGCAACTTATAGAAAATAACTGAAATTTCAAACCAATTAGGATTATATTTAAAAAAAAAAAAGGTTTTGTTTTTTAATTCCAACTGGGAGATGCCAGTCTACCAAGCAGACATTAATGGCTTCAATACAAAAGACACAATTGTGTCTTTCATTCTGACCTTAAGATGCTAACCAAACACACAAAGATGAGACATGTTGTCATTAAAAAGTTTTTCCAGTTTGTTTCATTTCCCCACATTATGTTTCAAGCAAGAAATAAACATTAAATTTGACTCAAATGTTAAAATTTGTTAGGCATGACCAGATTCTGCTAAAATTACCCAAGTTTAATTTTTTAAAGGTTATCTGTAGATATCATCAAAATTTACATGAAATATTTTTATTATTAAACTACTTTATCAAAATGGAAAACATATTTCCAAAGGGAAAAATATAAAATGCAGACATGTCTTTAATAATAATATTTTGAAATGAATTAATCTTTGTGTAATAACATATGCAAATGAGGAGGACAACACAAATAGAGAACGGAGAGTGAACAAGGCATCATTAGTCAATGAACCCGTTTGCTAAATGTAACATGGGGTACTGTGCTATGTTTGTTACTACTCAGAGAGAAATACGCATCAGAACAATGGCATCACCGATAGGATGTTTCAATGAGATGGAAGATCCCGAAACACAGAGATGAGGATCAAAATCTTTTCGGCTTTTGCAAGAGTAAAAAAACTAAGAGATACCAAGAACAAAGGAGGAGAAAACGAGATAATGGATTTATTTCTTGCTACTGCTGGGTGTGAAGCAGTGAAGAAATTTTTGACAATGTGTTACCTGAGCGAACTAGAACAAATGACATTTGAAGAAATTGTCAAAGTTATAAAAAAGAACATAAGACCAAAGAAAAGATTGGTCATTGCTGAAAGAACCAATTTTTTAGAGACAAGACAAGCACCAAATGAGCCCATTGTACAGTACTTACATAGGTTAAAAGAACAAGTACTGTGAGTTTGAAAAATTGAGAACTCAGGAAATGACCATAGAAGATGAGTTAATTCTTCTCAGAATAATTAAAGGTTTGCAAGACCAGAACCACAAATGAAAAATACTGGAAGCTTTACAAAGTTGTAACATGATTTTGGAGGCTAGTGTTGAATTTTTAAAATAGAGTTGATTAAAGAATTTAATCAACCAAAAGAATTCGAGGCATACAGGACGAGCACAACCAAACCTATAATTAAATGTAGGTACTGTGGAAAAAATCACAAGAGAGACAAGTATAAATGTCCTGCGTTTGGAGAAGTATGCTCAAAGTGCAAAAAATGAGACCATTTTCAGAATGTATGCAAATACGAGAAAGAAAATAGAAAGAGTACAAAAAGTACAAACCTCCTCTGAAGAAGAGGCTGAAATATTTACAGTGTGTAAGCAAAAAAGAAGGAGTGAAAAAATAAAGATAAATGGCCTAATGTTTAACATGCAAGTTAATACAGGTAGTGAAGTCACGCTGAGGCCAAAAAATTTTGGGGTCAAATTAGGATGGCCTAAATTAAAAAAAAAGCAACATCCAATTGAAGCAATTTAATGGAACAACTACAAAATTAATGGGTACGTTTTGAGGTAATTTTGAAATGGATATGTGCTTTGAAATAATTCCCATTAGAATGCAAAAAAGATCATGGATTAGTAGGGATTGATAGGTTAAAAGTAGATACAGCAAAATTAATCAATTCCATGGAAGTACAAAATGGAATTGGAATGTTAAAAGGCTATAAAAGCAAGCATTCGGCTAAAAGAGAATTATCACCCAAAATATATAGAGTCAAGAAAAGTTCCAATTCATATCCTACCTTTGGTGGTGGCCAAGTCAAACAAAATGATACACCAAGGCATACTAGAAAGAGTGATTCAAGGTGGTAGCAATTGGGCATCACCAATAGTAGCGATAAAGAAACCTGATGGAGATTTAAGGATTTGTGATGATTACAAAATAGGGGTAAATCACCAGGTATGTTCAGACTCTTTTCCTTTGCCAAATATCAGAACTGTGAGCCACGTGTTAGTGAAAATGGAACACTTTGCGAAAATTGATCTCAAGGCAGCATACAATCAAATAGAAATTGATGAAAAATTCAAGCAAGTAATCATATTTAGGATATCAAATATTCAAAGAAGGCATATCACCTTATGAGAGATTAACAAAGAAAAGAGCAGAAATAGCTCCTCCAACAAATAAAAAGGAATTAGAATCCTTTTGGGGGCTGGTAAATCTTTATAGTAAATACATTCCAAGATACAGCAATGTAATAGAGACATTTGCAAAAATATGCAAGAAAAATAATGAATTTAACTGGACACAAGAGCAAACTATTGCTTTTGAAATATTGAAGTAAATAATAAAGTTTTTGATTCACAAAAAGAAGTAACATTAACCATAGATATGAGTGAAAAGGTGATTGCTGCTGTCATATCACAAGAACACCCAATCATGTACATATCAAGAAGATTAACACCAGCCAAGATTAACATATTGAAAAAGAAGCATTGATGATTATATGGAGGATGGAAAGGGCACAAATATTTTTGGTAGGAAAGAAATTCTTATTAAAATTGGACCTCAAACCATTGGAATTCATATTTAACCCAAGAAAAGAATTGTCAAAAGTAACATCTTCAAGGATTTTGAGATGGGCGATAAAGATCATGGCATTCGATTTTAACATAATGTATATTAAAGAGAACACTATCCCTCATCAAGATCGCATTTCAAGAAAGAAGCTGAAGATAAACAGAAAAAGGAGGACGACAAAATAATACACTGGATTGAAATGGATGTTCTACTAAATAGGCTCAAAATAGAGACAGAGCAAGACCCAGTATTAAGCAGAATAATGGAAGGAATAAGAAATAATGTATGCAGCAATTGCTCAATGGCAGAGCGGCCCTTTAAAGAAACAAAGCACAAACTGACAGTAGAAAATGGCATAATATGCAATGGAGATATAATTGTAGCTCCACAAACACTGAGAAGGGACATATTAAAAGGAGTGCATAATGACGTGCATTGTAGCATAATAGCAGTGCAAAAAAGACTAAAGTTACAAGCTTGGTCGCCAGGATATTCAAAAGATGTAGAGGAGTATATTAAGAGATTCCCAAAATATGCAGAAATAAAAAATTACAAGCAAAAAAAAAATTCACTCATGCCCAAAGAAGCAGAGCCATGGGTTAGGTTTCACATGGATCATGCACATATCAAAGATAGGGGATTGTTCTTAGTACTAGTGGATTCGTATTCAGGGTGGCCAGAGGTTGTCAGAGTAAAAGCCACCACAATAAAGCAAATACTAAGAACGATATTCTCAAGGAATGGAGTACCCCAGACACTAGTCAATGACAATGCACCTGAATTTTGCAATGAGAGTTTATGTGTGTGGTTGAAACAAATAGGAAGTATCCCATACAGAACACCACCATGTCAACCACAATCTAACGGCATTGCGGAAAGAATGGTACAAATGATAAAAATGAGGTTAAAAGCATTATCACCACTTAATGAAAGCCTAGAAGCATATTTAGTGAAAATGCTTCTCAGTTTTATGAAATTTTTGGGGTATATTTAGTATTATCTGGAGATTTCGCCATGCATGTAGAACTTCCCCACTGTAAATAATGTCTTAGTGTGTGATTTACTCTAGGAAATACCAAATGGTCTGAATTGAATTTAATGCCAATAAAGAACCTTTGATCTAAGAGAAGTTGACTCCAATATATAATGGGCCTCACCTTAAGAAAGACCAAAACAGACTTTGTATTCAGTGTCACACCAGGTGCATCAGAAAGTTCAACTTAAAGGTTATCTCATAGCCACCAGATGCTAATTTGCACCTCACAGCATTAGTGGCTGCCTCGAACATGCAAACAACTGGTTGACATAGCTGAAAATTAAGATGTGAACACATGGCACAACTTGATGACAGGAAGATAGATAAGAAATGACCTAAGAGGGAAACGACAGAGAGTTTCTCACATCCTTATGAGAAGAAGAATCCACATTCAGAGAAAGCACCACAGCCACACATCCACTTGCTGATATCAATTGACAAAGGCCAGAGGTGAATAAACAATATTTTTTTGAAAATGATTTAGTTTTGTATTCTTATTAATAAGATTACATACGTAAGGAGAAAAATGTCTGTCTCACACTCCACATCAAAAAACTCACCCATCATTCCTTTAAAAACTATTCTGTTATTCCAATAAAAGGTATTCTTTTGTTCCATTAAAAAGTTATCCTGTTAAAAAGCTATCCCAGTGTTACCTTTTAAAAAAAGACAATCCTGGCATCACCTTTTCAAAAAAGCAATAATGGCATCACCTTTTCAAAAAAATATCCTAACATTCCATTTAAAAGAAGGCAATCCAGACGTCCCATTTAAAAAAAGGCAATCCGGACGTCTCATTTCAAAAAAGCAATCCGGACGTCCCATTTCAAAAAAGCAATCCGAACATCCCATTTCAAAAAAGGCAATCCAGATGTTCCATTTAAAAAAAAAGGCAATTCGGACATCCTGTCTCAACAAAAAAAGGCAATCCGGAACGTCCTGTTTCAAAAAAAAAAAAGGGCAATCCGGATGTCCTGTTTCCAAAAAAAGGGGGACAATCCAGATGTCACGTTTCCAGAAGGGGGGCAATCCAGACGCCCGTTGGGGGGATCCGGATGCCCCGTTCCCCAAAAAGGGGGTAATCCGGACCTCCCATTTCCCAAAATGGGCAATCCAGACCTCCCATTTCCAAAAAAGGGGCAATCCGGACGTCCCGTTTCGAAAAAAAAAAGAAAGAAGGTAATCCGGACATCCCGTTAAAAAAAAAAAAGGCAATCCGGACATCCCGTTTCAAAAAAGGCAATACAGACATCCCATTTAAAAAAAGGCAATCCTAGTGCCCCATTAATTTTACATTTAGTATTCTTATCAGTCTTTACAATGATAATGTTGCACTGTATTCTTATCTGACTTTAATTCCTAAATGATTCTTGATTTTCACAACTGAAATGTCAACAAAGTGAAATATCTTAGGCAAAATATTTGGTTCTTAGAAGAAAAAAAAATTCTACAGGAGATGACTATAAACTCACAGAAAGAGCTCAAAATATCTACAGTAAAAAAAAAAAAAAAAAAAAAAAAAAAGAAAGAAATGAAAATTGTGAATAAAGAGAAAGAAACTTACTATATCCGAACATGCAGTACATTTACTGAAAGAGCTGGCAGCTGGTAAAACAATATGGTATCGGGAGAGGAAACCACGCATCTGAAAGTAATTTAAAAATCATTGTTGAGAAAAGATCTTTCATATAAGAAAGAATCAAGTTTGGTCACAAAACACCAATCAATCAAGGCTGACCACAGTTAGGGTCACAGAGTCATTGTAAACTCTACAATCCTTTCATTAGCTGCATAATATATGCTTTGCCAGGGCTACATATGGTTTTGAATTCAGTGGTATCCTTCTAGATTGGTTGCCACCCAATAGCTGAGGGAGAAGAGAATTCATACCATTCCCAATGGTATTTACACATAAGTGAATGTAACAAACTCCACTGGAATTCAAACTCAGCTCTCATATTCTTCAATTTAAGCTGCTATCCATTACTCCCCCATGCCTCTAGGCAAGCAATAAACTGTAATGAATACAGAACTCTAGTTACATCTACCCTATAGTAATGATACAAGACCTAGTAAGCATACAACAGGCTATTACCCTAGCTGGACTAACATTTTATAGCCACATCTACATTCTTTGACAAAATGTGTTAATTTTGTCTATAAAATAATTGTTAAAAAAAAAAAATTAAAAAAAATAGAGTATAAAATGGTTAATTGCCTTGAGTGTTTTGTGTCTTATAAAATTCAGTTTAAAAATATAAAAAAGGGTTTGTTTTTTTTTAAAGATAAATTAAAATTTCTTTTTTAAGAAAATCTTTTTGTTGTATGCTGGACAAAATTTGATATTGTACAGAATTTTAAAATATTCAGGTTTCCTGGAAATCATTTAAACATATTAATGATTATAAATACTTTATTTGTGAGTTTCTAACAAAATTATTATGTCATGCTTGCATAATTCCTGACCACTTCTTCCTCCTTTTCAATGCATTTCTATAATACAAATTATTAGCAATGCATTTACATTATACCTATATTGGCACTATTCTAACACTAATGGTATTTTTTCTAATGTTCACCCTAGACATAACCCAAGAGCCACTCAGTTTAAGTTTACTGTGTGGCATTATAGGGGCATAAAAAAGGCAAGAACACATTCTTCCTGATTTTCAATTCTTTCCTATAGTAAAACCATTAGCAATGCATTTATACTATACATATAATAGCCCTATTCTATCAGCAATGTTTGCATTCATTCCTGACCATCGACAATCCCTTTCTTACTTTTAATGGATTTTTATCACAAAATCATTGGCAATACATTTACATTCTACATATAATAGCCCTATTTTATCAGTAATACTTGTACTAATTCCTGACCACTGACAATCCCTCTCTTCTTGATTTTCAAAACAATATAAAGATTGGGTTTTAAATCTTGCAAAAACAAATCTTTAATCAAAAAAATTGCTAAATTTAGCCTGCAACTGTAAACTTTTTCCAGTCAGAAATTCTAGTGCAGCAGATGATTAAACATAAAAGCACTAGAGTAGTGGTAATGTCAGTGGATGGTAATGATGAAAGAAAATTTTTCCAAAACATACAGGGATCAAATGCAGTTTGTACCAAAATATAATCAATGTTTTATTTGTCCCCTTCTCCTCCCACCAAAATTTTATATACTTATCTCAACATTAACAGGAATAAACATTTTGACACAGTTTTTTGTTCACTGTGTCATGCTAGACAATTTTTCACCTTTTAGCATTTGATCATGTTTTGAATATTACTTTTATATCTAGTCTGGTGCTTCTGCTATGTATTTAGAGATGCTTGATAAAATACAAAGAAGAATCTGCAATGTTATCAATCCTGACCTGGTATTTCGGCTTCAATCTCAACTGCTGTAATGTAGCTTCTGTGTAGCTTTTCTATAAATATTTTCATGGTAATTACTCTGATGCTACTTCCAATTTTAAGCTCAGTACTAGCTTGGCAGCTAAGTCTCATCATTTTACAGTTGAAATGGCTAGATGTAACTGTAAGTTCTATGCTAACAGTTTCTTTTCTCACACTTCTTACTTGTGGAAACCGCTTCTGGTTTCTTGCTTTCCAGCCAACTTTGATCTTCAAAAATTTAAATGCTCTGTCAATCATTTTCTGTTTTCTTAGCTCCTGTACTTTTGTTGTTCCCTCTCCATAAAAATCTTGCATCTTATACCATGGGAATTTACTGTCATGTAGCAATGTCTATACAATACTGACCACCAAGTAATCAGGAAAAATTCTTGTCTATAATGCCCAGAATAGCTGAGTGATATGATTTGACATCTGTAAATATTATTAAGCTTTCATTTGGACCATCTTACCTGATGAGGAACTATTCCAAAAGAGGACTCAGTATCTTTTAGAAAGGAATCGGTTTCTGAATTTGTACAAGCTGGAGCGTTTAGTCTGGAAATAGAAATTGACAATTTATGCTTTCATTAAATTGTACATATGACACAAAAGCAGAAAAATATTTTAAAATTACTAACTTATAAAAATATCTTTTCTATAATCCATTATAAAAACAATTATGTAAACTTACATCTCTCTCACTTTTTACATAAGGGAATAATGTATCACTTAAGAATTTTTCAATTTTGTCATTTGATTACTCATATACATGCATATATATATATAGATAGATAGATATATGTGCGTGTGTGTGTGTCCATGTGATCTGTGCCTATACTTTTGACAATAGTCCAATGCTGATCTTCTCACAAAATGCAACATTGGTAGAATCGAGACTTTCCTGATGCAGTCACTATTTTGCTGGGCTGGTCATGTTGCAAGGATATACCTAAGATCCTCATGTATAGCCAGATTAACAGGAGACAAAGGAATGTTGAATAGCTGTGGCTCAGGTATAAAGACAAGCTAAAGAAATATGCCTCTCAGCTGTCAATGTGCCTCATACTAAGAAAAGTTATATGAGTTCCACAATCGTCTTTGTCACCTTGGTATAAATAGGTTAGCCCACTTGTCCCATTTGTGCAAGATGGAAACCATGTTTCTAAAAAACCTAAAAAAGTTTGCCTGATAAAGGCAATACAACAAAGGCAAAGAATCAGCATAGATTTTAAGGGACCTCTTACTTCTAACTCACAGAAGCATTATATGTTAAAGATAATAGAGGAGTACTATTGGATTTCTTAGACTTAACTCAGATTTTTACCATGTTCAGGACTCCTTCCTACATCCACTCTGACCAGGGTTCCTCATTTCTATCTAAGGAACTGTGTGAGTACTTCACTAACTTGGGTGTAGCTATGAGTCGAACAATCCCAAAGGAATGGTCAGTGTGAATGATACAATAGAATTATCTGGAAGCACGTCACACTGGCCTTGGCTTGAAGAAATCTACGAGAATCTTAATGGCAAGTTGTTCTAGCCACAGTACTGCATGCCATAAGATCTCTACTCTGCACCGCAACAAACACTACAGCCCACCAAAGAATATTTTCATATCAACACCAGTCACCTGGTGGTCATTCCTTGCCAACTTGGCTAATAGTTGCTGCTCTGGTTCATCTTCATGTCCATGCTAATAAGTATGAACCTTTATTCAACAAAGTTTAGCTGTTAGAAGCCAATCCCCAATATGCCCATGTAAGATTTAATGACAGATGTGAGTCCACCATATCTGCACATGATTTGGCTCCCGTTGGGAACAAACATGATCAGATAAAACCAAAAATTAAAGAACAAGATACTCTTGAGGAAAAAAGCACTACAGAAGTGGAGGGACCCGAGTCTGATATCTATTTTAAATGAGTGAGTAACTCTGAAATACATTTGCCAGTCCCCTCTGACTCTGAGGATCAACATTCTACTCTGATTCCTGAAGATTCAGTGACACTATGATGATCTCCGAGGAATCGAAGAAAACTTTTACGATATACAGAACATTAAAAAAAGAGAATGTCATAAGCATTAACTTCCCTTGATTTGAACTCTTCTGGAATTATCCACCTTTTGCTGTACTATATTTATATATATATATATATATATATATATATATATATATATATATATATATATATATATATAAAAATACCAAAATGTAATTGATAGGGATTATTCCAAAGAGGACTTTTTAGTCCATATGAGAGCTCAATGTATGATACAGAGAAAATTATAAAAATAATTAGGAAAAACCTTAAAATTCCATAGTAATAAATTTATTACTGACTGTGGATTTTTAAGTTTTTTTCCTAATATCTACTCCTTTACTTATATTCTTGGTGTTCTTATTTGCTCTTAGTCATGTTGTGGACTACTGTGTTTATTACAGCCTTTGTCATGGTATTTCTTTAGTTCTGTTCCTTATTACACTCACATATGACAAACATAAAAACTGAATGAGATTGTCAGATCGCCGTACGTCAACACTGATGGGAAAGTCCATCACACAAACACACACACACACACACATATATTTAAACATATATTATTAAATATAATAGACAATGAATGTCTATTATGTCTGATCATGAGCCGTTCTAATGTTCGAATGTTTGCTTTAATTTCTGGCGAAAATAAAGACAAAAATTGTCCAACATTTGAATATTTTTTTTATTAAGCTTTCAGTTCACATGAACCATCCTCAGAGTGGTTATACAGACATGAAACAAAGATATCCACCATCAAATGTGATATTTTGTTATTTTGACATAGAAAATTTCTATGCAATGATAACGGTCATGGAATAACAGATGCAGATCGTAAATTCAAGATACGGTTCTATGACGTCCACGCAAAAGACCGAAGTATTGTAACAGAACCAATGTTTAGATGCAATGTAATGTGTTGTGACTAGTTTAAAATGTAATTTTGTTGAGTGTGGGTTGCTTCATTTTAATGTAGATGGCCTCCAATATCTGAAGATTCTTTTTCTGTGTGTATGTATGGGTATTATTGTGTTATCAACTAATATCTGTCTAATATTATGTACATGGCTATGTTTTTCTAAAAAATGTTGCTTAATAGAACTAAGATCAGAAAGGTGACAGGTAAGTCTACGGGAGAGCGTGGTTGTAGTAAAACCAATACATTTAGCAGGTTTATTATTAGCATCAGAGATACGATCTCTGAATAGACATGTAAACTGATACACTACATTGTTTTTTGTTGTAGAGGATTTAGTTGTGTGCCTATACATATATAAGTATTTACAAACATACCCAGAAGGATGTTGCAAAATGGAAACCAAGAGTTCAACTGCCAAAGCTGCTCCCATCATCGATATCCCTGGTCGGGACACAGTACACTGCTGATCAAGAGTTCGATCTTTAGTAGACTAAAAGAAAAAAAAAGTAGATTTTAATGTGTGGCACCTTTAAGAAAACAAACTGATAATACAAACACATATATACATGGGAAGACATTCATTTCTTTTTGGGATTAGTGTGTATAGAAATTGTAGAAATTATTGTTCATTCTGGGTGTTTATAAATTCAAATGTCTGATAGGGATCTGTATTCTTGATAAAAATTTATACTTGTTTATCAAGATGGCTGAACCTACATTTCTTAGACCATATCGCTATAAGGACTTATTTAAACAAACATGAAAATTTAGCAATTTTGCTATACAACATTCTCATTGAAAAGACAAATATATCTATAAAAAAAAAACAACTATGAAGAAGTCATTTAAGACTTTAAAGAAGACAACTATGATTTGGAAGTGTTAATTACAATTGTGTTCCAATGTAAAATGATTGAGAAATAACTGCATAATAGTATCATAAGTTACATGACTCAGAAGATCATGCAACTTGTCAGATTTAAAAAGGTGGGGGGGCAGATTTTTGGTCAATCAAAAAGTGGGGAAACCTTATTGGCCAATCCTAAAGGGGAAGAAGATTATTAGATCAAAAAGGGGGAGGAGATTATTGGCCAATCAAAAAGAGGAGAAACATTATTGACTGATCCCAAAGAGGGAGAAGATTGGTCAATCCAAAAAGTAGGAAACATTATTGACCAATGAAAAAGGGGAGATTATTGGCCAATCAAAAAGGAGGAGAAGATCATTGGTCAATCTAAAAAGGGGAAACATTACTGGTCAGTCCAAAAGAGAGGAACATTATTGGTCAATTTTATATATCAAGAACAATAGTGGGGGGAAAAAATGTATGACAAAGTGAAAAAAGTTTTTTCAACTGGGGTGTTGGTGTAAAGGGATTTTATAACTAGACAGATCATGAGTTAGTCATGTTTATTTTTTCAATGTTGACGGTATGAGATAATAATATATAAATTCTTATATATCGACAACAATTTTGGGGAAAATATGTATGACAAAATGGAAAATAGTTTTTTTAACTGGGACATTGGTGTAAAGGGATTTTACAGTTAGAATGGTCATATTGTTCTTATTGGCCAGAAAACAATGAAAATTCAAATTTTGTACAACAATTCTATGCAGTAATATTGTCACAATAATATCTAAAAGTTAAAAGTTTAGAAAACTATCTATCAAATATAACTTACATCTCCCGGAGCTACAACATCATTACAAAAGTAGCATCCTAATTTGTCTCCAGGCAATTCTCCTTGAGGAATGTCAATATTGTCATCTGATGACTTTTGACATCCTTCCTTAACATTTCTGAGGCCATGTCGAATGACCAAGAATGTGTCAAAGCCCAGTGCTGCATTAATCACAATCTGCAATGAAAAGAAAAATGTTATTTAAAATTAGTTTTCGATTTAAATATTTATTATAGTCAATTTTCTCAATTTATTCAGTGACCTACTAATTAAGAATTAACTGACCTTATATCCTCAATAATAAATATTCAGTTTTGTTATAAAGCGGTTGCAAACTTCTCCACTCTGGATATTTTCAATTAAAGTATCACATACTCCAGTTGCTAATTATATAAGTAAAATTCTTTATTCAACAAAACCATATTGCAACATGTTGCTGTTGAACAGATGCTAATTATAACCTCCTCTAATAGCGAACAGTTTCTCCATATTCCTATAAATGTTAGTCACTCCAACAGGGATTTCATACTGAGGCAAGTCTGGATATGACTTTCTGAATCAGTGCAAACTCAGGAGTATGTGATACTTTAATTGAAAATATCCAGAGTGGAGAAGTTTTTGATAGACCATATATTGCCATTCTATTACAGGAAAGAACAATGCCGTAAAAAGACATATTTATCATGTAAAAGTATGCTTTCTGATTGTAGTTCAATAGTACCTTATAAACACAAATCTTTATCAAACTCCTGAAACATTCTTATTTTTGTATTCTAATGTAAGCAAAGCAATTTTTAAAGAAGTGATGGATTTTTATTTATCAAACTGACAGATTTTATTAGTTAAACATTATTTTTAGCGGATACCCATGTTTGAGTAGGCATTCAGTTTATATATTAAACAGTAAATTTATATTATTATAGTTTATATTTATTATATTATTCATATACATCTACCAGCCTGAATATTTGAGAAATTTTCTTAAAAGAAAAAGAAATACTGTTGGAGAGCATATATTTTTCTTTAACAAGATTTCTCAACTTATCAATAATATATTAAGACAGGTATATCTATAAACAAATCACAATCAATACTTTTGTTTGCATAAAGATGATTGTCTTGAGTTAATAAAAATTGTTTTGAGGACTTTTAAATGAGAATTAGATTATGATCTGCTCAAAACTGTGAATATGTCCTCCCAGATATGGTTGTTAGAACTGAATGAGATTTGTTTATAAATATACTGGTCTCAGTATATTATTGATACATGTCCATTTTCTTCCTCAGGTTTAGTCTCTGTGCACCACATTTTAACGTCTTTGATCGAGTTCTAATGAGTGAGAAACGAGAACTGGTTACCTCATACTATAGGATACCATTTGTGTTTTTTTTTCTTTTTGTAGTTGTTTTCCTTTTAATTATGTTTGTTTTTTTATTGCTTTATTTAGACAAATATTAATAATTTCTGTCTAAATATCTGATTGATTGATTCATTTTCTACAGTTTATCAACCGTCTGATCAGGAGATTGGACGTTTTGAGGAGCATGGAACTACCTCTTAATTGTTGTTGTTCTCAGGTCCACCCTGACCCAGGGGTGGTAACACTTGTTAGTGTACCAGTTATGGATAAATAGTGAGGTCCCGAATCAAAAACAAAACACTATGAATGTTTAAAAATATATATTTATTGTAAAATTACGAGCAATACATTTTATCTGTATAAAATGACACATAAAGAGTTGATGTGCTGTTAAACAAAACAAACAGCTTACTTAAAGTCAGAAAATATTTTTAGATTTTAAGAATTTATTTATTTTTTTTTTATTTATTTGGTTTAGTGATACAAGTCTTACTAATTAACCTATAGCTGGCAGGAGGGAAAAGAGTTGGATTCATACCTTTCTCAAGTGAATTTGTGCATAAGGGAATATAATGAACCCAACAGGAATTGGAACTTAGCTCTCCAATTAACAATTCCAAGTCATGGATAATCCATTACATCACTCACAAATCCAAGCTTACAGCACCTGGTATTCCCAAGCAGTGACCAGGCTCAATGTTGCTTAACTTTGGTGATCATACAGGAACCGGTGTTTTAATGTCATGTGTCTGTAATCCCTGAATGTCTGGGATAAGGAGTCATAATTATTTATATAATTTACAAACAGACTATTGTCTTCAACTTTGTTGTTACCACAACACTTGGACTTACACATACCAGCCTTCATTGGGTGTATGTTGATCCAACACTGAGCAGTACTAAAAATAAGAACTACCACTGTAGATTAAATAAAGAGGTTCAGTTCAGAATTCTCTGTAAGTTACTTGCATCAATATACACCTGAAAAAGGCTGGAGGGTACAAAATGTAAAAAAATGTTGATAAAAATAAAGTTGGGCAACTAAGTAGCAAAAACAAAATATCTACATTAAAAATGTAATAAAATTATTATGGAGTAAATTCATGTGAAAATGGAGTAAAATTATTCTGCTTGATAAATATCTGGTAAAAACCAATGTCCCCACTACCTTACTTACACATGATATAAGACCTTCTGAGAAAAAAAGTCACATGTCGGAAAGTTCATTTTCAATCCATGAGAAAACTTTCAGAGCATGTTGACACTGACAATAGGTGCACTTAGTTTGGCTTAACAGCAGGCCTCCCCCTTCATCTTCATGCACACTTCTGAAAGCTGGAACAGCTTTCTTAGTGTCTTGCTTCCTGAAGTCACAGTTACTTCCTCAAATAAAAGTAGACAGATTCAGCTATCACCCAGTTCACACTCCCCCTCAGTCTATTGGACAGGAGTAGAGTTTTATACCTTGTTTCCTGTTCGGGATTGGGATTCTGGTTCTTTCGAACATCTTTTCATTCTTTTTCACTTCCAGTAACCTCTTGCATTTTAGTGGCTTTATTGCCTTGCTTGAGGTGAAATGATTAAAAGAAAACAAAAAAAAATATTAAATTTGTACAAAGATGATAAAAATAAATAATGGACTATCAAATTATTAGTATAAATCTATATTCCAATGGTAATTGTTTGGATGAGCTTTTCGATATGGATACCTAGACTTTATAGATTTAAACACAGTATTAGACTGGCATCAGGAGCTCATTAATTTACAGTTGAAATTTACAGCTGACTAGATGTAACCATAAATTTTTCTCGCACTTCTCGCTTGTGGAACTCCCTTCTAGCTCTATGCTTTCCAGCCAACTTTAATCTTCAAAAATTTAAATGCAATGTCAATCGCGATCTACTGTCCTCCTGATTAGTCTTTTTGTTCCCGCTCATCAGTAATGTTTCTAATTATTCCACATCAAGTAATTCTTTGTGTCTTAGTGGCTTTACTGCCTTGCATGGAGTGAAATCAATTAAAAGAAAAAAAGCAGCACAAAATTTAAAATTGTCTTTCCTTTACTCACCTTCTGCTGAGAGGCCCCAATGACCGAAGGGAGCCATCGACTTTCACGAGTATCCATTAGGAGAAAGATGGCATCATGTTCTTCAATTAACTTCTCCAAAACTTCAACGTCTTTTCTTGTTTGTTCCACACCAGTGACTGAAAATAAAGCGATACAATTTTAGAATGATTTGCAATCTGAAATCAAATTGGTTTCATGTAAAATACAAAATGATTTTTTAGATTTTTTGTGAAGAAGCTGGATTTTCCTTTGAAGAAAATTATAAATATTACATCTAGTTGCAGCACACAAAAACTCACCATGCAGAAATCTTGTTGTCTTGCTTTCAGAATTGAATACAAACAGTTAACTTAAGACGATTACAAGTAGGATTTACTAAACAAGTACATTAAAACATTTATTCACTATGATTACATGTATAATGGTAACAGATACTATAGAAATTCATTGGAAATTATAGTGTATGTGCAAAAGTTTCCAGTAACAAAAAAAAATGGTTTTCAATTGTGTTCAGTCTAGTTTTCACAAAAGAACTCTGGGAACTTCTTGGTCCTGGGTATAATGATAAACTACATCCAGCAACAAGGCCTCTGAGCAGAAGATTGGAGATTTTGAGGAGCATGAAGCCACCTCTTAACTGTTGCTCCCAGGTTCAGCCTGACCCAGGGTTATAGCACCTGTTAGAGTCCCAGCAAAAACCATTTTATAAAATTTTCAACGATACATTTTATGATCTACAAACTATCTGAAACATACCTTTACCGAAATATAAAATTATGTACAAAATTTAAATATTTTGATTCAATTTTATGGCTTCAACTTAAAATTGAATCAAAATATTTAGATTTTGGGATTAAATAACCCATAGGAGTTGATATACCACTAAACAAAATCAACAAACTAGGAACTTTTAAAGACACCTTGTAATACAATAAACACCCACGTAGAAAGTGGTGGTTTTATCACAATCTCAAGTGTTTCTGTTTGATGAACCATCAAATGGTTCCTTTTAAAGTTTGGTCTTCTAAGCAGCATCTATTTTAACCAAAGGGAATGGGAAGTAAAGGAGTGGATATTAACAGTCATGCTTGTGATTAGGGAGACTTCTGATTCACTCTTAACAAGAGATGTGTTTCCTGTGCCATCCATTTGTATTGCCACTCACTATATCAGGATGAGTAAATGTGTGAGGAGTTGGGAGGGGGAAGAGATTATTTAGCTGAAATTGTCCCAAGTATCACCTACCTACCCACCCACCCAGATGAGCAGGCAAAGACCTGAATAAAACATCGACAGATATGGGAAACAAAGTTTACATTATTATTTCTCAATCTGGCATTTATCTTACATCTTGTTACTTTGTGAGCATGCAGCAAGCCCTTTCCCAACTTTTGGTGTGTATCAACAATATCGCATTATAAGTTTACACACCTAATATGTTCTTATATATTACTATAAATGTTATTTTTGTTGATGCTCATGTTTGAGTAGACACACTGTTTTTTTTTAATTTATTTTAAACAGTGGTAATTACATCTGCTGGTCTGTACATTTGAAAAACTGATCCAGTGTACAGTAGACTGACTTTTTCTGCATATTTTCATAGATATGAACAAATATTCAGTCAAGAATGCAGTGGGTGGGATGAGAGAAAAACAATTGTCTTTGAGGAAAATAGCTCTGATAGAGTATGAAAAATATTTCAACTACATATTACTGAAAAAAACCAGGTGAAATCATGTTTGAAGACATCGTACACATTCTGATGGAAATCTTTAGTGACAAGAGCTGTTTCATGTTTGTTGGAGGTGCATGAATCTAACCAAAAAAGAGGATGAAGATTTTGTCACATATGCTGGTATCTTCAACAAAGAATGTGAAAATTTTAGAATGGAAATGACTCCAGACATGTTCAAAGGGTTAATTTTTATTCAAGGCTTAACAGCTAAAAAAGATACGAGCAAAACTTTTAATGAAAATTGAACAAAACAGTAATATTACACTGCAAGAAATAGTGGGCAATTGCCAGACAATTCTAAGTTTGAAACACAATGCTGAAGAAATTCAGAAAAAAGAATGGGCATTGGTACAAGCAAAGGACAAATATCTAAAAAGGAGAATAAATCCTTGGTTTAGATGTGGTAAATCACATCTTGAAAAAGACTGTCCATTTAAAGAAGCAGAATGTTACAAGTGTGGTAAACAAGGACATATAGTCACGCTGTAAAGCCAAACCAAGAAAAAATTCTCACAGGAAGAAATTCATACACAGCATTGCAATGGAAAAAATGGTCACAGAAAACAAAAAGAAATTTGTGAATGTGAATTATAAATAAGATGGGTGTAAAAATGGTACTGGACACTGGTAGTGATATTTCAATAATCAGTGAAACCACATGGAAGGAAATTGGAAAGTCTTTATTAAAAAGGACTTCCAAAGTCGCAATTTTAGTTTCTCGTGGAAAATTTTTTTTTTTTTTTGAAAAATGACTGGTAATATTTCATTCTGTAATAAGTATGTAAAAACTAAAGCTTATGTATTAAAAAATGCTACAAATTTGTTTGGTACTGAGTGGATGGAACTATTTAAACTTTGGGATTTGCTGATAAGCGTTTATTGTAAAAACGTAAGTGGACAAGTGACCAGTTTAAAAAGCCAGAGTGAAAATCTTAAGAAAGAATTAAAAAATGTTTTCCAGATGTTCTGTCAAATGAACTGGGTTGGTGTTCAAATTCCAAGGTGAATTTTCAAGTAAAAAAAAGGTTTGATGCCAGTATTTAAGCTGAAATGGAGTGTACCATTCATGGCGTTAGAACAAGTTAACAAAGAGTTGGACCAACTCAAAAGAATTGATGTAATAGAAAAAATGAATCATTCAAAACGGGCTGCACCAACAGTGTATGGGAAGAAAAAAATAATAAAATTGTGTTTGCACAGATTTCTCAACAGGATTAAACAGTTGTTTAGAAATACCAAACTACCTATTACCAAGTCCAGAGAAAATTTTTTCTAAGTTAAATAGCAGAAGAATATTTTCAAAGCTGGATCTTGCTGAAGCATATTTACAAATTCAGACTGAAAATGAATGTTCAGACCATAAATATGCAAGGAGGATTATATAAGTTTAATTGACTTCCTTTTGGTATAAAGGTGGTATCAGTTATTTTTCAACAAACTGTGGATACCATGCTTGTGGATTGCAATTTCATATCTGGACAACATTTTAATCAAGAGTGTACCTAAAGAACAAAATGGTGAGCTGTGAAAACATTTTTGGAAAAACTAAGAGAGTACAGATTCAAGCTCAGTAAAGAAAAATGTGAATTGTTTTTGCCAAAAATTAAATACTTTGGTCTAATTATTGATAAAATGGTCATCAACCAGATCTGTCGAGGGCAAGTGTAATTAAAAATATGCTTCCACCAACAAATAAGACTGCATTACAAGCTTTTCTAGAACTAGCTAATTACTATCAAATATATGTACATAATATGCATAATTTGCGAGCTCCATTGAATAATCTATTTAAAAAGGAGTAAAGTGGAGCTGTAATGATAACTGTCAAAAGACATTTGATGAAATAAAAAAAGATTTTTCATTAGCACACTATGATCCAAAAGCAGAAATTGTAGTGGCATCAGATGTTAGTGAGCACAGTATTAGAACAATGATTTTACACAAATACAATGGTGGTAAAATGAAAGTCTTTGCTCATGCTTCACGCTCATTTCTACCAGCAGAGAAAATTTGCATCCAGAAAGAAAAAGAGGCTCTAGTATTATATTTACTGTGAAGAATGATGAGAAGTTTCGTATATTGAACCAGAATGGATCAAAATATTGAAAAAATAGTGAAAGCTTGTAGAGGTTGTGCTCTGGCAGCAAAACTACCTATCACAAAGATAGAATCTTGGCTATGCCAGAAATGCTGTGGTCAAGACTGCATATAGATTTTGCAGGTCCTATTGTCGATTGCAATTTTACAGTGGTGTATATGGACAACATTTTAATCAAAAGTATTTAAAGAACAACATGTTGGGCATGTGAAAACAATTTTTTACACTATCTTGTGGTAGTTGATAGTTTCACTAAATGGCTGGAAATTTATAAGTCCAAAAATCCAACATCTTCAGTGACAATGAATTTCTTGCATGAACTGTTTGCAAGATATGACATACCAGATACCATAGTCTCTGATAACGGGATGTAATTCACAGGTAAAGAGTTCAAAGACTTTTGAAAGCTGTTCTCCACTGAGCATAATACAACTCCACTGTATCACCCACAGTCAAATGGACAAGCGAAACAGTTTGTGGAAACATTCAAAAGAGCATTGAAGTAAATGAGGAAGCACTTCAAAATTTTCTGAGAGTTTACCATGTAACATCTAACCCCAATACACCATCAGACATATCACCAGCAGAATTAATGTTTGCTAGAAAAGTAAAATCGGTGTTTGACAAGTTATTAACAAGTTGAAAAACAAACGGATAACAAAAACAAAAGTTTAAAGGTCAATGATAAAGTGTTCTTTAGAGCATATAAGAATGGCAAAGTAACGTGGGAAGATGGCATAATAGCAGCAAGAATCAGAAAGTTCAAGAGGTTTGGTCCAGCCAACAGGGTCATAAATCAACACGGGGAAAGAAAGAGCTGACAGTTTCAACAGAATAACCCCAGGAGGGAACATTCCGTTCTTTGGCTTCCTGAGAAGAATTTAGACCTCAAAAAAACTTTCAAGTTTAACTTTCCAGTAAAGTACTACCAAAAGCCCTTGAGATAACAACCTGTGAAAATATGAAAACCCCTTTGTGCTGAGATGTCCTATTATTGAGTATTCAGTTAAGAACAAAGGTGAGTACATTTTGTATTTGTATTTTGGAATCATTTTTGTCTTTGAATCCATGTTTCTCTAAAAATTGTAACACATTTTTTCCTTAGATTTGATGGTTACCCCCTTTATGTATCCTCAGAAAATTGTTATCTTGCCGTAATAGGCGCACAATAGGAAATTTTTGTGAAACTTTGTATTGTACCTTTTTTTGTAATATTGTAAAATAAATGTGTTTTCCCTTTTTAAAATTTTACACAGTGGTGGCCTTGTTTTGTAATTTTGCACCTATCATAGAGACTTGCTGTTTCTACTAAGTTTTGTGTCTGGTACAAAAACTCGGATTTGGTAGGAAATAAAATTTTTTATAATATATTTGGGATTTATTTAAAAATTTAATGAGTGCAGATATTAGAAGCTGATATTGGCATGATATATTGATCATATAAATATATGAAAAAGTTACCCACATTTTAAATTGAAAAAATTTATTTGCATAATTGTTAGGACAGACGTTATAACAAGAGAGCTAACTTGCTCCTTAGATAGGAACCAAGTTATGCCCGTTGATCAGAACTCTCCAGGACAACAGAGAACAAAATGGGTTTCCAAGTGGTAATCATGCATCTTCATATGTTCCGTATCGAACTATCAATCTAACAGTAATCCACTGGTTTTGTTTTATATCTAATGCTTGAATTGTGTTCGTTCTTATTTGACACAATTAAGCACACCCAGCAACATAACAATAATAGAAACCGATAGAGCTAAAACATCTTCAGAATGATCTGATATTCATCATAAAAAGAGAAAAAAGACTAGATGATCCCTTTATAAGCTTTTTATAAGATTAATTTTTTACCTGAAACATGATGGCCTGGCATAGGAATTGACAAAGTGATACCAACAGCATTCTGAAACAGGAAGATCCAAATTAATATCAACATTTGTTAGAAAGATGTGACAGCCTGAGTAAAAGTTGCAATGAAAAATCAGCTGAAAAATTAAGATCAAATGAAATATAAGTAAAAAATGAATAACAATGGCTGACAATGCGACATAAAAAATGAACATGGAAGTAAATACTAGTCAAAAATTAATAATAATGGCTGACAATGTTTCAACTAATAAAAATGAAGATGAAATAAAATATCAGTAAAAATTGAATAATAATAGTTGAAAATAGGATGTCTAATAAAGACTAAAAATATACTACTGTTACTAATTGTAATATTAAGCATTTCCTTATCAGGAAACATTTGGCATTCATTGACCAAACAATCAGTAATGCTTTCAGTTGAATTTTATAAAATCTTTATCTTAAAATATTTTTTATGAAAATTTTTTCTTAAGTAGCAATTATCACTCTTTTCCATACTGACAGGGGTTTCCTGCTTAACCTGATGTAATGTGGAATGTCAACATCTTGATTATATCATCATTTTCTCTTTGAATTACATGTGCTATCCACTTTAGTTGTTGCCCTTGTTGGTAGTCCTCAAGTGATGTGGTTTCTATTATTTGGTACAGTATTTTTGTTTGTGAATCTGTATCACCAGTGCACAATATTCAAAGAAGGATGATCTTTGCCAAGACTCTCTGGCTTCATTTGCACAAAGCCTTTTTTTTAAATACCAGTTCAAAAGAAAAACCAAAAATGACTATGTGAGATTTGGCAGAACACTGTGATGCATTATGTGTTAGATTTAGTTTTCTGTAAAGCTGTCAAATCTTGTAGCTTAGTGGGTAAAGCAGCTGGTGTGTTCAACTAGATTTTTAAGTCAAAAAAGACTTGGGTTTAAATCTTACCAAGAGCTTATTCTTTATTTCCTATCCAAGCTGTCTACTCACTCACACAGACAGACAACAAGATTAGAAAATGGGATAAAAAAATAAGAAAATTAAGATGAAATTAAATACAAGTCAAAATTAATAATGGTTGATGACTTGCTATGTCTACAAATCCTGGTCACTTTTGTTTGGATTAGTGCCCCATTTCTACAACACTGATAATAGTTACATCACCAGATAACCTAATTGTGTCTGGATCAGCAGATGTTTTATTTCTAGCATTGTTATACATTTGTATGCAACAATTCTTTGTCATTCAATTAGGTTGTAATTTTGTTGTTTTCTCCATGCATTGAATCTGTTATGTGCAAAGACTTATTACTTTTAATTTTGATTGTTAGTCTTCAATAAACTGCATTCTTGAGTTCAGCACTCATTCTATGTCTGGCAGCAAGGCCTCTGATTAGGAAATTGGAGGTTTTGAGGTACACTCTGACCTGAGTGGTAGTACCTGTTAGGACTCCAGCTATAGGCAAATAGTGAATCCCCAAACACTATGAAAGTATAAAAATACATTTTTATAGTAAAAATACCAGCAATACATTTTTATATAAAAAATTACCAACAATCCATATTTATAGCAAAATTACTAACAATACATTTTATAGCAGATTTACAAAAAATACATTTTATAGCAAAATGACCAACAATAACTTTATCTGTAGTTAAAGCCATAAATCTATGTTCAAAATATTTAGATTTTGGCATTAAATAACCCATAGAGGTTGATATGCCACTAAACAAATTCACCAACCAACCAATATGAAAAAACTCTTTTAGGACATTAATCCATATAATATCCTAAAATTCCTTAAAGAAATCAAACTGTATTTCAAAATATAACTTCAACAAAACTGCAACTTAAAACACATATCATCACCTCTAGTAATTATGTCAACAGAAACATGTATATGCACAAAGGCTGAGTGTCATCTACCAAGTATTCAATTGTGAAAGCAGAATAACATATCATATTTTTATTACTTCAAAGCTCAAAAAAAATTAAATTTTGCCATTAAATGTCCCATAGGGAGTCGATATGCCATTAAACAAATCAATCAACACTCATTCTTGAGACTGACATACTCTTAATGTTATTATTGTCAATTGCTGACAGAAAAATCCTCTACCTTGTATTGCAGAACTTTGTCTGCCATTGTCTTACTCCAGTTATACTGGGGTTTTTTTTATACACATTATGTGCAATAAGGAAGGTAGTAGTTGTACAGTAGGAACCAAATTATTCAATAATATTTTTCCAGGAGATTTTTGATTGCTGCTAACCAAAACTCATCCTGAACTCATCTTAAACCAAATACCTTTTCCCTCTCTATCCATGGTTTCACTCTCAAGGGCTTCAGTGAACCACATAGACAATCATTTATACTTTATAAAGATCCCAAAGCACAAGAGTGAGGCTGGCAATTTGGATATGCTTGTATAGTGGCATATCAACTCCATATGGGTCATTTAATGCTGAAAGGGTGAAAATCTTCTTGCGATGGCTTGAACAAGGTTCCTAACCATTTTCTGGTATATTATGATGTTTCAGTGGGTGAGGACCCATCTAGAGTTTTTCCCTCATCTAGGTTGAACTACTTTCAGAGGTCGTTGGCTCCATCTGGATATTTTTTTATGGAACTATGTAGAGTTCCATGTTTTAAGCTACTCATGAAATATTGCTATTGTACTTGCTTTGTTTTATTTGTTTTAATTTTTAAAATATTGTTTTTTATTGATTGCTCTGCAGTTTTGTTGTAATTTATATAATAAATGACAAAATTTTTTTGTGGGGGAGTGTAGCAATATGATTTCCCACACATACTTAGGAGATAAATAGATTCTTTTTCCTTTTAAGTCAATTTAATGATCATGGTTTTCAGGAACCCTGTCTTCAAACCACCTTTGAATTGGCAAACATAAAATTTTGTTAGTGATTTTAGATAATCATAAAATTTGAAAAACTGATCACTCAAAATCTGAATGGGTGGTCTCCTTTTCCAGAATACAAGTGGACAGATAGGGGTGATGGGACTCCAGCTAGTCCATATAATGAGGAAGTCAATGAGGAAGAGAAGAGCAGTGAGCAAGTCAGCAGTTGCTGAGATTCAGTAGGGAATGTAAGGGTCCTTCTTTTCTGTGACCAGAGGTTAGTAAGATAGAAGTTCACCTTCTCAAAGCCAAAGAAAGAGACTGATGATTAAGTGAGAAATTGTATTGTTTGCTATTTCTCAATCAGTCTCTTGAAAAGAATTTATCATTATTTTTTGTTGGATTCAATCACTACTGGTGAGACAACCCTGTGAGCATAGCAAGCCACATGTATACGCATACAGCCAACCTTGAATGTCATAACAGCTTGTGCAGTGACATGCGGAAAGCATTGTCACACAATTCCCTCCGCCAGAAATTTAGAAACAGCACTGTACTGCTTGGCATTCACATCAGAAGCTCCAATATGAACATTTCAGAATGTTTGGGCATCAATCTGAGAACAGTACAGAAGATTCAGAAAGAATTGGAAGAGTCTAATAGTGATTATGAAGATAAGGCATCTTGGAAAATTCACTCTGATCGTTCTGATAAGAAAAGAACTCCTGAATTTGTTGGTGAGGGCCTCAGACTAAACACGGAGGTCTACATCAAGTGCCTTGAGGAGGTAGTGCTGCCCTGGGTCAAGAGGGTGGCTGAAGGAAGACCCTATGTCTGGTAACAGGACTCTGCACCATGCCACACAAACATGAAAACCCAGTGATGGCTGTCAGACAATTTCTGCAATCACATCACTCCTTATATCTGGCCACATAACTCCCCAGACTGCAACCCCCTTGATTATTATGTGTGGGCACAGTTGAGTGAGAGACCAACAAACTACTTGCAATGCCAAAGGTGAAATGAAGACAAGCATTCACCAACTTAAACAAGGAGACACTCCAGAAGAGTTGCAGGAGATTCCAAAGTCATCTGGAGGCCATGGTTGAAGCCAATGGCAATTTTATTGAATAGATTTACTCATTAATATTTAAAGATAATATTGTGTAATTTTGGTAAATATCTGTTAAAATGAGATGTCTGTGTTATTTTCATTTTTGCATAATTTACACGACGATTTATCCATCGCACCTATATATATATATATATATATATATATATATATATATATAAAAATACAAAATGGCTATATCATGTTGAGACACTGGTTCTTGTCCAATTGGTTGATTCATTTTTTACAGTTTATCAATCCTTTGCAGGTCATTTAAATCCAGAAAATAGTTTTAGATTGTAAGAATTTTTTTTTGAGAAAATAATGGTTTAGTGATACATGTCTTATTAATTAATCCATAGCTGGAGGAGAAGAAGTGGATCCCTACCTTTCCCAAAGGGTATTCACACATAAGTAATATAATGAATCCAACTGGAATTGAAACATGTTTCTCAGATCTCCAATTCCAAGTCATTATCCATTAAACCACCCACACTTCTAAGCTTACAGCACCTGGTATTCCCAAGCAGTCACTCATTTAGCTACAGATCAGGCTCAGTATTGCTTAACTTCAGTGATTGTTTAAGAATCAGTGTTCCAAAGGTTCTCATCTGATCACCGAAGTTAAGCAACATTGAGCCTAGTTAGTACCTAGATGAGTAACTGCTTAGGAATATCTGGTTCTGTAAGCTTGGATGTGCAGGTGTTGTAATGGATAATGGATCAGAATGAGAAAACAGAGAGCCAAGTTTGAATTCCAGTTGAGTTCATTATATTCACATCTGCACAAATACCCTTGGCAAAGGTATGAATCCATCTCTTCTCCTCTCAGCAATGGGTAAACAGCTAAGATGTTTAAGACTTGGCCCTATAGCCTTGGTTAGCAACAAGTCTAGGAGACGGAAAACTCTGAAGAGGGTAGGCAAAGGGTGAATGAACTTCTTTTAGGAGCCAATGGTCAGCATGCAGCTAAGGAAATGGAAAATTACTATCCAAGAAAAAAAAGAAGAAAAGTCTGTGATTGTAGCATCATCTGACATGTGGTACACAGTGATAAGTGTATAAGGACATGGTGCTATAATGGAGAGAGTGCACATTGCAGGGAGATCAGGCAATTGACCAGTAAACAATTCACTTGTACAGATTGTTCAATAAGAACAAATAAAAAAATTAGAATTTATTGAACCGTCATCCATTATCCTTGACAGGTTAATCTATTTATATTTATGTATTAATAAAAGAAAACCTTTTATGGTGACATGTTTCATTCCTTGAGAAACTTTATTGAAAGCAATTATTGAAATTGAAAAACTTGTAAAAAGAAAAAATATAAAGTATCATTGAGAAAAAAAAAATAATGTTATGCATTCAAATTTAAATTAGTGAACTTTGAGAAATATCGGAAAATCTCTTGACATTAAGGAAAGGAATACAAAACTGGAGGATGTTATGTTTTTTTGTTTTTTTTTACAGCGTTTTATTTAATGTATATACAAGCACAGACAAGCACAATTTGACTAAGTTTAAAATAAGACATTGGAATTCCAATCCCATCCAGTCTGGACAATGCCTATCCCAAGCTGAGCAATAAAATTATCAAGTTGGAGAAACAAAAAAGAAGAAAGAAAAAGAGTCAATAAAAAAACAAAAAAAAACAGGTAATTATAAGATTCATAATTATTCAGTAATAAATACAATTATTTAAAACATACTTTTTTAATTTTTAGAAATGTTTTTAATTTGCCATTGAATTAAAATATACATGTGCGCACACGCACACAGGCATGCACACACTCACAAAAATACATGCACCAAATTTGAATAAAATTGAAATGGACATCTGTATCAAAAGGGTTTATTTTCGTCTGGCAATAACCCTTGGATAACAGGAAAAGAGTGTAAACTGGCCCTTTGAAGTGATTTTTATGACTCCTGCACTTAAATTGAATATATTTTATTATAAATGTAATATTTTAAATGAAAAAACAATTTAAATTTGAAATTTGATCATCTTGCCATCAGATGTGGATGAAATTACTAATTATAACAATTATAATATATATCAAAATATAATTAACTTTCTATTACTTCAAACGTTATTTTTAGTGGATACACATGTTTGAAATAGACAATCTGTTTTTATTTTAAACAAGTTGTATTATGTCTATTGAGCCATGAACTTGAGAAATCTTAATAAGGAAGATGTGCTCTTCAGTAGGGTTCAAACCCGTGTCCCTCTTTGAAAGAAAAACCAGTTTGATTTGGCATGCTTTAGACCACAGACCAATAGATGTATTACACACTATTCAAAATAAAAATAAGGCATCTATTTCAAATATGGGTATGCACTAAAAAATAATGTTTGAAGTAATAAAAATGTTGGATTAAAAGTAAATCCATTAATTCTTTAGAAATTAACTTTCAACTAAATACATAAATGACGCAGACAAGTACAAAGTAGCATTTCAAGATGAAGAAGCAGTACATTTTTTTGGAGGGTGGGGGTAGCATAGCTTTTTCTAGCAATGGTGTTATGCCATTCAAAATGAATTTTTTGACCTACCAATCCAGGGAAAATCTTTCTCAAAGACTCAGCAGCAGTTTCAGCTTTCGGCTTTCCTCCATTTAAACTATCCTCAAAGACGAACAATGACTGGCGTACTGGATTTGAATAAGATATTCGACCATTGTCCACTAGTGTTAAATTTCTAACACCCCAGCCCTGAAAGAGAATAGAATGAGAAACAGAAATTCAATTACAGATTTTTAAAAGGAAACAAAAAAAAGAAGAAAGTATAGTTTGTTTAAAACGTCTGTGTGTTACTAATCATGTACCAGAACTGAAAGCATTCAAATCCGCAACTGTTGATCAGATACCAGAACACTGAAAACATTCAAACACCAATTGTTAATCATGTACCAGAAGTGAAAGCATTCAAATCCCCAATTGTTGATCAGATACCAGAACACTGAAAACATTCAAACACCAATTGTTAATCATGTACCAGAAGTGAAAGCATTCAAATCCGCAACTGTTGATCAGATACCAGAACACTGAAAACATTCAAACACCAATTGTTAATCATGTACCAGAAGTGAAAGCATTCAAATCCGCAACTGTTGATCAGATACCAGAACACTGAAAACATTCAAACACCAATTGTTAATCATGTACCAGAAGTGAAAGCATTCAAATCCCCAATTGTTGATCAGATACCAGAACACTGAAAACATTCAAACACCAATTGTTAATCATGTACCAGAAGTGAAAGCATTCAAATCCCCAATTGTTGATCAGATACCAGAACACTGAAAACATTCAAACACCAATTGTTAATCATGTACCAGAAGTGAAAGCATTCAAATCCGCAACTGTTGATCAGATACCAGAACACTGAAAACATTCAAACACCAATTGTTAATCATGTACCAGAAGTGAAAGCATTCAAATCCCCAATTGTTGATCATGTACCAGAACTGACATGATAAATAACAACACAAAATATTTTTTTCCAAATCATTCCTGTTTTTTGAGAAAACAAGTTTGAAGATTAAGTTCAAAATCATAGTGTTGGAATTTCATTCCAGTGATCCGTAAGTCTTATATCTCAATTTATAATTTACTGAAGCTTTACAAATTGTTTATGGACAAGATGCATAGCACAAACACATTATTACTACGTTATTGTGCCATCACATGAGACCATCATTTACTTCAAAGGGAAATTATATTGAACAAGCTATATGATGTAATATATTACACAATGCAGTAATTTTAGTTCAATTTTCAAGAAACAATGCAAATTTAAAAACATTTTGTCTTACAATTTGTGCCCAGCAGTATTATGGTGTTAGATACACTTTTATCTATTTTTTGTTTTTATTAATTATGATCTAACAAATCTTATTCATTCAGTAGCCTTTTTGTAATCTTTTACAATTTTTTTTACGGTTTTTACTTATCAAATACAGTAAAAAAAATGTATATTTTGCTTATGATGATTCATAATTAGAATTCTAGTTTTAATATATTTTCCATTCAATGTATCAAATACAAAAGATATTAACTTTATTGGATTTATTCTTGAAATAGTAATATTTTGAAGTCAGTTTTTAAGCAAAAACTTGCAGAAATTAGATATTAGGTACATTTTTTTCAGATAATCTTTAAAACTAAATGTTCAAAAATTAGTAAAAGCTATGAATCTAATTTTTGGTGTCAGTATTTATCACATCAAACCCCAGCTTTCACACCGAGTACAATGTTGATTTTCTAAAAAGAAAGTGAAAAATCAACCTGCCCTAAGATGGTTAAGATAGGCTGGTTGATTTTACAACATATCAATTCTTGTTAAATTATTTAATGACAACCGTTTTTATAAGGCACCCAATGAGGCTCAAACTAATTACTTAGTAGTAATGGTTGACCAGATTAAACATTACTCAACGCTAAAGAACTTAGTGGGGTGTGGGGGGTTAGAAAGAATGTCTTCCAGCCTAGAAATTCAGCATTCAAAATTCCTCCATTTTATGTGGATTTGATTTAACAGCATATCAACTCCTTATTGGTTATTAAATGCTGACTGTACTGGGTATGATGATAGACTACATCCAGCAGCAAGGCTTCTGATCAGGTGGTTTTGAGGAACATGGAACCACCTCTTAATTGCTGTTGTTCCAAGGTCCACCCTGACCCGGGTAGCGCCTGTTAGGGTTCCAGCTATGGGCAAATAGTTAACCACCAAACTGGGTTGGGGTCAAAACACTATAAGAGTATAAAAATACATTTTTATAGTAAAAATACCAGCAATACATTTTCATAATAAAAAATTGCCTGTGATACATTTTTGTAAAAAAAAAAAAAAAAAAAAAAAAAAAAAAAAAAGGAAATGCTCCCAAGAAAATTAAATTTTGGCATTAAATGATTCATAAAGAGTTGATGTGCCACTAAACAAACAAACAAATTTAATGCTGAACTTAATTCTCTTGGGAGCTTGGAAGTAATAAAAATGTTATTCTGCTTTCACAATTGAATACATGGTAGCTGATACTCAGCTTTTGTGCTGATACAAGTTTGTGTGGACACAATTACTAGAGGCAGTGATATGTGTATTTTATATTTCAGTTATATTTTGGAATACAGCTTGAATTAAGAAATTATAGGATATATGGATTAATTAATTGAGTTCTTGTTGGTTGTTTATTAGTATTTTGAAGTCGTTACAATTTATTAGTATGTGTTGGTAATTTTTTTAAAAATAAAAATGTATTGCTGGTATTTTTATACTTTCATAGTGTTTTATTTGGGTGGGGGGTCACTATTTGTCCATAATTGGGACCCTAACAGGTGCTACAACCCTGGGCTGGGGTGGACCTCAGAACAACAGTAATTAAGAGGTGATTTCACACAAGTCTTCAATCTCCTGATCAGAGCCCTTGCTGCCAGATATAGTTTATCGTCATACCCAAGACTTACATGGAATTGAGCACCTGTTGACAATATTGGTAACATAAAAGTTTTGTCAAGTTCATTAAGTAAATTTTTTTTTACATTAATTTTATTGAACAATACAATAACTTTTTTGTTCCATTATCTTTTACTCTTTTTGACTATTTCTTAATTCTATCCTCACAGAAACTATATCTTTCTAACCGAAGAACTGCTGTATGTGCCTTTTGCAGTCTTTCAGGGAATTGACGTTTTTCTTCATTAAAGAGAATTCTGTAAAGACCAGAATAAATGGTAATTCAAATATCTGGAGAATATGGCGGAATGAAGGAGAATTTACCTGCCAAGTTGTTATAATTTTTCCCTGGTTACCAAAGAAACATGCAGCAGAAAGTTGTTATTGTTTGTGGCAGAACTTGTTGCCAAATATTGGGGTGCTCATTGACATTTCCTTCTCTGTGAAATGAGTCCTATGTTGGATCTGAAGAGACTTCTGCAGCCACTGCATAATAGGGTAGGAGGATTCAGGGGACAGACGGCTGTAAGTTTTCTTTGGAAAAGCTTTATCTCTTCTATTTGGCTTTTGGTGTTTTCAAAGGATTTTTTTTTGTGGATTGTTCTTCTCTAGTAGGTTCTTTCTGCAGTTTCAGTCTCTCAATTAACTGAATTGATTTCTGTCTTCAGCATGGTGTTTTTAAGCTGATCCTTAAATCAATGATGTGGGACTGCACATGATCTCCTGCCAGATATGAGCTCCAAGAAGAGGACTCGTTTGAGTACGCAAATATCTAGAATCCGTCAAGGTATCCGGGCATGGTTTCTAAGCTTGTCATCTTTGCTCAGAGGAGAAATTTGCTGTTCATGATCAGGTCCTGTAACATGTTCCGTAGGATTTGGCGAAGTTTAATTTGATGGAACATTTCAAGTTTGCGGATGTCTCTTCAGTAGTGTACCCAGATAGCCTTGGATGGCAACTGGTCTACCACAGAAAGAAATGGCAACCTACTGCGGGAAAAAATCTGCCACATCAGTCATGTATTGAAAAATACATGATCACCTAAGCATGAATCACGCATGGCACATAACTGACTGACCCAAGTCTCACAGGTGTACAGGAGAGTCGAGATTACAATGGCTCAGTAGATCATGAGCTTGGTGGTTGTGTCAGTCCAGGATCTTCGAAGAATCTTTTGAATAGCTTCCTGCATGCTGCATGAGCAGCCTTGATTCGGTTATCAACCTCTTTTTCAGTCAAGAGTAATCCTTATAGAAATGTATACCTTTCTGCTTAACTAATTACAGAAACTTTTCATCAATTGCTAGTTTCCTTCAATTCATCTAACTGGGAACAGTACTTGTTTGAATTAACCATTTCCTTCTCCAGAAGGAGCTCAATAGTAAAAAAAAAAAAAAAAAAAAACTCCCTTACACGTGCATGATATACACCAGCCTTTCATGTGGTGATTAGTGGGATTTTATTTCACTTGTCCCATCACTTTGTTTCATCCACTTTTCATTGCCCATCAAAGTTTGATTAAAAAAAACAGAATATTTTCCTTGTGGAAGCCACACACCAAAGCAACTAACATAAACAAGATGGTGCAAATGATTTCCAGCACTGAAATTGGATATTTTAAGTACATTCACTATCTCCATGTCATATAACAGGGAATATTTGCAAATAATGTTCTGATGTGTCAAACACGAGACAGAACCTGGGACAAGCACAACTGGTCACGACTTGCCTTGTCCCCACCAAAAAAGAGCCCGTATTTGCTTAGCATGTAAAGCTACTGCAGTTGAAATAAGGGAGAAAAAAGCACTTACCGCTCTGCCGTAATCCGTCCTCGGCCAGATATCGTAAAAGAATGAGGGGGGACTTGCATTGCATTTTTATGCAATAAAGATGCAATGCATTATGGGACATGGACGCAATGAATTATGGGATCACAGGAAGACGCAAGTGATTATGGGTATATGGACAAATATAAAAGCAACTACTTTTTCCCCAGTGCGGCGAGTTGTTGGAATGACGTTCACGGTTGGCGGCAAGAACAGTCTGTTAGTGCGATTTTGAGACAGAACTCAAGAAGGAACGACTCAAGGTTGAAATGGGAGAGCTTGAATTTACTTGCCGGTTGCTGTTTTCTTTATTTTGCCACAAGCTATTTCGGTATATTGATTCTTCAAAATGGAAGGCAAGGTCTTTGACGTCCGTTTGATTCCAGAATTCAGTGGTGCCCCAACGAATATGCCCATTGTTGAATGGATAGAAAATGTGGAATTGGTCTGCGAACTTTGCGCCATGGACAAGATCGAGCGTATTTTGCCTCTACGACTACGAGGCGGTGCCCTCACTGTGTATAGACAACTCGGTGGAGAGCAGAGGGCAGACGCAGAACAAATTAAACGGCCCTTATGACTGCATACGCAACTGACAGATTTAATGCGTTCGACCAATTTATGGGACGGCGTCTTCGCCCAGGGGAAACGGTGGATGAATTCCTGGCTGAAATGCATCGTTTTGCGTGGCTAATAGGAGAACCGCTGCCTGATCGGTGGATGGCATGTGCATTTGTGTCAGGGCTGCCACATCATGTTAGGCAGCTTCTCAAAGATTCGTCCAGGATGGACGACATGAATCTAGAACAGATTCTGACCCGAGCAAGGGCTATTATGACGGATGATGAAGGGTGCCAGGTATTGGCCGCCACATCCGTAGAGCTACCGCATTCAGAAGCTGAGGTTCCCCCTGCCAAACCTGTTAGCAGAATGATTACCTGCTACAAGTGCTCTGGACCCAACCATATGGCGAAAAACTGTACACAAGGACGTCAGGAGAGGTCAAACAGAATGCAGAGGTCTGGCCGTGACAAGCGGTGTTTTCGATGCAATGGCATTGGACACATTTCCTCAGAATGCCAGGGAAACGCCCAAGGGGAGAAGGCGTCAGTGCCAGCCTTCTCCCCGAGCAAGTGAAAACCCGGAAGTTACCCACCGTACAAGTAGTTGTAAATGGAGTAGAGTGCACAGCTCTAGTGGATTCGGGATGCTCACAGACGCTGGTGAGCAAGGCTGTGTGTCGCTGCTGGAAGCAGGAAGAGGTGGGAGTGTTGACTGCCGACGGGAGGACCCTGAAGTGCCAGGGATACAGTAAAATTAAGTTGGGCGTCGAGCAGATTCAGCCCGTGACTGTTGAGGTTCTGGTCGTGGAAGGACAATTGCTAGGGTTCGATCTTCTTCTCGGGATTGATGCAATCAAAGTGCTCGGAGGTGTTCACCTGACCGAATCAGGCAAGGCGGGTTTCGGAAACCTGAACATATGTGCTGCCATTGTTATCAACAAGCCTGACTTTCGAGTGATGTTTAACCTGAGCACGAAAACGTGGATTGCATTGTGGAAGTGGGAGAGTGGTCATTCACCTAGCAAGTTGGTCAATAAAGTACAGGAGTACACGGTACCTGGCCACGTCCAGGATGCATACGATAAAGAACTAGCACGGTGGCAGCGAGATGGATGGCTACTGCCATATCCCGAGAAAGAGCTTGGTCCACCCAAGGGATTAATTCCCGTAATGGCGGTCGTACAAGAACACAAACAGAAGGTCCGGCCGGTACTTGACTATCGGGAGTTGAACGGCTTTGTAGACGTATTCACGGCTGACACAGAGGTGTGTGCGCAGAAATTACGAGAATGGCGACGACAAGGAGCTGACGTATTGTTGTTGGATTTGAGAAATGCGTACCTACAGATTCACATTGACAAATCACTATGGCCTTTTCAAACAGTGGTCATTAAGGGTAAGCGGTTTTGCCTTACACGTTTGGGTTTTGGCCTGAATGTGGCACCACTTGTCATGAAGTCAGTGATCGACACGATAACGTCCCAGGATCAGGACATTAAGAGTGCCACGTCGGCATACGTCGACGATATCTTCATAAATGAAGGCCTAGTTTCTGCAGCGCGCGTAAGACAGCACTTTGCAGATTACGGGCTAGTCTGTAAAGATCCAGAGCGATTGAGAGACGGAACTAAGATCCTCGGTCAGCAAGTCTGGGAAGAAAGCAACTCCCTTCGATGGAAGCAGGGAGGTCAAGTTCCAGAAATTGCTCAAATGGTGACCCGCCGAAGCGTATTTTCCTTGTGCGGGAAATTCGTGGGTCATTTCCTTGTGTGCGGTTGGCTTAGGGTGGCAACTGCATTCATTAAGCGTTATGCAAGTACACTGACCAAAGGATGGGATGACGAGATAAAGGATGCCCCTCTTAAACGCATGCTGGAGGAAATAGTGGCCAGAGTGCGGGAATCAGATCCTGTCGGTGGGGACTGGTGTGTGAACGGCAATGAAATGACAGTTTGGGTGGATGCAAGATCTGTGGCTACAGGAGTAGCACTAGAGGTGAATGGGAGCGTCGTGGAAGATGCTTGCTGGTTACGCCCAACCAATGATGCCAGACACATCAATCTTGCTGAGCTTGACGCGGTGATCAAGGGCGTGAATCTTGCACCAGTTATGCATGTGGTCACCGATTCAGCATGTGTGCATCGGTGGGTGTCTGACACCCTGACAGGAAAGACGCGCGTGAACACAAAGGCGGCGAGTGAAATGCTGATGAGGCGGCGCTTAGAGACACTGCGAGCTTTGGTGGAGGAGTACGCACTGACTATGACTGTGACATTAGTAAAATCTTA
The DNA here is from genome assembly GCA_963932145.1 of Acanthosepion lycidas. Taxonomy (NCBI): domain Eukaryota; kingdom Metazoa; phylum Mollusca; class Cephalopoda; order Sepiida; family Sepiidae; genus Acanthosepion; species Acanthosepion lycidas. Next base: position 49,085,195 of record OZ010597.1, on the reverse strand, counting down.
TCAGAACCGCGCTGACAGCCTCACCAGAGTGCCGCAATGCTGGTTGGAGATGCACAAGAAAGGCGAACCAGTGCAAGTGAGTTGCGCCACTGCAACGAACCAGTTGAACAAACGTCAGGCGACCCACATCCACCAGCAGAGTGGGCACCCAGGTGTTAAAAGAACACTGTACTTTGCTAGGACCGTAGATCCAAAGGTGTCTAAGGAACTGATAAAATCTGTTGTTAGAACCTGCGAAGCCTGCCAATCAATCGATCCAGCACCAGTGCATTGGAAAAAAGGAAATTTGAGTGTGAGAAGAAACTGGAGCAGGTTAGCAATGGACGTGACCCATTACAATGGTAGACATTTTCTTATGCTCATTGACTGTGGTCCCTCCCGTTTTGCAGTATGGCGGCCACTGAGACGGCAAGACTCTGCTGGTGTCATTCGTCAGCTGGAGACAGTCTTCTACAAACGAGGCCCGCCGACTGAAATACTGACTGACAATGACACCACGTTCACTTGCAGACAATTTAAGGAATTTGTAAGCAGCTGGGGCGTACATTTAAGGTTCCGGTGCGCTTATGTGCCGTCTGGAAATGGCATTGTGGAACGCAACCACAGAAGCGTCAAAACCATAGTGGCCAGGAAAAATTGCTCAGTCTTGGAAGCGGTTTATTGGCATAACGTCACACCTAAGGACAACCTTTCACCTTCCACGCCCCCACCTGAATCACAAATAACCAAAGGGGAATACAAGAAAGGGGACATTGTCTGGGTTAAGACTCCACGTGGTAAATGCACGACTAAATTTGGAACCGGACGTGTGACCAAGGTGGTGAGTCAACAGTCAGTGCTGGGCGATGGGATGCCTCGTCATGTTAGAGACCTGCGCCCTTTCTTGGGCTCAAATCCCACAACTGGCGAAGAAGACACTGAGGATAGTGAACAGCCAATATACGTAGAGTTGGATTCAACAACCGATCACTCCGATAGCGGTAATTTGCCAATAAATCGGGAGGTGTCTAATGAGAGCTCCTCTGATGAAGAAGCTCGACCAATCCCCCTTCGGAGGAGCACCCAGAACAAAAGACCGTATCCGCACTGTCATCTGTGTGATCAGGAGATCAGGGGTGAGTGTGGCGAACATGAGACAGAACCTGGGACGAGCACAACTGGTCGCGACTTGCCTTGTCCCCGCCAAAAAAGAGCCCGTATTTGTTTAGCATGTAAAGCTCCTGCAGTTGAAATAAGGGAGAAAAAAGCACTTACCGCTCTGCCGTAATCCGTCCTCGGCCAGATATCATAAAAGAATGAGGGGGGACTTGCATTGCATTTTTATGCAATAAAGATGCAATGCATTATGGGACATGGACGCAATGAATTATGGGATCACAGGAAGACGCAAGTGATTATGGGTATATGGACAAATATAAAAGCAACTACTTTTTCCCAGTGTGGAGAGTTCTTGGAGTGACGTTCATGGTTGGCGGCAAGAACAGTCTGTTAGTGTGATTTTGAGACAGAACTCAAGAAGGAACGACTCAAGGTTGAAATACCAGCTGGGAGAGCTTGAATTTACTTGCCGGTTGCTGTTTTCTTTATTTTGCCACATCTGATTTGACTGATCTCAACTTCAACTGATCTACCTAACATGAAAATAAAGTTGGTACAGAAATTCAACTAGCTAGGTAATGTAGTAATGGACAATGGAATGTATGACACAGTAATCTGAAGGCACATAGGAATAGTTTAAAGGTGGTATTTGTAACACTTTCATGCTACAAACAACACCTTTCATAATTTCCATGGAAAAATAGAATCCAGAGCCTTTAGCAACAAACATAAGTGAACATAGTAGAGAATGGTATCACAGGATTCATTCAGTGACGACTGGATCAGTTATTGAATTTAAACCAAAATTTAAATCTGTATTTTCAGAATATCAAATTTAATTAAGGTATGAAAAGAAAAATCACTTTAAATTCAAGAGATTTGCACACCAACTTCCTGTTCGTCAACCCCAATCCTTATATATGTGAATGCTGACCGGTGGGTGAGATAGCAAAATGCTAACTTAATAAGGCACAGCAACACCTTCTAAGGACTCTATAAAAAATAAAAAAAAACAGAATTGGCTAAGGACTGTACCAGTAGCAAAGTAAAAAAAGGATCCTACAATGAAAACAGAATGCAAACTGTCACAGATACTAATCAAGAACAAGGATCACTTCACGCCTAAGATGTATAGGCAGTTGTCACAGCATTACACCAAGCTACCTCACATATACAGTCTCTCTAAGATTCACAATCAGGCTCAGGCCGATTTTTAGTTGCCAAGGCTCTGTTTGCCACCCTCTGAGTCACTTCCTTGCAGATATAATTGACCCATTGGTTGGAAAGTCACCTTCATATGTCCAAAATTCCACCCACTTCGTGGAAATAATCAAAGATGTCCCCATCCCATCCAACCAGATGGTGAGCTTGGATGTGGTGAGTTTGTTCACCAAGGTACCCACAGAGAAGGCATTCTCAGTATTCAGAGACAGATTGACCTCTGACTCATCCCTAGGAGAACGGATCAGTATTCCAATAGATAAAATACAAAGGATCTGTCATCCATATAACATCAGGACAACCTTCAAAAGCTGGATAACACTTTCCCTAGTAAGACCCCGCCCTGCATAGAGGAGAACTTGACTAAACAATATGTACGCCATCCCGCACAGCTGTGGAAAGAAATATAAAGGTAAGACAGGCCACTCCCTTAAGGTAAGGCTACAAGAACACCAAAAAGATGAGGGGAAGTGGAAAAGTCAGGCGTGGCTGATCACATACGGAGAGAAAAGAGAAATCACCGCCCTCTGTGGGATCAGGTTGAAATCATAGACAAAGAACATCATTGGAAAATTCGTAAAGTAAAGTGCCAGAGAAAAGCAATAATAACAACAAAAATTGCAATATGAACTCTGGTAAAAAACATGCAATGATAACAGCAAAAATTGCAATATGAGCACTGGTAAAAAGGTTGCTAAGACATTAGGTTTATAATACACAGAAAATTCATACACAAGGACACATGGCCCAGTGGATAAAGGCGTTAGTTAGATCCAGTGACAGGACCCAAAGAGTGTGAGTTCAATAACTGGTTAAGGCGGTGAATTAACAGGAAATAACTGATAACTGACATCCATTAGACATGGCATGGCATGTGGAACTAGAACAGTCTACTCCAGCAAGCGAAATAAAGGGTTCAGTTCAATATTCCAACCATCCGAAGAAGGCTGGAATGTACAATGGCCAAAACGTTGTGATAAATATGGCAAAAAGATGAGGATGATAGTCTGAACAATGTAAATAGTGTACATAATACCTCATCTCAGAAATATAGACAGATACAGATCTGAACCATACAGTGCAGAAAAACAACTGCTCTAAATTATTTTCCACTAGAAAGTTTTGTTTCACCAGTTTCACTCATCAAATAATTCCTAATAAATGTCCATGTGACTAAGACATCTAACTTAGACCATGAAACAAACCTGAACTTGCTAGCACTCAAAAAAAAATTCTAATATAAATGAAATGCTTAAATGAACTGTCCTTTATTTATTTTATCCTACATATCTGCTAATGGACTTGTCATGTACTTATAAAATTTTGGCTGCTCCTATCAATTTATTACTTTACTCTCAAGTAAATTAAAGCAAATTACAACCAATTAACACAAGCACCACCACATTTGCCTTAGAAAAAAAACATCCCCCCACATAAATGACTGTCACATTTGCTTTACATTACATACAAATTACAGCATATCACCTTTTTCTACATATTGGACCCTAACTTATCACCAATCATGAGTAACGGATGTTCCCTTAGGGAGGTCACATGCCTCGAGCACCTATTGTGACTTAAACACAACCATGACCTCAAATGGAACTCACTAAAGATGCTGCTCCGTCTTCACTTTCCAGTCTTGATAGTCCAAAAAGCGTTACTGCATCCTTGTGGGTGACAAATTATTTTGCACTCTACAACCCCTTTCTCACAGATGAAACATGGCAAGCTTCTCATGACTCTATTGCTATTTCCATAGAAAGTTCTCAGATCAACTACATTCCTTAGTTCTACCAGTTCTAACCTCCACAGCTAAGACCCATCATGCCATGCACATTGTAATGAACCACCCTCATTCCTTTCATATTTTGTTGGTGAGGTAAAGTTCCACTCAGAGCAGCTTCTTCCTATAAACCATTGCTATGTCTCTTATGTGTAAACGTCTACCTTGGGTGGATCCCGGGCTTTGTACAGGGTGAACATCATTTTCAGAGGAATTCTGAAGAACAATATTTATCCTTCACTCATTAACTGTGAAATGAATGTGATTTCTGGATGAAGTCTAAGAAAAGAGTCTGTATGAATGATAAAAAGGAAAGTGTCTGCAACTTACAATGAGACATCTCGCAACATTACAGCCAAGAGTTCCAGAACCCAGCAGAAGGCATCGAGTGTTACAGATTTTATCCAAGTCCAGATCTGGCATTAACCGCCAACGCATCAACTTTAGGTTAAGGTCTACTGCTGAAGCTGCAAGTCTGCCAATGAAAATAGGAGGGAAAACATTAAAATGGAAATGTCGGAATGAGATTAGCATTTTACATAAAATTGGTATTTTTATATTTTTCAATTCACTGCTTCATTGCATGGGGAATATATATATATATATATATATATATATATATAATGAAAAACAAACCACTTTAAGGTACCATTACGATAATTTATTTCACCTAAATCCTTTTTTAAGGATTCAGGATCATCAGGTAAAACTTCCAACAACGAATTGAGAGGAAAAATGGGATTAGAAATTGGTGGGTAGTGTAATTTTTGTAATTTAATAGAGGGGGTTGAGAGTGGTAGTTAAACAGACAATATAAAGTATAGGGAGGGGTTAATTTTATATCTCTCTTAAGTATGTTTTATATTGGAGTAGGAGGAGTGACAGAACCTTGACCTCTTTAGATGGTTAATAAAACGGAAATGAATTGTAGAAAATGTATACAAGTGAGTCTTATGGTAAAAAGAGAGATGGGGGGGGGAAAGAGATGGAGATTGTTATAATTTTGTTTTAACAAAATTATGTAAAAGATAGTTTACAATATTTGATAGAAAATTCGATGTCTGAAAAAAATTTTGTTATTAACTTAAATCTTTAATTTTTTAAGTAAATAGTTTCAGGACTAAATATAACTATTGTTGTAATAAACATATTTATCTAGGACAAAGAAATATTTAAAATTTTAATAGTTTATTCATTTATTTATTAAACAACATATTTAGTTTAACAGCTTGAATATTCAAGAAAATATCCTGCTGGAGAACAGATTTTTATTCAATAAGATTTCTTGAATATTCAGACTAGTAGACAAAAAGAAATATAGTGTTCAATAAACAAATGGAGCATCCACTAAAATTAATGTTTAAGCAATAAAATTATATATATATATATATATATATATATATAAGCTGATCAGACTTGATATAAATGGAGGAATAATTCTTCATACATACTTTTATGCTACATGCCTAAAAAACACAAAAGCATTATGGGTTATTCGTGACAATATCTGCCACTGATGTCATATAAGTTAACATAATAAAATATGAGACATTTTTGGAGCAATCTATTATTTCTGACCCTTTCATTATTATTTTTTTTCTATTTCTTTTCTTAAATTTATCCATCAGATGATGGAAAATTTTACTAAATTTTTATCTATCTCTTCATATTAGTTCTACAACAGAGGCACAATAAAAGTAATTAGCTGAGAATTTGAATAAGAGTATTTCACTTGATACTTTTTGTTGTAATGGAATGTCCCACACTCCCTATCACCTAAGTGGACTGACTATATCAGTAGCTATATATATAGTGAGCACAGGATATACCTGGGGGCTTGCTTCAGCAATTAGTTGGAGATTCATCTCCAGCTAAGCTAGTCGAACTCTCTGTCTTCAGGCAGAGAGGAACCCAGACAAGGTTATGGCAAAGGGCAGAGTCTCATCTGGGGTGGCAGACAGCTACCCGACCCTGTTTTTTTACTGGGTCTATGGGGAATTTTTGTCCGAGCCTATGGGCTTGGATACCCCATGTTAAATTCGGCCTTGTGCCACATCTGACCGCATGGGTTGGTTGGCAAATATCCTTAATTTGGGAATTACTAGCCTGCCACTCAATTCCCTATCTTTACAATAAACCTCTCTTCTTTCATCTACGCTGTTCCTTCACTCAAGTACCACTTTTGTTTGTTTGTAACCTCTTTAAGGATACAACACTTTTTATAAGCTCAAACTATGTACATATATTGCTCTGTGTTTTTTGTTGAGGCAGGACCAGGATTAATCTTGCACAAAGCAAGGTGCATCCTGCTTGACAAAGGATTTGTCATAATGACTTTAGGCAAGGTTTTATAAGGCAGGATGCACTTTTGGAACACCCAACTCAAGTAGTCCAAGTACACCAAGTGTTTTTACAGATATTATCTCTAGGAAGGTTTTCATTCAAGACTGTGAACCTGCACCCACCTCGTTTGTCAGGAGAAACCAGCAGACAGTGCGTATTTTTCTTTAATAAGATTTCTCAAATATTCTGGTTGGTCGATGAAATTAAATATACTGTTTAATAAATAAACAGAGTGTCTACTCAAGTATGGGTATCCACTAATATATAACATGTAAGTAATAAAATATTTTATATATATATATATATATATATATATATATATATATATATATATAAAATGTTAGGATGACTCCTATAAGAAGCTCATCTACCCTTTGACAGGTCTTGCTTTTCATCCTGTAGGTGGGGTGGTGTGACATGCCACCTTTATCACCAGGAGAAAAATGAGTGAGGGAGCTGGTTTAGATACCAACCACCCATCCATGTGACAAATTGTTCCGAGTTCTGTTGCATGAGCAGGCCTAAGCCTGAACTGACCTAAATAGGAGCTTGAGAAATGTTGAAATAAGAATGATCTTTTAAAACAACAACAGAACAAACTAAAAAAAATTACTTAGTAGGGTCCATGGAGTGACTCAAATTCACCATACGAGGTCCCATCTTGTTCCGTTCATTTTTCTCCCAACCAACAAAGGTTGGACATTCTAGAAAAGACAAATACAAAAGAAACAAATTCATTTTCACCAATTGAAATTACGAAAGATACCAATTTACAATTTTCAAATCATTCAATTACAAAACATTTTAAGTTCTAAGCACAAAATTCTGCCCCAAAATTTTGATGAAATAAAATGTACTGATCTGTTCATTTGTTTACCTATCAAATTTCCTATGTCTTGCCAGACATTTCTTGAAACCTTCAAAGAACAATCTGCAGTGTTATTGGCATCTCAACTTCAGTCACTTTCCCACCACCATAATGTAACTTTCCTCTGCCTTTTCTATAAATACTTTCATGATAATTGTTCTGAGGAATTTTCCTCTATGGTACTTAGACTTTATGAATTTAAGTGTAGTACTAGATCAGTGGTAAGGTCTCATTATTTTACAGTTGAAATGGCTAAATGTAACCGTAAGTTCTATGCTAATAGTTTCTTCTATTATACTTCTCACTTGTGGAACTTTCTTCCAGCTTTGTCCTTCCCAGTCAACTTTGATGTCAATTGTCCCCTTGATGGTGTTTTTTCTCATATTCTCTAACACTCAGTAACCCCCTTGAATCGCAGTTGCTTTATTGCATTTTTTTTTTGGGGGGGGGAGGTGAAATGATTAAAAAAAAAAAAAAAAAAAAAAAAGAAAAGAATTCACTCCACTAGATACTAATGTCATATTCTATCAATTTTTCTGTCTTTTCATGACTTAATGCCTGCAGACTTTTGGTGTGTGTGTGTGTGTGTGTGTGTGTGTGTGCATGCGCATATGTATGTATGTATGTATAGTCAATATAAAAAATAAATAAATAAAATTGGATCTTAGTTAATTATAAATATATATTACATTTAAGCAATATTTGTTTTTCTGTTAAAAATCCATTATTTTTTTTTGAACTTTGAAAAAACAGTTTATCTCTTTGAGTTCAGAATACCATACTCAAATTTGAAGATGGATCAATTGATGGAGCAATAAAAGTTTAACTATCGGGATTGTATTTATTGATGACATTGCTTGAAATCAATAGTGTCACAACCCAATAAGGTTTCAATTACCTATGACCAAGTGGTTTAAAATCACACTGGATCAGATGGTGGTTTCTCCTACAAAGGGGGACACAGGTTCAAACTATCAGAGAACCCATTTTCTTAATTAAGTCTTTCATATGTGCACACTGGAAAGACATAATTTACACTGTTTAAAAAACAGGGCATGTACTTAAACATGGGTATCCACAAAACTCTTAGAGTAGTAGAATATAATGTCAGATAAGAAATTACTATATATATATATATATATATATATATATATATATATATATATATATATATATATATACACACACTGGAGTCTCCCATCATTTTTGTGACCTATGAAGGTATAGCAACTTAGTTCTTAGAACTATCTGCACACATAATTTGATTATTGTCGTGAAGTCTTCTGCAGAACCAACCACACTTTTCGGTCAACCTGAATACAGAGAACTGGTACACATAGTGTGCTACAAGGTCTTCAAACAACCCTCTTCACATTTTGAATTCACTGTTGTTTTTATAGACTGGTTGTCAACCAAGGCTATAGGTCCCAGTCAGTCCTGCTATTTGAAGAGATAGATTCATACATTTCCCAAGAGGAATTTGTATGTAAGTGAATGTAATGAACCCAACTAGAAAACAAACACAGCTCTGTGATTTCTCATTCCAAGCCACTATCCATAATATATGTATGTATGTGTGTGTCTCCTACACACTGTATTTAATGACATACAAGACCTCACCCCCATTTCATCAAGGAATACCAAGATGAAAAATTATTGGAAGGAACCTCAGATGTTACTGGAACCTTCATCCACATTCCCTATTTTGAGTCGGTTCAAAATAATATTCTAATACAGTGTGTGAAATCTAGTAGCAATACAAGTTTAACGATCTGGGTTGTATTTAACAAACAATAGAAAATGTGACAGAGTTCCTAATGTGCATTGGAATAGTGAAAGATGCTTTTCCAAAGCTAAACAAAGTATTAAGAGACAGGAAAATTTTGTTAGTGACAAAGAAAAGAACATTTTATGCTATGCATTTTTTCAAACATCCTGTCACTTCTTCAATCTATATATAAACAACCCAAAATGCAAACTATGAATTGGAGTTGTCAAAGTCAAACAAGTACAGAAACACTTTGGAAGTGTTTTCACAGAGGATAGAAAATGTGACAATGAAATCCAAAAGCTAAGGAAAGTACAAAAAAAGTGTCTTGTTAGAAACAAAGAAAGCATTGCTAAATTGTTATGTAATATCAATCTTCTTATATGGCAGGGACACTTCGATGTGGTGTAATAGCAAGCTTATCTCACTAGAACAATTTCAATTGAATAGTGAGTTTGATCTTCACTGGGTGCCCCATACTTTCAAGCTTGTGCCACATCTAAACTATACTTACAAAACTACCATCCTCCTATATGGCTATGAATGCTGCACAATTTCCTCACAGATAAAGAGGAGATGAGAGATCATCCGGTTCACACTCCTCCCCAGTCTTTTGAATAGGAGGTTATATCCTTTGTTTCCTATTTAGGATTTTGTTTTTGGTTCCTTCTAAATTTTGCTTCAGCTCTGTACTCCTAACATCTGCACCTGAACTCTGAAATTTTATTCACTATTTATTTCATTTTATTTCTCTCCTCCACCAATAAGAGTAGATAGGTTCACCTATCATCCGGTTCATATTCCTCCCCAGGCTTTTGAACAAGAGTATAATTTATCTATTTGGAGTTGTTGAATACACATATATTATGAATTAATATACACATATGTATGAATGGATCCTCCTGTTGAGGACAATGGCTGAGGGTCCAGTAAATTCTAATTTTATTTTTCTATTTGTTCTTATTGAACAATCTGCACAAGTGAATTGTTTAGTGGTCAATTGCCTGTGCCACCTGCAATAAACACTCTTCATCATAGCACCATGTCCCAAAACTTACGCACTGTCCGCCCCATGTCAGATAATGCTACAATCATAGACTTTTTTTTTTTATTTCTGGGATAGGAGTTTTCTGCCTCCACGCTTCATGCTGGCTGTTGGCTTCTATAAGAAGCTCATCTACCCTTTGCCAGGCTGATTTGGATTCAAAATTTTCCTTCTAGACTTGTTGCTAACCAAGGATATAGAGCCCAGTCTGTTCTGCTATTTACCCATTGCTGGGGGAAGAAGAGATGGATTCATACTTTTTTCCAAGGGTTTTTGTGCAGAAGTGAATATAATGAACTCGACAAATTCAAACTCAACTCTCTGTTGCATTCTTAGCTGTTATCCATTACACCGAAGTGACTGCTTGGAATACCAGGTGCTGTAAGCTTGGATATGTGAGTGGTGTAATAGATGATGGCTCAGAATTGGAGATCGGAAAACTGAGTTTCAATTCCAGTTGGGTTCATTATATTCACTTATATGCGTATAACCTTAGCAAAGGTATGCATCCATACCTTTTCCCCCACAGCCATAGGTTAATTAGTAAGACTTGTATCATTAAAACCATTCTTATCTCAAACAAAAAAATTCCTACAATCTAAAAATATTTTGGCTTTAAATAACCTACATGGGTTGATAAGCTGTAGAAAATCAGTCAATCAATGAAATACTGATTAGCTATACAGGATATGACTTTAAAATTTATTTACATTCTCTGGAATATAAATGTAGAGAAACTACCATGCCACAAAGTGAGAGATTAGTTTATATATTGATTGTAGTATAGAATTGATCCCTCACTTTATATCCATATTATAATTTCTTGTTTATCAAATTCTGATTAGGTATGAATCCACTTCTTCTCTCCCCCAGCTATGGGTAATTAATAAGACTTGTATTACTAAACAATTATTATCTCCCCAATAAAAAAATTCTCACAATCTAAAAATATATTCTGCCTTTAATCCTTCTTGGAAAAGACAAACCTGATGAGACAAGATGATGTGACAGAAAATTGAGCATTCATCATTCTTACCTGTTGCTCCCTTCACAGATGGGACTTTTAGCGTGAAGATCAGACTGTGAGAGACGCTACGTACCCCATTCTTCATTCTATCTTTAAAGCAAATAATCTCAACTTCACTAAGACGTTCACCCCTGCAAGAGACAAACAAAGGGAGTCAAAATTATTGTTGGTTTAATACAGTGGTTCCCAAACGGTCTTTGCAGAAGAGGATAGCAGGTCAGATGGAATGAATGAAAGACAATCAAAGAGTTAGAAACACATTTTAAAAAATATTCATATGCCAAAAATAAATATGATTTCAAAATTTAAAATATTTTTATGCATTACTTGAAATTGCATTCATGAGTCCCAGTATTAAATAGCTATAATTATTGACCGATTTTATCATTGTGATATTTTTGTATTATATCAAGTACTAGCAGTAGAGCCCGGCGTTGCCCGGGGATGTAACAGTAAGAGATACATCAAGTATCGACCATCATAAAGACTGAAAAATAAAATAGACAAAGATTATTGTTTAAGGTTGACAGACACGCATGTCTTAATTAGTTTTTTTTTTTTTTGGGTTTTTTTTACGAATTGGTCAAACTCAAACAAAAACATTGTTTTCAATTGTTATGAGTCTACCAATTGAATAGAATTTTATTATAAACAATTGTCTTGTAAATGGAATTTTTAAAGCATTCTGAATGTAAAAATAAAGAAAAACGTGTGCAAGACAATAAGAAACACTACCTGCCAAAAGAAAAAAGTGAAGTTTTGTTGAAATTGGTTGAAAAATGTAGGAAATCCGATCCCATATATAAACAAACACACACACAAACAACCAACCTGGGTTTTATAATAAGTATAACTCGATATTAATAAGTATACCTCGATATGAGTTGTCCCCCTTTCATTAATGCCTCTTAATCGTATTTTCAAATTGATTTTGTGCAAAAACAATTGTGTTTTTCCAATTTGGGGCGCTGTCAGAACTACCACAAGATAATTTTACGTAGTCCTGTGAAGTTTTGTTGAAATCGGTTGAAAAATGTAGGAAATCCGATCCAATATATAAACATACAGACACACATACACACACAATCTGCGTTTTATAATAAGTACGACTAAGAATATAGTACCTAAGGTCTGCAAATTGGAGGAGAGTGTTATCAATGATAATGTTCTAACTTCAAATCCGTAGTTATCTTCCTTTAACCCTTTCTTTGATTTTTGATTTTTAAATGTACTTTTTATCACATAAAACTTAGTGAGGTGGGAATAAATTTTCATTCTGAAAATGAGGCCCAGAAAATAAAAGTTTGGGAGCCACTGGTTTAATAGATTTGCTGATATTTATATAGCATAAAAGAAAGAATACAGCTTCATAAAGATTAACTTTAACCTCGTTGTATTAGAGAGAATTTTAAAAAATTATGGAAATAAAAAAAAGGTTAAAGAAGGAAGGAAATCAGAAAAGTGAATGTAATGAATTCAATTGGAATTTGAACCTGTCTCTCCAATTTCTCAATCCGAGCCACTATTAATTACACCACCACGCATTCACAAATATATATCATACACACTGTATTAGATGGTATGCAAGATTTTACTCCCATTTCACCAGGGAAAACCAAGATGAAAAATTGTTGGATGGAACTTGGAATGTTACTGGAAATTTCATCCATATTCCCTATTTGGTCCAGCATGATAGAGATGGTCAAAAAAAAAAAAATAAATAAATAAATAAACAAAAAAAAGTAAGATAATTTATTTTTAAAGATGTCAACATTTCACCAAAAGAATCTGTTTAGCTTGGCTTTTTGAGAATGATGAATTATCATATGATTCTACATGCAAGTAATATACAAGCTTTCTGACCTTTTTTGCAGCTCACCTATTTTAATTGTTTGATTTTTTTTGCCTTCTGGGGCTAACATTCTCAGCTGATATAAAGTGGAAAGACTATATTGAATCCATTGCTAGGTCAGCTGCTAAGAAAGTTGGAAATAATTTTTCTCTCCAGAATCTATCATACATATCTATGTCTACCATTCATCCATGCTTAGAATATTGCTGCCACATATGGTTCAGTACCCCTGCTATTTACCTTGAGCTCCTTGATAAAATCCAAAGAAGAATCAGTAATATTATTGGTCCTGACCTGGTGGCTCAGCTTCAGTCACTTTCCCAATGCCATAAGGTTGCCTCTCTCTCTTTTCTATAAATATTTTCATGGTGATTGTTCAAATGAGCTCTTCAATATTGTACCTAGACTTTAAATTTAAGTGCAGTACTAGACTGATGTTGAGATCTCATCAGTTTACAGTTGGGCTGGCTAGATCTAGCTGTAAAACAGTTTTTTTTCTCGTACTTATCACCTGTGGAACTCCCTTCTGGTTCCATGCTTTCCAGCCAACTTTAATCACTAAAAATTTAAATTCAATGTAAATCACTATCTACTCTCCTCCTGATTACTCCTTTCTCTTCCCACTCATTATTAATGCTTCTGTTCCTAATTCTTTCACACCCAATAACCCTTTGTGTCTTAGTGGATTTACTGCCATGCTTGGGATGAAATTGATTAAAAAATTTTTTTTAAAATGTCCAAAAGTGTCTTGTGGATGGCAAATTATTTTTCACCCTATAATCCCTTTCTCACAGACAAAAACATTGCATGCCTCTCACTGTCTATCGCTATTTCCATGAAAAGTGCTCAGACAAAATATATTCCTTAGTACAACCCGCTCTAACCTTCACAGCTAATACCTGCCATGCCATGCACATTGTAGTGAATGACACTCATTCCCTACATATTGCATTGGTAAGATGTGAAACGTGAGAAGTTCCAATTGAGCAGTTCCTGGAACCAACTCCCAAGAGGATTTTTTCCCAATCAATACAATCTTAACCTTTTAAAGTTTAATATTAACTATTATCTTTCCCACATAGCTGTCTAAACTGCATTTCTTACTCTGTAACCTTCTTACTTAGTGATGTTTACTCTGCACAATGCCAGGGAACCACTCTGTCAAAAAAAGAAATTTTAATATTTTTTGTTGCGCGGTGTATGGCAGTATGTGTGCATGTGAAAAAGATTAGAATAAAGTTTTATTTCAATTTAAAAAAGAAAAGGTATCATGTCCAATAGCCTGCCAAAGATACCAGTTTTTATTATTTGCAAACTGCCATGCACTCTTACGAAAGATAGTGGAGTGGTTCCCTGCTACATTCTCTACTGTTTGGAAGTAGCATTTTCCTTCTGTCAGACTAATTTTCAACCAAGGCTATAAAACCCAGTCTACCTGCTACTTAACCCCTAGCTGAAAAAGAGAGAATGATGAGTCCCTTTCTTGAGTGAAGGTAGGCAAAAACTGTCTTTTTGACACTGTTTTGTGGCAGGAAAGTTTTCTAATAATAATTCATAGCAAAATAATGAATCTTACTTCTCACATTGTATGCTTGTCTATTTGGGCCTGTGTCTGTGTGTTAGTTAATGGCAGAAGCTGTAGCAATGAGACAGGAATGGTAAATGAATGGACCTTTACTTCTCACTGCCTGCCTGTGTATTGTATTTATATAAGTAGATTAGTGCATCTCTGACATTGATTTATTGCATATTTTTTAATGCAATATTCACATGACCTTTTTTTGTTCAGTAACATATAGCCCTTTTTAAAATGCAGTCAGGTTGAACTGCTAGCCTGAATTTTGGTAAAGAATTAAACATTTCTGAGAGGTGGTATTTTATATAAACAAATCAAATATTCTTCTTTGGAATTTGGCAAATTTCTGAAGTTCATATATCTTTGTCATACTGCACCAACAACAAAGTTCTCAATCACTCAGAAATGCCAAGCATTGAAGCCACCATTCTCAAGCATCACCTCAGGTGGTTAGAACATGTCACCTGAATGACCTCTTCAAGACTCTGACAGGCCATCCTTTATAGTGTGCTCATCAATGGCAAACGACATTGCAGAGCCCCAAAGACTAACTGAAGATTTCCCTCCTTAAAGTTGGAATCAGCCCTAACACCTGGGAAATAGAAACTGCTGAGCATCCAGCCTGGCAAAAAGCAATTCATTTTGGTTGTTCCACTTTTGAGGAGAGGAGAAAAACTGAAGACGTAGTAAAAAGAAGGCAACGCAGGGCCCGGCAGCTCCAGCCAAGACCATCACCCACCCTACTATGCAACCAATGCCCAAGACTGTTGCATTCCTGACTTGGCTTCCTGAGCCATGTTGGGTTCAAACATTGTGGAGGAACAGGATGAACCAAACTTGGACACGAGTAGTGCCGATGACTGCCACAGAAGCAATTGGGTAGGTTGGGGAAGATCAAGTCTTAGTAAATTTTAATGAATTCTACTTAGTTTATTTCAGGTTTGAATCATCCTGGAACCTTCTCTAAACTAATTTTATGACTTCCAATTATTATTTTTAATCTGTTCTTTCTTTCCTTATTCTCCTTGACACTTAGTTTCACTGAGTTTTTTCTAGTTTAATTATTTCTTGCTCCAAATTGTCATCAGTCATTCTCATGTAGTAAAACAATGAACCTAGGTTACCAGTCTATTATGCTTACTGTCATGTAATCATACTTATTATAAAACCCAGGTTGTGTGTGTGTGTGCCTGTACATTTATATATTGGATCGGATTTCCTACATTTTTCAACCAATTTCAACAAAACTTCACAGGACTACGTAAAATTACCTTGCGGTGGTTCTGACAGTGCCAAAAATTGGAAAAACACAATTGTTTTTGCATGAAATCAATTTGAAAACATGATTAAGAGGCGTCGCGAGAATGAAAGGGGAACAACTCATATCGAGTTATACTTAAAACCCAGGTTGTTTGTGTGTGTGTGTGTGTGTTCGTTTATATATGGGATCAAATTTCCTACATTTTTCAACCAATTTCAACAAAACTTCACTTTTTTTTGGCAGGTAGTGTTTCTTATTGTCTTGCACACGTTTTTCTTTATTTTTACATTCAGAATGCTTTAAAAATTCCATTTACAAGACAATTGTTTATAATAAAATTCTATTCAATCGGTAGACTCATAATGATTGAAAACAATGTTTTTGTTTGAGTTTGACCAATTAGTAAAAAAAAAAAAAAAACTAAAAAAAAAAAAACTAATTAAGACGCGTGTCCGTCAACCTTAAACAATAACCTTTGTCAATTTTATTTTTCAGTCTTTATGATGGTCGATACTTGATCTATCTCTTACTGTTACATCTCCGGGCAACGCCGGGCTCTACTGCTAGTATTCAATAAAGCTTCTTAAATAAGTCTATCATTATCTTCAGTCTAGTGCCATCATTGTGGTCATTATGTGAACACGATCCCTGTGGATTGAATAAAGGGATCAGTTCTGACTCTGCCTACTATGCTTTAACTTTAAAAGAATCAGATTAGGCCAAAAATGGAATATTGGCATATCATAGCTGGAGTGGCTCAATCCTCACTGCCTAGCCTTGATAAAATTCAAAATTGCTGAAACAGTTTTGTAGGATGAAGAATTATTTCCACTCTATCAAACCTATCATGACTATTTTTATTCCTATGTCAAATGCCCCATTCTTTAGTTGTATCAGTTCAGATTTTTAGAGCTAAGACATGCCATACCACTTCCATGGAGTTGAAACATCTTCATTATTTACATGTTCCAAATGTAAGAAGAAAATTTTGTTCTGACAGCTCCCCCCCCCCCCCCCGCAAAAAAAAAACTGTCATTTTTTGGAAAAAGACTCCCATGTGGGTGCTTCCCTGAACACTTCAATTTTCACTTCTTCAAGTCCAGGATCCAGGATTATCTATGTTACTTATCCTCAATCTTCACTTCCTACCAACTTATCTTCCATTCATGTAACACACCTCATCAATATCGTTTTAACTGTAATGTCTACATTGAGTAGCTCTCGAGCCATGAAATTTAGTATTAAGAAAAAAAGTTCATATTTCCCAGAACGTAATTGAATACTGGCACCTTAAGAAAGCCATAGAATATGTTCCGACTATAAACAACCAAGATAAGGACATTAGTCTGAATAGATTCCTGTAGTATAAATAAAATCTATTGTCTTTTTGGGCTTCACATTAAAATGTTACTTACCAAGTATAGGAGATGAGGTAAAGATAATTACGGAGTGGCCAACCAGGAAAGTCATCAGCAGAACAAGGATCAAAGAAAGCAAAAATAAGCTGAAAAAGATGGAAATTGCTTAAGCTCACATTTTACACTTTGTAGATTGCATTTGTTATAATGAGAGACACTTTTGGAGACAGTTTTAATGGCAACAAGAAATTATGTGTGGGAGTAACAGCATCAGTGAACATTTTCATTCTTTTTATTTAAACATATTAGTAAAATTAGCAGGTATAGTTTTTTCCTTTTCTTTTAAATTGATTATACCAGGTATAAAAAGTGATTCTACTGCTATGATTTAGAGGTGAACCCCATCATATTCTCCATTAGTACTTCTAAAAAGCCATGAAAACAAAGATACTATAACCACAAAACTTCTACAAGAAGGCAGTACACCAATAGTACAACACTTTCTATTCACCTGTGGGATTTGTTGAGAAGAAAAGTGATGCATTTTAGAATTCTCCAAGCAGGACAAGCTGACGAACAAAAAGAACTACTTTCTAACTCTAGGCATGATAATAAGCACTGCTTATGCTACCTACCCTCCTGAATCAGTGTTTATCGACTCTTCAGTACTTGTAGGTTATAAGGATAAACTCAAGAGAAATACAATATGCCTGAAGATCACCAAGAGTAAAACTGGCATTTTCTCTATTATTTTCCTTTTGTCTCTAATTTTTGACATTGAGCATTATTTTTACACCAACATTATGTGATAGCAAATTCTTTGTTATTTAATATAAAACTTGTGTTACTATCATTAATATTAACATATACAGGGTGCAATAGGTAAACTGACACCATTTTATATTTTTAGTTTCACACATACACATTGTTTTTGATTCTGTCAACTGCACAGTATAGTAGGATCAGTTGGGCAGTGTCTGTGAGAAAAAGAGCATCATGATGCAATACACTCCACCAGAAATTTGGAAACAGCATGCTGTACTGCTTGGCATTCGTCCCAGAAACTCCAATACAAACATTTCAGGGTGTTTGGGTGTCAATCTGAGAACAGTGCAGAGGATTTGGAAAGAGTTGGTTTAGTCTAATGATGATTACAAAGGTATTTGGAGTGATCACTAGTGATGGCAACGTTATGCCTCCATTCATCTCCCCACAGGATGAGGCTGACATCAAGGGCCTTGAAGAGGTAGTACTACCCTGGGTCAAGATGGTGGCTGCTGGATGACCCTTTGCTGGCAACAGAACTCTGCACCATGCCACACAAGCAGAGGAACTTAGTCATGACTGTCAGACAATTTCTGCAACCACATCACCCCTTACATCTGGCCACCTAACTCCCCAATCTGCACCCTGCTTGATTATTATGTGTGGGGTTCAGTTGAGTGAAAGACCAACAAAACTCTTTGTAATATATATATATATATATATATATATATATATATATATATATGATAGGATAAAGAACAAGTAGGAAATGAATTTTAATCTAACATGTTTCACTTTAATAAAGATTTGTCAGAGATCAAGATAAAAATGATAAAAAGCAAAAGGGACACAGTATGTTGTGTTTGGTTATTTCTTATTGGTTAGATATGTGTCACATGTAATGAAATAACAGATAATATTTAAATATGTGTGGCAAACATTCTCGATGCTAAAGTGTGTAAAAATTAGTAAGATGCAGTAGGATGTTTTGATTGGATACATGTCATGTGTAATGAAGTAACAGATAATGTTCAAATAAGCTTTAATAAAGTGAAACATGTTAGATTAAGATCTGCTTCCTACTTGTTCTTTATCCTATCATTTTGTTGGGGTTGTATCTATCTGAGATATATATATATATATATATATATATATATATGAGAGAGGGAGAGAGTGGGAAACAGAAAGAGAGAAAGAGAGGAAAGAGGGAGATAGAGAAAATTGGTAAAGGGATGCTGAAAAGTTATCAATCTGACCAAAAACTTTTTCAACAGTCTTGTGTGTGTGTGTGTGTGTGAGTGAGTAAGAAAGATTTATAATACTGTCTTAAAAAAATATACTGGACCAGTTTTTCTGGAGGATAATATCTTCAAGGCAAGCAATCTTTGCAATATCAAGAGATAGAACATTAATAGGAATAAATAACATTAAATGTTCACTTATCTTTTCTCTGAATTTTGGAGATTACATCCACTCTTCAGGATTGATCATTTTTTTTTTCCAGCTTATCAGCTTTTGAAGGTTATTTAAAGGCATAAAATGATTTTAGATTGTAAGAATTTTTGAGGGATAATAATAATAATTTACTGATACTGGTTCTAATTAACATATAGCCGAGAAAGAGAGGAGGTGGATTCATACCTTTCTCAAAGGTATTTGAACATAAATGAATATAACAAGCCTAAATCAAATTTGAATTAAGCTCTCTGATTTCCAATTTCAAACTTATCCATTACACAGCCCACACATCCAAGCTTACAGCACCTGTTATTTGCAAGCAATCACCCTCTACTCTGAGGGATGCAGGTTCAATTCCTGCCGAAGAAGGACACAAGCTTTTCTTTAATGAGATTTCTTGAACATTCTGGTTGGTTGGTGAAAATAAATAAACATACTGTTTAATAAATAAACAAACTGCCTACTCAAATACAAGTAGGCACAAAAAATAATGTTTAAAGTTATATACATATATATATATATATATATATATATATATATATACACACACACACACAAACACACACTTGAAATATCAGCATGTTTAAACTAATCTTAGAACAATGTACAGTTAAATATACTTACCTTATCAGGCAGCAGATTTTCTGTTTCACTGATGCTGTGAATGGTAAATGTATCAGCAGATACCTCTTTTATCAAAAAGTGAGTCTGATATGAAGAAGCAGCACTTTGAAATTGGTCATACGTTTCTAACAAATTTTCCAACTGTCAAGAAGATAAATTTGTACATTTTTAACTGGTATTATACTGTGTTAAATTTAACTTACAAATTTACTCAAACTTTTATAAAAACATATGAACATTATATATAAGTGAACACAAAAATCAATGTCAGTTTCACAAAGTGATCATTTGGCCAGAGGCTTTGATGATTACAAAGGCTCTATCACTGATTAAGTACTTTTAACTAATAAACATACCTAATTTCATATATGAATAAAAGACAAGAAAAACTGCTCTTAGCCAATGTGTTTTATCCTCTGAAAGAAATTTATCAAGGCAAATGTAGTATTTATTTTGTTGCACATGTTTATATAAAAGAGCAAGGATGCCATTGGTTCATCAAGATGTTTAAATTTGAGAACAGTCGTGAATATTCATCAGGTGGTCAAGAGGTCACTTAAAAAATGTAGAGGACACACAGTGCTATAATTCAAAGTTTTAAAATAAACCTTCCAAAACGTTTGCTTAGCATTCATTCATTTTAAATGTTAAAAAGAACATTTTGTACCAACATTCTACAATATTTATTTGTAATTATTAATATTAAATTCATATCTGTATTTCTACAGGCTCATTTTTTTAAATAAATGAAAAACCAAGAACAGATGTTATTTTTGAAGAATATACAAAAATTTACATTTTTTTCCTTCAAATTTTGAAGTACTTTGACTTTCAAAAATTTTCATTGATAAATACTTTCAATTCAAAAAGAAATGCAGTTTATACAAAGAAATCTTAATCACATGATTGTCTTGTTAAAATAAAATCTATGAAAAATTCAAATATTAAATTTAGTTTCTGTTTTGAGTTTATCATGTCGATATTTAAAAAATAAATCTATATACAAAATTCTGTGACTTCCATTAGTCTGTCCATCCATCACACCCTCTAAAATAGCCATACATTGACTGATCAAAACCAAATTTTGGGGAGAAGTGCAAAGAGGTAAGTGGCGTACAAATTACAGTTGGTTTTATTAGGGTGGGTAAAAACTGTAAAGTAGGGTTTTTTGCTAAAGTATTTTTCCAAACAAATCAGCTTATTCAAATTTCATCAATAGGTTCACGAAATTGAATGAAATGTAGAGTTTGTAAATCTCAACAAAAAATATTAGCAATAACTTCAACAATACTAAATACTGTGAGGATTTCAACATGTGTCAGCATGTTGCAAAAAAATTCTAGTGAATATAAATTGCTCACAAAAATAATTTAAAAAGTAAAATAAACTAAAAAAAAAAAAAAAGACTAGGTAATTTAAAAGTTAATTTTACCCAAATATTTCATCAGCAGTATGATACTGATATGCCACCTGTCACAGTTTCTGTTCAAATTGAAGGGTTCACTTAATTATATATATCTGTTACTTTGTTAAAAAACACACACACATACACAAAACTGACATTGGCTTTTATTAGGTCATGTCATAAATAATTTCCATTTTTGTCTATCAGCCTCATTCTTCAAAAAATAAATAAATAAATAAAGTAAATTTTAAATCATTATAATTTTAAATTGTTTTAATTATTCTTGAAAATATTAAATGAAGTCATAATTTCTGTTTTAACTTTATTCTTCAAAAATAAGTGCAATTTTATTTTATGCAATTCTATATTCGTCATTATTTATCCAATTCTATATTTACCATTATTTGCAATGAGTTGTTGCCAATTATCAGGCAGCTTGCTGATACCTTTTCAATTCTGCAGGCATTGATGTAAAAAAAAATTTCCACAAACTCTTAGATAAGTTTTTCCCATCAAAGTGTCTTGTAGTAAACAAAAAAGGTAATCAGTTGGTGTAAAAGTCAGGTGAAGATGTCAGGTCAGGTTGGGTAGAACAGACCAACTGAGTCCAAAAATCTCTTCCCCATGTTATTCTTGCCGGTTTTGTCATGGAGAGAAACATTTTTCATTTAATCCTCCATGTATGCTGCCACTGCCTGACATATTGTTGGAGTCCAAATTTTTAACTGTTACATATGATTGATTAGTAGTTAAGAAGATACATTTATCATTATGACTGGTTCCCAAAAGCAGAAATTATTTATGACACATCATACTAATAAAATTGTTATCTTAACATTGGTTTGTCAGAAAAAGGCAGGCTTTCTTACTTGTTTACTTGTGAAATGTTGTTCCAAAGTTCCTTGTTTGATTACAAACACATCAGGTGGCAAGCAGAGACATGGATAGGCAAACCAGTAATAATAATGATATTTCTTTAAATCCTGAAAGAAATGAGTGAGTGTTAAAAATAATCAAATCACTTTTTAACAATCTTCATGAATCTAAGAAAATAAAGTTTCTTTCTAACTTATTTTTTTTTTTTTTACCAACGTCATTTGTAAACCTTTTTAGACACACATAAATTACACAAGTACAGTAATAGTGAAATTAGTTGTTTCCTATAAGTAATGTGCAGGTGGTGTAGCAGATATCATCTTGGAATGAGAAACTAGAGAGCCAAGTTCAAGTTCCAGTAGAGTTTGTTGTTACATTCACTTATGTGCAAAAACCCTCAGGAAAAATATGGATTCATCTCTTCTCCTCCCAGCTATGGATTAAATAATAGAGCAGGCTGGGTCCTATAGCTTTTTCAGGAAAAACTGAATTCAAACCAGCCTGGGGAGGCTCCAGCTCTGTCAGGCTATCTTGCCCAAGACACAACACTACTGGTATGGCTGCAGTGCATGTGGGGCTTAATGGGTTACAGGACTCATGATAAGGAAACATTTGACATTCATTGACTGGACCGTATTACTGTTGGTTAAAATTTAAAAAAATCTTTCTCTCAAAATAGTTTTTTCTGGAAAATAAGTTTGTTAAGCTCATTGTCATTGATCGATTGATTCATTTTATTTTTTACAGATTATCAACCCTTTACAGGTCACTTAAAGCCAGAAAATATTTTTAGATTTTAAGAATTTTTTGGAGGTAACTGATACATTGATTGATTCATTCATTTTCTATGACTTATCAACTCTTTGCTGGTCACTTAAAGCAACAAAATCTTTTTAGATAGTAAGAATTTTTTTCTTTCTCAGAGATAATAATAGTTTAGTGATACAAATCTTACAAATTAACCCTTAGCTGGAGGGAGGAGAAGTGGATTCATAGCTTTCTCAAGGGTATCTGTGTGTAAGTGAATATAACGAACCCAATAGGAGTTGGAACTCAGCTCTCTGATTAACAATTCTGAGCCATTATCCATTATACCACTCACACATCCAAGCTTACAGCACTTTTTATTCACAAGCGGTCACCCATCTACTACTGACCAGGCTTGATGTTTCTTAACTTCAGTGATGGTGCAGGAACTGGTGTTTTAAACATAAGCCACTGTCATTGCTCTTTCCAGTATTAATAGATAGGTAGTTTTCTCAGATCGATGATTAAAAATGAAGCGAATGATCCCTATGGGTCATGAAGAAAACATTATTTCATCAGATTGTATAGACTGGCACTAGAGAATCACAAAGAACTTTACAAAATAACAGAAACCACATGCCTTGAGGACTTTCAACAGCGGCAATGATTAAAATGGATAGCACAAGTCATCTGAAGAGAACAACATAATCAAGATGTTGACCTTCCACACTACATTGAACAAAAAGCTAAGAAGGAATAAAAAATAAATATTTAACATTTAGAGCTGGACACTTAGATTGACACTTTCATGTGAGTGTCATGCATGATATCCAACTCATTCAAAAATGTCTAAATGATTGATAGGGGGTTCCCTTCCTAATCCCAAGCCTAATTCTGGGGTGCATTGAAGCTGTACTCAGTAATGTACAAAAGCCTTGGGCTATTATGAATTTTTTTTTTAATTCACCCTAGCAAGGCAATAATGCCACTAAGATGCAAGGGGCTACTGGACAAAAAGAATGAGAAGACTTTAGAAGGAACTGAAAACCCATTTCTGAACAGGAAACAAAATATAAATCTCTATTCTTGTTTAAAAGACTAGAGAGGAGTATGAACTAGACAATAAGTAAACCTATTTACTACTATTTTAAATTTTTAATAATTGCCATCTTATTAGATTTTTTTACTGTGTCTACAGATTAAACTTTAGTAAGATTGAAATAATTTTCACACTTAATTACCATATTTATTTAGCAAGGCTTCTGAATAAGGAGAAAAGATGCAAGACAACACCCCAAAAATATCCATGCAAAATTCTTTGGTCATCTGACCTTGTCTGTTTTCTCTTCCACCACTAAAAGGCAAATATTTAGTCAAAACATGATTGTTTTTATCCTACATATAGGGTATATTCTGACATTGAAGTACTGCATTCTTTCATTACTTGAAATCATGGCAAAAATTTCCAAAGAAACCAGGATGAAGTCAATGAAAATGGCCAAGAATATAAACCATGGACAAATTCCTAAGGAATTAGGAATATCAGAATTGTCATTTCAGAAATCCTCTCAAAGCACTGGAAATGTTTTGAATCACACAAACTATGGTCACCCTTGAAAGCTGCAGCATAGAACAATATGGAGACTGATCAGGACAACAAAATGCTCAGTGAAAGAAGACTGATAGTCAAGTGATGGATGAGTGTGACTTGTTTAATTTGGTGTCAGTAAATAGCACTAAGTGCATCCTTCAAGAACATGGACTGAAGAGAGTCATTTCAATGAAGAAACCAGCTTTAAACAAAATGAATTTTAAGGCAACATTAAGTTGGTCAAAGTGGTAACAACTGCAGGATGCTGATGCTTGGATTAAGATCACATTCAGCAGGGAAAGGAAGATGGGGTGTGAATTTGTCTGAAAAACAACAGGAAAATAAAGTGACTCACATTACACAACAAAAACAGTGAAGTTTTGAAGTTAAGAGTTTGATGTTTCTGGGCTGCATAAAACCGGATGGTTCAAGAAAATTGGTTAAAATTGGTGATACTTTGAATAGTGCCAAATACATACTGTTACTAAAGGAAAATTTGATACCAGACTTAGATGAAGGCAAGATTTGTTAACATCATGGAGCTCTGTGTCACAAATTGCATGCAACACAACAGAGACTGACTGATGAATGCTCACTGTATTGAAAATTTGGCCAGATTAGAGCCCTGATTTAAATCATGGAACAAATGTTGACAGAATTAATGAGTAGAAATTATCAAAAGAATCCATGTTAGCTTGTGCCGTGGAAGCCCAAACACAGTGAATGATATCTAGTACCTGTGAAGATGGTGAAGGGTTTGTACGCATCCCACCCCATCACAGGCTCATTGAAGCAATTATTCAAGCTACCTGAAGCTGCATAAAATATAAACAATGTACATTTACTTCTTGAAATCAATATTATATAATAAATTTTCATTACAGATATTTTTTCTTTTAAAACACAGCACCTGCCTTGGTTGATAGAAGGTAACTGAAATGTTTTGCATGGCCATCTTTGTGGTTTGTCCCTCATCTCCCATGCTCTTTCAGAACCCTTGCTAAAACAATATGATAATTAGGTGTGAAAATGACTCCAATATGGCCAAAATTTCGTCTGTAGGCAGCACAATAAAAAAATCCATCTATAAGATGGCAATTATTAGAAATTTACAAGTGTTTAAAATGTCCTAAGACTTTTAAATGGTACTGTATATGTATATTTCTAGAACAAAAGAAAGAAAAGGAAGATAGTGGAAGTGTTAATATCCTTGTGCATTTAACGTCTGCTTCAGTGAAATGGCTCCCACTCTACATGATTAATGAAAACTGCTGTCATAAAAACCTGATTGAAGAATATTGAGGCATTTAAAACACTGCTTTTGCACTTTTGTTACCTATTTTATAGAAATGACCTGATGCAAAATGTTTAAAATGTTACATTAACATTAAAATGATCAATTTGAACATACAATACAAGGTCACTGTTGCATCAGACTCTAATGGGAAAAGAATAAAAATTACTATGGAATTTTCTGCAGATTCCTGTTAGTTTAAATTATTTTTCTATTAAATAGAGAAACAAATATGAAAAAAAAAATACTTTTAATTATCAATTGATTTGTTATTAATGTGTGCATAGTGTAGTGGTTAATTCCAAGGAAAGCAGGATAGGAGTGTTGAGAAAATTTCAGCTGATGCAGTTGCATTCACTTTTTCACAAATACCCTTTGAAAGGTATAAATCAATCTCTTCTCCATCCAACAAGAGTTTAATAGTAGGGCAGGTTGGACTCTCTTGCTTTGGCTTGGCAACCAGAGAACAACAACAGAATTCAAAACTTGTTGAGTGTAATGTAATTGTTATGAAAATGATAGCAGCAACACATAGCAGAGAGGCTATTGCTTTAATCGTCAATAAAGGGTGTCTACAGGGTTAAAACACTTGAATTCGACATTTGATTCGAATCAAAACAGCTTTATAAAAGTTTATCTCTTTTCTATAGAAAATATACATTCTGAAAAGAATTTAATGACTTTTATCTTTTTCTTTCAAATTTGATTTTACTCGATGAAAAAAAAAAAAAAAAAAAAAAAAAAGGAGGTGCAGGAGTGGGAGGATACTCACTGCAAAAGCCAACATGATAAACTGCGTTAAACTGCTTGGATCTTTGATAGCTTCACCTGACTGGATACTTTTGAACAGCTGGAGAAAAAAAGGAAAAAAAAATTGTAACATAATTAAATCAGATGATGATGGAATAACAGCACAAAATATAGATCTAGCAAGGAGAGTTCAAAGGCATGAATCCATATGTCCTTCTCTTTAGTATGGAGTAAAGTAACAGAGTAATCTGGACTCTTAAGCCTTGGTTGACAATCAAATAAGGAGGACAACTCTGGATTCAAAACCATGGAAAAGGTAACAAGAAAAAACTCCATTGTCTTTGCTAACAAGAACAAATCATTGCAATGTAGTTTACAGATATTAAAAGAAAAGTAAGCTATAGAGAGCCATGATCATCTACGTCCTAAAGGGCCCTGGTATCTAAAGAGAGAGAAAACTGTATTTGGACTTTAGTTGTAGCTGGCATATTCATCTATTCAATGAATGTCCAATTTATAATAGGTTGTTGATGTTTTGCCCTGAGAAACATGTTTGGTGTTTTTGCTACACTTAAACAAAAGGGAAAGTATTATATGGAGGAGAGATCTACAGGAGCCAGGCTTCGAAATAAGGACATATTGAAATGCATCCGGACATATTACCAGGAAAATTGGTTCACATGAGCCAAGCTCCTATATGAGGCAGTATTATCTGGAAGATAGGTCCACATAAACCAGGTTTCTATATAAGGTAGAATTTTCTGGAAGATGGGGCCCCATGAGCCAGACTTTGATATAAGATGGTATCAGAAACTCTCAAGATTTTACCTGCAGTCATTGATAACCAGTTTACTGAGTCTACCTATAGACTTCACAACCTTAACTTCATGACATCTACTTGTGTTCAATTATTATGTGAGGTTTTCTAATGTCTGTGTTGAAATGTTTTTGCAATCTTTATGATGGTTGACAAATTCAAGCAATGTGTTTGTATCACATTTTGCATGAAGCTTGGTAAATCTGTTATTTAGGCCATTGAAGCACTTTGTCAGACTTTTCGTGGCACACAGATTTAGAAGTATTCTGTGGGCATTTCTAAGCTGGTCAAATGTCAGTTGAAGATGAGCATTTGAGAGTGACTAATCAACAAAAGGCCAGGAAATATGAAAAAAAATCTAAACTGAACCATGCTGACTGTGGCTAAACAATTCATCTGCTCTCTGACATGAGTTATGGAGTTTGCCAGAAAATCATCATCCAGGACATTTCCAATACCACCTCTGACTTATACAGGGTGCAGCAGAAATACCACTTACATATAACTCCTACATAATGGTAAAACATTAGTGGCAATGATGTCTTCATCTAGCTAATGTCTTACCATGTGGAAGGTATTTCTACAGCACCCAGTACTTCAATTATACCAGACAATACTTTTAGAAAATTAATATTAACTCTTCACATTTTCTTAATATGAAAAGATTTTGTTTACTTTATACTTCTAAATATGTCTTTTCCGGTCCAAAGTAAAAGACAAAATAGAAAAGAGAAAAAGGAATGATTATCTTTACAGTATCTAATATGGATTTTTTTATTAATCTGGCAGATTTTTTATTATTTAAACATTATTTTTAGTGGATACTAAGATACGAGTATTCACTAAAAATAACATTTAAAGAGATGAAGAATTTTGTTAATCTGTCACAGAATATAAGTTTTTCCTCAATAAGATTTATAGAACATTCAGGCCCATAGATGAAAATAAATAAATATACTGTTTAATAAATAAATGGAGCATTTACTCAAATACAAGTATCCACTAAGAATGTTTAAAGTGATAAAAATTATCTAATATGTAAAACGCAAAGTTTTCGTGTGTTTGCCGAAAAATGTTTATTGGAATGATTGGCAAAACATTTGCTAATTGATTCAAATTTCATAAAATGGTAAATAATAAGGATTATATTTGGTTCACATATTTTAATAATTTAGTAAATGTTTATAAATTTATGAATAAAAAATTGTTTTCAAATTTACTTCTTTATAAATTGGTTAATGATAAATATTCCATTGCATTAGTTTTAATTGTATTAGTTTTTAGAATGTTGCAAATATGAAATTATTCTTGAAGATAAACAATCTAATAAATAGTAATTAATATGTTTGTTGTAAATTCACAAAAAAAAGTATAAATTCACTTTCAACATATGTTTAGGTTTTATTACAATTCCAGTCATTGTTTTTAAAAAAAAATTGTTGAGGTGCAAAGGTAGTTAAAATAATATCAGGTGTCAACGAAAAAAAACAAAAAAAAAAACGTCCTTTTGAGGGCAGAAAATTCCAAGCTTGCTCAATTTTTAATGGAATTTTAAAATTCCTATTTCTTTTAGAAAATCTATAATCTGATCAGGGGCAAACATTTAAACATTTTTTTCATATTTGTGATATCATAGTATTTACTATGTTTAAGTTGTTAGTTTTTACATTCAATGAGAATGTGCTTAGATGTCAATCTATAGTTTTGCAATGAAAAGGAAAAAAGAATTTGTTTACCTTTTCAGCAACTTTTTTTAGGATTCCTTTCTGATCGAATTCTTTGAAGGCTTCAATAGTATTGGTGAGATATAATTCCCCTTGAGCTTTACAATGTCGGGGAGGTGCCTGAGCAACACTGTAATAAGAACAAACAAACAGTTATTTTTTTTTATTTTAAACCCGATTTCTTATTGTTAATCATTAAGAATGAGAATTAAGTTGATGCTAATGTTCACCACATCATGTTTCACAAATTTTAGAAATATCTGAAGATTACTTAGCATTTTATTCCTTGCATAATCAACTGCAGTATATTGTTTAGAAATTTCAAGAAAAATTTCAAATTAGTAAAATTAGTTGCACATCAATTTAAGAATATTGGTTAGCATTTAAACACTTGTCTTTCACTTCTTGTTAAAAACACACACACAAAGTTATTTTTGGATAAGATAATAACCGATAATAAAAAAGCTCTATCATGAGTTCAAAATGAAGAAAAAAGTGACTTAATCAGGACAACCTTCAACACTTCAACCTAAATTGGGTTTTAAAAAAATTGTTTATATAAAAACACACACCTCCAATTTTTTTTTTTTACATTACTATCAAAAATGCATTTTGGATCATGAATATAAAAATTATTTATAAAAATATTTTTTTTAATTTTTTTAATTTTAAGAGGGGCAGGTTCAGTTTTCTATGTATTGTAAACTGAAACCCCTATATGTGCAATAAAATCCATGCCAGTGATAAAGCATATCTTACAAAATTTCAAATTAAAATAAAAAAGTTAATGTTTATATTATTTAAAGTATATTCTTCTATTTTTCTAAAAATAATTTCACCCCAAGCAACAAGAGAGAACAATAA
Organism: Acanthosepion lycidas; assembly: GCA_963932145.1. Taxonomy (NCBI): domain Eukaryota; kingdom Metazoa; phylum Mollusca; class Cephalopoda; order Sepiida; family Sepiidae; genus Acanthosepion; species Acanthosepion lycidas. Next base: position 49,055,077 of record OZ010597.1, on the reverse strand, counting down.
AAGAACAAGAATTAAGAAGACAGATGACAACAATTGACATTGCATTTAAACTTTTGAAAATCAAAGTTGACTGAAAAGAAGAAGCCAGAAGAAAGTTTTACAAATGAGAAGTGTGAGAAAAGAAACTGTTAGTATAGAACTTATGGTTACATCTAGCCAGTTCAACTATAAAAAGGATGAGACATTGAAACTAATCTAGTATTACACTTAAATTAATAAAGTCTAGGTACCGTAAAGGAAAGTTCCTCAGAACAATTACCATGAAAATATTTATAGAAAAGACACAGGAAAACTGCATGATGGCAGTGGGAAAGTGACTAAAAACAAGATGCCAAGTCAGGACCAATAACATTGCAGATTCTTCTTTGTATTTTATAAAGAAGCTCTAAATATATAGCAGGAGCACCAGACCAAATGTGGCAGCAATATTGAAATCAAATATAAAGGGAAATGTACTGAAGTCGAGATGCCAAGTCAGGACCAATAACATTGCAGATTCTTCTTTGTATTTTATAAAGAAGCTCTAAATATATAGCAGGAGCACCAGACCAAATGTGGCAGCAATATTCAAATCAAATATAAAGGGAAATGTACTGAAGTCGAGATGCCAAGTCAGGACCAATAACATTGCAGATTCTTCTTTGTATTTTATAAAGAAGTTTCAAATATATAAATTTACATTTGGAAAAAAAATTTCACAAATGAAAGCATCATATGCTTAGCTTGCATATATTGTAATTTGTAGATGCACGTTCCAGCAGAAACAAAAGATTATATACAGGTTTATATTCTAACCTGATTAATATCAGAATAAAATCTTCCATAAAGTGTTTTTTACAATGCAAAACACAATAAAATATCAAACATTTCAGTATTTAAAATATTAGGTTGAGTCATTATGAGAACCAATTATAATGATGAATGCATCATCCTAATAAACCATTCCTAAAATATATAACAGGTGATGAAAAGTGGGTTACATACAACAATGTTCAATACAGTAGATTGACAAGAATAAATCCCCACAACTGGCATCAAAAGAAGTGCTTCATGGAAAAAAGTTAAAGGTGTGTGCGTGATGGGATTGTCAGGGGTATTATTCATTTTAAAACACTAAATGCACATTTATATGTTCAACATGTCGATAAATGTTTGGTTGAAAAGTACCCTGAACTTTTGGAACTAGGTTGTCCTGTTTTACACAAATCATTATATTCACCTGACCTTGCACCAATCAATTACAGGGCGTTGTCGATTATAGCAGAGTTCTGTCCCTAGAATGTCGTAATGTTTTTTCTGTGTAAGTCAGAATATATTCACAATTTTTCATGAATAAGCATTTACATCATTCCTCTATGCTAATGCAATAGTAAAAGTAATAATCTAGGACATAACACATTTATGTGACATATTTTAACATAAAAGCGACTAAAAACTCATGGGTGATGAGAATATAATCCATATAGTGAAAGGAAATGAAAATATATAATGGAATGAAATTGTTTTAAGCTGCTTGTATATTTATTGGCTCTTGGTAGATGGGATGATGAAGAGTAAGATCTTGTCTCTTTTACAGTACTTGGAAGCAGCAGAAAATCGGGGGAAGAAAGAAAAACAAACATGAGTTTGTTTTTCTTTTTATCATGAATTCAACAAAAAAGTATATATTGTCAAATAATTCCTAAATCAAAGGCTGTTCCTTTATCCTTATGAAATTTACACCTATTTTCAGAAAAAAAGCCAAATTAAAAATAAAACATTGATATACATGTTAAATATATGAAACGTTGACATGCACATTAAATATATGAAATATCAAAGTATATAATATTCACACACATAACATTCACTTTATATCCTAACAATATTAAATATCCTTAAATGAATGATAAATATGAAATCCAATTTTTTTTTTAAAGATTCATTTAAAGTACCTTCCTTTGTTAATATAGATGCATTTTTCGATGTTTAATGAAGAGACTGTGGGGTTCAGCGTACCCAGATTAAAGGAGAATTTAATACGGGATGCCCTGCCCACAAAATTACAACGCAAATTTCAAGAAGAAACAACACAATAAGGAACGTTTGTAGAAAATAGAACATTGTATATTTATTATTTTGTGAATAGGGTAAAAAGGATTAATGTTTTAGCTAGTTTAAACAAAATGCGATTTTGATAAAAATGTCTGTGTTCGCTGTCTTTTAACCGAGTAGCAGAGTAATGTCTGTTTCTTTTGTTTTTGTATATGTGTAAAGGAAAAAGGGGCGATCAATTTAAGTTGAAAGAGAGAGTGTGAATGAGGAATAAAAAATAAAAGGAAAATGTACTTATGAATTGTTTTGGAGTCAGTTGTAAATTTGTTGTTGTTGTGGTTGTTTTTTCCTAACCCACTTTCAGCTCTTAGTGTCGGGTTGAATCAGCGATGAAAATTACTGTCAGTCTTCTGTGATCTCTGCGCCCTTCTCACTGGACCGACTTGAAACTCTGTATTTATTGTTGACTTTTTTTTTTTTTTTTACACTGGCTCGTTATCTTTTTTTGGTTTAGCAAATCGCCTCCTTTCATTGGTCAGAAAATTAATTTCACACCTTATTGCGAAATCTGTATTTAGTCGTTTTGATTCGATTTTGCGTGTGTGAAAATCTACTTTGCGTTTTTTAGTCATTTGTTGGAATGATATAGGATTTGTATCCTATAAACCCCCCTGCAGATTGATAAATATTGAAAATATTTTTCAATATCTAATATATGTTTTAAAATGAGTAGGCCAGTGTACGTGTCTACCTGATCTTGTAGTAATGTTTTTAGGTGTGTTTGGAGGTGTAGAAAATGTTTCACTTACGTTGGTATTTGTCGCGGTTGTAGAATGTTTCCACGTACTTTCCTTTGTAGGTAAATCCAAGTACGCTGGTTTTAGTCTGTTTACTTTGCTTTTTTGGCACTTTAAACAAGTTTGAATCCAGCTTTTTATGTCAGTATGCATGTTTGGCCAGACAAAACGACTGCTAATCAACTTGTCGGTTGCTCGGTGTCCGGGATGTGAGAGATTGTGAAAATGCAGAAATATATTTTTTCTCAATGAAGGTGGAATGTATGGTCTTGAATAACCAGTCCCAACGTCACAGGGTAGTGTTTTTGTTCCAAATGGGATGGGCTGTTCCTTCAATTGTAAAGAAGTGTCCTCTTTTATTTTGTATAATGTGGTATCTTCCTTTTGTTCATCTGCAATGAAGTTGAAGGTAAGAGTTTCAGAATCGATAGATTGTATCGTGGAGCGCAAGAGTGTATCTACCACGATATTGTCTGAACCTTTAATATAGCGGATATCCGATGTAAATTGGGATATGTAGTCCAGTTGTCGGGTATCTCTGGGTGAGTATTTATCTGTGTTCACATGTAAAGCGTAAGTGAGGGGTTTGTGGTCTGTGAAAATAGTAAAGTTTCGTCCCTCGAGCAGATGTCGAAAATGCCTTATTGCTAAGTAAATAGCTAGTAACTCTCTCGAGAAGGTACTGTACTTCTGCTGTGCTTTGTTTAATTTGACTGAGAAAAAGGAGATTGGCTTTTCTGAACCATTTAGCTTCTGATGTAGAACTGTTCCAATTGAATCTCCTGAGGCGTCAGTTGTCAATGTAAGTGTTGAGTTAGCATCGTCACTGATGTAAGAGAACTTGGTAAAATCTGCTAACGCTTTTTTAGCATTTTGAAATGCAGGTAACACTTCTCCGTCAATCAGTATTTTTGAATTTTCCTTCTGTTTTTGCAGCAAGTTTGTGAGGGGATCAAAATTCTGGAACAACCTGGAATAAATCTACGGTAGTAATTTATTAAACCGAGAAATCATCTTAATTGACGCAGTGATGTCGGCTGCTGAAAGTTTAGTATTGCTGCTACTTTCTCTGGGACAGGTGTGATTCCGTTTTTGTCAATCACATGGCCCAATAAATTTAACTTTGAAACAGCAAAATTGCATTTGTGGACATTTATCTTTAAGCCAAAATGTGCCAGTCTCTCAAAGACTTGTTGAATATGGTATAGGTGTTCTTTTCCATCACGACTGGCGATAAGCACATCATCGATATATGCAAAGGTAAAAGGCAATCTTCTCAAAACTTCATCAATGAGTCTTTGAAAGGTTTGGGTGGCATTACGTAACCCAAATGGCATCCTGGTGAATTCTTAGAGTCCAAAAGGAGTGGTAATTACAGTTTTCCTTATGTCTTCTTCTGCTACTGGAATTTGGTAGTACGCCTTAACCAAATCCAATTTTGTAAAAACTGTGGTTCCTTGCAAACCTATGGTGAAATCATGTAAATGCGGTATAGGATATCTATCAGGAACAGTTTTTGCAATGAGATTCCTAAAATCCCCACAAGGTCGCCATGCACCAGCTTCTGGTTTCGGAACCATATGTAGCGGAGAGGAGTATGGGCTATTTGAAGGATGTATGATGCCTAACTGCAACATACGTTGAAATTCGTCTTTTGCTATTTTATATTTGTCTGGATGTAATCTGCGTGGTGATCTTTGTGTAGGTGGTCCAGCTGTGGTGATATAATGTTTAGCAGTGTGACGGATTTCATCTGTATGTGTTAAAGGCGTGGTTAGTGTAGGAAATTTTTTTATCAATTCATGTAGGCGATTAGTGGTTGGTATTGCTGAACTAATTCCTGTTGACTTGTAGATTGAGGTGATTCCCTTTGTTCTTAGGTTTGTGTTACTGTCAATGAGAGAGTGTGTAGCCATATTCACTGATAAATCGAAATGGGATAGGAAATCTGCTCCTAGGATAGGTGTTTTCACATTTGCTTGTGTGAAAATCCATGGAAAAGATCTTCTTAGACCCAAATCGGGCATTAGTGATATCTCACTGTATATTTCTATCTTTGATCCATTTGCTGCCTGCAATGTGTATGTGGAGAATGTAGGTTTTTTGTTTTGTATTTGGTGGGATAACACTGATCTGAGCGCCGGTGTCAACTAAAAATAAATATACGTTACTTCTGTCCCGGATGTAAAATAGACGACTCTTGTTTTAATCCAGCAGCTAATGTTGTCTTTACTTGCTGCTGGCATAGTCGTTTCCCTGGTGTTGTGTAGAAATGTGAGAAGTTTTCGAATAGAAATTGCATGGTTCAGTGCACTTCCTTGCATTTCTTCCAAATTTATAATGATACCAACAGGTATCGTGTGTAATTTGCTCTCTGGAGAAAGAGTTCGATCTACCTTCGACGTCTGTGTGGTGAGTAGGATCTATTTCTGAATGTTGGACCAGGACGCTGAGATTTCTGTGCTTGTACCAGACTCTGTACTTGTAAGCTGAGATTCGCCATTTGCTTATACAGCTGCGACAATTCAGATGACTTGTCTGTTAATGTTGCTGTATCTGTTGGTGCATGTGATGTGGCGTATACATTTTTGTCTTGGTTGTTGTCATGTATTTTGTCTACTATTTCTGCTATTTTCTCCAGCTGTAAATCATCGGGGAGTGATGCGAGTATCTGTGTTGTATGTGTTTGTAGTTTATCCGTCCACAGTTTCTTTAACACCACTTCGGACATGGTGTTGTCTCCTAATAAGGATCGCATTTTTCTTAAAAGCTGTGAAGGTTTCATATATCCCTGGTTCACATTATTGAATAAGTCGTGTAACCTTCTTTCCTCCGATTTACCGACACGTCTAATAATTGCAGCTTTCAACGTGTCATAAGGTTTTTCTTCCGGCGTGTCATCAAGTAGATCCACTACCTCGGATGGTACATCTGCGGGAAGTTTTTCGACAACATAGGCGTATTTTGAAATTTGCGATGTAATTTTCTTTGCATTGAAAATTGCATTTAACTGTGCAAACCAAATTTGTACGTTAGTTGGGTTGTAAGTTGGTAAGTTAATTGTTATTGCGGCTTCCATAGGTTCCGTAGTGTGTGTATCCATTTTCTATGTGTCTTGATGATTATGGTTACATGTTAAAAAAAATGTGTTGCTTATTTTGTTGAAGCTTTTCTTTCAGTTGGAAATTTGCGAGTTCATTTCATGTCGATTGGTCACCACTTGTGGGGTTCAGCGTACCCAGATTAAAGGAGAATTTAATACGGGATACCCTGCACACAAAATTACAACGCAAATTTCAAGAAGAAACAACACAAAAAGGAGCGTTTGTAGAAAATAGAACATTGTATATTTATTATCTTGTGAATAGGGTAAAAGGGATTAATGTTTTAGTTAGTTTAAGCAAAATGTGATTTTGATAAAAATGTCAGTGTTCGCCGTCTTTTAACCGAGTAGCAGAGTAATGTCAGTGTTCGCCGTCTTTTAACCGAGTAGCAGAGTAATGTCTGTTTCTTTTGTTTTTGTATATGTGTAAAGGAAAAAGGGGCGATCAATTTAAGTTGAAAGAGAGAGTGTGAATGAGGAATAAAAAATAAAAGGAAAATGTACTTATGAATTGTTTTGGAGTCAGTTGTAAATTTGTTGTTGTTCTTTCCTAACCCACTTTCGGCTCTTAGTGTCGGGTTGAATCAGCGATGAAAATTACTGTCAGTCTTCTGTGATCTCTGCGCCCTTCTCACTGGACCGACTTGAAACTGTATTTATTGTTGACTTTTTTTTTTTTTTTTTTTTTTTACACTGGCTCGTTATCTTTTTTTGGTTTAGCAAATCGCCTCCTTTCATTGGTCAGAAAATTAATTTCACACCTTATTGCGAAATCTGTATTTAGTCGTTTTGATTCGATTTTGCGCGTGTGCAAATCTACTTTGTGTTTTTTAGTCATTTGTTGGAATGATAAATCGTTTTGATCCAATTTTGCAGGTGTGCAAATCTACTTTGTGTTTTTTAGTCATTTGTTGGAATGATATAGGATTTGTATCCTATAAAACTATGAAAATGTCACCTGTACTAACATTTATCTTTCAAGGCTTTCTTCATTGATTTTTAGGTTTCTAACTAGCAGTATTTTGATTAGGCTTAGGGAATTTAACATTTTAATCCATGCTCAGTCATTCAATGTTGAATATTTTTTTTATTTTATTTTCAAGCCAGAACAAAATATATCTTAATAGAATAGTTATAATGCCAGCCTTTACATATTCCTGCATTAATTACCATCAAAAACATTCCATATGTGTGTTTGTGTATATATATATATATATATATATATATATATACATCAACAGACAATCTAACTACTATACTAGAATACTAAACAATTTACATAAATCAGTCCAATTTAGGCTGTCCATCAACTCTAGTAATAACGATATTTTTGACAAGTATAAAAGCAGATATATAGAAGCCCTAGAACAAAGTAACCCTAAAATTAACCTAGACTTTTTAGATATTAACAATAAACACCATAAATGCAATATCATATGGTTTGAACCATCCATTAGCAGCAACGTTAAAACTAACATCGGAAGAACTTTCCTGAAGTTAATACATAAGTATTTCATTTATTGCCCAACACTAAATATGATTTTCAATAAAAATGTTAAGGTCAGCTATATTTGTGCTAAAAACATTGACCAATATATATCTCAGCACAATGATGTTATACTCAACAAGCACCTAACCAACCTACAAAATAAGCACACCTCTACAATTAAAGAATGCAACTGCCAAAAAAAACAAAATCTGCCTGCTAAATGGAAAATGCATATTTAAGGGATTAATTTATAGAGCTAACATTAAATATGATGACAAGGTCAAGTTTTATTTAGGTTCAACTGAAAACCATTGGAAATCATGTTTTTACCATAAACCAAATGATATTAGGCAATATTAAATATAGTAACAGCACTGTCCTCTCTAATTTTTTGGGAAAATAAAAAACAGTAATAGAAACCCATCTGTCACCTGGGATTATGTAACAAAAGCCAAACCCTTCAGCAGGAAAGGTGATAAATGTAGTTTATGTCTTTCTGAGAAGTTAATAATCCTAAAAAATATTGATAACCCTAATATGTTAAACAAAAGAAGTGAATTAATAACCACATGTATACAGAAAATTAAATTCCTACTCAAGTACGTTGACCCAGATTAATATATTTTTCTCTCTTTCAGATGCCAAAGATACTAGCTTTAATGTTGCTATTATCACTGTATTTTTTAAATTTTTGTTCTTAAATGTTATCATATTATTATTATTATAATGACCTATTATTTTCACTATTATTAACATTATTATGACCTATTATATTTTACTCTTATTATTTTACTACTGCATACCTATTTTTTGCTATTATAATTTTACCATTGATTAAAATTTTTAAGCAAAAAAAAAAAAAAAAAATAGTTATCCCCCCTTGACTTTAAATGGCTGTTTACCAACAGCATTTATAGACATCATTTTAAGCTGAAATTAATTTTTCTAATTTTTAATTTTCAAGTGTAAGTTTGAACCTAATTTTAAATTCAAATTTAGATAATTTTTAAATATTTAACAACATTAATAACTTATTCAAATAACACAATGAAACTGTGAGACCCAGAAATATTAACTAGACTTAAACAGTTCCCAGTACCTGAAGATTGCAAGGTGCATGAAACGCTGTACAGTCAGTGTGGGGTATTGTGTGTGTGTGTGTGTGTGTATATATATATATATATATATATATATATATATATATATATATATATATATATATATATATATATTAGTGAATATACATAAATCCAATGTTGATAGCATGACTCAGAGTTTCATACAGTTTTGCAATCTTCAAGTGCTGAGTATATTCTGTTATAGGGTTTGCATTCTCATGGTGCCGATTTAAAATTGTTCATTAATGTTTATTTAACTATTGTTGCCTAAAATATTATAATTATTTATAACTTATATCATTCAAATTCACAAGTTTGAAAGACAAAGAATTAAAAAGAAATTATTTATGCAAATCTATAGACTAAGAAAAATAAGCTAGACTTTTGCGTATCCATGGCAGCACATGACTGTTACTATAGAGACTCAGATTTATCTCCGATATAAAAAACAATGGTATATACAGAGATGACAGGATAATTCTCTAAGCTGAGACCAAAACAAGCAGACTGTATGAGAAAGGACCTAACTAAAATCTTTAAGGACCATAAACTAAAGATTTTCAACAAAAATAATATTATGGTAAGCTATAGCTGTACAAAAACATAGATAATTATATATCACAACATAACAATAATGTATTAAGCAAGCACATACCCAAAACACTAAATAAAATTTTCTACTAAAAGTCAATACAACTGCCATAAAAATATAACCTGCCCATTAAATGGCAAGTGCATGACTGAAAGCATAATCTACAGAGCTAGGATCAATTCAGACAATGATGTTAAATATTACTTTGGATCTACCAAGAACTTGCAGAAGCACTACTCTGAAATATTTCATTATCATTTGCCTAACCTTATTAGGGAAATTGAAAAATTCGAGGGACATTTAAATTATCTCATGAGGAACTGATCCATACACATTAGCAAGATCAAGCCAAATTACATGAAGCTCAGTTTTATTTTGATAGGATTGTGTTTATGTAATGGTTACCAAGCATGAAGACTATCATATAATGTGCAGGGACCTCAAAAAATAATTTCCCCTCTACATTCATGAGGGAAATGGGGCGGAAATTTGCAATGCCTTTTGCATTCTTTTTCTTAGACATCCAAATGCCATCTGCCAGACATTATTCTTGTGGTACAATACATTATTTCGATGCCTGCTGGAGGAGGATGATGAGTTACTTGAAGACGTTTGGACAATTCTTATATAACTTGTAGGAGATTCCATTTATTCCAGGTGTACTACTAGTACTGAATTTGCAGACAAATTCCTAAATTCCCTCAGCTTTAGTCCACTATCATTAAACATGACCTCTGGATCTTGGGGCCTAGGAAGGTCATTCATAGAAGAGATTGGAACATCTTTCCAAACATCAGAACACATCGTCCTCAGGTAGTTTTTGAGTTCCCCTTGTGGTACGTTGAGTGTGTCGCTCTTAGTCTTGGTGAACAGCTTTTTATCAAAAGCATAAAGATTATTGTAAAATGATCTCCAAGGCTGTCGTTTTTTTTCTTCCAACATTTTCTTTGGTTCTCAGCTCTAGAGATCACTAAGATTCTTTCTTTAATATCCTTAAGCAGGTATTTAACGACTGTCCACTCATTAATTGGAGCTTCTTTGAGTCAACACTTCACAGCTTTCTGTTCTACTCTTAGTTTATCCTTCTGAATCTGTTGTCTATTTGATCGCTTCTCTTCTTTTCTATCCCCTTCTTTCAGTTGCCACACAAAACCGCTCATATGCTGGTTAATGGGCCCCTTTGGATGGTCAGTAAGTATTAACGAGAGTTCCTGATTGAGACTTTGACTATGTAGCTCTCTGATTGCCTTTGGGCCACTGGATTCTTGGCTAACTTGGAATTACTCCAGGGTGCTGACACTCAGCAATGGGATCCTGAACACTGTGGATGTAATCCAGATTCATAATCCCATCATTTGATTTACATTCTCCAATAGGCAAATTATGTTTCCTGCACTAGCATGCCTTATGAATGCATAAACCTTGCAGGCTGTTGAATTTCCTGCCGCAATCACATGTAGCCAATTTTCAGTTCCATGTCATTAACAGTGAAATCATTCAGATGGATGATGTATTCTCCCTCCCTGCTACAGACACCCAGAGGAAATTGTTTGTTTGTTGTAGAGGGACATTCATGGATAAATAAAGAAATAAATGATCTTCAACATGACTCTACAAATTTAAATAATATTTTATTATTGACTATTAATTTTCTTTCAAATTGAAAGAAATAAATTACCAAGATACTTTGCAAAGCAACTTCACACAAAACATTTTTGTTTATTTTCTTTACACTACAACTAAATCAATTGAGTTAATATGAATAAAAATAGAATATGTCTACATGTGAGAATGTGCAGGTCATGTTTTTATGCTGTTTTATGTATGTCTGTAATTTTCCAGTAGCAGCCTGCTAGAAGATAGCCATGATGGCACTCAAAGCCGTTTTCATACTACTACTGCTAAAAATTTGTGTTGGCAAATAACTTGGTTTGTATGTTTGTGTTACTTAACTCAATATCAATAAGCCGTTTTTGTAATATAGTATACTCAAATAAATATGTGAAAATGTGAGTAATTAATTAAGGTTTGAGAATTTCAGCTTGTATAACATGAAGAAACAACCCTGGAGAAAGTTTTACAGAAAGACTGAAAAGACTAATTTTTTGTAAACTAATATGATTGCTTTTATAACCTAGAAAAGACTATAGTTAAATTTTATTAAACTCATGAGTTTACTGGTTAATAAATATTTTTCCCAATTTTTAAATATCTATTTTAAGGAGGGGAAATATTGTTGATCATTTTCTGGAATGATCCTTCAAATTTTCATAGCAGATGAGAAACATTGTTTGAATATTCAAAGAATACTGTGCACTTCATATGATGTCACTGATTGGTTAATATGTACAAATATAGAAATTCAAATCAGATCTGACAAAATGCACAAAAATAAGTTAATACTGAGTTTAAGTAATATAACTTAAATTTATTGCATATTTCTACAATTCTGTAATGGGACTGAACATAGAGGATGCGATGGATAAATTATCGTCTAAATTACACAAAAATGAAAATAACATTTGTATCTCATTTACTCTTTTTCTTTTAACAAAAGTAAAACACTTTTTCATTCTTTTTAGAAATTATTAAATTTTTTAGTTGTGAGAATTTTATTTTAGACAATAAAATTTATTAGTGATTCAATTTTTTAAATACAAATAAAGACCTTTTATTATTTATTTATTCAGTTGCTGTGATAATTCATGTCTAAATCTTATTAAATGTCTGTAAGCTAATTTAAAATTTGGATTTATTTTTTTATTTATTGTCCTGCAGGATTAGGTACTCCTTGCATGAGTTAAACCACAATATATAGTATAATGCCTTTCTGCTTAGAGTATTATTGTTGTTTAATATATATATATATATATATATATATTAAAGTGTCCTATATTTTTTAAGTGCATGCTGAAATTGAATTGTCACCCCTAAATTTGTTCCATTCACTGAAAAATTCCACATATAAAATTAAGGGCATCTTTGTTTGCTAAAACTTAAAAAAGTGGACAAAAAATAAAACCTTTTTATTTAACAATTAATTACAAATCATTATTAATTGAATCTTTACAAGTTATATACATTAGAAAACTAGAAACATTTTTCATCTAACAGTGAAAAATTTAAATTTTGACTGAGGTTTATTATTTTCAGACCCTAATTACGGCAAGTGTATCCAATGCCAAGTAGAAAAGTGTAGTTTGGAAGTTTTTTTAAGATTTCTGATGATAACCAAAATAAAGTAATATATCAACTGTAGCTAGGCACTTAAATGATTTACGTAAAGAAATTGTTCTCTTTAGTATTTAAATTATTACCCAATTTTTTAAATTAAAAGGATATCTAACTTTATTTCATAAGCCTTTGAATTCATTTTTCTACTAAATGTTTTATTAATAAATGTACTTTGTTCATTAAGTTTCCTAAACACATACAATTTCTGTAACCACACCACCCCTTACATCTGGCCAGCATGTAACTCCACTGCTCGATCCTGATCAACGGTAACCAGTAATGTAGCCCTATACTCCACGTTGGTCTTCAAGGTTGCCAACTAGCTGACTCCTCACTCGTTAACATGTGGCTCATTTGTTGTTGGTAATGTGATGTTGCGCATAGTTCTATTTGACTTAGATAGCTGGCGTTTGTCTGATCATAACCATCCACTCCTCTGCCATGTGTTTCTTGATCTCAGAGAGTGAGAAGATCACTGATGAAGCAAAGTTGGAGTGAAGATGGTTTGATAGCTGAGAGTTACACAGCTATCCTTTGGAATAAAGAATTAACTCTAGTTAAAAATGTAACAATAATTTTTTGTATACAGCAAGTTTAACCCTTCCCATTTGTTATAATCAAATGACACTGGGATCCCCTTTGGAGTCTGCAGTTTGTTTTACTAGTAACTTAAATGTCTAAGTTCTGGTTTTCAGGTCCGGCACAAGGAGGTCTCAGTGAATGGTGTGGATTCCAGTAGCAATAATGTGGGGGCTCTTCAAGTTGTCCAAACCGCCAGCTTATATGGAATCCTGCGTCTGGCAGGAGTGGAGTTGGCTAGGGTATCTGTTTGATTGTTTTCCACCCTCAGCATCAACCTTTTTATAAAATCCCATATTCTCAAAATATTTAGAAAATGAGGAGAACCCACTCATGTCTCATCTCACACCATATAGGCAGTGCTAATCTCTCTTCCCCTTCCCACTTTCTCAGCATCTAACCTCAACCTGCTCCAAGGGCTGGTACACTGTGAGGAATCCAACTTCCAGATAGCATAGGCAAAAACAAGAGATTTTCAGTCATTAATTTTTCTTTATCAGTTTGTCCCATGTTTCTTGATCGACCATACAACTCAAGAATTGTTATGGGTGGGAAAGAAAATTATTCTCAATCTCTTTAGTGATAAAAACAAAAGTTTATCTTTCCCCTGTCTATGCATTTTTACAATCAAAAAGACCACACAGCCTTTTTTCCATGGTTACTCCAAAATAGTAATTAATTTTTGTTTATCACTTGTATCCAAAGGAATCTGAATTAATGTTTGGATATAAATTTTTTCTGGATGAATATCACAGAAATTATAATGAATGAATGCAAGAGGCTGAAAGATGAACTGAAGGCAAGGATTATGGCAGCATTCACCAACTAAAGCAAGGAAACTGTCCAGACAAGATGCAAGATATTCCAAAGTCATCTGGAGGCCATGGTTGAATCCAATGGTGATTTTATTGAATAAATTCACTCTTTACTATTTCAAAATATTTTTTGTGTAATTTTGGTAAATATATCTATTAAAATGAGATGACAATGTTATTTTCATTTTTGTGTAATTTAGATGACAATTTATCCATTGCACCCTATATTTTCAGTCTTGGGCTTTGTGAAGTTAACATACTTCTACCTGAAAAACAAAATATTTTCTGTGTTACAGGATTCCACAAACACAGAAAAGTATTTTCAGATAATAGTCTAATGAAAATGCTTTGGTTTATTTAAAAGAATAAAAATGAAAAGTCAGATTTTTTTAAATATTTGTTTACCTGCATGCAGAAAAATAAAAATAAAATAAAAAATAAAAATATCTTATTTACTTTACTTATCTGTAAACCAAAACAGAAAATCTTATTTACTTACCTGTCAAAAGCTGTGTAATCTACACTTAACCTACAAGTGGGACTTGCTGAATACCCTAAATGATCAAAAATTGAGAAAGTTACTTAACATGACAAAGAAATAATACATAGAAAAAAAGTAAATTTTAAAGTGCTTATATTTATATTGGGTTGGAACAAAAGTTTGTAGCATTTCAGATACATCAGGTTTAAACATCTGATTTCATATCACTTAACTTTAGAAAAAAAAAAAAAAAAAAAAATATATATATATATATATATATATATATATTATATATATATAGTGATGGTACCATCTTCATAAATGGCACATACTTTTTTTTTTGCTGTTTGTATATTCATTCCTTTCCAGAAATAAAACAGCATTTTCACATTTAAAATTCACATATGAATCATATATAAAGACACAGTGGATTATCACCTTGCATAATTTGTGTGTGTATATATATATATATACACACACACACACACACATACACACACATCAGTGGTGACTCTAGGTCATCAATGTTTGTCTTGCTCATTACAATCTTTAACAAAATATACTATTGTTATAACTTAGATGCTAAAATGTTTCATTTATTCTAACTAAAATATATAATTTTTTTAAAAATCTCTAGCTAGATATGTTTTTTAAAAAAAAATAATGTGTATCTATCTCGAGTGTGTGTTTGCATGTATGTCTATGCGTTAGTGTGTTTATGTATCTGTCTGGGAATTTTTAGTTTAATTTATTGTACATTTATGATCAGTACTGCTGACTGATATCATATTTCCTCAACACTACTCCAGTCACACTCCTCCTCCCAACCCTCCAGTTGACGAGTTAAAGCTGCCACTTTCTTTGATTTTTGCCAACTTTAGGTTAGGCTAAATTTAATTTGCCGTTTTTTAAAAAGATACATTCCACTAAAAACCTTATACTGTATGGAATAAATTATTTAAAATGGACATTTCAAAGCAATAAGTTGAAATAAAAATGAGTTCTTTGAAAAACAGGGCATAAAAGTCATTAGAGATTTTTAAAAGATTATTTATAAAATTAAAGCAAGAAATACATAGCCTATTAAGTATATCTACACAAGATCCATGTAGCCCAAATAGCCACATTAATTTTCTTCTTTTTTTTTCTTTCTTCTTTATTATGAAAAATATCAAAAAAATGTATTCTGGTCAATATTTAAGACAGAATTAAAACAATTTTGGATCCAGCTGAAGTCAAGAATGAAAACGACGCACTACGAAAGATTTTTGTTGCTGTGAAATAGATATACTTGAATGTTGACTAACTCAAGTTAAGATCGACCCCTGGAGTTACTATATATATATATATATATAGTGTAACCCTGATATAAGAGAAACCCGGATATAAGAGAGATTTTCTCTGGTCCCAAATTAGAGCCATACTTACCTAAACAAAATAGATGAAACCCGGATATAAGAGAAACCTGGATATAAGAGACTTCTTCTCCGGTCCCGACAACTCTCTTATATCTGGGTTACACTGTATATAAGATATTGCACATTGAGTGCTGGTGTTAAAAAATGGTGCTCAATGTAATATAACAAAGCTATTAAGTATATATCTTAATAAATATACAAATATCCCTCCCCAGTAGCACGACTCAGTGTTTCATATACAACAAAATCTTCAGGTGCTGGGTGGAGACTGACCATTACATAATTGGAATAAATATCTGGTTAATGCAATGCTGATGCAGTCCATATATTATATGGGGGATTATGGTTTTTTTTATTCAAAATATATATATATATATATATATAACATTTAAAATAGACGGGATTTTTATTTTCTATTTAAAATAAATGGGATTAATATTTTATTTTCTATTTCAATAAACAAGGATTAATGGTATTTATTAAAAAAATATATTAAAATACAGCTGAAAAAAAAGAAAATAGAAATAATTTTTATTTGTATTTCAACAGATATCTATTTTTATGCCGACATGTGACCATCAATTCATTTCTCTTGTTTAATAAGCTAGGGTTATTTAAGTGTTTTAAGATAACTAATTTTTCTACAAGGCACAAATTACATCTATTACCTTTCCCATTGTAAGGTGATAATTCAGTGTGTCTTTATATATGATATATATGTGAATTTTAAATGTTTTTACATCAAAAGTGAAAATGCAGTTTTATTTCTGAGAAGGAATAAACGCTACTATACAAACAGCAAAAAAAAAAAAAAAAAAAAAAAAAAAAAAGTATCTGCCATTTATGGAGATGGTGACATAGCTGAAAGTACTGTTTGTAAGTGGCTTGCTAGATCTAACTGTAGAAATTTTGATCTAGAAGCTCATGAGCATTCTGGCAGGCCTGCAATCAATGAAGAACAAATTGAAATTCTGATTTTAAAAAATTCAGGTCACATGTCATGGGACATTACAGAGAGGATCCACATATTTCATAGTAATAGTATAATGGTAATTGTAATGTAAGCTGTCTTCCCTATAAGGATACATTTGGCATTCATTAACCAAGAAGATAGTACTACCTTTGGTTGAAATTTATAAAATCTTTCTATTAAAACCATTTTTCGGGAAAATAGTTATTTTTCAAGTCCAGTAACTGTTATCAATCTTTCCAGTATTGCTGGTGGTTTCCTACCTAACTTTTTATTTGAAATAGTGTGGAATATCAATATCTTGATTATGTTATTTTTTTCTTTGAGTTACATATGTTATCCATTTTAGTTGTTGCTGCTGTTAAGAAGTCCTCAAGTGATGTGGTTTCTGTTATTTGGCACAGTTCTTTCTTTGTGATTCTGTAGCACCAGTCAACAATGTTCAAAGGAGGATGATCTTTGCCAAGACCCTTAGGTTTCACTTACTCACTCAAAACCATTTTTAACCATTGATCTTTAAAAGTGGTTGTATAAAAGTGAGTTTAGATATTTCTGAACAGGTTTGGCACCATGAATGGTATCCATATGAAAGTCTTCATCTGATGAGTCTATTCAAGAACATGACTTGAGTTTTCAGGTTGATGTTTCAATTTTGTAGCAATTTGCACAGTTGGGTAAAACTACCTCTACCGTTAGCAGCAGAACAGTTTGGCATGTTCAGATACAGGCCTCTCTGCAACTTGTGTAGATCCAAGTTTCTCACAAATGTCTCTTGTTAATAAAAGCAACAAGAAAACCAGCAGTCAGTAGTGGGCAATTGGCAAGACTCAATGTCTTGTGAAGTCAGTCCCATAGGTATTTTGGTCCTAACGTTGCTGTGCTGTGGTTTTTGAGGCAGTGTTATTTTGTTACCTCAAATCTCTCTCTCTGATTATTAACCCTGTACTTTTTGGGAAAGCAATCAATTAGGTGTCCCCCCCCCAACTCAACAGACCCTTTCCACATTATACAACAATAATATAATCAAATTTCAAGGCAGAAGTTGGTTTCAAAACAGAAAGGAGTGATATTGAGACTACTAGAGCCACCTGTTGGTTGAATAAGTTAAATATTTGCCAGGGGTCGGAATTTGAGCCTAGATAAAAGCCCATATTTTAAAAGCACACAAGCCTTTGCCAATTGAAGGGGTAGATACAATATTCCTACTATCAATTACAGTTATTACTTACCATTATAGTAAAATCCAAAAATTGGTTTTGCTGATTCATCCAAACCATAGGCATTAAGTTTGTTGTCCGAGAGTTTGTACCAAAAACTAGCATCTAATGAACTGCTGAATGGAACAAACATCAATTTCTTGGATTCTTCTGCCATTCTTGCTGCTATTGTTGTGTATTTGGGGGTATCTCAATCTGCTAGCAGAGAAAAAGAAAAAGGAAAGAAAAAAATAAGCAATTCTTAAAATGAAAATTTCAGAAAGATTTATTTTTGGGGGAAGATGAATGACAAAGGGGAAAAGTGATGCATTTTGTCCTTTAAGATTTTATCGGACTAAGTTTATGTTTATGCTGATATGACTACACATGCACACAAATGAGACACACTTTAATTTAAAGGTGACTTTTTTTTGTATGTGTTTTGGGTATACAATCTAGCTGATTTCATATAGATTCTTTTTCTTTGTGTTCCCATCACTTTCATGAAATATCCACATTGTAATAATAGAATATCTGCCAAGAATGGTGAAACCTTGTAAGAACCTGTATGCAAAATTACGATGGATGATCTAGCAATTAAAGCACTTTCTAAACGTTTTTGTCTTAGTGAATTGTTTTCTCTTTTAATTAGGGCAGCATTCATATAAGACATAGGCATCTTCGTTTTCTCCCCAGGAAGGAAGTGCTCATATTTATATAGTACATAAAAATCATTATTAATTCTTAACTCATATTTATTTTTCAGTCTTAACTTTTTAGTAGATTTTTTATATAAGTGTATTTGGGTATTGAAAAAGTTTTTATCAAAGTGCTCATTCAATACAAGGGAATGCTGAAAAGTTCCTAGAAAATATTTTGAAGTTAAAAACCTGAACAAATTACCAAAACCTTAGATTTCCCAAAACCTGACCAAATTACCAAGATTAGGTTTTTTTCTTGCAATAAGATAAAGAACAAACAGGAAACATTTATCAACCTAACATGTTCCACTTTTATTAAAGCTTCAGAGAATGGTATTTTTATTTTGTGTCGTTTGATTTTCATTGGTTAATCAGGTTTCATGTACATATTGCTTCTTAAACAGACATTAGTATGATTTATGATGTTCCGAAGCCTTCCAACTCTGCATACTCTACCTTTACAAGAATCGAGTCAGGCCTAAAATGGAATACTGTCGACATATTTGAGCAGGAACTGCACAGTCCTCACACTCTAGTCTTGATAGAGTCCAAAAGCATTTCCGAGTCCTTGTGGGTGACAAATTATTTTCCACCCACCAACCCCTCTCTCACAGCTTGATCACTACCTAGATGAAAAGTGCTCGGATGAACTACATTCCTTGGTTTTGCCAGTTCTAACCTTCACAGCTAGGGCCTGCCATGCCACTCATATTGTAGCAAACAACTGACATTCCGTCTGTGTCCCATTGGTGCGAAGTAAGTTCCACTCAAACAGCATCTCCAAACAAAGCATTGTTCTGTGGAACCAACTCCCACGATGATGTTTCTCCCAATCACTACAATCTTAACCTGTTCAAATCTAGGTTAACTTCCTCTCCTATCCACATAAACTGCCTCTTAATGTAGCTCTCTACTTTGAGTGGTTCCTGAACCTTGTACAGGGTGAACCTTACTGGAGAAAAAAAAAAAAAAAGAAAAAAGGAAGCTCTCTTTGTGTTGTGGTTTTTTTTCATCTTCCTTTCTATTGGATGCACCTCTCTTTTTTTTCAAAAGTATTTTTTGCCTTATTCAAAATTTGTGTTAGCTTTTCAAAGTTTTTTTTCATTTTTTGAAGACCGTTTTGAAATCTCTTAAAATCATTTCTTGATATATTATGCTGCTTTACTTTTTAAATAAGATGCACAAAAAGAAACTTTTGCACAAGGCTGTCTTGTAAAATATTGTATTTGTTTTAAGGATTTGCAATAAATGCTTGTTCTTTTAAAGTTTACAGAGTAGTTGAGAGTTATGTTTGCTTGTGCTTTTTTTAACATTTGGGAAAAGAGAATGAGAATTCTTTCTTCCAGTCTTTTGCAGGAAAAATAAATTCTTGTATTTCAGTTGCTTTTGTTTAGCAACTTTTTAGCTTTATGTGTTCAGATATATTGTAAATTTATGGTATGTAAAATAAAATTTAAAAAAAAAAAGTCATTTTTTTTTTAAAGATTTATGTTCCTCATAAAAAAACTAAAATATTATTTTTCATTTAAGTTTCTTTTTTTTATTTTTTAAATAAACCTACAAATATAAGACTTACCCCCAAATAATAATCAGCTGAATTTTTCTTATACAATAGATTATCTAATTAAAAAAAAATAGACAAAAAATAATTGTCAACAAGAAAAGAATCATTATTAAAAACAATTTAATGAAAAATATCTTTCTTAGAAGATCAAATAAATAAACTAAAATACTTTAAAATAAATAAATAAAATATTTTCTGGATAATTGAGTTTTTATTAATACAGTAAAAACTGATATAATAAAAAAGGACAAGAGGAAACTATAACTAAGGTAGTTGGCAATATAAAAATAAAAATAAAAATACTATAAAATGTACCAACCAGTCATCACTTGTTTAGTGGACCTACCTATGTAGTGAGTTTCACACTGACACTTAAATTGATACATTTAATGCAATCCTTATAGTCTAAATTCCCATTCTTTTATTGTTCTCTCTCCTTAATGTTTTTTTTTTATATTCTCTCACTCTGTAACTGCTTGCATCTTAATGGCTTTATTACCTTACTTGGTTGATTGATTGATTGATTTTGTTTGATATTATATCATCCTCTATAAGTTAATTAATGCCAAAATCTAAATATTTTGTACATAATTTTATGCTTTCAACTATAGATATTTTGTACATAATTTTATATTTTCAGAGTAAAGGTATATTTTATGGATATACAATTTGTAGATCATAAAATGTATTGTTGGTAATTTCATTATAAAAATGTATTTTCATATTTCATAGTATTGCATTTGTTACATTCTTCCTAAAACCAGATCTTCCAATTCATGCTACATTAATTTCCACTACTGACCAGCGGATGTGAACTCTCTGAAAAACCAAAACTGATCTAAAATTCCATCAACTGTGCAAGGCGCCGCACATATCTTATGTTCTTACTCACATACTCAAGAAAAAAAAAGCAATACAGAATTTCCACCCAATAGCGCCCACTCCTGCCTAAAGAAACAAAATAAAAACTATAGCCAATCTGAGCCTAAGAAAGGGCATAAAAGTCCATGAAAGGGACATTTTCAGCAGTTGGACAGAATCCTAGCCCAGTTTCACAGACTTCATTGGAAAGTGACCTCCCATCTCCAAGAGACAGCTCACCAAAAGCCTTCCCCCAATGAATCACAAACGCATCCTCCCTCTCCTTCCATACACCTCATCAGGTGCCCTTTACAAGTCCATTTATCTCCTTTTTCAATGAGACATCTACACAGATTTATCATTTGTTGTATTTAACATTAATACAATTGTTTATTACTTTAAACTTTCATTGTTTCTCCTTTGTTCTGCTACCATACATTTATCATAACACATTGTTATTTTGCTATAAAAAAATGTATTGTTCATCATTTCATTATAAAAAATATACTGTTGATTTGCCCATAGCTGGAACCCTAACAGTTCCTACCACCCCAGGTTAGAGTGGACCTGGAAACAACAGCAATTAAGTGGGTCCACCTTGCTTGGGGTGAAATGATTAAAAAAAAAAAAAAAAAAAAAAAATACAGAACTTGTTCAAAAGATAGGCCATCTCTATGATTTTAGTATTGGTCAAGAAGAGAACATGATGGATGAATTGGCAAAAAAATAACATTGTCCGACACAGAAATTTGTTTAGAAAATTTCTCACCAACCTCAACAATTTAAGATATACAGGACATTTCTTTTTTTTAGGACCACTGAACTTCTAGAGAAGGGAATTTCCCAAAATATAACAGTGTGCACAGGCAGCTCAACATGGTGTAATGGTTAGCAAGGTTGTCTTACCAGATCAGTTACTATTGAGTAGTGAGTTCAATCCCCACTAGGTGGGCTGTACTTTCACCCTTGTGTCACATCTAAGCTTACTTAGTAAATTAATATATCAGTATGTATTAGAAAAGGTTAACTTTAAAATTTCTATAAGTATTCCATTACATCAGGTCAGTATTCTTAGAACATCATTAAAAATTTGGAATGTGCATGATCCTTCACATGTTCTAAGATCACATTCCAATTACACCAGTCAACATTTTTTTTTTACCCAAATGTTGTTCGGCAATGGGCACATGTTTCTAGGCTATTTTTTCACACTGAATCTAAAAATCAAGTCCATTTTTCCCCATCACGTCTTCTCAGTGCAGATTTGTTTTTCTTAAAATAGATGAAAATACCCATTTAACAGTGATATGCCAGGGCCAAGTAGAACCAAATTTTCACATTAGAATAACTTATAAAAGAATAAGTAACCCCAATAACTTAAAGAATGCATTTTCAGTTCAGAAAAGTTTTCAGAAAAATCTCACATAAAATTAAGGTAAACATGTCTCATCAATTTTTGAATAATCAAAACAGACAAAGAAGATACAAAGGAATGAAAAATAAATTTATTTTTATCCATCAAAAGGTATAAATCTTCTCTTCTTGGAAACTCTACAGTGCTTTTGAAAAAGTTGATCTCTTTTGATGCTCTAGCAGAAATCAGCATCCCATCTGCCATTGTATCTTTCTTCATTTACCTTGAGATCTTGATGAAACCTCCCTCCTTTTTCATCACTATAATCACCAAGATTATTAGGAAACTGATTGAGGTGACTAAACAGAAAGTGAATCTTGATACTCATGTTGCACCAGAGTAGTTTAAATCTTTCTATAAAATCTTATGATGGTTTCAGACTTAAAGTGAAAACTACTAATAAAACTAAAATCCCTGTTCTTGAATGACTTCAAAGAGCTTCTATGAAAAATGAAGAAACACAAATCAAAGTTTTAACAAGCTAAAAAGAAGATTTTCCAGGGAGATATCTCTCATAAAATCAAGCATTTTCAGGTCAGCTTATTTGAACCGAAATAGAATTCATTTTGAAAGTTATTTGGATACATTTTCTTGAACAATAAAATCATTTTAACATGAAACAAAATGTTTCAACTATGTTACTCACATATTTAAGCCATGGCATATCCCTGTGAATCAAGACAACCATACTTATGCAAACAAAAGGATTGGCTATTAGGACTTAAGTATATCTATAGACAGATTAAACTAGGTTAATATGTTATTCATGCACATGTATTTTCTTTCAGGTTTTCCCTTTTATGCGTGTGCAAAATATCTGTTGTGTTCCACTGCTACTGCATAGATGGTATCAACAAAAAACTTTCTTTTTCTTTCTTGTTTTATTAGAGGAGAGAGACAGATGTGTTAGCTTGGATTCTAGGAGGCAGTACTTCAAGGGAACACATGCTGCTCATTGACTTCCTCCACATATGGTCTTAGCCTGTTTCTCGAACTTGGGCATAGGAAAGGTAGCCTCCTTCGGGTTCCTCCCGTCCGTAGGAAGAGAGTATACTCAGTATATAACCGAACAGTCGGTCAAAACTTGAACGACTGACTAAATCTCTGTACTGTCGGTATGACAGATTCATTGTTTCTTGTTTTTTTATAGCTGAACTTTAAATGGGCAAAATTAAAATATTTTTATTTTTTCTAGATGAGTGAATTAATTTTTTCTGTGACTGAATTAAGTTTATTCCAACTTGCAGGGAAACGTGAATATTTATAGTATACAAATTATATTGTAAATTAGTAAAATAAAGCAAAATCATTTTCCCCGGAAAGAAATTCACGTATTTTTAAACTTTAAGATAATTAATTTCCTTGTTTGTATAAATAAAATTTATAAATTATGCTACAGTACAGACAGACGGGTTTAAAAGAAATTTGCAAGGTAAGTAAAACGCACTCTTTCTTCTAAAAAAAAAATTTCTTACTGGATTTTTATTTTATTTTATTTTTTTTATTTAAATGAAGTAATCGATTAGGTAAATAAAGTACATTTCCCCACCAACCCCTTTTTTTTTTTTTCAGTTTCAGGGGTGTCCTTTAAATATTTTGGAATTTTCCCCACTCGATGACGTTGCAATATAAATTAATAAATAAAATAAAATTAGGTAGGAGTTCCTTTGTTAGAGTTTGTGTTTTTCGGTTAACACACCTCCTAAACACTGATTTTTTTTTTTTTTTTAACTGTGAAGATGTCGTTACAAAATGACTATTAAATTTGAATAATTTTTTTTTTTTTTAATATTTAAATAAAAATTAAAATCGTAATAATACATTATTAACCCCACATCGAAATTTTTACTCAAAAGCTTTTTTGAATCAAAAATTTTGATCCAATTTTCAGTTTCACCCTTAAAATTTAAGTATTTCTGATTTTTTTTCACAATGAATCATAAACTCGTGTTTTTTTTTTATACAAACAGAAGTACAAAACACTTTGTGGCAATTGTATTCTTTAAATAAAATAAAACAAATTTAATAAGAAAAAGATATTTCTAGTTTTTTATAACACACAAAAAAACTGAGAACTCAAAAAAAAAATGGTTTGGATAACATAAGTATTGTTGCTATTATTATTACACTGCGACAAAGTCGATGCGAAACATTTATTTTCATTCATTGGCAAGAAGACACGTAAAAGAAGAAAAAAGGAAACGTCTACAAATAAATAAAATATAAATTCTGATGAAAATATCAACAGATTACCCGTTGTCCGCAGATAAGCTTTCAATAACGTTGACTTGGGTTTGAAGAACGTTTGATCTATAGATTAATAGCACTTCGACAGAAGAGAATATTGACAAAGAGAAATAATTCCAACAGTTTTTTTTTGCTTTTAGGAGAATAACGTCAACATTTAACTTCGAAGAATATAAACATTACACACTTACTTCCCTTGAATTCGACCGGTGCACTATGACAAAATGTCGTTATTTGTAAAAGTGTCCATGTAAGAGAGAGCCAACTTTCGTAATAGTTCAGGTTTATAGTAGATACCGCAAAAGATTTTAATACTATGATGAGAAAATGCTCCAAACTATGAAGAAATTGACTTGGTCAAGTGGAAAAGAAAGCGGTATACTTACATAGGTTTGTAGAAATGCTTAACAAAAATTTTATTGTCTTTTTAAGTTTTTTTTACCTTTTATTTTTATAATTGAAGTGGTCATCATGTGACCGTGTTACCATAAGTTGTATTGTATAAAAAGAGAGGAAATCTCTTTTTTTTTTTCTTTCTTCAATGAGTTACCAGACGGTTTAAACTTTACATCGTGGAAATGGCAACATTTTTCTCAATTTAAGGTAGGTGCTGTTGCTTCCATTTCCTCGGCCTGACCTCTCCTCCATCGGAGCCATTTCTTGAAAACTTGCGAAAAACAAACTCTAGCAGGGAGGAATTACAGAGAAAGATTTCTCTCCTAAGGTAAAAAAAATTAAGACTGTTCTGGCCGTTACACATCAAGAGGAGAATCTCTCCATGAAATCATTCTCTGCTCTGCAAAAGAATATAGAGTATTTGACAGGTGAAAATCTGTGTTGATAAAATTCAGCTCTTTTGAAGAGGACTGAGAGAGAGGCTCTGAGGTACTCACTGGGGTTCTGAAGGGAGCTTGAGGATCTTGAGTCCTTCCTGCTGAAGCCACTACCCTGAATTTGACATCTCCATGTTTCCTAGAAGTTGATTGAAGTCCATCTTTATTTGTCATTGCAGATCCAAATTACTGGTCCTATGTTCAGTGGTTTGGAAATTGTTTTCGACCATATAAGTTTTTAGAACTTCCTTTTTCATTTCAAGAACTGTGTGGTTGGTATGGCCAATGGAATGGAGAGGCTAAACTTCTTAAAATGTTCCTTCTCTGGTTGACCCTTACTGCTGATTAAGCATCTCCAGCAAAACTATCACGGGATAAGGACCATGAGTACCTTGCATTTAATTCCATGCTGGAATCCACAGCCCTGGTTATACCTTCATGCTTGTGTTTTGTGATGGCTTCTGGGAGCACATATGAGGATCCTCTAAATGACTTTTTCCCAGTCAGTGATGTACAAAGGGAGCTGAAGAAAATGCTCACTGTGGAGTCGCTAGGGATAAGAAAACAAGTAGACTTGTTCAACTATGACAAACAGATGGTGGAGTGCTTCCAATGATCCAACTCCTTTAAAGATAATAAGTACTATATGCAACTACCTTGTGATTCTGACAAGATATCTTGTTTCCCTTCTAACCATTCTGTGGCCTTACATGTGTTAGACCATGTGGCATGGAGACTGGAATGTGATTGACTTTATCTGGACTATTTGGAGGTGTTCTGTCAGCAGGAACACAACAGAATAATAGGAGATTTTCATTCCTTCTCAGCAGTTTAATAAGTATATTTGGATTCCACACAAACATGTACTGAAGTCAGATCCAGCCTCCATCGCTAAAATTCAACCAGTATTTAATTGCAGCTTCAAGACTAGTGACTCTCCTTTCCTTAACAAGATTATTTACCAGGGAGTTAACCTTACAAGCGACCTGTTAATTTTACTGCTCTTCTTTTGAGCAAATAACCATGTCTTGTTGGCAGATATCAGGAGGGCCTTCCTAATGACCTGTCTGGAAGTAGACAAGAATAGATTCTGCTTTTTTCTGAAGGACAGCGGTCACCTACCTTGTTTCAGGTACACCGCCATAATTTTTGACTTCAACTCTTGTCCCTTCATATCAAATTGTATTCTCCATCACCATGCAGCTCAACTACCAACAACATCTTTACACTTAATTACTTTCTTTAACAACAGCAATTAAGTATATATTCTAAATTTTGATCAATACACATTTTTGAAATCTTAATCTTTGTTTGTTCCTTCCTTTTGCAATCAAACACTAATTATAACATATTAATGATGTGTTTAGAGAATTAAAAAATGTTGTTCAGTACCAATGGTCAGTGCTGAAATGTGCATGAGTTTTTTGTGTAAAGGAAAAAAATAAGTTATAGCAGTAAAGATTTGTAATGATAAATATATAAAAATAAATAATTACAGGAAGATCAAAATTTCAGTATCTCTCAAAATAGATGGATAATAAAAATCGCCCAACAAAGCCATAATTTGACCAACCAATCAGAAAGCTTTCACAAACAGGATATAAGGCCATGGGACAATGAGAAGCAGAGCACACTTTTCAAAGTAAATCTATTGATGTGTATATAACCAGAAGGAAAATCAACCAAAACTAAAATCAATAAATAAGTTTTGTCCTTTATTCAATGCTGCAGTCATCATTACATACCCAAAGATGGAATACAACATTTGCGCAAGTAGCTGGGAACTTTAAGATGGTTAAACCATCCTTGCAACATTGAAAACAACATACCTTCCTTCACTGCATTGTCAAGTGGTAGCTACTACATTTGAATACATACATACATACATTTCGTTATCCTTTTCCTTATATATTTACTTCCTCCCAAATTCTTACTCTCTCTATCTCTTGAAAAAGTCAACTTTCTCAGTATCCTTTTGTATTGTTATTTATATAAAGATTTATTATGCATTTATCAACATTATTTCTCTGAATTTTTTATCATCACACAAGGCCAATATACACACAAATCATACTGATATATAGTGGGAAGAGACATTGTTGTAAGATAAGTAACTTTTAGTGACTAGCTACCTCAATAATTAAATGTGTAAGGTTTCTTACGGAACATTGTATAGTACATGAAATAATGGTGGTGAAAAAGTATATGCACAAAATAACAGACCAACTAATTTGCAATACAAGATAACATTTATTAGACAAATTAACAAAAGGGAAGTTTAAAACGGGAGTTTCTTTTGTTAGATGTAAATTGTATACACAACAAAATGTTCATGAATATGTGGGTACTTTGTTGTTGTGTTTTATGGGAGTAGTATTCACAACCCTTTTAGCTTCAGCATGGAAAGTTCATAAAACCAGTTCGAAAGAGGAAAAATCCAGAAGAGAGATAGTTACTTTAGGGTTCATGTGTTTTTATATTCGAGAGCTGCTGCTGATATGAATTTTATTTTAGAGATGCTACTGCTATTATGTTTATGGTCACCACAAACTCATCCATAATAGATAACCATCCTAACCTACCATAGATTCATAAGGGAAGCTAACAAGTAGAGAAAGAAAGAAGAAAAATATATATATATATATATATATATATATATATATATATATATATATACATACACACACAATGGTAATTGAAAAGTAACTCCCTATTTTGTGTATAAGTGGCCAGCCAGAAGTTCTAATTTAACACGCTGTGACTTTTTTCGTTGGTCTTGATTAAAGGAGTAAGTCTACTATACCAAACCAAGACTTTGGAAGAACTTGAAGGGTGAATACAAGAAGTTATGTCTTCCATACCACATATATCTGGTGCCCATATCAAATTTTAAATAAAACCACATACAAAATGCTTTCCTCTTATATCCATTTCTTGTAAAAAAAATTATAGTTAATAAATTGTATTTTAAAATGGGGAGTTACTTTTCAATTGCCCTTTATGTGTGTGTTTTTGTGTGTGTGTGTGTGTGTGTGTGTGTGTGGAGAGGAAGGGAAGAAGAATGATAGGAACTGCTAAAGCATACAGATAAGAACATTCAGACAATAATTTATAACTTTGTTGTCAGCCCAGACAGATATGGAAGAAAGATGTTAATTTTCTAAGATAAATTAATCAATACCTTTAAGAGAGAGCCCACAAAATTTAAGATTTGTGTTTATTGTAAGAAATCATTCTCTTTTCCTGCAGGACATCACCAAAGAAGGGTGCCAGAGAATGAAACCAGACAGACAAAGCATGTAACCAAACCCCAAGAAAAATTGAGGGACACACACTTAAAAAGACAGTTTTTGAGTACATGTGCATTAATTATAAGTGTACGGATAATAATAAATAATTTTATTCTAAACCATCTTCATGTGAATATGTTGTTATTTCATGCAAAATAAATAAATAATTAAAAAAAGCCAAGGATTCAAAATATATTAAGGTGTTTAGAAAGTAATTTAAATCCAGATAGCAATAGGTTCAAGCAACTTGTATAAAATAAACTTTCTGCCTTATCATGTTGAAGCATTCTTTTGATAAACAAAGTTAAGCAACACTGATCCTGGTCAGCACTTAGATGAGTGATCATTTAGGAATACCAGGTGCTGTAAGCTTGGATGTGATGTGCTAGTGGATAATAGCTGAAATGAGAAATCAGCAGAGTTTGAATTCCAGTCAAGTTTATTATGTGCAGAAAATGAAATAAAATCACTAAATAAAATAATAATGCAAATAGTGTAAATAATAATGAATAAGAAAAAAAAGAAAAAGAAGTACATTTTACTATGATGCTAAGATTAAAGGAACCAGAAATATGATTACCCCACTCGGTTTCAAAAAACAATGGTGAAATAAACTTGTCTCTAGATTATTGTGTAAGATAATGTTCCAGTTTGATAGACTGCAAGTTGTAGGGTAATTTGTATGAGTTTAGAAAAATTCATTACCATTTCACTTCCAACCTCTATTTTGGTTATTCCTCATTCAATAACCCTTTCTAGGTTACAACAATAAGCAATATAAGTCACGTGATAGGCTCCAGAAAATATTTTAAAATTTTGATGCAAATGTACCTTTTGATCAGGTCAAATTAAGGTCAGATGTGCAGACATAGTTGATGACATGCTATGTGATATTTTTGAACCAATCAAATTATGTTAGTTGTCTAATTTTATTTGGAGTCTGTTTTGTTTAATTTTTGAAGTTTTGGGAACATTGGAGGATCTGGATCCTATAGTACCTTCTTACTTCTTTAAATAATGACCTGCATTCATACTTATTGTTATTGCAATATTTTCTTAAAGTTGAATGCAAAAGGGGAATTTCTGCTGGTCATAAAACTTACAAGAAAATCATTCAATCATTAAGAATTATGATTCATCAGAAAATTCAAATAGCAAAACTATGAAATTTTACAGATACTGATAGTTATTGTAATTAACTTAAGCATAATTAATTCCTACTTAGTCAAAAACAAGGCCAAATGACAGAGAACAAGGAGTAGGAAGATTGTGTGATATCTATTAGTAAATTGAGTAAATTATATCTACCTGAATAACCAAAAGCTGAGTATCTTGTTCAGCCCATCTGTCTAGAGAAAGGGTCACCAATATTTTTAACAGAGGGCCAGATAACAGAGAATGGCAAGCACAGACTGGATAAACATTTTGTTCAATACACTGAATACAAAAAAAATAAAGACAACAAACATACTTATTTACTAAAAAGTTATCTGAGAAGGTGACAATAGCAATAAAATAGTTATATCACAACAAATGCGCACATATCCAAATCTCACAAACTAAGCAGCACAAAAGATTAGTGAGATTTGTGAAACTGGTGTTTACCTTATAAGATATAATTAATATTTGTTTTGGTATTGCTGCATCCAGCCAAGAGAAATGCTTTCTAATGTTCATCAGTCAACCTCATTACATGTGCTGACTTTACATGCTTTAGATTTTGTAAGTTCAGGCAAAATATGACATAATGTGCTGAAGTCAATCCTTTTTATATACGGCACTCTTCAAACAAGTTAAAACATGAATGCTGCAGCAGTCTCGTAATTCTTAGAAACTTCATTGCAGGTACTTACACAAAAGTGCTCAGATATCAAAAGTTGCAAAAAGTTGCTGAATTTTTTTATTTCACTGATTTTCCAAAAATCTTATATTACTGTCAGATGCAAAAATCAGATTGGCCAAATTTTGGCATTTTGCTTACATTTATTTTAATTTTTTCTGCATAGTAAGTTTAACTGCAATCTATTGATAATTCCATATAAATAATTGTTTTAGCTCATCTGTGGCACAGTGAAGTGGTGGGCAAAATGAAATGGTGTCAGGGGCTGGATTCAGCCCAAAGGCTGTAGTTTGATAACCCCTGGTCTAAAGGAAAGGCCCAGGAAGAGAAACTCTCTTCCACATGTCCAACCACAAGCCAACAGATTTATCACAGTTGAACTTGCCCATTACTCTCTGATCTCTGCCAACTTCGTCTGATCAACATAAGAACTGAAAGGTGAAAGCACCAGGTAAATAAATTCCACATAGAACCGGATTCGCCTTTATACTTGTAAATGAAATGGCGGATTATTCATTTCTATTTTGAAACATGAGAATCAATAGAATGAGAAACTAAATCACTGTTCATAATGAAATGACCTGCAGGTCTCATCTTGATTGACATCAGTCGCAAATTAAATAATCATTTGGTGCTTTATGGTTGTAAAGTGAACAACAAAATAAAATTAAGTGATATTTCTTCTTTATTTTTTCTTTCTTGCATTTTTTTTTTTTCATTCTTTTTCTCCAAAAGTTAAAAAAACACAAAAAAAAACCCACAACCGGAAGAAAATTCAAGGGAGACAATCTCAAGTGTTTGAGAGTAACTTCCCATTGAAATATGGCGTCAGTTTACTAACTGTGATTGTCGTGGAATTTCAGTAAAGGTAATTAGTTTAAATTATTTTTTCCATTTAATTTGGAAAGCTGTTTCTAAACAAAATAAGAATCAGTAAACACTGGTAGATTTTCTTAAACGATGCTAAAAGTCGATTTCATTGTTTTTGTAACCATTAATTCAAGGGCATAAAAATAACTAATGACGAAATTTGTGTGTACAAAGAATTGAAAAAGTTTTAAAGAAATCTATTGAACACTAGTTCAAAATAAGTTAATTTTTAATTTATCATTTGAAAATTAATACCTTCTTTAAAACATCACATTGGGATGCTAAGCAAAAAAAGTTTTGTCCTTGACATAACCAATGTTTTGACATTTTCCATATCTTTCTTTTCTTCTTGCAATCAGTTCATGATTCAGTTTAAGAACATGAGCATATTACAATTAATGAAGAAAAAAATAAAGGATATTAGAAACAAATACTTTGTAAGTTTTATATTTACTTGCGGTAAAATTTTTGACATAGAAGAAAAATGTATTCATTCATTAAATAATTTGCTGCGTGTTTACCTAGAATTTCCCTTCATAAAAGCTGCTTTTTATGAAGGGATAAATTAAAGTTAAGCAATAAAGACTAATAATAATAAATAATCCTATCCATGCCTCCTATTCTTTCACCATTGCTTATTCTGAAAAAATTCTATCTCCCCTCCAAATTATTCAAGGCATGAGGAGAGTATGTCAACGTGTCCCTCTTCTTTTCTCTTGTCTTGTTTATTAACATGGAAAACGAGGATTTTTTTTTTTTTTTGCCCAATGGAATCATGTCAATGGAAGTGCTTTAGGATGCAAGTTAGGTGAAGATTTTCATTAGCAGTTCGGAATATGAAAATTTAAATCTACATTGTTGAGTACATTATTGAATCTAGTACATGCAAACTAGGCCTATGTCTTAAACTACATTTTTCAGTATTATTGTAAAACTGGACATATGTCTCTACTCACTACTGTACACATTATTGAATCTAGTAGTGCAAACCAGATCTGTGTTTTTTACTGTTACTGGATCTATGTTGTTGCGGAAATGAAGAATGAGTAATCTGGAAGGCAGAATTTGTCGCTGTTGTTTCTGCTGAAGAGGTTAATAATTTCTTCTTCGCCTCAGCAGCAAATGTAAATTCGGGGAAAAAAGGAATACGTCGTATTTTGAGTAAAACTAAGTGTAAAACCAGAATGCTACTCATTGCTGTTGTAAAAGGCGACAGAGTGGGAAAGGAAGAAAGAAAGAGAAATAATGTTGGTCGTGGCTGTCGGCTGATGTTTGAAGAGGTTGCGGTGAAAGGATGAAAGTTGAAAAGTATCTTGTTCAATCTGCCCGCGTGTCAACATCTCAGCCGTGTCTCTCTCCCTCTCTGTGACCTCTGCAGCGTTGAATCAAAGAATTTATGTCCGTCATATCAGCTCCAAATCACAGTCCGTGTCTTTTAGTGGTAGTTATTTCTACTGGTCAATATATAAAATTTCATTTTATCATTTAATACCGAAAACATGCGTCAAGTCATGATGCGCAGAGACGCGTTTTCGCATTCTGTCTTGGGTCGTTGAGCAGTCAACATCTGGTTTAATGTAAGAAAAAACATGACAATGTCCACCTACATTATTAAATCCAGTGCACCCAGGATCTATATCTACAGACAGAGTAACCCGAAAGTCTTGTCACCCCACTACCAAAAAGTAATCTTGCAGTGAAGTCATGTTGCAAATCCTCCATGCTCTTGCCAGAATGCACACGATCATGTGTCTATACACTTGCAAGCAGTCTCTCTTCCAAACTATAGGAGCTTGTGTCAGCCATCTGAAATAGAAAATTATATTAGGTAGAGGTAACAAAACTTTCGGGCCATACTGTACATTATCAAATATAGTGCAAACCAGGCCTATGTCTACATTTTTCAGTCTATTGTAAACTGAATCTATGTCTACATTTTTCAGTCTATTGTAAACTGAATCTATGTCTACATTTATTGCATCTAGTGTAAACTGAATCTATGTCTACATTTATTGCATCTAGTGTAAACTAGGTCTATGTCTCCATTTCCTGTTTACTGTAACCTGGACATGTGTCTGTTTTTACACTACTTTATCATCTTTGGAATTGTCTACTTGTTTTTAAGTCTAGTGCAAAACTAATTTTACTTTTCTGATGATTCATTAAACTTTGTTTTACAAGACTTATCTTTGAAATCAAATAACCCAGTAAAGTTTTAAATGTTGTCTAAACCAAAGTTTTTAATTCCCCTTGAATTAGTCTTGAACAGTGGGACAACAACCTGGCCCCTTAAAAATTCACTTGCTATTAAAACTGCCACATCATCACTTGATGAGGTTTTTGCCCTTTGATTCACAAGAGAATAAACAAATCATAAGATAAATTCAATATATTTTGGGAGAATATATATTTAATATATCTATTTGTGTATTAATGACTTGTGTTTTTTCTTTGTTTGGTCAGGATGGATGAGAACGCATCAAATGAAGCAGTTTTAAGACGACTTCACTTGAACAGTGACAGTTCTGACACTACCCCTGATGACAATACCAGTTCTCTTTCTGTGACTTGTGATTCTGGAAGCAGTTCTATTCCACTAAATGGCTGCAACACTGGAATATCTAACAACAGCACAATGGAATGTGAAGGCCCTGGTTTACCTTACTCTTCTTCATCTTCTTTACCCTTGCTGACAGAAAAAAAAACCAAGGATGAAATGGTCAGAGAAATGCTTGAAAGACTTTCACAGTCTTCTGCTCACTTCAAGCATCAGCAAAGAAACGAGCCTGATCTTATGCCTGAAGAGAAAGTCGAGATTGCACGTTCGGTCTTTGAGAAAAGCCCAGCTTTATTTTTGTCACGGTTCAAGAAGCATCTTACATGTGATGACGTTGCTTGCTTTGAGGAGTACATTGGTGACTATGAAATTGACTTTCATCTAAAGGAGATCCTTCGAATAAACAGTTTGTCATACAAGCGTAACAAAGTGAAAAATCGTCGCTACAAAGCACTCCTGCAGATGATGTCCATTGGTGATGAATATTTCACAGAGGAAGCAATGAAGGCTCGGGATCCCCTTCTTTATGAAGAGATGATTGGACAATACCTCACCAAGGAAGAGAGGTGCTTGAAAGCAGAAGATGCAATGTCGAAGGACAAATTTGTACTTTCAAACTTTTTAATGAAGCATATTGAACAAATTCAAGAGAACAATCTCTATTACAACCTCAAGGATAAAGCGGTAACTCTAAAATCACTATTTCAGTTTCAAATAAACAGTGAAATATTGGCAAAATTTAACACCCATATCTAAAAAATACAGCCTGTCAAAAGTACATTTTTTTTTCTTGAAACAGCTATGTATACTCCCTCGGTAACTTTTATTGTTTCAAAAAGTTATTTTTAGGATATTAATAAGGCCCCCAAACATATGAAATTAGATTTATGCATTTTCTTTTTTTCTAAAGAAAAGGTTACTGAGTGTAAGAGAATACGAAAAAAGAGAAACATTGCTAAGGACTGAGAACAATAGAAGAGTAATCAAGAAGATAGTATATAGTGATTGATATTGCATTTACATTTTTGAAGATCAAAGTTGGCTGAAAAGCATGGAGCTGGAAGAGAATTCCACAAGTGAGAAGTACAAGAAAAGAAACTGTTAGCATAGAACTTTACATTTAGTACAATTCAACTATAAATTGATTAGACCTTTCCGCCAATCTAGTACTGCACTTAAATTCATAAAGTCTAAGTACCATAGAGAATAGTTCATCAGAACAATTACCATGAAAGTATTTATAGAAAATGCCCAGAGAAGCTACATTATGGCAGTGGGAAAGTGGCTGAAGCTGAGATATCAGGTCAGGACTAACAATATTGCTGATTCTTCTTTGGATTTTATCAAGAGTCCCTAAATATATAACAGGAGCACTGGACCACTTGTGGCAGCAGTATTCAAAGAAAGAATGAATGGTAGACTTATAAATATGTAAAATATATTGAGTGCTTTTATTCTTTACTAAATGTACTAACATGATGTGGCCATGAGTAGTGTGCAGACATACCTGTCGAAGCTAGTTACATCCAGGTTTTCTCCATTAGCAGCAGAACAGCTTGGCATGTCCAGATACAAGCCTCTCTGCAACCTGTCATGGTAGGGGTTTTAGTCAACTGTTTCATGTACGTCAATAGAAGCAACAGAAAAACCAGTGCTTGGCAAGACTCACTTTATCATCGTCAGAGAATCAGTATTTTGTGAAGAGGTTCCCTTGGTGTATACTGTGGTTTCTGATGCTACGGCTGCACTAGTCATTACATGGTTCTATTTTGTTTCCTCCCGTCTCTTTCCCTTCTGTGTTTGTCACCTCCCCCGAATTCTTAGGAGAAGAATTGGTTAAGGGTTTCTCCCCAACTTCAATACATCCAACAACAAACTACTTCCATAAATTAAAATAACTTTTTAAAACAATAAAAATTATCAAGGAAGTATACAGTAATAGCCATTTCATGAAAAAAAATGTCTTTTGACGCAATTTTCTGGGGGAGTAAGTTTGTTAAACTTTGCCAAAATACTTTTATAAAATTCATATAATTATTTACATTCAGGTTAATGTCCTCATCTTTGCTCTTGTTATTACAATGTTTTGACCATTGTGTCCTCCAGCCTTTATCAGGTGCTGATCATGTTTTGGAATATCTCATTTTGTTCTTCCTTAGTATTGCTCAGTGACACAGTGATTGAACTCAATAATTGAGCAGGGCTAATATAGAACAAGACGTGATATCCCTAAACATGGGAAACAGGACAAGAATAATTGTGGTGAATGTGTCAGTACAGACACAAAAGAAGCCCTGAGTAG
Source organism: Acanthosepion lycidas (assembly GCA_963932145.1). Classification (NCBI taxonomy): domain Eukaryota; kingdom Metazoa; phylum Mollusca; class Cephalopoda; order Sepiida; family Sepiidae; genus Acanthosepion; species Acanthosepion lycidas. Next base: position 49,018,772 of record OZ010597.1, on the reverse strand, counting down.
CAGGCAGGCATGTTTGTCAAAGCTAGTCACATCCAGGTTTTCCTTGCTAGCAAATTATAAGGTAGGATGATAACTTGTTAAAAAAATATCAAAGAGCAAGCAAATATCCTGGCATTAAAAAAGGAGAGTTAGTTAAATTCATTTTGTGATATTCTATGAATACCAGTGTCCCATAATAGTTGTGACATTTTGTGTATGAAAAGTGTATGCAAATATGGCAACTATTTTGGGACAGAATTTTTAATACTACAAAACACAAGATCTTACAGAATTACTACCTCTGTCCCATAATAGTTGTAACATTTTGTGTATGAAAAGTGTATGCAAATATAGCAACTATTTTGGGACAGAAGTTGTAATTCTATGAAACATAAGAATTACTACCTCTCATGATAGTTGTTACATTTGCACACGTATTTCATACACAAAATATAACTATTCTGGGACAGAAGTAGTAACAAATATGAAAATATACAAAATTTTCTTTCAATAATTGCAATTTCAGATTTATCAATTATAATCTAAATGAAATATTGATGTGCTTTTTGTTTACTTTTAATGCCAGATTTTGATTTGAATTACAAATATAAAGAACGGAAATTATATAAAATGTTGCGACTATGAATATCTGAAGCAGTTTTTAATTTGTTGATTAACCTGGTGCTAAAATTTGCATGCATTATGTTCTACCTCATCTGTAACCCACACTTTCTATTTACACTCTTTTCTCCTTAACTCTGTTAGCTTTATTGGGTAATACAGACCTTACAGATCATCCAGTTTTCATTTCCTTCCTCAATTGGGGCCGGTGTCTAATGATTGATATTCCTTGAAAAAATTCTGTTTTTTTAAAAGTGGTGGTTTGTTTATAACACCTATAGAGTGTAAAATTGATCTCTGACTTTTTGTAGACCTATCTAGACTGGGGAAAATAGACATTTTCTTTTTAATTTTCTTTTTCACAAAATGAGTTTTTAATTAAAGAACGAACGGATATACTGTATTTAGCTGCTTAAGACCCTCCAATGCATTAGACGTCCCCACCCAGATTTTTGAAAGAAGAAATCAGAAAAAAGTTTTTTTTCTTTGTGCTTCATAAGCATCCTCACTATCTCCAATTTTACCCACTGAATAGCATATTTCATCATGACAAATTCATCACAGATTGAGAAGTAGTACCAAATTTATAGTAATTATTTAGAATGTAATAATTAGAAGAGAAGTTAACTCCTGTCACCAACCTTCGATTTATAGGATATAGAATGGGTTTTTGGAGATATTTTATAGGGATAAAAATGTGTCTTATAAAAATACAGTATACATTTTTAATTAAAGAACAAAAATTCACATGAATTACTAAAATTATATATTCATTTATTCTTCATTTAAGATGATTTATTATTATCCCTTAGTGTTTGTGCATGTGTTCCCTAGCCCCAATACTCTTGCCTAAAGTTTATAAAAACGTTTGAAAAATTCCGAAAATTAAAAAAGAAAATGCAGATATCAATGACCAAAGCATAATTTCAAAATTGACATTTGTAAAACACAGCAAAAAAAAACCTCTTACAATCTAAAATGTTTTCTGGCTTTAAACTACCTGTGAATGTTTGATAACCCATAGAAAACAATCAACGCACATCTCTCTTAATCTGGAGAGGTTGGAAGCCTTTCCACTAATCTGATGTCTTTGGAACTTATTTTGGTAAGGTGAGCAATAGTCAGCTTTGCAGAATGTGAAGGAGCATTATTTTGCATGAATAGACTCTTTAGCAAAATCAATAGTTGAAGGTTATAGAATGTCAAGGAAGTAATATAAATATGTAAATAATTTATTCAGCTGTATGGGATAGTGTGTTAAGCTAATATATATTTCTGTGGCCACTATCTTTTGCATACCTTTAGAGATAGGAATTTATGTTGCACTTGGTATGATAAAACCTGACATTCCCCCCTCACCTACTCTGAACAAGTTATCAGAATTTTAATAACGATAGACATTTATAAGCTGAAATACCGAATATAGAGAGAGCTTATATAAATATATAGGCGGCACAGGGGAGTAATGGATTTCATCTCAGATTGGAGAGCTGAGTTTGAATTCCAGTCCAGTTTATTACATTCACTTATGTGCTAATCCCCCCAGCTATGGTTAAATAGCAGGGCAGATTGGGTTCTCTAGCCTTGGGTGCAACCAATCTAGGAGAAAAAACTCTGAATTCAAAACTGTAACTCTGGTGAAGTACATACTATGCAGCTAAGTAAGGTATCATTCGCATTGATTCGATGATTCCAACTTCAGTTGACTCCTCTTATAAATATATATATTCTGAAAATTTTACCAACTTTAGTTGGGTAATTACAGTTTTCTGATGAAATATTTACTTGAGTAATAAAATCTGACATTTAGATTGAAAATTCAGATTTTTTTAAGCTCAGTATTAACTGAAAAAAAATAATTTGACATTTAAATTCTAGGTGCAGGAAGATGGCAGCAATTATTAAACCAAAGGGTTTTCCCTTCTCTTTGGTTTAATAATTGCTGCAATCTTCCTCTACTTAGAATTTAAATGTCAAAAATATAATATATATATATATATATAAGTGAACATTGAAGTCAACACTCAGAGGCGACAGGCTGTTTCATGCTAGACGCAATCATCAGGCCACCTGACGATTGCATCTAGCATGAAACAGCCTGTCACCTCTGAGTGTTGACTTCAATGTTTACTTTTATATTTACAAGGGTTAATGTTTACTTTTATATTTATAAGGGTCCATTGATTATATTTTATTTCCTAAAGGAAATAAATATAATCAATAAACCCTTATTGGTTGTCTGTTTTTTTAATTAATATTTACTCTGGTTTGACATTGAACTTTCTGCATTACATCCTCCTTGGGATTATCCATACAGATTACCAAACATTTCATTACCTAACTCAATAGTTTTATATATATATATATATATATATATATATATATATATATAAAACTACATAGAAAAAAAAATTGTCCAGTTAAGAGCACAGGGGTCCCTCAGGGTTCTATTCATGCTCCTATGGTGTTTCCTATCTTCATCAACAATCTTCCTGATGTCATCAGTTCCCAACTGGGTATTTATGCTGATGACGTAACTATCCAAACTTGTCTTAATATTAAGTCTGACAAAGTAAAACTGCCAGCTGCTCTTGAAAATTACCTCTAGTCAGTTGTTAACTGGGGCAAGGAACAGCTTGTAAATTTGAATGCCTCCAAATCAAAACTGCTATCTTTTAATCACCCTAGAGAACCTTTTTCTCCTTCCATCAGCATGGCTAATGCTAACCTCAGAGAGCAACTCATTATGCCTTCTTGATCTTACATTTTACACTTACATGAAGTCAAGTGATTATATTGAATTAACTCCTAGGTCTGCTGCTAGAAAAGTCAGTTCATTAAGTTAAGCAACATTGAGCATGGTAACTATGTAGATGGGTGACCACTTGGGGATACCAGCTTCTGTAATCTTGGGTGTACAGGTGTTGCAATAAATAATGGTTCAGAATTGTTAATCAGAGAGCTGAGTTTCAATTTCAGTTGGTTTTTTTTTATTCGCTTACATGCAAATACCCTTGAGAAAGATATGAATCCACCTCTTTCCACCAGCTATGGATTAATTAGTAAGACTTGTATCACTAAATCATTATCCCCCCCAATTTTTACAATCTAAAAATATCTTATGGCCTTAAATAACCTGCAAAGAGTTAAGCTGTAGAACAGAAATCAATCAATCAAAAAAAAAGTTGGTTCAATGTGTCATGCTTTTCTCATCAGAATCCATCTTGCACTTTTCTGAATCTACCATTCATCTGTGCATTGAATATTGTTGCCATATCTGGTCAAGTGCTCTGGCTGTATATCTTGAGTTTCTTGACAAAATCCAAAGAAGGTTCTATTAGGTTGGTGCAAAAATAATTTCGTTTTCTCACATGGTAACATATGTTAGAAAACGAAATTATTTTTGCACCAACCTAATATAATATTATCAGTCCTGACCTGGCACCTCAACTTCCATCATTTTCACACAGCTCTCCTCCTTGGTGCACCGGCTGCATAAATTTAAAGTGTTCTACTAGATTGGCAACCAGTTGTCATTGTTTTACTGTTGAAATAGCTAGATGTAACCGTAAGTTCTATTCTAATAGTTTCTTTTCTCACCTGTGGACCTCACTTTTCCATTTTCTTGCTTCCCAACCACCTACAATCTTCAAAAATTTAAATGCAACATCAATTGCCATCTGAAATCTGTTCTCTTATTTTTCTTGCTCCTTAATAAATTCTCTCTCATTTCCAGTAACTCCTTGCATCTTAGTGGTATTATTGCCTTGCTTGGGGTGAAATGATTAAAAAAAAAAAAAAACAAAAAAAAAAAAACGGAATCTTTATGTACTGACTTGACAGGGGAAGTAACTCATTAGCACTTTTGAATTTAACTGCTTAACTTAGAATTTAGATTGCCTCCCTTGGAGTTTATTATTATTATTTTGGGCTTGGCGAAAGTAATTTTTTTTATTTTTTTTTATTTTTGTTTCACCCCCAAGCAATGTTACTAGACCGCAGGGGGTTACAGGATTTTAGAGTAAGTGGCCATTGCTAAATGTAAGTAGTAGAACTACACAACAGAATTCACAAAGTTTACAATGACAAGAAAAAGAAAAGAACAGGGCAAAAATAATAGAAAGCAAACAAACAATGATATGCAGGGCAAATTAACGGTAATAAGGTAAAGCAACAATAATATGTTGAAAATTTCACAAACTAAAAATTGGTGTTGATGTACAAGAGCAAATTCAGATAAACAAATGTAGCATTATGACTTCAAGACAGACTGGGACTGAGTCAGATGAGACTGAGAAGTGGCATATGTTATCAAGTAGGAAGGAATCCCAGCATGCATTTGTGTTGTTTTGCCTATAAATTGGGAAGGGAAAAGTGTTTTGCAGTCATTCTACTATAGGATTGCAACCAACAGGGAGAGAAAGAGAATAAGAAGACAGTAGAGAGGATTGAGAAAAGAACAAAAAAAAATGAACAGAGTTCAAGAAGATAGTAACTGATGGTGATTTAAATCTTTGAAGGTTGTAGTTATCAGGGAAGCAAGAAATCAGAAAGGAGATTCACAGGTGCAAGAAAAGAAAAACTGTTAGAGTAGAAAAAAATTATTTCTTTAATCATCATTTTGTTATAACTAATGTTTAAAGGGCAGTCAGAAAAACGAAAAATTCTTAAATTTGCAATGAAGTTAACTTAATTTGCAGTTGCTTTTCATTCAACAATGTAAAAAACAAAAACTCTGTCATTGTTGATTTCATTTGAATGTTTTTGTATTGCTATTAGGAAGAATGCTATGAAGAAATGGATTCTGATACAGAAGAGGAAATTGGTAAGTTTTTGTTTTTAAATTTTTATAATGACTTTTATAAGAAAGTTACTACTCAAAGTTTTGTAATTCTCTAAGAACTATAGATGGAATTAATGAACAAAGAATTTCTCATATAAAGTTGGATCTTTAATTGGAATATACATCAATAATTAACACCTGAACTCTGGTTAAAAACAAATTATTATTAAAACTTGTATTAGAAAAATAATAACTTTATTTTATGATTTATTACTTTGGCATTTCTTCATTGATAAAACATCTGTAGGTATGCATTTAGTGTGTCTTTTAAGACAAGCATTATCAACTAGTATCACACAATTAAAATACATATTTGATTAAAACTTTTGTGCTTTATATGTAAAATCCTTATGACTTGCTGACATCTTTAAATGGTGTCAGCAATGCTCAAATTGTGCTTTTGATATTGAGTGTATCCCTTTGAGAGTGGTTCTTAACATGTGGATACATAAGGCAAATTTTGGGGATTACAAGATGAAAAAAATGAATTCTGAAGTAAAATAACAAGAAAACTTTTGAGCATCACAGATGCAAAACATTTCCAAAATTCAACAAAAAAAAAGAAGCCTTTGAAAATTGAAGTAGTTTTTTCCTTTGAAATTATATTTCTTTTTTGCAAGGAATTTTCATCCCCATTTCATAGAAAAATAAAATTCAGAAATCAGCTGATTTTGATATCTGGATCACACTCAAAATGAAAATGCTATGCATTCCAAAGTTGAGAAAAAGAAACAGTGGTCAGTGCATTAGTTTTATTAGTAAAAATATTTATTAAAACTTTTTTATTTTGACAATTGATAAAATTTTTGGTATTTCTACTTTTCAATATCAGTCAGTTTTGATTTTTTTTTTTATTATTTAATTTTTTTAGCCTTATGATCAAGGTGTGTGAAAAAGATTTTTTTTAAACCTCAAAAGGGTGCAGGAAAGATTTTAAAGTTCCAAAGGCATAGGAGAAAAGATTTTGAAATCAGAAGAGATCGAGGTTCCAGTAAGGAAAGGAAAATAAGACGACTGTCGACTTCAGAAAACACAAAAACCCGCTCGACCATGGAAAAAGGGTGAAAAAATGTTAAAAAGAGATTTTTATTTATGAAGTTGTTAATCACATCCAAATAAGAATTTGAAAAAAAAACAAATGGACAATGAGTCAGCAAATTATCTCCTTCAGTCACTTTCTCAAGATTAATAAATTGAATGGTTCTGATCTCATGGTTAGTTATGGAAGACGACTAAAAGGCTTACAGCCATGTCACATTGAAACACTGGTTCTTGTATGATAACTGAAATTAAGCAATGTCAAGCCTGGTCAGTACCTAGATGGGTGACCAAATACTAGGTGCTGTAAACTCGGGTGTGTGGGTGCTGTATCATGTTGAAACAACACAGGTTTTCATACAATCACCGAAGTTAAGCAACATTGAGCCTGGTAAATACCTAGATGGGTGACCAGTTGGGTAAAACAGGTGCTGTAAGCTTGGATGTGCAGGTGTTGTAATAAATAAAGGCTTGGAATTGGAGAGCCAAGTTTTAATTCCACTCATATTCACTTATACACAAATACCCTTGCGAAAGGTAGGAATCTTCTCTCTCCAACTATGGGTTAATTAGTAGAACTTGTATCAGTAAAAATCATTATTATCTCCAAAACATTCTCACAATCTAAAAATATTTTATGATAAGCCATAAAAACAAATGAAGACAATTTAACATGAAATTACTTGACGAGATGCCCAAGAATAGTGAACTTGCATACAGACATATCATGTTGAAACAGGTTCTTGTACACTCATCAAAGTTAAGCATTGTCAAGCCTAGTCAGTACCTAGATGGGTAACTGCTTAGGAATAACAGGTACTGTAAGCTTGGATGTGTGGATGGTGTAATGGATAATGTCTTGGAATTGGAAATCGGAGAGCCAAGTTCTAATTTCCAGTCAGGTTCAGGTTTTTGTTGAACATTTCTCAATAAAAAATAAATACAATTAATCATAAAGAGTGAAAATTCTTTTTTTGTTTTGTATTTGTAGAATCAGATGATGATAATTCAAATATCACAAAAGCCGAGAAGAAACATTTCCAGGTGGAGTTCCTGCAAATTATGCAAGAGAGATTCCTTGATGGAAAAGACACTGATTATGACTACAGGTATGTTTAACATTTGTCAATACATTGAGATAATCATGTCTTTTTATGGGAAAAGTAACAATCTGTAGTTCCCCACCCCTCAAGCTATGGGTAAAATAGCAGGACAGACTCTATAGCCTTGGTTGGCAACTAGTCAATGAGAAGGAAAACTTTGAATTCAAACCAGCCTGGAGAGAGTTGGTCTCCATCAGGCTGTTGCTATAGCTGCAGTACATGTGCTCCTATGACTCTAATGGATTATGGGACTTGTGATCCTATGATACAGTTTATACAAAAATCATCATCATTGATTAATAGAGGCTCCTTGTGGAGCTTGCCCTGTTGGCAAGGCTTAAAATATGCCAATTGTATCCTCTGCCTTATTAACCCTACTATAAACCAGACATATATCTACCTTTTTAACTCGAGTATAACCTGAATCAATGTCTATTTATTGTGAAATCTATCCTAAAAAGACTTCTACTCAACATTAAATGGCCCAGCAAGTGTTGATATCTCTATAAATTCTAATTTGAGAATAGCCTTTGTCATTGCATGAATTATTTGGACAACTGAACCCATTTTTTGTGATATTTATATTTTTCCAAAAACATTTCAGCCAATCTATTTTCCAACCTTCTTCAGATGTATCAGGTCATCCCATAAGTTCTGTCTGAATTTTAACTTTTTGTTAAAATGAACAAAATTTAAAGAGTATTTTATAATGTCTAATGGAGCTGAACATTATTTTTATGTTTAGATTCATTTAAACTGATCAAATTTTATTTCAGAGAACAATAAAATTAAATTTTGTTTGATTAAAAGCCTGCTAACATGAATCATTTGAGGCACATAATGCTTTATGAGTTCAAGAAAAGAAAGTCAGCAGCTGAAGCGGCTAGAAACATTCACTCAGTTTATGCAGAGGAATGTGTGAATGAAAGAACTTGCAGAAGATGGTTTGCAAAATTCAGAGGTGGAGATTTCACCCTTGAAGATGAAGATTGAACCGGACGTCCAGTTGAGTTTGATGAAAAGCTTCTTGAAGTAGCTCTTGAAGAAAATCCTGCTTCATCAGTTGAGGAATTGGCAGTGGTTCTCAGTTCAAACCATACAACTGTTTATCATCTTCAACAACTTGGAAAAGTTCCTAAACTTGGAAAATGGGTGCCTCATGAATTGTCTGAAAACAACCTCAAATCCCGAGTTGACATCTGCTCTCCTCTCCATTCTCGCCAACTTGTTTCACCTTTTTTGGATAGACTTGTGACGAAAAATGGATCTTTTATCGAAATGTTAAGCGTCGTAGACAGTGGCTTGGTAAAGGGGAAGCACCCCAGCCACAGCGAGAAGGGAACTTCATAGGCAAAAGGTTCTTCTTTCAATCTGGTGGGATCACCAAGGAATAATCCACTTTGAATTCTTACCACCCAATGCAACAATTAATGCTCAAATATACTGTCAGCAATTAGAGCGTTTGAACCAAGCTTTGAGGAAAAAAGACCTGCTCTAGTGAATCGAAAAAGGTTGGTGTTTCATCAGGACAATGCACGACCCCACACAGCAAGAATCACGTCACAAAAGATCGAAGAACTTGGTTGGGAGAAAATTCCTCATCCACCTTATTCTCCTGATCTTGCTCCTTCAGACTACCATTTGTTTTATAGCTTACAGAATCATTTGGAAGAAACAGCTTTTGTAACACAGGAAGAGGTTAAAACTGACATTTGTGAGTTCTTTGAATCAAAGCCAAAAGAATTTTACAGTAATTGAATTAGTAAGCTTGTTAATAGATGGAAGGAAGTCATAGATAATCAGGGAAAAAACATTCTTGATTGAATCTGTAATTAAATGTAACATTTGGTCACTTGTTTTCTTTATTCAAAATTTGGACAGAACTTATGGGATGACCTGATATATTCAGGATGAAAGGCATCATCTGTAATTTTGAAAAATAGTAGTAATATGGAATTTTTATTAGATAAAGCATTGTCAAGCATTATTCATTTTTTACTAAGATTTCTTTCATTTTCATTTTAGTTACTTTTCATTGTCAGTAAACAGTGCAGATTAAAAATAAAGAATAAGCTCTTAGCTTGACAGACTTACATCTCTTTTACTTCAAAAATACCTTTCTATCTACCACTTCAGTGAAAAGAGCAACTCAATTGGCAAAAGTTAAAATCTAACCATTTAAAGCCTATATTTTCGCCCCAATTATTTGGTGTCATGTTATTGTTTTTACATATATTCTATATTAAGCGAATATTTTATAAGATGAAACATTATTACTATTAATCTAAAATTAATGGTTAACAATTCAGGATAATATCACTTACAAATAGAGAAGTTCTACTAAAATGTAAATCCATTGAAAGTAAATATGGCAGAAAGATATCTCACTGAAATTATTGTTTTATTTTTGTTTTTCAGTTCTATCGATAACAATGATAATTATGATGATCTTGATGAGGAAGGTAAAGATGAAGAAGAAAAATATTTTGATGACGAAGAACCCGAGTTCATCTATGATGCACACATCACTTAACATTTAAACATTCAACCAGAACTGGATTGTTGCTTTTATGCAATACTTCACGTATAAACTCTACCCATTTCTGAATTTTAATCCTAAATTGCTGCAGAAGACTTTCACAAGTCAGTCATCTGGTTCTCTCACTTTGATGCCAACCTGACAATGATTATCTCGAATAGATGTTAATGTTGATTACAAGCCATCGTAAAATTCATTAGAGCAATGAGCTGTAACATATTTTCTGATTTAATTCATATGAGAAATCGTTCATGTCTGCATCCTGTTCTCCCAGAGGAGGAGGTACAGCACACACACGTCTATACTATAGGATCTTACCATCTGCAAAATCAACCAATCAGCAAAAGCCTTCGTTTTCAAATCTTTTATTAAACTAAAACTAATGTGTAAACTGTATTTCACTGGAGTAAGATATAAACAAAACAGCATAGACATCAGCCTTTAATAAAAATAATATGAAAATTATTAAAGAAAATAATGAAAGGGGAAAAGATCCCCTTTCCCCATTAATACTCACTGTTCCATTTTGGGAATTGTGGGCACAAATGGATTATAGATAGAAACCTATTATCCTTTCAGGACCTATTATTTTTATATTTATAGTCAATATTAGTTTGTTTTTTTAGAAACTTTTAATCAATACTGAACCTTTTCCTTTTTAATATATTCAATATTGGATTTTTTTAATTAATTATAATTAATACTGAACTTTTGTTAAATATGATTAATTTTGTTTTATAGTCAATATTGGATTTTTTTAGAAACCTTTATTTAATACTAGACTTTTTTCTTTCTTTAAATATAATCATTATTGGATATTTTTTGTAAACCTATAATCAATATTAGGTTTTATGGCAGGCATTAATAGGTTAATAAAAAAAGGAAATTAATTACCAAAATATTTTTGCTTCATTCATTTCATTTATACTGTTGGTTTGATAAATTAAATATATTTCTGGATGAGGAGGACTTTCATCCCCTTTGTTATCAAGTGGGCTTAAGGTATAAAATCTTTGGACATACTTAGATATCTGGTTTGCTGTTCTCTGAAGATTTCACCATCTGCAGAGACTTTGTTTATAAACAGAGAATGCAGTACTACTGTTGAGTGGTTAAGTTGAATTGTTTATATAACAAGATCATTTTAGTTCCATTTTACTGTATATAGATTTGATTTTTCAAATTTTCTAAATATCAAGAAACATTCTACAAATTCACAATTTGATACGTTAAAAGTTTTCAAAAGTTGGGATACCCAAGTGATTATGATTGAATTTTAAATCTGTTTTGTTTCTTTTTTCCACTGTTAGCAAATTGCTAATTTTATGTATATTTGCTAGATTTTTTTGAAGTTGCAAGAAATAAATATTAATGAAAATGCATTTTAATAAGAAAGAAAAAAATTTTTTCTATTGTTCTATTTCCATGTTTTGTTCATTTTTTTTTTCTTTGTAAACATTTTCCACTTTTATTAAAATTCATCTTGACATCTGCTTTTTTTTTTATGATCTTGAAAAGATAAATTTGGAGACAGAGAAATGTGAGTGAATCTTTAATATGATACATTGTAAATCTTCTTTTTCTTTTCTTTTTTCATGAAACAAATTTTTTTTCTATAGAATTTGGCATCAGGAATTTCATTCTTTCCATGAAAGAGCAGAGTTCAAGAATAATAATTGTAAAAATGCATTTAAAGATTTACATTTAAACAACTTTGTAAAGATAAAATAAATGTTAAACTGAAGATGCAATTCTTTTAATGCCTTGTGAAAAAATTTTAAGTTTTATTTTTTTTTTTTTTTTTTTTTACAAGATGATGTTATTAAATGCTTAATTCATTGTCAGAGGTCATGAAGTGGATATCACAAAATTAAGGGCTTCTGAAGAGTAGAAACAGTCATGGATTTGGCTTGTGGGTACAGGGAAAATATCTTGCAAAAAAAAAAAAAAAAAAGTAATTTTGAAAAGGAGTGATACAGAAATCTAAAGGTGCATAGGAATAGTAAAAATGCCTTCCAGAAACCAAGCAAAGTATTAAGACAGAGGAAAATGCCCTTAGAAATAATAAAAAAGAGTACTGAACTGCTATATATCTAATTTTCTATATAGCAGTGAATGGTGAATATTTCACAGATAATCACATTCTGACACTGTCAAAGGTGTGACCTAAAAATCTGGTGAATTTGAAAAATTAAGGAACTTACCCTAATGCCTAGTTTCACCTGTCACCTTCAAACTTGTACTCTTGTGAGTCAATAAGGTTGACTGCTCACAAAAGGTTAAGGCCAAAATTCACACTACATTCAAATTCCTTAGCTTTTGTATAGTATCAAAGAGAAACACAGAGATATAACAAAGAAGACATTATAATCATAATTCATCATTGTCATATCATCTGTCTTTTCTACCGACTTTTTCCACACTACCTAATCCAGGGACTGAACTCATGACTAGATGGTAACTCAATCTACTTAATTCTGTTATCTACTAGGTCATGTACCCAACAAGACAATTCCATAATGGAAACTTGCAGCCTTAACTCTTGAGCATTCAACACTCAAACCCGCCCTGTAAATATTAGCTCTCAAAGTCACATTATTTGCATGACTTTGTGTGTTTTTTGCATTGATGTTGTCATATATAGCTAAACATTCAGAGCCAATCTTTATGGGGTAGGTTTTGGTGTGTTGAATGTTCAAGGGTTAAACCTAATATCACTTGTCTGCCTCTTCAATTAAACCAGAGAAAAAGACTTTTACTCTAAATCTGTAATGTGACAAGATGAAGGAATTGTTGACCTTTAACCTGATGTACTTTCTTTCTTAACCTTAGAATAATATACCTTGGTCATAAAGACTCTTACATATTCCTGTTTTACTTTTTTAAAATTTTAAGCATTGTCCAACAATTTTGGTTTCATTATCTAGCAGAGAATGTATAGAAACTTAAAATTTACCCAATGTATTTTACCCAAATTAAAGAAAATAAACTTTAACAGTGATGCACCATAGCACACCCAGGCTCGTTAGAAAGATTAGAAAATCATGTTCTAGAATTGAAGGCTTTTATATGGTCCTCATTTCTATGCTTGACCTTCTGAGGAAGTTATATGAGACTGGCATATGTGCACTATTCAGACAGTTTTATTTATTCCTCCATCGCCTTCCTGAATTCCAAAATAGTAATTTCAGGCCATAATGCAAAAATTCATACAAGACCTGCATATAAGATTATTTACACTGTATTCGGACTATTGTCCTCATCTTTGTTGTTTTTATCACAACGTTTCAGCTGTTGTGCCCTTTCACCTTCCTCAGGTGTATATCTGAGTAATCTACATGGAATTCCGAACTGAACCCTTTATATAATCTACAGGGGTAGACTCTTCTCATTCCACTGCTCATGTCTAGGTATATCATTTAGTTCTTATTTTTATTTAGTACTGTTCAGTTATTGCTCACTTGTTTCCACTGACCACAAGTACTCACTACCCAACCCAGGGATTGTGAGTTCAATCATTGATTAAATAAAGGGTTCATTTCAGAATTCCTTGTAGATTACCCAGATTGATATACACCTAATGAAGGCACAATGGCCGAAAAGTGATAAAAACAACAAAGATGAGAATAATACTCTAACTATAAATAGTGTAAATAATGATAACTCCTCATCCCAGAAATTCTGACTGCATGTAAGATGTTTGTATTATACAGTGGTTCTTTCAGATCAGTTATCGTTCTTGTTTTTATGATGATTTGGCTTATGCACTCTCTGAACTTCCTCCGGTGTTTTATTGCATTTTGCAACCTTTTAGAAATTTCAAATAGAAGCTTTTATTTTAGCCATGAGAGTTCATCTTTTTTTCTATGTTCAGTATTCTTCAAACCCTCAATTCTTCCAGATGGTATCATTTTAAATAAGGGATTAGAAAAACTCAGACTATTTCCATATATTAGTCAATGTTTTATTATTCGTAATTATTGTTCCTAATCTTGATGATAATTTATATTCCAAATTTGTGATCTAAATATATTGGCAGTATTTCTTTTGTTTTTTAATCATATCACCCCATTCAAAGCAGTAAAGCCACTAAGACACAAGGGGTTACTGAGTGTGGAAGAATTAGAAAACAGAAACATTACTAAGGAACGAGAACAATAGAAGAGTAATCAAGAAGACAGTAGATAATGATTGACATTGCATTTAGATTTTTGAAGATCAAAGTTGGCTAAAAAGTATGGAACTGGAAGAGATTTCCACAAGCGAGAAGTGTGAAAAAAAAAATATTAGCAAAAAACTTAGTTACATCTAGCAAATTCAACTGTGAATTGATAAGACCATGTTGCCAATCTAGCATCGCACTTAAATTCATAAAGTCTAGGTACCATAGCAAAGAGTTTATCCAAGCATTTACCATGAAAGTATTTATAGAAAAGGCACAAGGAAACTTCATTTTGAGGGTGAGAAAGTGACTGAAGCCAAAATGCTGGATCAGGACCAATAATATTGCTGATTCTTCTTTGGATTTTTATCAAGAATCTCTAGATATACAGCAGGTGCACTGGACCAGATGTGGCAACAATATTCAATATTTTGGCACTGCTGTGGTTAACTGGTCCACTCATAAAAAATATTTTTAAACAGATTGATAAAGATATTTTATTTATATTTTTTTTTACAAAGATTTATCGTAAGTAAATAAAGAATAAATTTGCCATTAGAGATAGATTGTGCTCCTGCTGTCCATGTAGCTTGTTTTTATTCAGTACTGCTCAGTTATTGGTCATTCTTTTTTTACTGAGTCCTGAGTCTGTACTACCCAACCCAGAGATTGAACTCACAATTAGTATGCCACCCAGGTACATGAGTGAATGAATGAATGAATGTTATACTTGTATTGAACTGTCGTATAGGTCATGACGGTGGTGGTGTTGGTGTTTTTTGTTTTTTTACATTATTTATGTGCTAATAAATACCAACTGCCTTAGCTGTGGTTTGAACCTTGTAATCTAGTTAACTATTCCCTTTCCCCAGCTCAGTGGATTACAGCATTTTCTCAAACCTGCTAAAGAAAATGGGCCAAAGCATCTGGTTCAATATATAGCCCAACTCTTCTCTGCTACCAGGAATACAGTATATATATACAGGTATAGTGTAAGATTTTCTGAGCAGTTTTTTTACTCAAAAATAGTGGGTCGCACTATACAATAATATATATTTTTGAAGAAGTTAAAAATCATGCATTTTCAGTGACTGTTGCACTATACACAGGTAAATTTTCTTCTGAAGTGGCTAGAATTCATGCCATTGGAAAGGCAATACCTCAGCGATGTAAACACTATGTATGTATCTCGACCTGTGCAACAACCTGCATTGTATACTGGTAATCCTGACGAAAAGGTTGTCATTGGAAAGGGAATACCTCATTGATGTAAATCCTTGTGAAACAAAGAGTAATCTAAATTTGAGATAGGGAGAACAATCTATTAACTTTTAATTTATATAAGGTGTTTGTTGATTTTAAGTAGCATAGTGGATGAGGTGTTGCTCTTCATGTAGTGACAAGATGGAAGAAACTTAGGCTATGTAGGAGGCAGGCTCAGGGTAAAGGAGCTACTGTAGTCAGGCATGGACATAAAACAAAAGTACAGAACCTTAATCTTTTTGTCAGATAATTTATGGTAAGTGGTTTTTCCTCACCATTTTGTGGTAGCTTTGTGCAAAAAAGAATGAAGACCATTTATATGCTATAAAATATGTCCAGGATGATGCCCAGTACTGTAATATTTGACTACCAGGGATGAGTTTAGCCTAAGATAGAGGCAGGTAAAAATTGCTTTGGCGAACCCCTTAAAAATGACGACACCTTGGCAATGACTAAGGGCACCATGGCAATTTTTTTTAGAATTTGCAAAATTTATATTTTTTATTTGTAAAAAGTAATATTAATGTAAAATCTTTTAAAAAATGATAAAAATAAACAAAAAGTTTTAAAATCAAATATTTTTATTGACAAATGACATAGATTATGATGACTAGAATTATTAGCAATGACTAGCAGTAGAGCCCGGCGTTGCCCGGGTATGTAACAGTAAGAGATAGATCAAGTATTGACCATCATAAAGACTGAAAAATAAAATTGACAAAGATTATTGTTTAAGGTTGACAGACACGCATGTCTTAATTAGTTTTATTTTTTTACGAATTGGTCAAACCCAAACTCAAACAAAAACATTGTTTTCAATCGTTATGAGTCTACCGATTGAATAGAATTTTATTATAAACAATTGCCTTGTAAATGGAATTTTTAAAGTATTCTGAATGTAAAAATAAAGAAAAAAGTGTGCAAGACAATAAGAAACACTACCTGCCAAAAAAAGTGAAGTTTTGTTGAAATCTGTTGAAAAATGTAGGAAATCCGATCCCATATATAAACGAACACACACACACACACACACACACAAACAACCTGGGTTTTATGATTAGTATAACCCGATATGAGTTGTCCCCCTTACATTCTCGCGACAGCGATGTCTCTTAATCGTGTTTTCAAATTGAATTCGCGCAAAAACAATTGTGTTTTTCCAATTTTTGGCGCTGTCAGAACCACCGCAAGGTAATTTTACGTAGTCCTGTGAAGTTTTGTTGAAATCGGTTGAAAAATGTAGGAAATCCGATCCAATATATAAACGAACAGACACACACACACACACACACACAACCTGGGTTTTTGTAATAAGTATGATACATTGCAGTGAAACATTTTCAAAAAAGAAATCAAATATTACATTATTATTAGGTTGGTGGAAAAATAATGTCGTTTTTTGACGTTCAACTTTATGTGAGAAAACGACATTATTTTTGCACCAACCTAATAGTATAGAATATGTTGTGGAAAGAACAAGATTGTTGTGTTACAATATAAAAATATCTTTTTCAACATAAAATCAAAATAACTATTGAAACAAAAAAAAAATATATGTACAGTAAATGTCAAAATGATCCTTTATTTCCCGACATGAATATTAATTAGTAATTTCTTTATAGATAAAAATATTTTAATGGCTAATTTTTGTTGCCTAGCATTCAGAAGAATTTCCTCTACTCAGGCAGTTTGTCAAAATCGAAAAACATTAATTTTCTATTATTTTAGATCGTGGCTTTTTGACATAGATATAGTTTTCTTTACTTTTTGAAAGACCAGTCTATTTCAGTATTGCTGTTTTAAAATGAAATGTATTATTACTATGTAATGCATGTGTATACATATAATGTTCATTTCATTTCCAGTAGACATAAATGTTGCAAGATTGAAATAAACTTGTAAACATTTGTTGAAATGCCTTTCATCTACTTCTTTTCTTTGAAAATATATCTGCATTGGGCTCTAGTCAAATTTTTTCTTGCAAAGTCCCCATGACCACCTTTAAAAAAAAATAACATTTCTTATTCTTAATTTAAAAAACAATTTTTTTTTTTAAGTTGAAGGCAAAAACTGCTGTAGACATAGTTTGTTTTTTAAGGGCACTGCGGCATTAAATATAGGCATTGCAGCATTTTGCTGTGGTGATGCAGTCTAAGCTAATGCCTGGACTACGGTAGGCCTACAAGTATTGCTCAGAAGCTATATGAAAAAATCAGTTTTTTTGGCAAAACCTTCAGGGGTTGCACAATACATGAAATAGGCTTATACACAAGTATATATGGTAGATATTGAACCAAATGGTTCAATCCATTTTTATTAGAAGGTTTGAGAAATCTGCTGCCTGTTTAATCTACTGAGTTGCAAGAAGGGAATAGTTAACTAGAACACAAGATTCAAATCACAACTAAGGCAGTTGCTATCCATTAGAACATATTCCCCCTTGTCTGAAAATCTATAAGCATGAATAGAATACAGTCACAGTGTTCAACTTTTCTGACACAAGAATTTCTAGCAGCCTGTCAGAATTTCTTTCTCTCTTTGTCAAAACTTCAGCAACATCTGTCTATATTTCTGACATGCAGTATTGTAACTATTTACACTGTTTGAACCGTTGTGCTCATCTACATCATCATATTCACAACATTTCAGCCATTGTATGTTCCAGCCTTCTTCATGTGATATATGTTGGAATTTTGAACTGTTCCCATATTGTATTCATGTCTATGCATGGCTGTCTTAGGAGAATTTTGTGGCGTAGCATATGTGCTGATTCCTTAAGTTTTCGTATTTTCCAGTGATTGATGTTCTGTGTCTATTATTTCAACCTTATCCCACAGAGGGTGGTGATTTCCCTTTTCCCTTTATATATGGTCAGCCACACCTGATTATTCTATTTCCTCTCCTGTTAAGGCTTTATGGCGTTCCTGCAGTTTTATCTTAAGTGGACCGCCTGCTTCTCCTTTATACTTCTTGCCATAGCTGCATGGCATGGTGTACACACAGTCCTTAATCATGTTCTCCTCTATGGAAAGTCTTAGTTGGTGGAGGTGTCTGCGAAGTGTTGAACCACTTTTGAAGGTCGTCCTGATGTTATATGGACTACAGTGGATGAAATAAATGATTCAGTTCAAAATTCTAATGTATATCACCTGTGTTTTATCTTTAACCATTCGTCGCCAACTGTCGCATTTGAATCCTCGTCGCCAACTGTTGTATCTTGTGTTTTCAAGATAACAGGGAAATAAATAAGGAAGTCAAACTCGTAGGTAAGTAACGAAATAGAAGGTTTACTACACAAAGGTATACTTAGCAAATGACCTAATGCTAACTCTGCTCAACTCCGCTTAACTCCACTTATTTACATAAATGGACGATTCCATTCGTTTATGTTCTATATGACAACCTGAAGAAGGCCAGAGTTACAATGGCCAAATTATCATGAATATGACAATAAAAATTAGAACAACAATCCAAACAATGTAAATAGTGTAAATAACACATCAGCAAGTTGAAATGTAGTCAGGACCCATTCTATGGACTGTATTTTTCCCTCGGCAATCATTCTCTGGATTTCAGCAATATTAATTCAAAGACATTTCTCATGGACTTGCTTTGTAGAGTGACTATTTTAATGCAGGGATTTGTTGCCTGTCTATATAGTAATAGGTATATTTACTTTATAATTGTCGCAGGATATCACTGTAATGAGGCTGCCAAGGTAAATGACTTCATCCACTGCATAATGCATTGAAAGTGCTTCAGCTGCCAAAATGCTAAACATCTCACATTTAATCTTGTTTAATATCCAAGATAGCGGGCTTCTCCTCTACTGTTGACCAGTAAGAAATATCATATGATCCTGTTCACTCAAAATCCCATCTGCCAGATGCATTACAGAAGATATCCATTTCATATTTTTTGAAGCTACCAAGGTTCAGAAAGCAAATATCCATTTTAGCTTGTTTAGCTTAGCAGAGTGTTTTGTTAATTTACACTTGGACTATTGTCCTCATCTCCATTGTTATCACAATGTTTCAGCCTTTACGCTCTCTGGCTTTCTTCAGGTATCTATTGCTCCAAGTAACCTTTAGGAATTTCAAACTGAACCCTTTATTTAATTTATGGGGTTAGATTATTCAGTCTAAGAATATCTTCTTATTTAGTACGGCTCAGTTATTGCTTGTCAAGTTTCCACTGAGACTAAGTCTTCAAATATTGTTCAACAGTTGATATGTTAAAAAGGAAGTGATAAAGCCTCCCCAAAAAAGAACTGTTCAATAAGTCATATTTACTGGCTTAATCAAGTTGTCTTTTATTTCCAAATTGGCAGGACTCAAGAGATTTTTCTGGCTGTTATTTTTTAACATTTCTACCTCAGCAAACATCTTTTAATAGCTACAAAATTTCAGAATTTCTTTGGTCAAAGATCCACATTTGGACACCAGTGTTTTCTCAGGGACAATGCCTGGCAAAGAGAAAAATAATAATTACGTGAAAGAAAAGAAAAATAAGCAACATTTAAATTGATTGATCATTACTTAGAGATCATTACTTAAAGAATGAAATTAAAAGTTTCTTTACTGTAAATACAACTGGCAAGGTTATTTACTCTCCCTCCCCATCCCCGGCAGTGGCAAGACATGATTTAAGGTCATTTTAATGTGCAGCTGCATTTGACCAATCCAAGAATTGCCTCTGTTATGCTGATTTCGATATTCCACCAACCCTCTGTATGTTAGTGCAGTGGGGGAGATGCTGCTGCAGAGTTGGAATCACCGGGACCAGGCATCTTCTCCGTTGTAAAAATGATGTGAACAGACACTACACATTGACCTTGGCCAAAAGTGGCACATGGTCAGTTTTGAAACTTAATTCTCTTGCTTGACCTTTTCACTGATATTCAAGTAAGATTTGATTTCTTTGTCATTTAATTATTTTTATTCTGTTTATTTTGTTTGTACGCTTTTTACGCTTTGCAAACAGAACCAGACGTAATGAGTATTGCTTAACCACAGAAGTATATTTTGCCAGAGGTTCTTGTGTCTTTATACTCTCTCTCTCTCTCTCTCTCTCTCTCTCTCTATATATATATATATATATATATATATATATATATATATATATATATATATATATAACTTTTTTCTTTCTTTCATTTTTTTAAATTCCCAGGCACTTTTTCTTTATAATATAAATTATTTTATTCGATTGATTTTTACATTAACTTTTGTTGAGTTATCATTTCACCCCAAGTAAGGCAAAAAGCCACTAAAATGCATGAAGTTTACTGAATGTGAGGGAATATGAGAAACAAGATATTATTAAAGAGAGGGAACAATAAAAGAACAGAAATTAAGAAGACAGAAGATAAGGATTATGTCAACATCTATTTATTTATTAGATTTGAAGTATTTACTTTGTTTAGAGATCAGTAAATATGTGACACTATGCATGGAACACATACACAGAAAGGGATGATTGTTTATATTTGGACCTATAAACATTTACTTATTTCAGGGAAATGTAAAATATTAGTTATTTACATTTGAGTCTAAGCACTTACTTAATTTAGAAGTAGGTGAATATTTGATTTTGCAAGCATTTACTTGGTTTAGGGATAGGTAAATATTTGTATTTATATTTGAGCTTATAAGCATTTACTTGTTTTTAATATAGGTGAATATTGTTTGTATTTGAGTCTGTAAGCATTTACTTCGTTCACGGATAGGCAAATGTTGGTCATTTATATTTGCGTCTGAGAGAAAATGATATATAAATTTTTATATAACAGAACAATGATAGGAAATGTCTGGACACAATTTTAATTTAAAAAATGCTACTTTAACTAAATGAGAGAGCAATTTACTAAGACAAAAATGTATAGAAAGTACTTTAATCGCTAGATCCTCCACAGTAAATTTGCATTCTAGTTCTTGTAGTATTTCACTATTCTTGGCAGATCTTCTATTATCTCAATGTGGGATACTTAGTCACAAAAGTGATAAAAAAACAAAAGAAACTAAATCAAATTGGCTAGACTATATACTCAAATACATATTTTAAAAAAATTATTTAAATTTTAAACTTCAATGTCTGCTCTCCTTCATGCACATGTGTAGTTACGTCAATGTAAACATCACTTTAGTCAGATTAAATCCTAAAGGACTGTCGGAGTTAGCTCCTCCTTGGCTCCTTAAACCGGAAGAGAACAAGTCATTTCGACCTTGACCTTTCGGTTGTGCTCCCTACATGCTGTTAACCCGAGGTAGAGACTAGCAAGTTATCTTTTCAGTTTAGTTATATTACGAACCTAGTCGTAATATACTTCTAGGCATTTTTTAGGCCTTGGTCTTCTTTTAGCTAAGCTCTCCTAATTTTTTAGATAGACTTTACTGTGTTAGCTTACCAATTCTCTTGCTAGTCTCCCTTACCAGAAGACAGTGACTTCTCGCTAAATTTAGGGTCGGCGACTGAAACGGTCGTTACTCAGGCCACTGGCCTCCGTTCCAGGACGTCGACCACCGGGCTGTGTATTAAGTTACGCTCCCAATTTTTTTTGTCTGCCAACTTGACGATAGTTGGAAACTTTGCTTTCTCCTTCTTACTTCTGGCTCCTTGCCAATTCTCGGCATTCCGTCCCTACTGGCTCCCTGAACGTCGTCCATAACCTTTCCCGTACACTACGTTTGTAATTATTACGGGAGGTTACTAATATCGGACTCGACCGGCAGACACGCAACGCCTACACTGGACCTTTGACATGCCCGAACAACATCGCAACGCCAGCTCCTCTTTCCTTCCCAACACGTCAAGTTGGCATCCCGGCAACGACCAACATCAACCTCAAACTACAATGACCAGCAGCGATCACCTGTAACAACCAACCTCGACCATCAATGCCTTCACCGGAACATCTGCATCTCTACCGTTCCGACCACCTTTATTTCTTTATTACTTTTCTAGAATAAATTAGCTTATATCTTATATATCCTCGTTCTGTCGTCTATGTTGTTTCACCTTGTCAGATTTAACGTCTTCGAAAATGTTAACGGGCCTCTTGTGACCCCATCACCATCTTGAGATACGGGGACGCTCGAGGGGTCCGCTACAGGACAAAATGGGTCACCAAAATATTTTTCCACTTTGTTATTGATTTTCCTAATATTTGAGTCTATTAGCATTTAATAGGAAAATAGGATGGGTAAATATTGGTTGTTTATATTTCATTTTGTAAGCATTACCTTGGTTCAGCAATACATAAATAGTTTAAGTAATTTCTCAGTAGGTGGCTTGAGTGGGGTCTTATGCCATCTGCATGGGATGCAGTCAGCATATTCTACAACAGCATTTTTCAAACATTTTTTTATTGCGAGCCACAACAAGAACCGCATTTTGCATTGGGACCCATTATACATACATGTAAAAAGTCAAAGACAAACTCTGTTTACTTGATTCATTTCTTCAGCATCAATAATTTATATGTATATTTCTTATGATCCGCACATATAGAAATTGTATGTATCTATTGTATCATCTATTTGTATGACTATAAAATCATTACTTTTTGAAAAAAAAATTTAAAGGAAATTCCATCACAAAGGTAAAGTAAATATTAGGTTGGTGCAAAAACAATGACGTAATAATGTCGTTTTTTGACGTATTTTTTAACGTCAAAAAACGACATTATTACGTCATTATTTTTGCACCAACCTAATAATACTTAATATTTCAACCATATTCCTCAGGAATTCTTCACCGTGAAGTCTTGTTACTTTCCTACTCTTATTAGGTGTATCAAAAGAACTCAACGTTTGCTTGCAAAAATTATCATATTTTAACAATGCCCATGGAAGCTGCATTTTCAGATATATCTGTTAATGTTGATGGTCCTTTTGTTCCTTTATCGTTCTTCTTTTTTCTTTTTTTTTTTTTTTTTTTGAATGATATAACGATCCATCATTAGGGTTGTTTCTGAAATTTTCAAATAGCACACGTAAAAAAAAAAGTAGCCTGCTCTTAAATTTTGCTGAAACAACAGCCAATTCACCGAAAATTCCGAGGCATCAAATAAACACAATACATCATCTTACTACCACAGAAAGAATGTACCGGCACTCGACTTCAACATTGAGTTGCGAAATTCACTGTTAGCCGTAAACTTCAGATGCAACTGGAAAGTTGACTGGGAAGTTCACTAGAAAACATGGAACCAGAAGCAAGTTCATCAAGCAAGAAGTGCGAGAGAAGAAACTTTTAGCATAGAACTTACGGTAACATGTAGCCAACTCATTTGTAAATTGATGAAATCTTGTCGCCGGTCCCCGTACTACACTTAAATTCAAAAAGTTCAGGTACCATAGCAAAGAGCTCATCAGAACAATTACCACATGATTATTTATAGAAAAACCACAGGGAGGAAACCTTATGGCGGTGGGAAAGTAATTGATGCCGAAACGCCAGATCCGGGTCAATAGTATTACTAATTTAAAGGAAATTCCATCACAAAGGTAAAGTAAATGATATTCAATATTTCAACCATATTCCTCAAGAATTCCTCACCGTGAAGTCTTGTTACTTTCCTACTCTTATTAGGTGTATCAAAAGAACTCGTTGTTTGCTAAGATTATCATATTTAACAATGTTTATGGAAGCTACATTTTCAAATATATCTGTTAATATTATTGGTCCTCTTTTTCCTTTATCATTCTTTCTTTTTTCGAATGATATAACGATCCATTATTAGGGTTGTTTCTGAAATCTTCAATTTAAAGCATTATAGATACAAGTAAAAAAAAAAAGTAGCTTGTTCTTAAATTTTGCTGAAATAACAGCCAATTCACTGAAAATTTTGAGACTTCAAGTGAACACATTATCTTGTTACCACAGAAATAATGTACTGATACACGACTTCAATATTGAGTTGGGAAATTCATTTTTAGCCCTGACATCAGATGCATCTTAATGGCTTTCACTGGCCACAAAGATGAATGCACTGCATACCTTTGTAGCTAAGTTTTAGTACAAGGTCTCTTTGTGAGAGACCTCGTTTTAACCCTTTTAACTTGAGCAGTTGGTGTGTGAAAGTGCATATACTGTACTTATCAAGGGGTCTGGATTCAAAGGGTTAAATAACAGGGTCACCTAAGAACAGCATTTTTCCAACTTTTTTTTTTATTGCAACTCACAGCAAGAATCACATTTTGGATTGTGACCCATTTATACCTACGTGTAATAAAATCAAAGACAAACTCTGTTCACTAAGCTCATTTATTTAGCATTGACAATTTCTATGTATATTTCTTATGATCTGCAAGTATTGGAATTGCATGTATCTATTTGTATTATCTATTTGTATGAATATAATATTATTACTTTTTGAAAAACAAATTTAAAAGAAATTTCATCACACACAGTTTGGTGAACAAGATACATAAACTCAATGAGAACAGACTATATATATAATTATATTTTAAAAAAAATATAGATAATACTAACAGGGCAGAATTCATTTGGACAATTGTTAACCTTTGTGTCATTGACACCGCTATTATTTTAACTACCTTCACTCTTCAGCAATGTTTATTGTTTTAAAAGCAATTACTAGAATTGTAATAAAACCTAAACATATGAAAGTGAATTTATACATTTTCTTTGTTCTTGAGAATTGACAACAAAAATAATAAACATTATTTATTCATTAGATTTATTTAATTCCTGAAGATTACCCAAATCATTAAACACCTGTGTTGTGGAGTGATTTCACAGTGGAGGCTTGTATTGTGGAGGCATTAGCTTATTTATGTCTTTCTAGTGGAATCCCTAGGAAAACTCTGAATTCAGAGCCCAGCCACCGGGAGCTGTTCAGTCAAGGGCAAATCAATACATGATTAAAAAATTGTGTTACGTTTAAATTTGTAGTGAAAGTAATGGCCACTTTGGTCTTCTTCAGGAACTAGGTTAAAATCCCAACTGTTAATTGAGTTATGAGCTAGTTTTGATAATTGATTAACAATTTTTATTTTCTTTTTTGTTCCCACATCCTTAATATTAGACCAATTAAAAGTTAATCCCTTCCAACTTTCAAGTATTACAATTTGTTGGTGAGAAAGAAAACATTTCTCTCTGAATTCCTGGGGTGAGGAATTATCATTATTTACATTCGGTCTAATATCTTCATCTTTGTTGTTATTATCACCTGATCACCTTCTGTCTAAATTTCTAGGGTGAGGAATTATCATTATTTACATTCGGATTGATATCCTCATCTTTTTTGTTATTATCACCTGATTGCCTTCTGCATGAATTTCTAGGTTGAGGTGTTATCATTATTTACACTTGAACTATTGTCTTCATCATTTTTATTATTTTCTTAACGTTCGACCTGTATCAGGTTGTTATAGCAGAACACACCTATTCTATAGTTAATAGACTCTCCCACCTATAATAAGTAGAAGTAGGAGTCGGTCAGTGAGTCGGCAGTTAGTCGGATACTAAAATATCAGCGACCACAACTAGATTACTCTGCGTTATACCTATTATATCAAGTTCCTAACGTTTTGTACGTCGAACCTATTTTAGGACCGACTTAGTCCGAAGACACACTGATTGAGAAACACTGGTCTACAACGAGAGAAGACAGTAGTAGCAACAAAGATTCCAAAGTCTTACTTAACTACCACCAGATAGTGCCAGGTGAACCCATTAATGAATAAAGTACCCTGTTTATTAGAGCTAACAGACCTTGTCTTTCTCACTAAGGTATTATCTCGAGACACCCCGTGCGATATCTCGCCTTCAGTTTCTTTGTTAAACGTACACAGGACTTTTCCCAGTTTTGTTTACATCAACACAGACGGAAATCGATCTTATGGAATCCTCCATACTTGTATGTCACCCCCTACGGGAAGATGCACTCTTCCCCAAATTAATCTTTGACCAATCATCACTTCACTCTTCCAAACTCAACTTCCCATTAGTTAAAAGGACACAAAAATGTAGCAATTTGAGAAAAATCCTTTTTCCCGCGCAGTTGTCTGGATCCTATTTTGAAAACCCAAAAATCTATGAAAAAAAAAAAGAATCGCTCGACTTGATTGAAGTCAGCCAGACACTGAGTTTCGAGAGATGCCAGCAGACTCCACGCGTGCCAAAACACTGACTCAATAACACTACCAGCCTCTCATCAACTCAACACAACTCGCACTACTATTGCCGCGTAAAGAAACTTAATTTACAATTTACTAAAAAAAGTGACATTATCACTACGAAATAGTAATTGTACATTTAATCAACCATAACATATCAGTCAAGGGCACACAACTCTTCATAACTTGAATCAACACTTACAATTGTCACACACATACACACTATTATTTGAACTCACACAATTGCAGAAATCAAACTGTTTTAATTTCACAAACAAACTTAAACCATCAACATTCATTCACCAAATCTCTGCATGAGCACTCTTTGCAATCTTATCTCACTTGCCACGTTTAACAAGCAATCTATCATCATTTTGTGTATGTCAAATATATATATATATAAATTCGTGTTATTGTTGAAATCTATAACTACGTTGTTTTTTCTTGATTTCCTCAAGTTGTAATGTCTTCAAATGTTCGTTTAATTTATTTGTTGTGGATAAATGCATAATGTACACGCACATTTTAGGCCTTCACACAATTTCACCTTCTGACACGTCTTACTTAGCATAAATTCTGCAACAATCTACGTCATAAGGCAGAAATTGGCCAGTCGGTGAAAAACTGTCCGAGGTACATGGGTGTAGGTTTACACTTGTGTCAGACAAATCTAAGTTTGCTAAATACCTAAATACCAGCTTCCTTACCAACAGTATGAGACGATTGAAAACCTAGAAAAGTAATTCATTTAAGACGATACTTAATATTTATCTATCAATTCGTTAAAGTGTTCTACTTACCACAAACTGATGTTCGGTGTGCGGTTTCCATCGGCTTCAGTGGTTTCCTTGTGACTAAACTTTAGTGAATCCATGTCGTCTCGAATGAGGCCCAGGAAAAAAGGTTTTGAAACATCTTCATTTTTCGAATCTTGACCAAACGTTGGAGAGAGGATTGATAAATTCAATTTTCGAAGCAGTAATCCTGAAACGACGTGAAAAAAGCATTCAAACATCGGTTGCTTCAAAGATTTTTTTTTTAATAAATCAACTGAAATATCCCAAAGAATGCAGAAAAAAATCCCTGAAAATTGGTTCAACTTTAGCTCAAATCTGTAGTTACCCCATGAACGAGATAAACTTTTGCAACAAGTGAGTGCATTGTCTGATATTTTAGGATGAGTTAATATTAAACAGTTCCTTCATTTTTTTCTCCTTCCAACAATTCGTCTGATCCATTCTCTGACCATCTTCGGGTGAATTTTGTTCTACAAAATCTTTTCGTCGATCTCGTTTTGTTTATAATTCGCTCCGCAGCCTAAATTGACGGTCACGACTAAACTCAACCTAGCCAGACAATTGACGACCGCACCTTAATGCGAAATGTTTAGACAAGTGACAACCACCCCTAAACGCAAACTGGTTAGACAATTGACGACCACCCCTAAACGTAAACTAGTCAGACTACTGATAACCACCCCTTCTTCAACCTACTTAGACAATTGACGACCACCCGTAAATGGAAACTGGTTTGACTATTGACGACCACCCCTAAACACAACCTAGTTAGTTTATTAATGACCACTCCTAAACGCAACCTGTTTGGACAATTGACGACCACCCGTAAACTGAAAATGGTTGGAATGTTGACGACCACTTCTGAACGTAAACAGGTTAGACTATTGACAACTACCCCAAAATGTACTCTGAGAAGGATATGAACGAAGAAAAAGAAAGCATCTTTTCGAAAGTTTGCACCCCACCAAATGAAAGAAAATGTAGAAATCGGATGAAAATGGACACTTTCTTCATAGAATAAAATAAAAATTTCATTCAACAAATCTGACGATACGAATGGAATTTTGGGGCTTCTTTACTGTCGTTACATTATCTACCTTTGGCTTAGACAAATATTGACATCACAAAGTACAAGTTGAGAAGGGATTCATATCATATTGCAGGGTTACATTCATTTCGCACTCGGAAACAAATTCAGTGTTAATGGCTAATGGTAAGAATTATTATAGCACTAAAAAATGTGATTCGCACTTTGTTGTACGATGGAATTTACAAATACCTAGGAGAAAGAAACACCAACATATGACGTTGGGATCTCATTCAACTTGCCGACAAATGATTCCGGAAAAATAGTAAACCTGATAGTTTTATTTATTTCTCCAGAAGCAAATATAATATTCTAACCTTGGAGATCTATCTCCCAAGTAGTACTTTCACGTTTTTTGGGTTTTTTTTTTTAATAATAATGTACACGCACATTTTAGGCCTTCACACAATTTCACCTTCTGACACGTCTTACTTAGCACAAATTCTGCAACAATCTACGTCGTAAGGCAGAAATTGGCCAGTCGGTGAAAAACCGTCCGAGGGACATGGGTGTAGGTTTACACTTGTGTCAGACAAATCTAAGTTTGCTAAATACCTAAATACCAGCTTCCTTACCAACAGTATGAGACGATTGAAAACCTAAAAAAGTAATTCATTTAAGACGATACTTAATATTTATCTATCAATTCGTTAAAGTGTTCTACTTACCACAAACTGATGTTCGGTGTGCGGTTTCCATCGGCTTCAGTGGTTTCCTTGTGACTAAACTTTAGTGAATCCATGTCGTCTCGAATGAGGCCCAAGAAAAAAGGTTCAGGGCCCAAGAGCCACTCAAGGTAGAGGGTTAGCATGTAAGAAGCATGGTTTATCAGGATACGTGGATAAGATAGCAATTAACCTTAGACTTGAACAGGCTAAAAATGTAGTGATCAGGGAAGCATCACCTTGGGAGTCGGTTCCAAAAAGTAATGGTTCGTAAGAAGAAGACCCAACCCAACCCAAATTGAATGAAAATGATTTGCTTTAGAAAGAAAGAAAGAAAGAAAGAAAGAAAGAAAGAAAGAAAATAAATCTGGAAATAAGAAAGAAAAAGTAAGAATTTTCACCAATTCTCACCAATGGAATGTAAAGGGAATGAGGGTGGTTCGCTACAATGTGCGTGGCATGACGGCTCTTATCAGTGAATGTTAGTACTGGTGGAACTGAGCAATATACTTCGTCGGAGCGCTTTCCATAGAAATAGCGATAGAGTAACGAGAGGCTTGCCACTTTTCGTCTGTGGGAAAGGGGCTGTAGGATGGAAATTAATTCATCGCCTACAAGGACGTGGAGATGGTTTCGGATTCTATCGTAACTGGAAAGTGAAGACTGAGCAACAGTACTCTATTGTCGACTTGATCTAGCTTCTGTAAAGATAGAGGATAGCAAAGGGTGGGGAGTAGTTAAGAACATCCTGGAGCGGTACAGAGACCCAACCATTTTTCCAGTACCTTTAGTGATGGCTGTAATGCAAGGAATACTAACGGAGCTAGAGAATTTTCGCACCCACTCACCCACAAATGTGAGTGGGTTTCCACAATAAAAAAGACGTTCTGTTGTATCTTATTTCATTGAAAAAAATGTATAAAAAAACATTATGAGCAAAGATTTAGATTTGGGTTTGCAAACTACAAGAACAAAAGTGCAATTTTAATCTTTAAAAAAAAAAGAGAGAGAGAAAGAAAGCTTAGCGCTTTATTTAGCATTATTTATGTAGATGTTTTTTTTTAATATTCCGGCAAGTAAAATTGTTTCCTGTGTTGCAGTTTTATCTCCATTTCTCGAACGGTCTATGGAGTCCAAGTCATTGTAGCAATTGTGAATTTTTACAATGTCGCCTACCTAGCACGACCCCCAAATGCGTCTAAAGAACACCAAAAGTCCTGCTGTTTATCCATAACTGACAGGGAAAGTCGATCTATGCCTTTATTAAGAATTATTATATTATCGCATTAATTCGAAGTGAATGTAAGCTTTTCTAGCTCGAGATTGAACCCAGTTTGCCGATGCCATTTTAGATGCTGTGAGTTATTAAGCCACTTTCACCTCCACCTTGCATTTTAAAATGACCCTATGACGATAATCTACATCCGACAACAAGACCTCTGATCAGGAAATTCGAAATTTTGAGGAATGTGGAACTACCGCTTAATTGCTCTTGTTCCAAGGTCCACCTTGACCCGGGGTGGTAGCACCTGTTAGGGTCTCAGCTATGGGCGAGTAGTGAAGTCCCAAACAAAAATAAAACACTACGAAAGTATAAAAATATACTATATTTTATAGTAAAAATACTAGCAATTCGTTTACATATTCATTGTAAAATTACAAAACAAAAAACAAAAAACATTTTATCTGTTGCTGAAGGCATAAAAATGCGTTAAAAATATATTTAGTTGAAGCCATAAATTGTTCAAAATATTTAGATTTCGGTATGAAATAACCCATAGAGGTGTTCATATGTTGCTAAACAAAATCAACCGAAGAACCAACATGAAAGGACTCTTTCATGACATTAATCCATAGAATATCCTACAATTTCTTAAAGAAATCGAACTGCATTCCAAAATATAACTTCAACAAAACTACTGCATAAAACATATCACTGCCTTTAGTAATTATGTCCACACAAACATGTATATGCACAAAAGCTGAGTATTATCTACCATGTATTCAATTGTGAAAGCAGAATAATATAGTTTTTATTACTTCAAAGCTCCCAAGAAAATTAAATTTCGGCATTAAATGACCCACAAGTTGTTGATATATCGTTAAACAAATCAAATTAAAATGCCCCTTTATATAATACTGACCAGATTAAATGACCCGCAAGTTGTTGATATATCGTCAAACAAATCAAATTAAAATGACCCTTTATATAATACTGACCAGATTAAATGACCCACAAGTTGTTGATATATCGTCAAACAAATCAAATTAAAATGACCCTTTATTTGACCAGATATGTGAACATAAAATAGAGCATTCCCTTGGTTTTTCATCAACTGGACAATGACTCCCCAACGTTGCGTCTATATTCTTATCCGTGTCGATATTGCAGGAAAAACCCGTCCTACACTCACAAAGGAACGAAAGCAGAAAATAATAGTCACGGCGGGAAATAAAGACTCGATCTCTGTTTTCAATACAATTCATTGTTTATTTGGAGCTTCCTTCGCACGGTCTGGCTGGGTGACACTTGGTAACAACTTCTGCCACTTCTGACATCGACTAACAGATCAGCTTTTCCCTTCACCTCTTTCTCCTATCAATTCTCTGCTCATCTCAATATCACGATGCGCGACTGGTGTCATAATCGGAACTACCAGAGTTTCAGTGTCTCCCCTTTAACGAGCAGTTAAAAACTCTCTCAGTCCTGACTGTGCTTGTTAATATAAACCTGCGACCGGGAGTCCTAACGTCCGGTTTGTTTTTAGTTATTCCCCAAAGTTTTCATATATGACTCTATTATTTTATTCCTTTTTTGGTTCAGTGGGTGACTGCTTACCTGACTTTATTGCTGGTCACAAAAAATAAAATCATACACTATCAACTTTTATGTGACTAGGTAAGATAATCACAGGATGGTCAAAGCTAGTATCTTCTTTTCCTAATATCGTTCTTGTGCAGAGCATAACTAACGCTTTAGGTAGCTTGAAGATACATTCACTAATGACAATATTCATGAAAGGGAGAAAAAATGGGTTAAAGAAAAAGACAAAAAATAATAAAATTGGGTTTAAATGTATAAGTTCGAATTTTAAGAGGCTTAAAGGTAAAAAGTATGAATTTTTATTTTTTATGGGTGATTTAAAACAGTAGTTCCCAAGCTTTTTTTAACTCATAGCTAAATCGAACCATGAAATTATTATAGTGTAAAAATTACTTCCATTCTACATAGAATATGTCCAATTATAAAATTTATGTGGCCCACCTGAAATTTGAATTTTGCCATACCCCATTTTGGCCATAGGTTGTGAAACTCTGTATTAAAATATAGTGTGAAGGTATTATTCAGAGAAACTCAAACCCGATCGAGTTTGGTAAAATCAGAAATTGTATACAGGCGAATTTATTCGGGGAGAAATTATGGACAAGATTTATTGGCCTGGAGAAAATGAAATGTGCCAACTTTGGAAAGTTCACGAGACGACACGACTTTATGACGATCCAATTATGACAACGTTTGAAAGTCTACTCGTCAACGCCCTTGTGAGGCCGCCTCTTAGCTTTATTGGTTATATCTAGTGTTTTACTGAACGCAGTGTAGTATCGGTTGTATTATATTTTGTATTTTAATACAATTAAATAAAACGAAGATGCTGCATAATTTTAAGGATTGAAACATGAAACAGTAAATCTTCATTTTACCTTTTGTAGTCTTGAGCTCAGTTTCCGTCACGTCTCTGTTCCATGCTTTCTCTTTGTCGAAAAGTAAATTGGTTACCCATGTTTTTGAAGCCGCGACCTTAGAGAACAATTCAAAAGGTGTCGGTGATTGGCTCCTCTCTTCAACCACTAAGTCAGGATGAATCGAAGGACAACGGTTGACCGACAGGTCACTGTTCTTCTCTTTCCCAGTATTTTCTTTTTTCTTCACAAGCCAGTTTTTCCGACACGCTGAATCTTTGTTGACGATTGGTGATATGTTTGATCGTTTCTCAATAGCTTTCGTGGCATTTGAGGCCTCCTCAATCGAAACGTTATCCGTAACAATTGCAGCTATGTCTTTTCTTAGAAGCAAAGGCGATATCGTATAACCACTGGTTAGCGGCAATTTCACGAGTTCAGGATAAGAGTTCGTCGACGACACAACGTCACTTCTAAGTTTGAGTTTCGATTGGTTACTCTCATTATCTAACAATGGTAGATAGTTTTGTTGGTGTAAAACATCTTTAAGGGTCCGCGTCCGTTCCCATTTTGTATAAATCATGTCTGTCATTGGTTGGTAAGTAAAATATTCCCGTTTCACATTGGGACAAAGCCTTTTTAATTCAACTACAAAAAATAAAAATAAAAAAGATTACATTTACTGGTTTGTAATGTAGATTTCCCTACGCAAAATCTTGAAGCATGACATTTTTTGTGACCAAAACGGGCCATCAACTCAGAAGACATCGGCTGTTGTCTGACCACCAGGTTTATTTTACACAAAACACACTACGCATGAATGACGATATTTACGTCTACATCACATTGAAAAACCGGTTCCAGTACGTTACTTGAGATGAAATATCTGACTTCTCAGCCAGAAATTTAAGCTGCTTGAATCATAAAGCTAGACTGGCAAATATTGTCATTTGATTGAAACGTGTTGACTCATGCCGTCAAAAATTGACCTCATATTTTGTTATGGCCTTACTATTATTATTAGGCTTTCACTCGTGAGTCTTTAAATATATTTATCCAATTATTATATTAATCTGTAGCTATTCTGGGGATCATTTTATTATTAAGAAGGGGATATTTTAATAACAATAGGAAACTGATCCTCAGCTTTATGTCCAGTAGAATCTTATAGCAAAAAAATAAATAAATAAATAAATAAATAAAATAAATAAATAAATAAAATAAAATAAAAAATAAATAAATAAAAAATAAAAACAAGTGCTGAGCTGTTACGTGATATTTATCCTCCTATATGGCAGTGAATGCTGGACAATCTCTTCAAAGATGAAGAAGAGACTTAAAACAACAGAAATGTGGTTATACAGAAGGATGCCGAGGATACCATGGATCGAACATCTGAGCAACGACGAGGTTTTAGAGAAAATAGAAACAAAGCGGAACTTATATTTGCACCAGGAAGAGACAGTTGAAATTTCTAGCGCACATAACGAGAAAGGAGGGATTGGAAAATCTGATACTCACAGGACAAATTGAAGGCAAGAGGTACAGGAGAAAACTGACAGCATCTATGAAACTGATATTTTTTAAGTCCTTACTCTTATTATGTTTTCGAATGTGAGTTTTTAAATATATTTTTCTGTAGTAATTCTCGGGAGGGGTCATTTTATTATTCAATAATAACAAATTCTCCAGTTATGACATTTTTGGAAGAGTCTTTTCACTTCTCAATTGCTTCCGATTGGGTAGGTCTCTGAAGGTCGTGCCAGTGGCCAATCGTCTGAATCCCATAAGATCCATGCAGGTCTCCCAAAGGACCATTACCCACTTTTTACTCTATATTAACGATAAGCCTAAAGACATTAACAGACCATTAATAAATATATATGCAGACAATACCACAGTTTATGGGTGCACCTCTAAAAATCTAGATGGCCAGAGTCTCTCAGCTGACCTATCCTCTGACCGAGCTTTAACAGATGAAACGTTGCTAGCTTTGCGCTATTTTCATGGCCGATATCCAGAGGAGATGCATTCTTTGGTGAGAGAATGAAAGAAAACGGAATTATTTATTTAATTTCATTATTTCTCTGAATAAAATTAAATTTTTCTTTTTTTTTGTTTTGTTTTATGATAAAAAAAAATTACTATTATTAAAAAAAAAACTAATTAAGACATACGTGCCCGTCAACCTTAAACAATAATCTTTGTCAATTTTATTTTTCAGTCTTTATGATGGTCGATATTTGATCTATCTCTTACTGTTACATCCCCGGGCAACGCCGGGCTCTACTGATAGTCTTGATTATGTCATTATTTTCTCTTCGAGTAACATATGCTATCCATTTAAGCTGTTGGTAGTCCTCAAATGGTGTGGTCTCTGTTATTGGGTACAGTTCTTTTTTCGTGATTCTGTAATGCCAGTCCACGATGTTCAAAGAAGGATGATCTTTGTCAAGACTCTCAGGCCTTACTTGTTCAAATCCTTTTTTTTTCATCAGGAACACGACATACGAATAAGAAACATTCTAATGCGAAATAAATTCGGACCAAATTTTGTAATTTTTACATTATTCACCTCTAAAGTAAGATGGATTTATACATTATCCAAAGGCATTAATACAAAGTAATTATAAAATTGCATTAGTTATATTTGTTTCAACTGTAATCTAGAAATTATATATCCAGGAGAGCCACTCAAGGTAGAGGGTTAGGTTTTATGAACGTAAGAACTGTCTATTATGAGGATAAGTAGGATAGAGAACGTTTGATCCTAGACCTGAAGAACTTAAAATTGTAGTCATCGGGTGAGCATCTTTTCGGGAGTCTGTTTTATAAAAATGTTGGCTATATGCAGGACCGGTGCAAGGGTCTCGTGTCCCCCCACATCCACTAAGGATATGATACAGGGCCTTTCACTCTACTATATCTCATTTTCATAAGGTCAATCTGTCAGTTATGTGCCATGCGTAATACACGCTTAGGCGATCATGTATCTTTCGATACATGATTGACGAGACAGATTTTTTCCCGCAGTAGGTTGTCATTTCTTTCTGCGGTAGACCAGTTGCCATCCAAGGCTATAGAACACGGTCTGTCCTGATATTTACCCATAGCTGGTGGGGAGAGAAGATGAGGATTCATACCTTTCCCAAGCACGTAAGTGAATGTAATGAATTCGAATGGAATTCGAACTCGGTTCTCCGATTCCTCAATTCGAGCCGCTATCCATTACTCCACATTCGTATAAGATTCAACAAATGTAACCTGATTATGCCCAATAATTGATCATATGCAATATAGGTGAACAATTCAACTTGAAAAATTGAAAATAATTACAAGGTATCGAAATACAACTTAGAAACATGTCATAACAGTTCATTCCAGCTTAAATAAATCAACAATGTTTTGCGGCAACTTTTAACATCAACTTGAGATTTTCTTGTTAAAAAGTTGAATAATTTGAATACATTCAACATTATGGACAAAATATAATTTTTTTACAATTACATCCACTCTTGTCTCCGTCGACTCTGGAGGATGTGGTAGAGACTATATTTCGTTCTTGATATTTCGACCGATCGCGGGGATGTAGACGTATACTTTGACCCGAAATTATTAAGTAAAATGAATATTAACCGACACGACCACAATTCGAACCTAGGTTTGCTGATTACATTTTTCTTGTTACACTTGCAATGCTTTGCATCAATTTATGATATAATGTTCTTTTTTCTACGTTCCAGCCCGCGTCTATATTTCTCGATAGAAGACGGGGGAAAAAAAAGGCAAATGATACTCAAAATTGAATTAAAATAGCGATAAAAGCTTGTTGCGGGAATGTTTGTTGTGTTTATGTAGAAAACACGTGTCTCCTGGTATATTTTTCCGGTAACAGTTATTGCGGACTCGAATATGAGTCCGAGTAATAAATGAATAACACAAAACAGTATATAAAACAAACGACAATGTATGTATTAACAAAAGTATACAATGACAATAAAGGAAGAAAACAATTAAAGACTAATTACATAGAAAACATTTATACTAAAGAATGTCTTTGTGTGTATGAAGTTTGTGTAGGGCGACGTGATAGACACGTGTGTGAAAGAGTACAAATATGGACGAGAGAATAGTAATACATTGAAAGGGAACGTGCCCCAGTATGGCGGGGGGCACTTTTTCCCGCATGTGGCTGCATCTTATAGCCGGAGTTGTAAAAGAGGTAAGAGAATATCACTCCCTATTTATAAGTTTAAGGAGCGTCTCCTAGCGGCGGTTATTTTAGGAAAATCAAATGGGGTAACCCACAAAATACTTGTTTTCCTAAAAAGGTGTTTTAAGAGAAAGATTTTATAAATTTCAATTGAAAACTACTGACTTCTCGGTCAATGAATGCCAAATGTTTCCTTATAGGAACACGGTTAATATTACCATTACCATTAGAAGTATACTGGTCGTAGGATTCTTACCTGTCACTTCTAACATGTTGAATCTCTCATTGAGAGTCATATGATCCCCAGAGGATTTATTTTCCTTTCCCTGCTTCTCGTCTTGCCTAAACAGCAACTATTAAAAATAAGATGAAAAAAAGACATTTTGAAACAACAGATTTAATATATGGATCAGGTGTGCAAGTTGGAGGCAGGGGCTACGTTTGAAAATCTGACTTTCTGAGTTACTTTCGATTGACCAAAGCTACTACATTTGAAAGTTCACCACTTGCGTGGCTACTTTGTAGCGTGTAAGGAATATTTCTGCTTTTTAAATCATTAAAAGTAAAAACATTCAAAGAAAACTAACACGGCCTACAATACAAAAAAAAAAAAAGGAAAATGTCGGCTATATTTAATATATTTTGCAATTACATTCGTTATATTATCTGTAGGAGCAATGTAAGATTTTCTGCAATTATCTGTTATCACATACAAGAGATAATAATCTGCTTTTTAAATCATTTTTCGAATTCCAGTCGAATTCATTATATTCACTTGCGTGCTAATACCCGTGGGAAAGGTATGAATCCTCTTCTTCTCCCCACCCCCAGCTATAGATAGATAGCAGGACAGACCGGGTTCTATAGCCTTGGATGGCAACTGGTCTACCGCAGAAAGAAATGTCAACGTACTGTGGAAAAAAACTGCCTCGTCAGTCATGTATCGAAAGATACGTGATCGTCTAAGCATGTATCACGGATGGAATATAAATTAACATTTAGTTATGGTCCTTATTTTAAGAAGTAAGGAGGTACAAATAAAAATATTTGAAATTGGCAAATTATTTTCATTTCCCTGAAACAGACATTAAACACTTCTCTCTTTCCTGATTTATTTCATTTTCTCACTGAAAATAAATAGCGTCATTGATATATCTTTTGTTTTCCACGCAATCAAAAAACAGAATGGTCCAGTATTTATGAGGTATTGGCAGGGCGTAACGGTCGTGCGTACTAACGAAAGGAGGGACAAGTACAATTGTTACATGATTAGAAGTCAGTAGGATGTATTTCGCATTACATATTTTGGGAGAACTAATGCGGACAATGACGATATTCAATGAAGTTACCGTTTCTAGGTATTTCTTTTATCAATGAGATTGTCGCAGACCTAGTTTAACTTTAAAAACACATTTAATAAAAAGCATAATTAGTACATTCTACCCAATGCAGTAAGCCCGAATTTCCACGCCTTGTAAAACATATGCAAAATCAACTCTTAATAAAAATTAAACAGATTAAGTATTAGGTTGGTGCAAAAATAATGTCATTTTCTCACATAGTAACATACGTGAGAAAATGACATTATTTTTGCACCAACCTAATATATTAATAAAACTTGTTGCATTCACTGGACCCTAACGCTGCTGCATACATGGTATTAACGAAAAGATAGGTTCTTTCTCCAACTCGTTTTATTAGAGGAGAGTGAGTCAGGCATGGAATCTTGGGTTCTAAGAGTCAGGCGGGAGGAAGAACTTCAAGGTAACGCATGTTGCCATTTGGCTTATCGTCTTTCTGCGTGTGGTCTTAGCCTGTCTCTTGAACATGGGTGTGGGAAGTGTATCCTACCTTCTGTTGACTTTTCGCCGTTTTGGACTTATATTCAAAACTCAAATAATAGCACCGTGAGAATACCACGTTCTCGAGGTATTCTGACCACTTGATGACCATCCTGACACTGGCCTTCGTATTCTATAACAAATTGTATGAGTTTAAACAACATTTTCAAGAAAAAATGTCCAGTCAGTAAAGTTTTACTGTAAGCCTATAGAAAAAGGGGATAAAGACGGATGAAAGGACTGTCTGAAAATGACCTGAAAGTGTCCTTAGAATTCTTCAACCCTTTGGCATGTATTCACCGTCATAAACTAAGTAAATTTTTTTAATATACCATTGTGCACCTAATACAAGGCCTAAGAACCCCTTGAAGTAGAGGGTTGCTGGATAATGTTGTTGCAGATAAGTAAGAAGTGCGGATTATGAAGATATCTAGGATAAATAACGATTGTCCCTCAGCTTGAAGAAGTTAAGATCTTAGTTATCGGGAAAGTATCCTATCGGGAGTTTGTTCTACAAGGTAACAATTCTAGGGAAAAAATGTCAAAGTGAAACTTCATCCATACCAATGGAATACGAAACGAACAAAGATGAGATGATTCTGTGTGAATAGGACTCATACTATATATAAGGTATATTTTTGGATGCAAGACGACTCATCATCGCCAACTCAACGCTGCCGATTCCACACCGCCGACTCAACACCGGCCAACTTATCTCCGTGACAACTCACCTCCAGGGCAAGTCACCACCAACTTACTTAATGTGAGGACACCTCAACGCTGGCGTCGAATTCATAGTTTCAGACCGATGTTGGCTGTCCTAGTGTGCACATCTATTAGAATAGTGTAGCGACGGTGTCACTATTGTTGTTGTGAACGTCGAACGACGAACGTCGGGGTCATCATTATTGCTTATTTCCGATGGGGTTGCAATTGTTGTAATGGTAGTGTTACCAATATTGTAGTAATAGTGTTACCAATATTTAACTTTGGCTAGGAAAGGTGGGATTAAGGACAATGCGTGGACGCAATGCAATTTATATTTGACGTAAATAGCACGTAGTATAAAATACAAAACTGAACGGAATGATTTCAAAACATAACAATTGAATTTATTAATGTTTGATATTCATGTATGCGAACTGAAAAGGTAGGACAGAGTCGTGTCCCTTTGATTAAGGTAATAGTTGTACCTGAGTTCATATTAAAAGGAAGCAATATTAAACTGTAATTTAGAAAAATAAAGTTTGGAATTGTGAGTGGTAAAGTTGGTAAAAGAAGAGATTTCAGAGTTCGTACTTGCGTGAATGTTGGTAATGGTCTTTAACGTCTGACCGCTATGGCTAAGACGGGAGTTCTTGAAGATTACATCTTGGCACTTGGTAGCAAGGAATGAGTCGTGCGAGCGAGAGAAAGAGAAAGAGAGAGAGATGAATAGAAAGAAAACTCGAGGGAGTTTACACGTGTTGAGTTTATATAATGGTCGTGTACCACGTGACAGGCTCAAATGGAGAACGCGGAAAAACAGATTGGTCGCGTGCAGGCGGTTTGATTGGTCGGAAGTGGCCAATCAGCAAGCTAGATTGAAGGTGATTGACCAATGAATACTTGTTATATATTTGTAAGATTGTGATGGTGAAAATTACAAGAGGAATAATACATTTCCTAGCAGGGGTTAACTAGCTTGTTGTGGAAGAGTCCACAATGGCTTTGATTCGTAGAGATTTTGAAAGTTTGGTTGTTTGTTTTAGTGATTTATTAGTTACTAGCGGGGATACCCGGCGTTGCTCGGAAGATCTCTGAATTTATTATTGAAAATCTATTGATATTTTTCAGCCATCTTAAGGAAAATAATTTTTTATTCAATCTTTAAAATATAAACTTCATTGGTTTTATTTTTTTATTTTTTGTTTGATACAAAATAACTTAATTTAGAAAAATACCACACTACCAATACCACGCTCGTAAGGAGGGGGCTTAGGGGACTGAGCATCCGCACATTTTTATTCAAAAGGACAGTTTATTCTTCGATTTAAATACTAACATAAATACTCGGTTAATGTTGTTTTAAAACAAATCAAACTTAGATAAAAGTTCATTAACCTTTTTTTCAAATTATTAATAAAAAGTTAATAAACTTAAATTAAGATATATTTAAATATGTTTAATTGTGAGAAATTCTGCAATTTAAGCTCCTATTGGCTGATTTGTAACGACCAATTCCAATTTTAGTGCCCAAGATCAAGCCTAAATAATTAGGCTATGATTCCTTTCAACCAGTTGTGGCACATTATTGGAAATGTCCGGACTCAATTTTGAATATCTTTGCAGGGCCTTTAGCGCCCAAAATCAAGCCTAAATAATTAGGGTATGATTCTTTTCAGCAACCGAAATGGTAATGCTTCAGAGACGACGTCATGTCCCAGCTTAATTCCTTCAAGGCTGTATAATTCAGTCATTTATTGACTGTTGTCAAATGTGTACGTTTACACGAAGAACTTTATGATCTCGACAACAGCCGAATTTCAACTTCTGCATCCGAATGGTAATTCCAGCTTCTCCAAGCAAATTCCAGCTTCTCCAACTTCATAGAGACCAATAGAGTCCTACTGAAGCAAAAAAGTCACTACCTATTCATTGAAGAACTACCCCACCCTGTTTCCAGGGGCAAAAAAGGGTAAAATCTTTTTTTGCAAGGATACAATAAAATTTGTTTTAACTTAAGTTTTAAGGTAGGCCTTGTTGATTGTATGTCTTTCTTGTCTCTGCCAAGGGTTGAACTATGTGAGAAGAAATTCTCACAGAATTTAATCATTTTTCAAGCGAAAACTATAGCGAGACTTCGAAAAATAATTATTTACTACTTATTTTGGAGGGGAATTTAGATTTTTTGAATAAATAAAGTTTTAACATTAATTACTATTTTGAGAATTTAGTTTTGAAAAAAGATTGTTTAAATTTCAAGTTATATTGGTATTTGAAAAAAAAAAACTTTAGTTAAATAAAATTAGCAGAGACAGGCATTAGTCGTGTTGAATTTGTTTTAAGAATTTAACTACATTTTCTTTAATTTAATTTTCGAAAAAATAAGGCTCACTATAGAGATTTTTGCTTTCACAAAACTTAATTGAAAATTATTTACTTTTTTATGTTAGTTACAAACCAAAAAAACAATTAAGTTTATTTTTTAAAGCTCGAATAAAAATTATTTTCCATAAGATAGCCGAAAAATATTAATAAGTCAATAACACACACACACACACACACACACACACACACACACACACACACACACACACAAATATTTGAATAAATAAATATTAAACTTTTTGTCAAATAATTGTTTTTAATATTCTTCGTTTAAATTTACTTAGTTGTTTTAATATTTATTTTTTAAGTTACGTTTTTATTTACTATAGATGTGAAAATAAATTCAAAAGTGTAGAAATTTTAAAAATACATACATGTATAGCGTTTAGCAGAATAAAAAAAAAGTAAAAACGAACGGTAATTCTAATCTGGAATAAGAATTATTGCCGTTCGTTCTTACTTTTAATTATGAGAATTTCAGATGGATTCTAATGCATTTTAATTTTAAAATATCTTCGTAAATACAAATCATACGATGATAATTTTTTTACAAAAAACTGGCTTGAGCGATAATGAGTCTGTATACATATTTACTTTGTCATAACTATTGTCTTTTTTTTGTTTTAGCCGAACACACACACACAAAAACAAACAAACATATACAACTGCCTATATATATAGACAACAGTCTATTTGGGTGACTAATGTTTAATTTTCAAGATCGTGGTGGTGAAATGTCCCATCTCAATATTTCTATTTATCTTGAATATATTTTATAGATTTTTTTAATTTTTTGTAATGATTCCAAGACGAATCAACCGCATTTCCTTCATATTCCAAATGTGTGAAGAAAGTTCCACTTGACTTAACCTATTTCCAAAATGCTGCTACTTTGTTGAACAAACTCCTACGTCGACGCTTCCCTAAACACTTCAATCTTCACATATTCAAGTCAAGGACAATTCGTTATCCTCCTTATCTTTATAATCTCCACTTCCTACCACCTCCTCTTACATTCGCGTACCTCATTCAGTAAACCTCTTCTTTGAGTGATTCTCGAGCCTTTTAATGGGTGAACTTTAGTATAATAAAGTACATT
The DNA here is from genome assembly GCA_963932145.1 of Acanthosepion lycidas. Classification (NCBI taxonomy): domain Eukaryota; kingdom Metazoa; phylum Mollusca; class Cephalopoda; order Sepiida; family Sepiidae; genus Acanthosepion; species Acanthosepion lycidas. The sequence goes on along the minus strand of OZ010597.1, from coordinate 48,975,607 downwards.
TGTAATGAGCCTAAAAAACTTTTAAGAAACACAATGTTTCTAATCTATCAACCAAATTTCACCGTGAACCAATTTGCTTACATCTCAGCCCTATATACATGAAATAAAAGTCGTGTATACATGAGATAAAAGTCGTATAGCAGAAGATACGCCTTGCCAGACCAGCCAAAGAAAAAGAGAGTTCAACAGGTGGAAATTGCAAGAAAAGAAACTGTTGGAATAGAAGTGATAGTTGCATTTCGCTATTTCAACAGTAAAAGGGTGGAACCTACATACCAATCTGGTAGTGCGCTTAAATCCATGTTTTCTGGGCACCATGAGAAAAAAGCTCATCAGAGCAGCTGCTATAAAGACAAATGTAGAAAAGACAGAGTCGGTGAGAAAATCGAGATGCATGGTCAGGACTCATTACAGATCCTTCTTTGAATTTTGTCAAGAACCTCGAGCTATACAGCAGAAGCACCAGACCAGATATCGCAACAGTATTCAATGCGCGGGGACGAATGGTAGATTTGTAAACGTGTATGATGGATTCTGACGAGAAAGATTTTCTGGCACGACACAGTGACCCAACTTTCCTTGCAGTGGATGCAGTTATTAATTCGATGTAGTCGCCCCGCTTCATGTCAGTGGAAAACGTGAGGTCAAGAAGGCGTAGTGTGTTGCTCTACTGGAGTCTAGCGTCAACCATGCTGATAGCAGACAGAAAAGTTTCTCTGTGTTAGTTAAATGAAAGCAGTTTTGTTTTCGTGGTGTTAAAATTTACAAGCCTTGGTTAAGCACTGATTGGAGGTTCTTTTCAAGAGCGGTCACCAGGTTTACTTTATCAGATCTGACAGATTTAATTCGAAATGATAATGTCGTCTGCATAAATACCAACTTGGAAACAGGTGACATCGGAAAGATCATTGATGAAGATCAGAAAGCGTAAGACCCAGTATAGAACCTTAGGAGAACCCCGAGTTCATTTGAAAGGATCTAGAAGTGAACCCGTTCAACACGACTTTCACTTCACGATCTGAGAGGAACGATTGGATTAAACCAAATATTCATTCTGTGATACCGTAGCCCTAGAGCCTGTGTAGAAAGACGGCATGACAAACCTTGTCGAACGCCTTCGAGATATCTACAGCCAGAGTCCGAGCTTCGCTGTTCTTATCTAGAGCTTGATATACAAATTCAGTGATGGCACTTAGTACATCATCGGTAGACTTGGCGAAACGGAAGCCATATTGTTTGTCCGAAAGGATGTTATGAGAAATAAGATGTTTAACCACTTCAGCATTGGTTAGAGCCTCGAATTCTTTAAGAAAAGCGGTAAGAGACTAACAGGGCGATAATTTGAGGAATCAGAATGTTCTCCAGAGTTTTTAAAAACAGGAACTACAGGTGAAGACTTCCAAGAAGTTGGAAAGCAGGAAACAGCGAGGAAGTTGTTGTAGAGTATGGAGAGAACTGGAGCTAGATCGGGAGCATATTTCTTTAAGACATCCACTTGCCTTGTGGGAGTCTTGTTTGGAAATGATGTCTAAAACCAATAACAGGGTTTTATGCGTATATCACTAAGTAGAGCCCCTGTTCTAGGGAGTAAATCAGGCATAAGTACTCCGGATGAATAGAGTATGGAATTGGAAGGGAAGTTCCGACCAAAGCACTCAACCTGATCTGCTGTAGAACTTCAAATTGATTGAAGAGGGGAGTGAGTGAGGATTTGCTGAGCCGCCAGTAATCTCTAGAACCAAATTTGTGAGAGGCTATATGTTGTTTCCTTCTATCAGCAAACAATCGCTTCTTTGAGGACATACTTGCACTCGTTACGAGCAGTGACAAAGAGACGTCTGTTACAATCAGACTTGTCGCTCTGGTACAGCTGGAAAAGTGGACTATAGCCGCTGAGCATGAAGGTGAGAACCAAGGAGATGGTTTAACTTGGTTTTTCCGTGCTGAAATGAAAGCTTCGATGCCGGCTTTCACCTAAGAGGACACCTCAGTGGCATATTTTTGAACAGGATGATTAAGAACTTCATTCCAAAGGACATCGCGACGGAAATCACGGAACGAGTCTCTATCAGCGCGTTGATAATAGAAAGGCGATTTTCTAAGCGTAGCTTAGATGTGTCACAAGGCCGAAAGTGTTGAGCACCCAGTGAGGCTCGAACTCACTGGTCGTAATTGATCTAACGAAACAAGCTTGCTAACCTTTACACCACGTTGAAGTGCCCCGTTGATAACAGAGAGATATTCTATTGATAGAAGGTTCGTAGCTGATGGAAGAGCGAAAAAAATATTTACAGACACTACCGCATGATCGGAGTTGCCAAGAGGGCAGAGCTGAAGAGTACGGCATGAGTCAGGGGTAGATATAAAGAAGAGATCAAGAAGAGAAACGTGTTCGTCAAGATTACTGGGAAAACGCATGAGGAAATCGAGCATTTTTGTGAGAGACAGAGTAGTAGAGAAGTTCAGGGTTTGGATGCCAGCGAAGTCAGTGTCAGAGTGATTAAGCCAACTGACATGGTGGGCATTGAAATGGCTGAATACAAAGATATTTGCAAACGAGTGTAGAGATTGGACCTTATCTATACTATTAAAAATTCTATCTAGTACGCAACAGTCATGAGAAGAAGGGGAACGATAAAGAAACAAGAGATACCTGATTGAGTTCAGTAGAGAAAGACGGAAGCACATGTAAGAATGGTTTGGAGACTCAAGAGAGAGTTCCTTAGTCAGTGGGAGATGTTCGCGAACACCCAGGCCATGCATGTAAACACTAGAGTCCTTCCTAAAGAGAGGAAGATGGCCAGGAATCGATAATTCAAAGGAGGGGATTGGAGAATTAAGATTAGTTTCGCATAAGAGCTAGAATGTCTAGAAAGTGTTCGAAGAGGAAAGATTCTATTATGAACAAGGGGTTCAGGGCACCTCAACACCGCCAACTCAACACCGCCGACTATGCGCCGGGACAACTCAGAACTGAGACAACTAAGCACCAGAAAAACATAATTTTTTTTATAACCGAATAAAATAGTTGGTTTATATGTCACTTAAAAAAACGAATTAAATTTGATTATACAAAAATTGTTTAAAATTGTTTTATTTGATAATAGTTGTCAGCCAAATAATTTCAATAATTCACAACATTAAATATTATATTATTTTTTAAAAATATCTTAGAATTTCGATTTACTTTATTAAAAAATAAATTACATTACGATTTACTTTATCTAAAATAATTAAAAACAAAAAAACTGCTTCATTTTGTTTTGTATTTTTCGATTCACTTTATTAAAAACAAGTAAAAACGTGTTTGTTTTATCGAATTATTTTTTATATGTCAATTTACTTTATTAAAAAATAAATTTCTTGAAAATAAATTTCGGTGTTGAGTTGTTCCTTCCCGCCGCAGAAGTTGGAGAAAGAAAGGTCGATGGGTTTTTTGGTGATTTCTGTCGAGCTGAATTAGTTTTATTTATTTGGTTATTTATCGTCACGATGTGTTATTTGGATTAGGAAAGGACCAAGAATAGTAGTAGCCGTCGGTCGTCCAAGTTAACATGCGCGAGCTGGGAATTTGCGCAGAATGCAGCATAGTGTGAACTCGGGGACACCTTTCCATGCTCGAGATGGCACTATATGAACCCGGATACTATGCGACTGTTGATCAGAACAGCCACTCTAGACGCTACCCAGGAGTTCGGGCTCCTAAATACCAGTCGGGATGCAGCAACCAGAAATCTGCCAACCCGGTACCCACAGTATGAAGAGACGTAGCCACTATCCACACGCATCACCAAAAATTCATGAAGAAGAAGAAAGGAACCGGGCAACCCCTCCTAAGCAGGAAACAAAGAATGAGCCGCTACTCCTCTTCAAAAGGAGGAATATGGACCGGGTGATAAGAAGACATTAAAAAAAAAACGGGATTCGTTAACTAACATATTAAAATTAAATAATCGATTTTTTTAAAATCATTTCACCCCAAGCAAAACAATAAAGCCACTAAGATGCAAGGGGTTACTGAGATAATATGAGAAATACTATTAAGGAGAGAGGGCAAAAAGAACAAGAATGAAGAAGACAGTAGATAACGATTGACATTGCATTTAAATTTTCGAAGATAAAAGTTGACTGGGAAGCAAGAAGCTGGAAGAGAGTTCCACTAACGTGAAATGCGATAGAAGAAGCTGTTAGCATAGAACTTACGGCTGCATCTACTCATTTCATTTGTAAAATGATGAGCTCTTGCCGCCAATCTAGTACTGCGCTTGAATTCATAAAGTTTAGGCCCCGTAGCGGAATGTTCATCAGAACAATTACTATGAAAGTATTTATAGAAAAGGCACAGGGAAGCTACGTAACGGCAATCGTAAAGTGACTGTAGACGAGATATCAGGTCAGGACCAATAACATTGCTAATTCTTTTTTGTATTTTATCAAGAATTTCTAAATATGTATCCTTGGTAGGTACAGCAGAAAGGGCTAGAGCATACAAAATATTTCGACAATTTCTACATAATTTATGTCCAGAAAATAAAATTATAAGAACACAAGAAAAATTAACTAAAAATTTAACCACAGTACATTGTCAGTCGATTTTAATGGTATATATATATATATATATATATATATATATATATATATATATATATATATAGATAGATAGATAGATAGATAGATAGATAGATAGAAAAGGAAAGCGATATATGTAGAAAATGAGATGGAGAGAACAAAGGTATAGATAAAAAGCTAGAGACAAAGATATATACATAATTAGTGAGAGTTAGATGGGTAGAGAGAGAGAAAATAGATAAGAAAGATATATATATATATATATATATATATATATATATATAACAGTAATATTCCATGGTTATAATTTATTACATTGGAACCGTTTGGATCGTGATTACGATTCCAATGTAATAAATTATAACCATGGAATATTAATGCTTGACCCTTTTATATTATATATATATATATATATATATATATATATATATATATATATATATATATATATATGAAAAGTGTGTGTATGTAAATATATATATATATATATATATATATATATATATATATATATATATATATATAAAATTATTTATATATTATATGCGCGGTACTTACAAAAGCGTGAAACCCAGGGTCACAAACTCACATCAATCCAACCAATATATATATATATATATATATATATATATATATATATATATATATATATATATATATATATATATATATATGTAGCAAGAGATAGAGAGATAAAATGAGATAAACAGATAGAGAGAGAGAGAATGAAAGAAAAATGAATATAGAGAAAGAAATATATGGGAAGAGATAGAAAGAAAGATATTGACATAAATAAAGAAATAGATAGATAGATAGATAGATAGATAGATAGATAGATAGATAGATAGATAGATAGCGAAAGAGAAACAAATATAGTTAAAGAGATGGATACCGAGAGGGAGAGAGAGAATGTGAGATAGATACATACATATATATAGAGAGAGAGAAAATGAAAGAGAGAGAAATATAGATAAAGAGAGAGAGAAAATAAGATAGATAAAGAAAGAGCAATATATAGCAATAGAGAAAGAGAGAGCGCGCGAAAGGGAACGGAATATAGATAGGGAAAAAGATATATAGCAAGCGGTAGATAGAGAGAGAGAGGCAAAAAGAAAGTAACATAAAGTGATAGATAACAAGAGAGAGAGAGAGAGAGAAAGTGAGATAGCTAGCTAGACAGGTATATATATAGAGAGTTTGAATATGAGAGAAAAAAAAGAGAAATATATAGCAAAAGATATAGAGTGAGAGGGAGAGAGAACGCGAAAGAGAAAGAAATATAGATAAAGAGATAGAGTGTGTGTGAGGGAGAGTGAGAGAAAGATAAAAAAAATCTAGATAGAGAAAGAGATATATTGAAGAGATAGATAGATAGATAGAGAGAGAGAGAGAGAGAGAAAGAAAGAAAGAAAGAAAGAAAGAAAGAAAGAAAGAAAGAATGAAAGATATTGCGTGTTGTATCTATGGATTGCTTTCCCCTGTTTTTATTCTTTTTTTGTGGTTCAATTCGAGGAAGAACGCTTTGTATTTCGTAATGGCTTCAAATTTGGCAACCAATTTTCCGTATATTAAAAATCGAATTCGATATCGATTACCATTTGAAGAAAACAAAACAAAAAACAACGAACAAAAAATGCTGAAGGAAAATGATTTTCTACAGACTTTCATGTTTGATTTTGAGATAATTGATCATTTTTTTTAAAGAGAATTACATCTGGCTCAGATTTTATTCCGTTTTCTGATGAATAACCAAAAGAGAAATAATGAAAACGCTTCATGCTAAATCGTAAAGTCTTACCTTTTTGGAAAGTTTCTTTTTTGATTTGCATGGGTCACTTTTTACAGGCTGGTTCATGCGTATCTCAGCGGTTATAAATTTTGTTTTGGTATTCAGTGGTGGCATATTACAGTGATTGAGTAATTCTTGTTTTGTTTTTTAAAGAATGGCAATTTTGTTGTTAGAAGCGTGTAAAAAATGTTTAATCAACTGGAATTTCCTTAGCGTCTATTCTTAATACACTTCTCTTTTCTCTTCTTTCTTGGTTTTAACACGCTCTTTCATTTCCAGGTGGTAAATTTGAAAATCCATTTGAAAGAGGTTTCTATTCATTACTTTACTTTATCGTCTGCTTCTTGGGGCTTTCCATTTCTCTGCACTTCCTTCACCATCAATCTGTTTCGCATTCTTCGCTTCGTTTTCTTTTTCTTATTTCCTTTTTCTTTCTGCTTCCTTCCTCGTCGGTTCTTCTCCGTTTTGACTTTTCCACTTCTTATTCATTTCTCTTCCATCGACTTTCTTTATCGCTCTCTCCTAATTCACTGGAACATTAAGCACTCTCATTTTCCAGCGATCACCCACCATTACAAAATCTGCCTTTCTTTTATTCTCCTCCTTTCAATGAATTTCCATTTTCGTTCACCCGCTCTTTATTTTTTACCGTTTCACCCTTTTTCTCTCACCCTCTCTTTATTTCTTCTGTTCGACTTACACATTTTCCCTCCCTCCCTTAAATCATACAAATATTCTCCCCCTATTTTCGTTTACTTGTTGCATGTGAATGTGTTGCTAGTTAACCAAAATTTTTGTTTGCTTAGTGGCAAGGGATCAATATCGGCTTGTCGATCGATCATGATACAGAGGTTTCCTATCATTCAAGTTTTTCTTGTAAATCAGGATTGAGTTGTTAATATGGATTTGATTAAGTTTTTTTGGTGTAAATCGTACAGAAATCAAAATGGGTTTGGTGAAGGCATTTTTTTTTTTTTTTTTTGCCTTCCTCTGTTTTTAAGGACTGGACCAAAATAGTGGTATCTGATCTTCAATAGTCTTAACGCTTGCAAAAATCTTTCAAAGGGGATTAAATCTGAAGAATTACACGCACATTCGTGAGTAAACATCGGCGAACAACGATGCAAATCCTTTGCATTATTAAAAAAACCTGATATGATTTATTACCTGTAACGCTGTGAGCGAGTTTAAACATGAAGTCATCAGGTAAATAATTATATATATATATATATATATATATATATATAGATAGATAGATAGATAGATAGATAGATAGATAGATAAAAAGATAAAAAGTAAACTTCTTGTTACCAACGGGTTTCCTCTCTTGAGGAATTTTATCTAAGGTAAATCTATCATAATTATCTCGGCTCTAATACTTCAGATGAAACAACGAGTGTGAAGTGGACAACTGAAGGTGTTGGAGACGCTGTTTATCAGGTCTGGGCGACCTTCTCTTTGTAAACAGAGAGATTGTTTGCTTGGGCTTGCTCGTCTCTAGCATCTTTAGTTGTTACAGCTGTCCCTTCCGTTCATTCACGTCACCCATATATATATATATATATTTTTTTTTTCTTCTTTTTCATAATTTTTCCCCCGTTTACAGCTCTGAAGAGAGGGGGCGAAACCGGTCGGCTGGTATTTTATTTTTATAACATCATGGTCCAATGTAAAAATATTCTTGTTTTTAACGCCGTAATAAAGTTTTGTACTACAAAAAATATTTATATATATATATATATATATATATATATATATATATATATATATATATATATATATATATATATATAAGGCAAGATGTGTGTGCGCGCGTGTGTGTGTGTGTAACGAATACACGGCCGCAATTTTCGACGGATTTGCACCAAAATTTATATGCACATGCTCCAAGTTAGCTGGAAGGCCAGGACTGACTTTGCATTTCACAACTCCCATCGATAGTGGAAATAATCCATTTTTTCATGCTTCTACGGCAGTTTTCATGTAGTTTGCGGCCATTTTCTATTGGCCAGAGTGAGAGCCAATTGCTGGCTGCCACGAATAGGCAGGAAGATTCTATTGGCCAGTGTGAGAGCCAACAGCTGACTGACACGAATGTTAACTAGCATGCTAGCATGCAAAAAAAAAATCGATAGCTGCATTCGTCACAAGTGGGAAAAATTTAAATCTGCATGGCACTTTACTCCAATTGGCTCATTTGCTTGCTTAAACTCAACGTTGATTCTGATTCCGCAGAACTGGGTTGGGTGTGAAAAAGTATTTGTTGTTAACATTCTATTTTCATTCGGTTTTTTCAATTACGAGTCCTTTTTTTAAAGCTGATCGTTTTGTGTTCATTTTGCTTAGTTCTTTTTTCGTAACAGATTTAATGTTTAGCATAGAGCTTAGAAAAAATCGCAGTGTGAGATAGGCAAGAAGTAAGGCATGTAGCAACATCAGCACGGCAAAGGGCACTCCTTTAAAGGCAAGGAAGGGCAAAAATATTTTAAGTCAAGTGATAGCGATTGCTGTATGAGTCGTACGATTTTTGAATCAAGCATGGGGAATGCCGGGCCATGCTGCTAGTATATGTATATAATGATAAATTTAGAAAACAGCTTAAAAATCTGTATATATATGAAATGGACAAAGTCTGACAATTATTTTTCAAGACATTTTTGAGAGGAAATCATGGAGAATTGTGTTTAAAAACAGTAAAATTGACTTTGCTAACTCAACGCTCCTTTGTGACCCAATCTGTTAAGGCACGTCAGGCTATATGACGGTTCCGTATAGGATACAGGTTAACGGAGGACGCATATTTTCTATGAAAATTTCTCGGACATTCAGGCTGGTAAATGTTGTTAATACTATTTATTATAAACAGAGCATTTACTTAAATATTTGTATCTATAAAAAGAACGTACAAACATAAAAAATAATATATATATGTGTGTGTGTTTGTGCTTAAAAATTACAGATAGGTTATCTAAAAAAATGACAATATGAATAAAGAAAAAAGCAAAACTTAGACGACGCGTTTCGTCCTTTTACAGATGTACTGTATTTGTAGTTTTTACATAGATACATATATAGAATTAATGTGAAGAAACTTACCACTTAACTGAGTGGTGTTGGTTCAGTCATGTGTTAAGAAACTTCGAAGTCGGCATGACTCAGTTAAGTGATAAGTTTCTCCACATTAATTTTATTAACGCTCTTTACCTTTTGATATCGAGCACTTTATGACAAAAAACTGCCTGCCTAAACTACTTTCCCACTAGTAAACTGCGGAAAAAGAACCAGCAATTTTGGCACCTATAAACCTTTGCAACTTAATACTATGCATACATACACATATACTGTAAATCCCCATGTATATTATGCATTTTTTTTCTAAAAAATAATAAGCAAAATTAAGGGTGCGTATTATGCACAGCTACAAAATATCTTTAAAAAATTGCCGTTTCATAGGTCGATTTCAGTTGCGCAATGACTACTCACCACAAACATACGACAATTTGGCACAAACATTCGGTGATTGCGACCCCATAAAGATGTCAAATACAATCATATGTACCTAACAATATTTGCAAATGTAAAATAAAATAAAAATTATCATAAATCTAAATTAGAATAATATTATTCTATGTTTAAAACAATTTTTTAATAAAAGTAGGAAACGCTGGCCGTAATGAAATTAGAGAGGTACAATTTAAAGGGTTTTATTACCAAACAAGCGGTGCATATTATGCGTGAGTAGAAGCATTTTCCCACAATTTTAGGGGTGCATATTATGGATGAAGGCTTATTATACTTGGGGAATTACGGTGTATATATATATATATATATATATATATATATATATATATATATATATATATATATATATATATATATATATATATATATATATATCTGATGCGATGAGAACGAATGTAATATATAAATTCCAACGTTCACAGCGTTAATCCAAAAGAGAGCACGATACCGATAGTAGAGCGATAATTATTTATTTATTATAATTTTATCATATAGACAAAACCATTTTAATCACTACAAAGTAGCGAGTAAAATGGTTTTGTCTATATGATAAAATTATAATACACACACACACACATACACACACACATATATATATATATATATATATATATATATATATATATATATATATATATATATATGGTAGATGTTTCAGGTACTGAATTATTTTTTGAATTATCAGCGCAAATTGGACTCAATTTTGACAAATGACAATTCAACCTACGAGAGAATGTGTTGCATGTGAATTATCATGCTGAAAGTAGATTAACTTGTAATTTGTCAAAATTAAGTGCAATTCGCACATATAATACTGAAAAATAATTCAGCGCCACAAAAATACACCCTATGTAAAAAAAATAATATTGTTTATAAATTTCATGTCCTTTGGGAGATTGTATCACCAGAGCTAACAATCAACAAACATTAAATTCTTACATTGGCCACACATGCACTCCACTGTCTCCTAGGTTGATTTGTCAACGTTTAATGCAATACGTGCACATAATTTTGCAAATATACTTGCTAGCCCAGTGGGAATGATGAACCGTAAGCCTTTAATAAGGTATCCATTTAAGAGAAGGAAAAGTGTGATGAAACACCCGCCTAACACCCGGATATCGCGCATCCGGTTGTCTCTTGGATTCTTACCATTGTTGGTGTGAATCGTGTGCAAGCTGTACACGTCTATAATCTCAAATGGACATTGATGACATCTCTTGTCAGCAATGGTCATACTCGTTCAAAGAGGCAACAGCCCTCCTCTATATATAACACGCCATGTCTATTTGTATATTTTTGCTGCTATTGTTACCGCATCAGATTTATCTCCCTTGGAGTTATTTTTTGACAGCATAGGTAAACTAATGGTCATAAAGTGGGTGTCCGATTTTCCCTTGTCATTGAGGAATAAACCGATCCCTTCATAATTAATACAGATTTATATTATCATTGGAAAAATGCATTTAAATTTAAAAACACACGTGTAGAACCCTAATAACAGTAAGGGCATGACAAAACATGACGTCAGTTTTTAAAGGCATTCTTAAACTAGTATTAATATAAGATTCTACTGGACATAAAAAGGGGGATTGGTTGTCTAATGTTATCAAGTAATAAACTGATCCCCCAATGAATTGCAATATAATAATTGATACCATGAATAAACTAGTATTAATATAAGATTCTACTGGACATAAAGTGGGTGATCGAGTTTTCTATTCTTATTAAGTAATAAATTGATCCACCAATTAATTTCAATATAATAAATGATGTTATGAGTAAACCAGTATCAATATAAGAGTCTAATGAACATAAAGTTGGGGATTGCTTTTCTATTGTTACCAAGTAATAAACTGATCCCCCAATGAATTACAACATAATTGATGCCATGAGTAAACCAGTATTAATATAAGATTCTACTGACAAAACTATGGTTTTTACAGCAACTATGCTGAGTGGACCTTAGTTGTAGTTTATGGGAGAGAGCGCATAATCTGGTGTGATCAACAGCTTGAGTTTCTGCTACTAACGTTTATTCCTTTTATGTTGACTATATTGAAACATAGTGAAATGTCTCTTGAGTATGTCCGTTTTCCTTTTTAGTTCAGAAATAAAAAATGGTCGAGCTCAAGTCAGCCTCGGGTTGAGTTGGGATGGCCGAACTTCTGCTTCATGAGTAGGGCTGATGAAAACAATGTCAGAACGAAATTGTTGGTACGTTGAAAAAGTTCAGTTGTCAGTGGACCGGGGAAACTAACATTACTCTGTGGAAACGTAATTACCACGTGGTTCACATCTTGAAGCCAAGTAAAGAAAGAGAGACATTTTGTCCGTTCCGGAAGTCGGATCATAAAATTGCAAATGTGACCAGAAACCCTTTCCGGTTTCTTTATAATTTGCATCATGGGAAAATAAATTTATTATGTTTATTCTTTATCGCTAGTTGTTCTTTTAGTTCGGAGGTAAAATGAGAACTTCAACAAAGGAGATTTTAATTGGTTTATTGGTTTTATTTCATTTTCTCACAGTACCTTGACGACTCGAACTCGTAATATGAGATTGGTAACTAAGTCTCTTAATTTCGTTGTTGAAATGGCTAGACATAGTCGTAAGTTCTATTCTATTAACTACTTCTCTCGCACTTCTCACTTGTGGAACTCTCTTCTTGCTTTCCATACAATTACGGTCTTCAAAAATGTAAATGCAAGGTCAATCGCCATCTTCCGTCTCCTTGAATCCTGTTCTTTCAATGAACTCGATATTAGTTTTCTGAGTTTTTATCACTCTCAGCAACCCCTTGCGTCATAATGGTTTTTATCGCCTTGCTTGGGATGAAATGATTAAAAAGAAGTCTTTTGAACAAGGCTTAAGTAATAAGCTCAACATGTAGCCTGTCATCAGCCAGTTTAACATTGATCCTTATTTGGTGAGGAGTGGGGTAACAACGGAAAGGAAACATTTTCTATTTCTGTTTTGAAGAAAAATCGAGAAGCGGGAAAAAACGCAAGGAAACAGGCAAAAAAAATTTGATTGACAATTTAATTAGCCAAAACGTCAGCGGGCAAAATGTATTATTCGTTCAATACGGCAACCATCTTGGTTGGCTTCTTAAACTGATAGTCCTTTCTATTCCATTCTGCTATTTTTGTACGTTTAACATGGCAGGAACACATTTGAAAAATACTCCTTTTTTTAATCATTTCACCCCACGCAAAGTAATAAAGCCACCAAGGCGCAAGGTGTTACTGAGTCTGATAGAAAATGAGAAAAACAAAACACTTTAAAAGAGAGAGAACAATAAAAGAACATGAATTAAGAAGACTGAAGATAACGCTTGATATTTCATTCAAAAGTTTTATGTTAAGATCTATTTACTTGTTATATGTGAGACTATAAGTATTTACTTTGTTCAGAGATCGGTGAATATGTGGCACTATGATTAAGACACCCACACAGGAGGTGATGATTGTGTTGTATAAACCCTTCGCGTTGGAGGTAGTCTTGGGGCGACGGTCTTGCTTTACTCATATGTTGTTTTCTTCTTTCTGTTATCTTACGGCCAGGTGATCGCTAGTTGTTCTTTTAGTTCGGAGGTAAAATGAGAACTTCAACAAAGGAGATTTTAAACATGTCGGCGTGTACATCTTTAACTAGCCAGTGGGGTTGCTATGTCCCACCCACACTGGAAAGCAGTTTCCGTACACGAAATTAACACGTCTGCATTCTTCGACGCGTAAAATTTAATTCCTCGAAAACACTTTCTAAATCTAACATTCCCACGTTCGGCTAAGTCAATCAAAATTAAGATTTTGTCTGCCAGCTGACTCCAAAGTCATCCCCAAAAGGTCTGGGTCAAATACACTACCACTAAAATATAATAGTCTGAAACTATTATTTAACAATTGTTTATATAGGGTGTTCCAATAACTTGGACCGGTTTTAAATGTGAATTAAGTTTAAACGTCTAATGATTTTTTTTTCTTTTTCTTTCAGATTTAACAACTTAAGTCTTTGACACTTTCAACCATGGAAAGATTAACAATCAAACAACGTGTTAAAGTTATCGAAGTTAAGTTATCGAAGCCTATTACGAAAATGGACGTTCAAACAGAAATGCATTTCGCGCATTTCGCGATTTTTTTGGTCAACATAATCGACCAACCGAGAGTGCAATTGGAAATATTGTTCGTAAATTCAAAAAAACTGAGTCCGTGACAGATGTTCTCGTTTACTTACTCCGTTCAGTTGAAAACATTGCTGCAGTGCACGAGAATGTGGCCGAAAATCCAGACACCTCTATTCATCATCACGCGCAGGAATTGAACCTCACCGCAACAACATTACATCGAATTTTGACAAAAGATTTGTCTCTACACGCTTACAAAATTCAATTGACACAAGAACTGAAACCTGCTGACCATCTGGAGTGCCGTACATTCGTCAATTGGGTACACGAGCAAAGAAAAGACGATGGATTCGTTAATAAGCAGAATTGTCGCATTTGGGCTGATGAAAATCCAAGGAAGATTGTTGAAAACCCACCGCATCCACAAAAGGTCACTGTTTGGTGTCCATTTTTTTGCTAGCGGAATAATTGGGCCGTATATTTATAAATTTGATCATCCATTTTCGTAATGGGCTTCAATAACTTTACCACGTTGTTTGATTGTTAATCTTTCCGTGGTTGAAATTACCAAAGATATAAGCTGTTAAATCTGAAAGTAAAAGAAAAAAAATCATTAGATGCTTAAACTTAATTCACATTTAAAATTGGTCCAAGTTATTGGAACACCCTATATTTGAGCCTATAAGCAGTTACCAGTTTCGGGGAAATATTGGTTCTTTATATTTGCGTCTGTAAACATTTACTTGGTTCAGGAATAAGTAAATATTGGTTTTGGTTAAATATTATGTTTGTGTCAATAAGCATTTATTTGTTCTAAGGGTAGATAAATGTTGGTCATTTATCATGAAAGTACAGAAGATGTGACACCGAAACCAAAATGTACATTAGAACAACAGAAGATGCATTCCAAAAGCTAAAAACAAAGTACTAAGAAATAGGAAAAATACTTGAGATTCAAAAAAATGAGTGTTGAACTGCTATGAAATATCAATTTATAGTCCTAGGTATGACGATAAATTACATCCGGCAGCAAGGTCTCTCTGCTCAGGAGATTGGAGGTTTTGAAGAGCGTGGAACCACCTCTTAATTGCTGTTGTTCCAAGGTTAAAACCTGACAGCACCTGTTAGGGTCACAACAATGGGCAAATGGTGAACTCCCAAACAGAAATCAAAACACTAGTAAGGTATAAAAATAAATTTTTATTGTAAAAATACCAACAATACATCTTTTTATAAAAAATTCCCAACAATATATTTTATAGTAAAATTATCAATAATACATTTTATAGCAAAATGTCCAACAATACATTTTAAAGTAAAAAGAAGAATACATTTTATAGTAAAATTAGTAACAATACATTTTATAGTAAAATTGAAAAGATGGCATACATTGTCAAAGAAGATGTTTAGAATTAGATAAGAACAATTTGCTATGATTAATCTCACTTATTGTAAGGAGAAACAAGTTTTCACTCTTCATTTGATTTTGTAAAATTATTTGTTAAAAAAAATACAACTAAGTAATTATAATTTAATCATGAAATAATGCCATTCTCTTGAATTAATTATAATGTTTGAATTTTCATATTTAGATTTCAGCATTAAATAACCCATAGAGGTGTTGATATGCCGCTAAACAAAAACAACAAGCCAACCAATCAATTCTCCTATATAGCGGTTAATGCTGGTCAACTTGAGGCAACATAGATGTGGTTCCACAGAAGGGTACTGAGAATACCATAGACGGTGCATATTAAAAACAAGGAAGTTTGAAAGAAATTGCAAACAAAAAGGACACTTGTTGTTTAACAGTACATGAGGGTCGTTCAAAGAGTTCTAAGCCTCACCTAGAAGGAGTTTGAGAAATAAGACAGTTTTTCATATTTTTTTTTTAATATAGTCCCCTTGACATCAACCCATTTGGTCCAACGATGCTTAAGCATTGCAATCCCATCACGGAAGCAGGTAGCGTCCTGTTACTCCAAAAACATCTCCGCAGCACATATGATCTCATCATTGTTTAAAAAATGGCGAACACACCGGCGGTGAGCACTGGGGATGGTGTAGCAATTCAAAGCCACAACTGGCTGCTTCAGTTACTGCAACCTGACCAGTGTGAATGACCGCGTGAGCCTAGAGCAAGAGCACACCTGCCCTCAGCTTCCCTTTGCGTTTCGACTTGATTGCTTCCTATAGTTGTCTTAATTCTCATGCATAGTACTGTACATTAATAGGTTTTTCCTTTTCCAGGCAGTCTATCTATCATGATTATTTCAGAATAAAATAAAAAAACAGAAGCCACTGTTTACTTTGAATCTTTGATTCAAGTTCGAAGTCTTGAGTTACTAATCTGCGGTGGAAATTCTCAGGGTCAGGCTGGAAGCGAGTCAAAAGTGTCCTGGAAATGTCAAACCTTTTCAGCTTCTGCTCTGGTATTAATATTTTTGGGAGCCATCTTGCAAACAGCTTGCTCATCCCCAAGATCTCAGTTAAAACAGTATGGACTGAACCAGAACTAATTCCTATGGACGTAGCTGTCTGTTGGACAGTAAGACATCTGGCACCCAAAAACATACGGTGAATGGCATCAACTTATTTTTTTATCAGTATTTGAGGTTTTGGCACGACCTGGCCGAGATTCATCTGTGCTGTCCATGTCCGGCTTAAATTCCGCAGCCAACTTCTTCGCAGTTACATAGGAAGGAAATTCTCAACAAGTATCTGTACCATGTCCTCATGGATTTCCTTAGGCATCATACCTTTCTTTTGCTGATACTTTAGAACTGCTCGGACCTCTGTTTTATTCATTTTTAGATTTGGCGCACACCTTTGTATGTATGGCCTCATCTGCACAGAAACGAAGACAGAAATTTGAATTAGTTTTTCTAGTTTTACAATAAGTGGTAGTGTGTTGCTACAATAAAAATGTTCAGCTACGGCTCTTCTTTCTGGGTGGGGCTTAGAACTTTTTGAACGACCTACTCGTAACAGATAGCATTAACATGTTATCACACCAATTAAAGGCTTCCGACGGCATTCTCAGTTTCGTTCACAAGGCTTTGGTCAATCCATGGTAGAGCTTTCAGACACATGTGTCGCACGCTGAGATTGTACCTTCCTCACCCCAGATATTATCAAGAAATCGTCTCCCTGGTAAATCGTCCATAGTGAAATTCAAACCCTGATCTCAGGATCTGAACGTTTTAACCTTTCGACAATTTTCAAATTTTCCAGTCCTAAGTGATGCTCCTTGTCAGTTATCTGGAACCCAACCTAGAGGTGGGTAATGTGTACCTTTCCCCTTTCAGGTATAATCCGCCATAAAAGATTTTTCCAGCTCTCCTCTGGTAATAGCTTAGGTATATTCCTTGATGATGAAATTGGAAGACATGGTCTTTATGCGTTATCAGCCAGAGTATCAATTCAGATAAAGCTAGCTTTCAAACTTTATCACTCTTTCTTGTCGCCAATGTTCATGTACTTAAATTGTAAAATATACAATACTCAAAATGGCATAAATTTTAATTATACAGGGTGCAGCAGAAATACCCCCGTCATTTTAAAGGTTGACAAAAAACTAGGGTAACTGCAATAAAAAAAATATTTTACTGTTGTCTAAACAAAACTTTGCAGTTTTTATTCATTTGTTTTTTTTTTAAATGGCATCCTCCAAATGGTGGCCTCTATTTGCCATAAACTGTTGTAGACGATTTCTAACGTTTTCCATCATCCGGAAGTTCGAGCGCTTCGAGGTCTTCCAGGTGGCGTTCTTTTAAGCGCTTAACCTGTGGCCTTGAATTTTTCAACCCATAGCAATTTTTCTATCCAGAATAACATTATTCCGACGTAATATAAAATGAGCACGAAAAGTTCTTTGTATTGCAATTACAGATTTTTAAAAGACGTTAAAAGACGCAAACGCAAAGTGTGCGCCTATTCAAGTCACGATGGTAACTGATCGTATCTTAAACAAATGGTAAGACATCAGCTAGATGAAGACATCATTGTCACTTGCCTAACTACGAGGATATATCATTCTTCTATGTTCAGTAGTCTTCGAATCATCCATTCGTCATACTGGTACCATTTTTAATGTGGTCTACTTTAAAAAAAAAAAAGGGAATGTAAGTTTTAACAACACTGATGCGTTGGTAAAATTCATGTACCTTCTTTAAAGCTGTGAGTTTAATCTACCTGGATGAGGTACTCCAAGGATCGTCATTGGTGATCCTTGCTGATAAGCAGAGATCTAGAATGTTTTTCTTTTTTTTGATGGTTTCAAAATTCAGTCTTTCACAGGTACGTTCTTCCATACACATGAGATGTTTGGGTTGTTCATTCGTTCTTGTTCCTCACTGCGTGTATTTCATCTGGCTTCTGCATCTGATCTCCGTTTCGTCTCAAACCTTTTCATTTCACCAGAACAAATTTCTCTCCACGTCACATGCAAATATTTCATTGAACTTGGATGACTGAATGTAAAATTTATGGACGGTGGCGATCAGTTGATCTTCTTTCTTTGATCCAACCTTGTTCTTATTCCTTACCAAAATTGGGAATCAGGGTTTGCCGGGGTGTCTTGCTCTTTTTTTTTTTTTTTTTTTTTTTTTTTTTTTATAAAACTTTGCACTATAACTTTTGGGAAAGCAAAAATCCATATCCCCCACTTCAGTTATAAGTAAAATAACAGAGCAGATTGGGATCTCTAGCATTGGTTGGCCTGATGGTAGCACATTTTAGGATCCCAACTGTGGGCAAATAATGACCCCCCAAAGAAAAACAGAACACTATGAAAGTATAAAAATACATTTTTATAGTAAAAACTCCAGCAATACATTTATTGTAAAAAAATTACCAACAATGCAATAGTAAAATTACCAATAATATATTTTTATAGTAAGATGACCAGCAATACATTTTATAATAAAATAACCAATAATATATTTTATAGCAGAATTACCAACAATAAATTTTATAGAAAAATGACAATCAATACATTTTATACTAAAATTGAAGAGATCACATAAATTGTCAAAAAAGATTTTTAAAATTAAATAATAACAATTTTCTATGATTAATCTCAATATATATTTATGATAAAAATTACCAACAATACATTTCATCTGTAGTTGAAAGCTTGCAATTTTTTTTTTTATTTACAGTAAGGTTCCCCCTGTACAAGGCCCGGAGCCACTTAAAGTAGAGGGTTATGTTAACAGGCAATTTATACAGATAAGCGGGGAAGATAACAGGTTAAATTTGTAGTGATCGGGGAAACATCCTCTTGGGAGGCGGTTCCATAGACCAGTGGTTCGCGGAAAGATGCTGTTTGAGAGGAACTTCTCACCGATGGAATACGGAGGGAATGCGGCTGGTTTGCTACAATGTAAGTGGCATGGCGGGTCCTAGCCGTGAAGTTTAAAACTGATGGAATGTAGTTCGTCCGAGCACTTTCCATGGAAGTAGCGGTAGAACAGCGAGAGTTTTGCCATATATCACCCGTGAGAGGTTGGACGGTGGAAAATAATTTGTCGCCCACAAAGGCTCAGAGACGCTTTTGAAGTATATCAGTGTTCAAAGTACATAGATTTTGGCATTAAATAACCCATAAATATTGATATGCCGCTAGACAAAATCAGTCAACCAAAGCCTTGCTTGGCCGCCATTTAATTCTAATTCCAAACAAATGAGTTTAGCCCAGTTAAAGTAACATGAAAAATTATGATGTGTCACAGAACATCGGTCGATTTCAAGACGTTTTGACGACGTATTACTTCTGGATCCAGATAACCAGTCCCGATGGAGTGAAGTTGACAAATCCGTACTAAAATACCTAACTAAAATTACACACTAAAACACCTAACTAAACTGAAGTTAAGTGTAACTCATAACTTCTGATAAAACGATAGTCACCTATGACAACGGAAGACGAACATGACAATGATATATCTGTATGATTAACTTAAAGACATGACTCCACCTCTTTGTGATTTTTCACACATCAGATAATAAGTAATGATACCCTTTCAGTAAAATCAAACTATCAGGCTAATATATATATATATATATATATATATATATATATATACAGTACAGGTATAATCCGTTGGTATATAATCCAAGTGGATCCTAATAATATAAAATATTAAAACTGATCCACAAAAAGAGCTCAATGTATTTATCATAACAGAGCATATAAATTACAAAATAGAGAAATCCAAAATTACCTCACGAGAATAGCTATTTCAACTAGCGTTAATACGCTAGTATTTTTCAACTCAAATGGTGTGCAGATACAAAGTTAGAAACTTAAAAATTAAATATTTAAAAAAAGAAGTTGCGTCTTCGTATTAACCCTACTTGAAATAGCTATTCTCATGAGGTAATTTTTGATTTCTTTATTTTGTATATATATATATATATATATATATATATATATATATATAGTGTCTATTTATTTTTATGTTGATCCTTTTCCAGTTGTATAATCAGTTTCTTGATATTAAGATAAAATTCATCAAGGAAGGTGCCGTAGTTTTTTCTAACCCAAGTACTTTCGATTTTTCCAAGATCATCTTATGCGGTAAATTATTACGACAAACTTATTGTAACTCCGATAAAATCTGTATTCCGTTGTGGTAGTGATTTTTAAAAACACGCACGGACGCCCTATATATAGTTATTTTAGAATTTAAAATTTATCCGTTGTAGTTATGGAATTTTTCGTAAAACAAGCGTTTCAATATAAGGAAGCTGACCGGAAATTGGCAGAAGTGTAAAATGACATTCAATGTTTGCTATACGCACTTTAATATGTTGCTGCTATATCCGTAATAAATTTTGTTGAGTGTTGGTTGGTTGATTTTGACATAGAGGGCCTCGAGATTTTAAAGTTTTTATTTATTATTTTCGTGTTGTCATATAGGTGTCGTCAGCAAGTATTTTCCCGTATTGTGAAGGCGTTTGAAATGTTATGCAATAGAACCAAAGTGATGTGATTAGACATTCGCATGAAAGGGTACTGAAATTTTAAATTTAAATGTGTTTGGGTATATAGTCTAGACAATTTTATTTAGTTTCTTTTTTTTGTTTAAGTTCTTATCGCTTTTGTTATTAAGTATCCTACATTGTGATAATAGAACTACCAAGCAATATGAAATGTTGTAAGCACCTGGATATAAATTTACTGTGGATGATTTGGCGATTAAAGCAATTTCTGTACACTGTCGTCTTAGTAAATTGCTTTCTCTTTTAATTATATATCATTTTTTAAATCAAAATTATGGTCAGACTCATGAGCAACTAATGCATTGAGTAGGTTGTTTTGTAAACGATTCCTTTTGTGTTCATATATTTTATTTTAATTACTCGACGTTTCGCTTATGTATTCCTTTTGGCAATTATTACAGGTGATAGATTAAATTTCTCCTGGAAGTTTTAGCTTATTATTATTTTGTCTTATATTAATTTTTTTATTGTTTTAGAAGTAGTTGTAGCAATTTTTATGTTAAGCTTAGATAAATTCTTTTCAGTTGTAGTTGTGGGAGAATTAAAAAGAAAAATAATATATTTTGATTCATTGGGTTTGTCAGAATGTCCCATTCTTCTATTTTGAAATATTTTACAAGCCTTTTGTTTCGTATTGAATATGAAATAATTAAGTTATTGGAGTAACTTAAAAGTATTTTCAGTATATTTCTCCTCTTCGTATAAATATCGAGGGCTACAAATTCTGAGTGCCCTTAAATAGAATCCGATGATTATTACGGATGATGTTGTTACGGTGAGAATAGAAATTTATGAGATCATTTCTATTAGTTGATTTGCGATGGATACGTAGTTTTAAGCCACTGCATATCTAGAAAATGCAAATTGTTGTTTCTGATTCGTAAGTAAATTCGATCATATGTTCGACTTTGGTTATCTACAATCTTAGCTAAAGTAGTTTTGCAGGGATATATTAATAGAGCGTCATTAATATATCAGACATATATTGATTGTTTAGGTAAAATTGTTTTGGAAGGACAGAATCCAAGAAATTCTAAGAATATACACGTCCTCAGTATTTGCAATTTCTCCGTCAAGCACAAGTCGCATGTTGCACTTTTTTTTTACTGGGGCTTCTACTGCACAAAACAAAAAACAAAAAAAAAACAAAACAGATAGGGCTGTGGAATTCTTATATATTTTGTTTGAGCTCATTTTGTGATTGCAAAAAAACGTATTTTGCATTTACTCACCTTCAGCCACTCCTATACATTTGACTTCCTCTCCACACACAACATCGGGCTCACATACTATATCTTTTGTCAAACACACTGTTTCATGTGCACATTCTTCTCTGATTCAATTGCTTCCAATATATATATATATATATATATATATATATATATATATATATATAAAACAGTTATAACGCACATGATATATATTTGACCAATGAAAATCAAACAACACAAAATTGAAAATACCAGAATTTCTGTCTCCTTTTTTTCCGCAATCTCTGACAAAATTTTAATAAAGGTGGAACATGTTAGATTGATAAACGTTTCCTATTTGTTCCTTATCTTATCATCCTCTCGGATTCCAATCTGCATTTGATCTTTAACTCACACACACACACACATATATATATTTTATATAATAGGAATTAAGATTATATTAGGTTAATGATCATTTTCACCTTGTAAATTGAAATAAAATTTACAAGGGTTTTTCAAACCAGTCAGTGGATGGTAAATTATTGAAATAAAACTGTATTTCAATTTACAAGGTGAAAATAATCATTAACCTAATGTAATCTTAATTCCTATTGTATAAAATAAAATATTCTGTTTAATTAAAACATTGAGTTCTATGTGTGAATCAGTTTTAATATTTAATATTGTATTAATAAGATTCACTTGGATTATATAT
Organism: Acanthosepion lycidas; assembly: GCA_963932145.1. Lineage (NCBI taxonomy): Eukaryota > Metazoa > Mollusca > Cephalopoda > Sepiida > Sepiidae > Acanthosepion > Acanthosepion lycidas. Next base: position 48,952,682 of record OZ010597.1, on the reverse strand, counting down.
CAACGGATTATTGCCTATATATATATATATATATATATATATATATATATTGCGTGTGTATTTAGGCAGCATCTTTTCATTCATACACGTTTCATTAAATAATATAGACAAGTGTTGTCTATTTATTTTATGTAGACGTTACGAACAAAATTTGCATAAAATAAATAGACAACACTTGTCTATATTATTTAATGAAACGTGTATGAATATAGTCTTGAACAATAAAAAATGTTAAAAATTAAAATTTCAAACAGACTGGGTCGTATATTAATATATTTTTTTATTTTTTAAAATTAGGTTCCTCCGCTGGTTTCGTCCAGCATGCCCATCAGCAGGAGAAAAATTCCCACTTGTTAGTAGAAGTGAACTACATGTGTGAATGACTGTCTCTGATGAAAATCCTATTGTGGTTATTCTTGGTCTATTTCATGTTACTTTATTGTTTGAAATTTGGTTAACACCTATGATTTCCTTAAGGTTCATTGGTCTCTGATATGCTAAAAGGCCGGGTTCCTCAAAGTTTTTAAGTATGATTTGAGATGTAGTATTTCCCAGCGACTTTTGATTATCTGAAATAATGGAGGTAGAATAGTATCGAAAGTGGTTACTAGAGAGATGCGTTTGGATTTATTTTTAATTTTATATTTTACGGCGTCTTCTCTAGGTGTGGAAATTGCTTTATTTATTTGTTCCCTGATTAAGTGTTGTTTATAGCAACATGTTGTGAATTGTTGCTCAAGATTTTTAATGTGTTTATTTCGTTCTTTATTGTTGGAACATATCTTTCTGAATCTAAGTGCTTGCGAATAGAGAAGGTTCTCCTTAGGTGGTGTTTTGGGTGGGAAGGGCCATAAGGAATTCATTAAGTTTTTCCTCATTTCCCGTATATATGAAGAAGATATCATAGATATATCTTGCATAGAATATGCAGTCTTTACCGATGAAAGGATAAATATGGGTCTCTTCAAATTTGCCCATAAATATTGTGGCATATGATGGAGCTGCAACGGTGCCCATGGAACATTCTTTTATTTGTAGGTTGTGTCTTCCATTGAAATCAAAACTAATCAATGTGAGGATGTGTTCCCTAAGTTTTATGATTACTTCCAGGGAGGGGTCTTGTTAAGTGCTTCTTTAAAGGCGGTTAGTACTTCATTGTGTTTGATGTTGGAATAGAGATCTGACGTCCATGGTTACTAGAGTTGCATTTTCTGGTACTGTTTGTATATGCTTAATTCTGTTTAGTATGTATGTTGTGTCTCTGATGTAGGATTTTACTTCCTTAGCTTGGGGACGTATATAGAGATCTACGTATTTGGATATTTTAGTTGTGTGGGAGTTAAATGATGGAATTAGCAGCCTTCCTGGGTTGTTATTTTTGTGTATTTTGGGAAGAAGATAGAAGCAGTCAAGTATGATGTTTGTGAATGTAAGTGTGATTATTGTCCCCACGGAGGGTTTTTAGCCGTATTCTTCTAAAGTAGGATTTTAGGTCCCTTGCCAAGGTGTCCTTATTAAATCGTGGACTAAAGCAAAAGCTTAGTTATTTGTTCAGTAATTTGAATGTGTAAAGTAAGAATTAACCACGACTTAGATTTATTACTCGGCCGTACGGGTCATGTTTATATTTGCAAGCATGACGAAGTTCTTTTCTAAAAGCTCGAAAGCTTACATCATGTTTTTTATTAGTGTCTTGGTTGGGAGCATAACCTGCTTTTTGGAAGGTTGAGCATGTTCTCCGTAAATTGTCTATAGAAGCTAATCTGGGATGTTAAGTGGGGACATGTGTTCTGTCTGAGGGCCGCTATGTTTCGGTTTGTGCATTTCTGTATGTCACCTTAAGGATGTCTACATAAGTTCGTGGTTTGTTTTTTGTGTGTGTTCGTTTTGAAGTTCTTGCTGTCGTTGATGTTGGTGGTGTTGTTGGTTGTGGTGCTGATGTCCACAGATTTAACAGCAAATTAAACACTACAGAAAGAATTAATATATAACCTCATAGATACCCACTCCCTATTTCTCTCTCACAAATTATCTCTCCATAGTTGAATATACTCAACTGTTACTACATAGAACAGTACACCATCCTTGCAGAGGTGATGAGATCTCCCGCATACACATTTTTTACATTCTCCTGTGACCCATCAGAGTCGTGGGGGCAGCCGTAGTAGAAGTGGTGTTTCTTGGTCAAGATAGCTTGACGGAACACAACCCTCTTCTGGCCGGTTTTGAATTCAGTTTCCTTCTCCTAGACTGGTTGCCACACAAGGCTATAGGAAATCAGTCTGTCCTGCTATTTACCCATTGCTGGAGGGAGAAGAGGAGGATTCATACCTTTCCCAATTAGTGAATGAAATTGATTCGACTGGAATTCGAACTCGGTTCTCCGATTTCTCAATCTGAGTCATTATCCATTATTCTACCGTGCCTATTTTCCCCACATACACGCCAAAAAATATATAAGATAACATACACATCCCCTTCCCAGCAACCAATAAAGCTGCCAAAATGACTAAGGAGGTAAATCTGAAACTCATGAGGCACCCAACCTCACCTTAAAAAAGGTCTTTGAGCAATACAAGGACTGACCAAAAATTAACAATACAAAACAAATTAAAACTACAGGCAAAGCTCACTTTCTCTCTCTCTCTCTCTCTATATATATATATATATATATATATATATATATATATATATATATATATATATATATATATATATATATATACACATCTCCTCTTATATGCCGTGTCCCTTCAGGATGTAGGCGATCATGGCTATCCACTTTACCCTACCCTTGCAGCTCTCGGTGTTTTGTCCCTTTGCTACTTCTCCAAACCATGTTTCGTCACCCACTTACTTAAGTCCGCTAGGTATGCCACACGTTGCTTTTTTGTCTCTTTCCCTCTATTTGCCCTGTAAGTATCAGATTCTCCAAGCCCTCCTTTCTCTTTACGTGACCCAGAAATTTCAGCTGCCTCTTCCTGATGTTAAGTATAAGCTTTCTCCCTGTTTGCATCCTCTCCAAAACTTCATCGTTGCTCACATGTTCGGTCCATGGTATCCTTAGCATCTTCCTGTAGAACCATACTTCTGTTGTCTAGAGTCTCTTCTTCATCTTTGGGGAGACCATCAAACATTCACTGCCCTAAAGGACATATATCACGTATCAGTTCAGTACTCTTTTCTTTGTTACCAACGAAATCCTCTCTACCTAGACTTTGGAACGCATCTTTGACCATCCCAGTACGTCTTCGGATCTCAGCGTTACACTTACTGTCCTCTATTAGAACACTTCTCAGATATTTAAATTTCTGAACCTGTTTTAGTGTCTCTGACCTGTAAATCGCATTTCGGGCTCATCTTTTTACTGATGACCATGCATTCTGTCTTCTTGTAGTTTATGCTTAGTCCTTTCTTCTCGCTTCATTCTGTAGAAGGCTTTGTAATTTCCTCTCCGTATCTGCTATCAGCACTATAACAATTCCTAAAATCAGAGTTTCAAGGAACCATATGGACTATTCCATTTTATATTTCGCGCAGATACCCCAGATGTTTACTTTTTATCATGTATTTCTTCCTGTGCTTCCATCAACTTGCTCGTTTTATTTAACAGGCGGTTAACCATTTTCTGCAATATTAGCAATTTCTTTGTTAAACACAAGTCACATCTTGAAACTTCATCTACTGCTAGCATTTGCTTTTATCAAAATCTTACATCTTTTAACTGGGGATTCATTGCCATTTTCTGCACTCAAAAATAAATAAAAATATATTAGGTTGGTGCAAAAATAATGACGTAAAAATGTTGTTTTTTGTCGTATTTTTTAACGTCAAAAAACGACATTATTACGTCATTATTTTTGCACCAACCTAATAATACAGAGAATTCTGTGCCATAATTCTCTTTTTACTTTATTGTCCTGACCTGAATAAATTATTCTTCAATATAATGAAATTGCTTCTTTTTATTTTGCTTCCTGTCTTCCAAGGTGTAGCCATAATCATCACATTTGGTCAATTGCAAGTTGATAAAGCTATAGGACTTGGTCTGTCCTGCTATTTACTCATACCTGTAGGGAGAGAAGAGATGGATACATACCTTTCCTAATTTCACATAAGTTACTGTAACAAACTCAATCCAAACTGCTATCCATTAATTCACCGTGCCTTCAATATATATATATATATATTGGAAGACTCTTCAGTAAATTAAATCGTGTTCTCTCAGTCACTGTGTGTTTATCTAAAAATAAATATGCTTAAATTCATCTTCATCTCTGCCATGTGCCAATGGCTTAGTGATAGAATCCCCGACTGATGACAATTCACTGATGAGCTGTGATACAGTGAAACAGTCTGTCTATGGATGACATATATATATGTACATACATACGCACATGATGAACTTAAAAGAAAAAATTGCTGTGTCATATATGAAGCAGAGTCCTTCCATAAGCTAATATTAGATACAGACACACATCAACAGAGCATGTTTTAAGAAAAAAAAAGTTGGTGGAATAGCCCGTACATACTGCAAATTAATCTACTTGCCTTTGAACATACAAAGTCATTGGCAGTAAACAAGTGGTGGTATAAGTGAAAAAGTCAATTGCAGAATGAGTGGATTTGTGGTATACCAATTTGTGGTGGTTTTATTTTTGTTACATTCCAAAAAAAAAAAAGATGTATTTTAAGCATGTTTATACCAAGCTAAAAAGTACATTAGAAAATATTACAAATGCCCCTTAGCTACAACTGAAAACGTTACTGTATATAAAAAGCAAGCCAGCAGTTGAGCTGAACTTAAAGCCAGAAACCACAATAGTGAAAATATCCTCCATGATTACAATAAAACATTGTAAGAGATAACAAAACAAAAAGCATTTTATAAAAAGCAAGCTGCCATTAATGTTGTGCATAAATAAAAAGTTTTACCATTATCGCTTTTTCCTTTCAATCACATATCTTCTGTTAACGACTGCTGTTATTAACTCCGAAAACTCCTCTGTGGAGCATAGGGTCACAGCCTCACAACACTAGGAATAGTAAGAGTATGTTGAGGCATATTCAGATAAGATGGAGGAATTGGTGCTGACGAATGTTGTCAGTAGTCTGTTATAATTCCTTTTACAGTAATAATAATAATTCTAAAGAAGAACATGTCTCTATTGATGCGGCTGTTCTTGGTGAGCAAAATATCAAGATGAAAGGAATTGACAAGCTCAAGAAATACATTGACCTGTGGATTGAAGTTACCAGAATTTGAGAGTTTCAAGCCATTACTGTCCAAGTCATCATTGAGACATTGGGGGTTTATGTCATCAAAAAGTCCGATATCAATAAAATCAGAATAAAGCCTAGTATTCCATTCTCTTAGAAGTCCAAGTTGTTTGACAATGCAAATATTCTGCAAAAAAGTGCTGTCTGAGATTGTATTACTTGATGGAGAACATCTATAATCCCTGGTTGAAAATGAAAACCATGTGAACAAAAAAAAAAAAAAAAATAATATTATTATTATTATTAGATTGGTAAGAAAGATACGATATAAAAGTGAACCCCAAAGAAATAGGAAGAGATAGAAAACCACCAGGATCTGGCTAGAGAGCTGAAAAAGCTATGGAACATGAATGTATTAGGTTGGTGCAAAAATAATGACGTTTTTTGACGTTAAAAACGTCATTATTTTTGCACCAACCTAATAGAAATAATTCCTGCAGTCATAGATATGCCTGTAATCAAAGACTGCTTAAGGAGAATTAAACTTAAAAGTATTAATTGTACTGAAGAGTGAATGGCTTTTACGTTATGAAGTTGTGGCAGATACCTGGCTGGAAGTGGCACCCCATCAGCAACAGCCTTATCCATTGTATTGGTTAACCATAGATGGATTTTCTTGTTCCTGTACACTGCATCACTCCTGGAGCCATTATAAAAAGACATCTAAAGACTTCAAATAAAAAAAAAAAAAAAAATGTCCTGTTTGAATGTGCAACACCAAAAGAATGGTGATAATAAAAATGTTATTAGTCCTGATCTGGCATCTTGGCTTCAGTCACCCCACCCCACTGTAACATAGTTTCCCTGTCTTTTCTAGAAATACTTTCATGGTAATTGTTCTGATGAACTTTCCTCTTTTGTACCTATACTTGAAAAATTAAAGTGCAGTACTAGATTGGCAGCTAAGTCTCATCATTTTACAGTAAAAAAACAAAAAAAAACAACAACAACAACAAAACAAAAACAAACAAACCCTGGACATAACCATAAGTTCTATGCTAAGTTTCCTCTCTTGCACGTATCATGTGCGTGTGGAACTCTCTTCCAGCTTCTTGCTTTCTAATCAACATTAATGTTTAAAAATTTAAATGCAATGCCAATTAGATATCAGCTGTTTTCTTAATTCCTCTTCTTTTATTGTTCTCTCCTTAGTGTTTACTTTTGTCATATTCTCTCGTACACATTAATCCTTTGTGTCTTAGTGGGTTTATTGATTGGGGTAAAACAAAAAATGTTTATTATTATTATTATAATTTATTATTAATACTAAGACAGAATTTGCTTTCTTACTGCCATTGCAGTTCTTGCAGACTAATGTATATCTGGAGATCTTCAAAAGCTATCAAAATACAATCTTGAAGTAGAAATCTCAATATGGCCCATGAAAACATCAATAATTCCAGTTGTGGTTGGAGCCCTTGGCATTATTGGAAAAGGTTCTGATTGACTCATTGGAGGGATCACTGGTAGCTGATGCCTTGACGAAATACAAAAAATTGTTTACACAGGTACAGCGCACATGTTACAAAGGGCTTTATCAATGTAAAATGGGTGTGCTCTTAGGTTCAAAAATGTTCCTGACCTTAGGTCTCAGGTTGGGACCCAGAAGGAAATGAGTACACAACAGAAATCAAGGAGGGGGGAGGGGATATTAATAAGGACCTGGGCAGTAGTTACTGAGGTAAAATTACAGTTTACCACAGTCAGTGTTGGGGATCAAATTAACCTTGGAAGGAGTCTCAGTTTTACATATATGATGCAGGGCAAATTTTTTAAAGACATTTTTATGACAAAAAATATGGTAATAATTATTGGCTTGATGGCCTGCAACGAAATACTAAGTAAATATATGAACCACACAAATACAACAATTACAACAGTTGAGTGTCCCAAGTACATTTAATCAAAATGATTAAAAAAAAAAAAAAAAAAAAAAAAAAAAAAAAAAAACATGGGGCGGGGAAGAGTCCAGAAATTCATACAGCAGTTAGTCGTCTGCCCAGTAGACAGGGCAAAAGTAAAGGTAGGTAGAAGTAGTAGGTATGGCAGGTGTCCGGGCCTCCATACCTGGGCAAGATGGGTGGCTTAGTGAGGTAGGTGGAGGTCTTTGATGGAGCCATGGCTGGGAGAAGAGCTGGGACTGCAAGTAGTTGCTGGAGAATCCCATCGCTCATGGGTCACACCTGGGGCAAGGTGAGTAATTTGGACATGTACTGCTTGGCGTTTCTCATGACGTGGAGGGATCAGGATCTCCTTAAATGTTACTTCATCATCTTCTTTGGGGACATATTCGCCCTCAATACTGAATGTATAAAAATAAAAAACAGAAGTTGAGTTTCTCATGAATCAAGGTTATGGTTGATGACTGAACATGTATGCAGGTCCAGAAAGGATCTGGAAAAAAATAAAAAATCATCTTGTTGTAGCAATGACACTTTAGTTTTCTTCAAAGTACTTGAAACTTTACACTCGTTCTCCTTAATCTCAACCAGAATCTGGAAATTTCTCTTTTACAATGTCAATTTTATCTTTTGGAAAAGTTGCAGGGAGCAAAATCTGAATTTTAGGAGGCCTGACATATATGGGGGATGTGATGTTTGGAGCTGACACCCATGGCCAATACAATGTTTTGCTAAAAAAAAAAAAAAAAAAAAAAAAATTGCTCTATCAATGTCAGTGAATAACATTATTAGTTGCTTTGCATTACATTTTTCATTTCTTGTATTATTTTGGTCTGTTATTTTTATTACTGTTATTCTTGGGAAATTTGTCAGTTCTAATTAAAAATGCCTGCTTATTCAACAGGCAGCATACAGTATGCACTGTTTTGAATTCAGAGTTTTCCTTCTCTTAGACTGGTTGCCAACCACAGCTAGAGAGCCCAGTCAGCCTTGCTATTTAACCCATATCCGAGGGGAGGAAGAGATTGATTTATACCTTTCCTAAGAGTATGTGTGCATAACTGAATTCAGCTTTTGAAGAAGGAATGGATGAAAAAAAAAAAAAAAAAAAAAAACACATTGGTAGGTTGGATTGAAGTGTTTTATGACTGCTTGGATTTTTCAAAGGAAGTAAAAATTTATTTAATCCTTTTTCTTTCAGATTGTGCCAGACAGTATTAATATATAGATTCTTTAAACCATCAATTACTCTCATTCCTTTCTCAAGATTAACTTTTCTATTATTTCTTTAGTAATTAAATACCTAAAAGAACATTCTGCACAGAGAATAACAAAAATGATCTTTCCTAGTCTCCTGTAGTGCAATCTGAAATAATTCATTAAGGAAGATAAAAATGTCATTACTTTTCCTGTTACTGTGACAATTGTTCAATTTAAATGGCACTTTAAAACTATTGCACCTAAAATAGCCTTTAAAGAATTATTTTATTGTGGAAATGAAGAAAAAGTCTTACTCAGAAATGTGAACAAATAAAGGCTGACTCTCATCCTCCGGCTGAATAAAACCATGACCTTTCTCTCGGCAGAAAGCCTTCACCTTTCCTCTGTGAGTTGGTCCGCTCTTAGCTCGCTCAGAACTAAAAAGAAAAATACAAGAAACAGGTTAGTTGATTTTAGAATATGTCAACTCTTCTTGGGTTAATGTTGTATGTGGTACCCAATGAGGACCGAACTCACAACTCCATCGTAAAGCTCAATCACACTAAACATTAGCCTAGTCTATAGCCCCTTTGAAAGCAACTTAAAACATCTTTATATATAACAATTTTTTAGCACCCCAATGTGTGTGTGTGTGTGTGTATATATATATATATATATATATATATATATATATAGAGAGAGAGAGAGAGAGAGACTCCATTAAAGTTTTTCATTGTAACCAGATGCATCCTAATTATAAAAAAGAGAAAATATGTAATCTGCCAGTAATGGTCCTAACAAATACCTTAGATTTATCATTTATTATTAAAAAGAAGAAAAAAAAGAAACATCTAATCTAATTCTTAAAAATAAATCCACCTTATATAAAAATAATGTTGTTTATAAATTCTGATGTTCTTTTGGAGATACAACATTAAATTCTTACATTGGTCATACATGCACTATGCTCTCTTATAGGTTTTGTTATTTGTTAAAATTTAGTACAGTTCATACACATATGGATCACAAAACCAAAATGTGTGCGTGTGTTTTTTGACAAATATTTTATTAAAAAAAAAAAAAAAAAAAAAAAAAAAAAAAAAAAAAGGGGGTGGTGGTCACTTCATCTGTTATGAAAAATTTAAATTAAGAGGAAAATAAATGATGTTATATTTGCATACACATTTCATACACTAACTGTAACAACGATTATGGGAATGTGATAACCACCAGGTGGCTGTACAGGGACACAGAATAGTCCCAATATAAAGCCACCAGGTGGCTATAAAGAAGTCAACGATATTGGATTAGTTTTTGAGAGAGGGAGAGAGATATTACATTTTAATATTATTGCATTAAATGTCAAATAGAAAAGTAGAAAGCAAAACAAGAAATAAAAATAAGCAATTTCATTATATCGGAGAATAAATAATTTATTCAGCCCAGGGCAATTAAGTAAAAAGACAATTATGACACTCTGTTGATTATTCATGTTCTTTTGCCTGATCAAATTATAAGGAAAATGCTGTGAAATTTATTTTGTGACTAAAAGCAGACATTTTAATTGGCAGAAGTTGAGAGCAGTATTTTCTCTCACTTTCACTTCCTGTAAGCCCCATCCCACTGCTTAGGGTGAAATGATGATAAAAAAAAAAAAAAAAAAAAAAAAAGAGAAAGAAAAAGTTATGTGTCTAGTGACAAACTAAAAATCAGAAATCAAAATTCTACTTACGCAGAGAATGTACGACTGCGTCGTGTTGGGATGGGACTTGGGATGAGGAAATGGTGTTGGGCTGCCGTAGAGCCGCCAATAATTGCATTATTCACAGCCTGAGTCTGAGGAATTCCAGGCGGAGACGACATAACGCTGGCTACCTGAAAGAACAGAAGAATAAAAGAATTCATATATATATGCGTGTGTGCGTGCGTATGTGTATATATATATACATATATATATATATATATATATATATATATATATATATATACACGCATACACATACACACTAATTGCTGATGATAATCTGTGTTATCATGATGTAACCTCCAGCTGGAATTCCTCTGATTTGTGTACGGCATTGGTTAGTCTCACAAAATCGTGGATCTTCACCTGAAGTCTTTGATGCCATGCACAAATGTGGAATTTCAAGTAGAGATGGCATGATACTGATAATCTGAGAGAACAGAAAAAGAAAGAATTTGTATATATACAAAACAGTCATGCAATCCGTGATATCACAGGTGGGATTTATTAATTAATATTAAATTTATTATCAAATATAGCACAACACATTCACTATAAAGATAATGTAGTGACAGTCAATATTAAAAACATATACAGAAAAGCAGATGCTAAAATGTCACATATGAATATAATAATTCAAAAAGTCAATCATTTCATACTTTTACAACTAGAAAGTACAAAGGATACATTTGGCCACTATACAGAATTTTCACATTTTTCGTAAGTACTGAGCTGAGTGCAAGAAGGTAAATACTATAGTAATATTAGTAAGAGGATCTCCAGTGATAGATTTATACAACCATCTACCAAACTGAAGACAAGGAATTGGCAAGCTCTTCTAGAAAAATAAAGTAACCGCATTGGAGTAAAAACACAGGCAACTAGGTCTTTGAAGTTAGGCCCACCCTAGGAAAGTGGAAACAAGGATTCACAAAGACCTGGGACGAACAAGTGACCTTACCCTGACTAAACATCGGCCATAGAAAAATCACACATTTTTATACATTTTCTTTAATTCCAGAGTGCTAAGAATGTGCAACATGTCAAGCACCTCTATACAGTTATTGTTCCAAAAGTGGGGCATGTGCCCCACAGGTCTGGTGGCTATTAACAGTGAATTTCTTTTTTCTTTTTTTTTTAATGAGTGTGTGCGAGTTAATATATATATGTATACAATATGCATACATGAAAATATTTGTAAGTCGCTTCGTCATGGTATAATGGTTAGTAAATTTGTCTCACTAGATCAATTATGAATGAATAGTAAGTCCAATCCTCACTTGGTGCGACATACTTTTGTCTGGTGTCACATCTATGCTAAGCTTAGAAAATCACCATAAATTTAATTATGTGTACGTATGTATGTACATGTGTAATTATATACGTATGCATGTACATGTGTAACTGTATGTACTAAATAAAAAAATAAATATATATATATATATATATATATATATATATTTAAAAGTATGATTCCAATACGCTACATAAGAGTTCTCATGTTTCAAAACAAGAGCCGAAAACTTCAATATAATTATTTGAATTAAAGTAAGCTCTGTTCCATCTTCAAGTGAAATTTTACTTCTATTTTCTATATATTTTCACATATATATATTTATTCGGTAAAAATCCATGGGTAAGTAATCCAAGTAGATCCTAATAACATAAAATATTAAAACTGATCACAAAAGAGAGCTCAATATATTTATTATAGAACATATAAATGAATTACATAAAAATGAAACTATTACCCCATGCAGATAACCATTTCACCCCCGGAATATTCTCCCTAGGGCTTGTCAATGCAAAAACGAATTTTAACGTTTTTTTTTTTTTTAAATAAGAATTAAAAAATGAAGGAAAGAAAGAAGAAAAAAAGAAAAAGAAGAGGAACAAGCAACAAATAAGGGAAATGGCATTAAAAGAGAGATAGGGAGACAAAAGAAAACTAAGGTAGTTAGAATAGGATGCACAGGAAGTTAAGACAGACAAGTCTAGACAGAATTAAAAATGGTTGAAGAATAACGATCTATATTTAACATAACTCTTGTTTAAATGGGAAAAACTTAGAGGAAAATGCAAACATAAAAGTTAAGAACAGTTTTAAAGATAATAGACAAAGGAAAATTTTAATATAAAATTAATTTTAATACTATAAAAATTTTTTTTATATCACATACACACACACACACAGTGGGTAGCAAAAGTATTTAACACATCAGTTAACTGAAAATAGTTTTAAAATACCCTTTTTACTGTATTATTTGTATATACTTTTGCACACAGTTAAATTTGAAAATTGGTAATAAAAGTACACAAAAAACAATGTTTCTCAATTTTCCTTTGTTTAGTTAGACAATGTGCATTAAAATATTTGAAGTAAGTATCATTAAAATCGAACAATTTTTTGTGAAATTTATAAAAAAAAACGATGTGTTAAATACTTTCACTACCTACTATATATATATATATATATATATATAGTAGGTAGTGAAAGTATTTATAAAAACATGGTGTTACTTTAAGTAACACCATGTTTTTATAAATTTGTAAAATTCTAAAATTAAATGATAATACTATTGCATATGCAGTCCCAAGTTCTAAAGGAAAGTTAAGTTAATGGCTTTTTAGGCTTCTTCCATGCAAATAGGTGTTCACTATTTTGAACCATAAGAATTATGTTATGGTTTAGAATCAGGGTTTTAGAGATGCTTAGGTGGGGCATGGTCAAAAAAAGGTTGGAAACCACTGCTATGCACTGAAGCTCTTCTTAATTGAGTGTGAAAATCTGGTAAAACCATGATTTTATAGAATGAACAACATAAGGAATCAATTTGAAAATGTTAATGTAGATGACCTACTATTCTTCATAAAAGGAGATGGGCCTATACACCAAAATATGATTAATTGACTTAATACTTTGAAGCTTGAAGCATCCAGATGCACAAGCAAGTTTCACATGCTTACAGTCTGTGATTGACAGAATATGCCCACAACTGGAAAGCAATGTATTTTTAATACACAACATTAGCACCTATGATTACAGGCACCAGAAATTTACAACGTTGTTTTTTGTCATTTTTGTTTCACGGCATATCAACATCTGTGGGTTATTAAATGACAAAATCTAAATATTTTGAATGCTAGGAATACCATGGATGGAGTATGTAAACAACGATGAAGTTTTAATGAAAAGGAAATGAAAAAGGCACTCATACTTAGAATCAGAAAGAAACAACTGAAATTTCTAGAAAACCATAAGTTGGTTAGTTGATTGTTTTTTAGTGGCATATCAACCTCTATGAGTTATTTAATGCTGAAATCTAAATAAATGGTTGTACTCTAAATGAGGCTCCTTGTCTGTAATGTCTCAAGTTGAACATGTATCTGCAATCCATCACTAAAAGGTTAGTCCCATGTTCCACTCCAAAGATGTACCTAACTCCTGTCATTCCTTATTTTCATAAGAGCAAGATAAGACTAAAAATGGAATATTGCTGCCACTTCTGGGCTGGAGCTACCCAATCATCACTTTCAGTGTTGACAGAGTTCAAAAGCATTTGTGCAGCTGTGCGGGTGATGAATTTTTTTTTTCCTTTCTAAAACCCCCTTTCCACAGATGAAGTGTTGCTAGCTTCTCCTTAATCTCTCTTTTTTTTTTTTTTTTACACAGTGATGTTTACCTTCTTTGTGCAAGGCCCAGGAGCCACTCAAAGTAGAGGTTTATAGAGTATGAGGGACAGGTAGCAGTTAATTAAACTGGAAGCGATATAGAAATTGAAAAAAAAAAAATCATCCCCCATTATCACTACAATATTAACCTCAAGCATTGTATTGAATGAGTGTAGACTGTAGCTTAAAGCTTTTTGGTTATAAGCTGTTCCACTTAAAATTACATTTTGTCCAAGAATTTTTAATTCTCTTATTTATCATGTCATCATGATCAACTTTGATAATACCAATAATATCAATGCCTATTAGGCTCAAAATATTACCTCATCTCCACACTGTTGTCTTCCAACTCATGTTGGTTGACTATTTCCATAAAAGACCAAACCTTTAATTTAGCTAACAGGTTCATCCAATGTAGCTATCTTAATTCATCACTAAAAATTATAGAGAAATCAGTTCTTCATCTAACTTGTTTCTCTTCATGTTTCTCTTAAAGTTGGTAGTTTGGTTGCTGTCATATCTTGCTAAGTTTGAAAATGTTAATAAAAATCATCACCTCTTATAGGTTTTATATATTCATGTTTTTTATTACTACTTATAGAGTTCTATAGAAAACAATTAAAAGATTGACATTTTTAAATCCATTAATGACAGTTAATGCAAATCTTAATCAAAAGAGGTTTACAAAAGGATTAATCACTTGGATATTTTAGATAATCATGTATCCAAATATGACCCCACACCCTCTCTACACATCTGTGGATCTGTCTCTCCTTCCTTAGACACTAGCTTTGTTGAGTAATAATAATGACATTATGAGACGTGCGATTATCCTTTCCATCCCAGTTAGGGCCGAGAGTGTTGTCTCAATAGGGTTGATTTGGGTTTAAAAATCTTTTACAATATTACAGTGAAGTGTAGTGTGAACTCCTCTATGTATGTTGTGTAATATAGTTAAGAATAAATAATTCTCAAATCATGGCCATTGTAACTTCTGTCTGTGTCAAAGGGCACATCAAAATCAGGCTAGGACAAGAACTTCTTCAATAAAATACACAACACAGTTGATAATTAGCAACAGGTTTCTTGAATATAGAGAAAACCTGGTTGAATAAAATGTCTATCATCTACTGCAAAATAAAGTTCTCTACTATCAGTTGGTGATTTGAGAGGTCTGGTAACAAAGTAATAACCAGCCAGTTGGCTTTCTTTCAATTCTTTTATCTTGCACAAGCCTGTGTCTTCACCCTGGCCATGAGAATTGTGGACATACTCTTAGCAAGTACTGTCTTAGGAGCAATCCCCAGCTTCTCTAAACCAATTCCCATAGAGACCACCAAGCTTGAGAATTAAAAAAAAAAATCCCAATTCTACAGGTTAGTCTACAATGTATTTGTAAGAATACAAATTTTGAACAGATAGTATAATGTAAACCAACCTTTGAATTTAATTTCTCAGGTCCAAAGAAATTTGAACACATTAAACATGTTTTCTTATTGGTAGAAAGTGGATAGGTCAGGGGACCTTGGTTTTGCTCAATTTTACCGAGTCTTGGCTAGTTAATTCTGGGTTCAATTCTCCTTGGAACTGTCCTGAAATTCACCGTATTATTTTGAAACATAATTTTTGACCAGTTTCTTTTTTCATGTTTTTCTCAACCATTCAACCTACTCTCCTGATAATTTCAATTATTATTATCCAATTAGTGAAATGAATAGCTTACAGAATTATCAAAAAATAAAAATAAAAAAATAAAAGGCCATAGAATGATGTAGCCAAAAAAAAAAAAAAAAAAAAAAAAAAATATAAATAAATAAATAAATAAAAACATCAAGGACAGACTTATTATTTTTCACTAATTTAATTTTATTAAAGACAATAACAATTTTAGTGTTCATTTGCATCAAAGATTTAAGTAGGTATAAACTTTTGGGGCTGAAACAAAATGTATCTAAAAGTATGCAGACAAAAACTCAGATAGGAGTAGCAGGTGTTAAGGTTGATAATAGGTATATCATCTTTCTTTTTTGAAAAAAAATTATTATCTGAGTAGAAAGGTAAGTAATGGAGGTTGGTTGAACAAAGTGCTCTCCACCTCCATCAGTCATAGCATCATACAAGCAATAAAACATTTTTTTGTCAAGATATGCAAGGACAAGACAATTGAGCAGGAAGAAGTGGATTCATGCCTTTCCAAAAGATATTAATGCAAGTGAGCATAGTTTTTATTATCAGTTATTACAACAAATAATAGAAACTTTATTCATGCCAGAAAAATCTAATTGGTTGTAGACAGAACTGGTTTTAATTTTACAACTTCAAATCATGATAAGAGGGTATAGTGTAAAGGAAAGCATGAATTCAATTACTTTGTTCGTTTTATCAGTTATCTCAAGGTAATCTTGTCAGTGACATGTCAAAATACATGAAAAGAATAAAAATATTCGATTTTTTTTTTTTTAAATGTTTATTTACTTTGAAATAACAGTAAAATGACTTGTCAGTTTAGAGGATATAAAAGCTGACATGGTTTAATTTGATGTAATACTTTAGATAGGGAAATACAAAAAGAACTGGAGAAAGGACAGGAGAGAGAGAGAGAGAGAGAGGACAGGAGAGAGAAAGAAAGGACAGGAGAGAGAGAGAAAGGGCAGGAGAGAGAGAGAGAGAAAGAAAGGACAGGAGAGAGAGAGAGAAAGAAAGGACATGAAAGAGAGAGAGAAAGAAAGGACAGGAGAGAGAGAGAGAGAAAGAAAGGACAGGAGAGAGAGAGAGAGAAAGAAAGGACAGGAGAGAGAGAGAGAGAAAGAAAGGACAGGAGAGAGAGAGAGAGAGAGAAAGGACAGGAGAGAGAGAGAGAGAGAGAGAAAGGACAGGAGAGAGAGAGAGAGAGAGAAAGGACAGGAGAGAGAGAGAGAGAGAAAGGACAGGAGAGAGCGAGAGAGAGAGAGAAAGAGAGAGAGAGAGAAAAAGAAAGGACAGGAGAGAGAGAGAGAAAGAAAGGACAGGAGAGAGAGAGAGAAAGAAAGGACAGGAGAGAGAGAGAGAAAGAAAGGACAGGAGAGAGAGAGAGAAAGAAAGGACAGGAGAGAGAGAGAGAAAGAAAGGACAGGAGAGAGAGAGAGAAAGAAAGGACAGGAGAGAAAGAGAGAAAGAAAGGACAGGAGAGAAAGAGAGAGAGAGAAAGAAAGGACAGGGGAGAGAGAGAGAAAGAAAGGACAGGAGAGAGAGAGAGAGAGAGAGAAAGAAAGGACAGGAGAGAGAGAGAGAGAAAGGACAGGAAAGAGAGAGAGAGAGAGAGAGAAAGAAAGGACAGGAGAGAGAGAGAGAGAGAAAGAAAGGACAGGAGAGAGAGAGAGAGAGAAAGAAAGGACAGGAGAGAGAGAGAGAGAGAAAGAAAGGACAGGAGAGAGAGAGAGAGAGAAAGAAAGGACAGGAGAGAGAGAGAGAGAGAAAGAAAGGACAGGAGAGAGAGAGAGAGAGAAAGAAAGGACAGGAGAGAGAGAGAGAGAGAAAGAAAGGACAGGAGAGAGAGAGAGAGAGAAAGAAAGGACAGGAGAGAGAGAGAGAGAGAAAGAAAGGACAGGAGAGAGAGAGAGAGAGAGAGAGAAAGAAAGGACAGGAGAGAGAGAGAGAGAGAGAAAGAAAGGACAGGAGAGAGAGAGAGAGAGAGAGAGAAAGAAAGGATAGGAGAGAGAGAGAGAGAGAAAGAAAGGACAGGAGAGAGAGAGAGAGAAAGAAAGGACAGGAGAGAGAGAGAGAGAAAGAAAGGACAGGAGAGAGAGAGAGAGAGAAAGAAAGGACAGGAGAGAGAGAGAGAGAGAAAGAAAGGACAGGAGAGAGAGAGAGAGAGAAAGAAAGGACAGGAGAGAGAGAGAGAGAGAAAGAAAGGACAGGAGAGAGAGAGAGAGAGAAAGAAAGGACAGGAGAGAGAGAGAGAGAGAAAGAAAGGACAGGAGAGAGAGAGAGAGAGAAAGAAAGGACAGGAGAGAGAGAGAGAGAGAAAGAAAGGACAGGAGAGAGAGAGAGAGAGAAAGAAAGGACAGGAGAGAGAGAGAGAAAGAAAGAAAGGACAGGAGAGAGAGAGAGAAAGAAAGGACAGGAGAGAGAGAGAGAAAGAAAGGACAGGAGAGAGAGAGAGAAAGAAAGGACAGGAGAGAGAGAGAGAAAGAAAGGACAGGAGAGAGAGAGAGAAAGAAAGGACAGGAGAGAGAGAGAAAGAAAGGACAGGAGAGAGAGAGAGAAAGAAAGGACAGGAGAGAGAGAGAGAAAGAAAGGACAGGAGAGAGAGAGAGAAAGAAAGGACAGGAGAGAGAGAGAGAAAGAAAGGACAGGAGAGAGAGAGAGAAAGAAAGGACAGGAGAGAGAGAGAGAAAGAAAGGACAGGAGAGAGAGAGAGAAAGAAAGGACAGGAGAGAGAGAGAGAAAGAAAGGACAGGAGAGAGAGAGAGAAAGAAAGGACAGGAGAGAGAGAGAGAAAGAAAGGACAGGAGAGAGAGAGAGAAAGAAAGGACAGGAGAGAGAGAGAGAAAGAAAGGACAGGAGAGAGAGAGAGAAAGAAAGGACAGGAGAGAGAGAGAGAAAGAAAGGACAGGAGAGAGAGAGAGAAAGAAAGGACAGGAGAGAGAGAGAGAAAGAAAGGACAGGAGAGAGAGAGAGAAAGAAAGGACAGGAGAGAGAGAGAGAAAGAAAGGACAGGAGAGAGAGAGAGAAAGAAAGGACAGGAGAGAGAGAGAGAAAGAAAGGACAGGAGAGAGAGAGAGAAAGGACAGGAGAGAGAGAGAGAAAGGACAGGAGAGAGAGAGAGAAAGAAAGGAGAGAGAGAGAGAAAGAAAGGACAGAGAGAGAGAAAGAAAGGACAGAGAGAGAGAAAGAAAGGACAGGAGAGAGAGAGAGAGAAAGAAAGGACAGGAGAGAGAGAGAGAGAAAGAAAGGACAGGAGAGAGAGAGAGAGAAAGAAAGGACAGGAGAGAGAGAGAGAGAGAAAGGACAGGAGAGAGAGAGAGAGAAAGGACAGGAGAGAGAGAGAGAGAAAGGACAGGAGAGAGAGAGAGAGAAAGGACAGGAGAGAGAGAGAGAGAGAAAGGACAGGAGAGAGAGAGAGAGAGAAAGGACAGGAGAGAGAGAGAGAGAGAAAGGACAGGAGAGAGAGAGAGAGAGAAAGGACAGGAGAGAGAGAGAGAGAGAAAGGACAGGAGAGAGAGAGAGAGAGAAAGGACAAGAGAGAGAGAGAGAGAAAGGACAGGAGAGAGAGAGAGAGAGAAAGGACAGGAGAGAGAGAGAGAGAAAGGACAGGAGAGAGAGAGAGAGAAAGGACAGGAGAGAGAGAGAGAGGATGTTATAAAAGAGAAGAAAGTTGGAAAAAAAAGTGTACAAAAACCTAATTTTCTATTTGGATGTATTCAAGTAACACAAGTTAAAAAAATAAATTCACCTTTTGTAATAAAATACCCCCTATTTCAGTTACTTCTTATAGCTTTTAAAAGGAACAAAAAGCAGGTCACAAGTTCAAATGGAAGACAATTTGCTTGGGCCACACCGTTATCCCTTCTTCTACATTGATTATTTCGTACTGAAGTCATCACAAATCATTTTCAGTAATGGATGCAGGCTAGTGTCAGTAGCTGGCTGTTAATGCTTGGCAGTAAGACAAGACATATTACTACAATAAAAACCTGAAGTAAACGGAAGTCAAATGCAACTCTAAAACCCAGATCATCCTTTTTAGGTTTTTCTTTTAGTTTGATGATTATATCAAAATCGTTATAACTTAAGGAAAGAGATATTTTTTTCCCATTTGGTTTGATGATTATAAGTTTTGGAAAAAAATTATTAATGTAATCCCTTAGCCTGTATCCGGCAACCTATTTGGCTCTGCAGTCTGGATTGTGTATTGAGGAGTGGACCAGATTAATGTCGCAAAATGCTTAAAATATGAGAATTATCTTTTCATATACATAGTTATATTTTGCTCTAAAACTGCTAAACCTACTAGAAAATCATTTGTGATTAACTAAGGATGACAATTAGAAACAAGAAAAAAACAAAAAAAAAAACAAATACTGTTGGTTTCAATCAGCATAGAAATGACAAAAACATCTCCCTCCCCCAAATTTATAGACAAAACATACAGAGGAATGCTGGAATTTCTTCCTAGTCAATAACATAGTTCTCTTCTTTCTTGCTTGAAATCAGAACTCTACAATCACTTGACTGTATCCCTTTTGTGTGTTAACACCATTCTTAGTTTGTTAACTTTTTTGCCTTTAATACTGATGCTTTGCCATGCATATATTGTTTAATACTATTTTTGCTGTTCTTTTCGTTCTTTTGTTATTGTTTATTGCAAATTTTGTTCATTCTGTTTGTTGGGCATAGCTGCCAATTACATTTAACCATGGCTGCATAAGAATACAACTGAGGTTAGTGAAAAAAGATGGCATACACAATCTATTAGCTTGATATGAAACATTCAGAATAAGCAAAAATACACTTTGCAGACTATAAGCATAGTATACCAATATTTGCTTATTGGCTAGTCAAGTCCTGGATGTGCCTTTGACATAATGGATAGCAGTTCTGAATGAGAAATTGGAAAGCAGAGTTCAAATTCCAGCCAAGTGTGTTACATTCACCTAAGCGCAATTAATTAGAGATTACGAATTAATCTTTTCTCTCCCCAACTTTGGATTAAATAGCAGGAGAAATTGAGTTCTATAGCTTTGGATGGCAGTCATTCTAGAGATGGTGATGATAAAATCACCCATCTCCCAGCAAGCCTAGGACACTTGTAGGGAAATTATTCAGTCATGTGAGTTGTGCATTCTACACACAGAAGAAAGCATTTCCATTTTTTTTTTATAGTCAAATCCCCTTCTATTCCACCAGTACAGGAGTGAGTATTCCTATCCCTGCCTTAACCAATGTATATAAAAACAATTAATATCAAACATAGCATCTTGGCTTCAATCAGTTTACCATTGCCATAATATAGCTTTCCTGTCTTTTCTATAAATATTTTCATTGATGAGACTTTATCTTTGAACCATGACCACATGAATTTAAACATAGTACTAGATTGGCAGTTAGGTCTCATCAGTTGAAATTGCTAGCTGTAACTATAAATTCTATTCTAATAGTTTCTTCTCTCACTTCTCACCTATGGAGCTTTTTGCTTTCATGTCAACTATAATCTTCAAAATCTTGCTATTTAATCCATAGATGGAGAGAGAGAGAGAGAGAGATATGGACTCATACCTTTTCAAATGGTATTTGCATAAAAGTGAATGTAAGAAGCTCAACTGTAATTTGAACTCTGCCAATTTTTCAATCTCTTAACCACTACACTATCTGTATATTCAATTTAATTCTCTTACTTTCTGTGTAAAATTAGTTCTTACAAATGATTAATTAGAAAAGTTAAAAATAGAAATAAAAATAATATGTTATTTCATAATTTCCATCTGAATTTCTGGGATGAGGAGTTACCATTTACACTATTTCCATGCAGACTGCCATTCTTATCTTTGTTGTTATCACGTTTCAGCTATTGGGCCCTGCGGCATTCCTCAGGTGTTTAGCAATCTGGGTAACCTACAGAGAATTCCAAACTGAACCCTTTATTTAATCTACAGAGGTAGAATGTTCTCATTCCACTGATCATAGGGATATCTTGTCTAGTTCTTATTTTTAGTACTGCTCCGTTATTGCTCACCCTGTTTCCACTGAGCTCAATTACATATTGTCCAGTCCAGGAATTGAAGTCACAATTACTAGGTCATCAAATTCATGAACGAATGCTTTAATCAACTAGGACATTGTCCCATCATCATCTTGGCTGCTTTGATCATCAGGAGACATAAGGGTAGAAGAAACAGACCATCACCTCCAGACTGATCTGTCAATCTGGCATGGTGGTGTTTTGATTCTTCTTTCTCATGATCTTTCATTGTGGGCTTTCAGATAGCTTGGCAGTGCCCATCTCCTCTCCAAGCCCTGAGCAACAGCTGAAGACCACGGAATGGGTCAGTCTGTACCCAAAAGACCCTCCTCAGGTTTTGAATTCAGAGTTGTCCTTCTAGACTGGCTGCCACCCAAGGCTATAGAGCCCAGTTTGTCCTGCTATTTAACCATAGCTGGTGGAGGAAGAAGATGGATTCATACCTTTCCCGAGGGTATTAGCACGTAGGTGAATATAACGAATTCTGGTGAAATTCAAACTGGCTCTCCAATTCCTCAAGTGCAATCCATTACTCCACCATGCCACCTCCCATAGGATATGCAAAGTGTAAAGTAAGGTTTCATATTTTTAAAACTAATTCCTATTATTATTAATATTAATTCTGTCATCTGAGATTATTTGCTTGCTATAATGAGAAATTCATAACTGTTTTGATTCCTTCTATGAATCTGTCTACTGTGGCTACAATTACGAGACACTTGTAGATTAGACTTCAGCAATAAATGAGAAATTAGAATTTTATCTTAGGTGCCAGACTGGTGAGGCTTATTATAAAGAAATATGGCTAAGCAAAAGGAAACCAATTTTAATGATAAAACATTGCTCTTTACAGCTGCAGTCAGCCTAAAAAAAAACAAAAAACAGCTAAGGTGATAGAATATAGAATTAAAGACAAAAAATTAAACATTCCACTTTGGGCTAACAAACAGTCAATCTTCTGACTACAAAAAAGAAAACTGGTATTAAACCTTCTGTTTACACTCCACGAACTGTAATGTCATTGTTTTTCTAAAGATAAATGTTACTGAGAATCAGTTGCATGTAAAACAAATGTGGCTTTTTACCTAGTCATTTATGGACATGTATAATAGCTATACTATAGCCTAGGGCTAGAACTTAATCTCTGTTACACTTGAATAGGCTTAAGTATCTGTAAAATTCGATACAACTAAGGTATTCAGTCCACAAGAGATGTGTGAAATGGAGCATGTGTAGACACTTGGAGAAGACACATTGCTTGATTAACAGGAAAGAGAATTATGGCATGGGGTGGCATGGTAATAGCCAGGAAAAACTAAGTAGCAGACACAAGTGGGTTGGTGGTATAAATTGCGTGAAGAGAGAAAATAATTGTTTATAAAACAGACACAAGGTTTTGATTCTCAGTAACGAGGAAGGGAAAATTCAATCCTTTTGAGATTACATATGAAGATAATATTAAATTAGGAGTGATGATGTGATAAAGAATATGGAATGATGTTTTACAAATAGCATAGAAATAGGACATAATAAAATTAATATTATTTCATAACATAGTGATAACAGTTTATGAATATAAAGATGGTTATTATTTTATTTATATATATATATATATATAAAAAAACATTGACAGTGATATGGCCATTGTAATAAACTATTATTTTTTTAACATTTAAAAATCAATAATGATAATTGTGTTGACAAGAAATTAATATCTTCTGAACAAGACAGTTTTTTTATTGCCTCTCATGTATTTTTTAAAACAGTTTTTTTTTATTTTGTAAAGAATATAATTTTTTGATAATGATTTTCTTTTAATTGATAATCGTGATATTTTAAAATCTGATGTTTGCATACCTGTAAGGATTAATATGAACATGATTTTCAAGTATATCAATATCTGTGGGGTATGGAAATACAATTTTCACATGTCAATATCTACATGACCATAATTTTCAAAGACACTAATATCTATATGGGCTATGCTAAACAAAATATTTTCCTTTATTTTAAGAGCTATTCTAATCTTTGTCGGCAAAGTATAACAATATCAGTTTAAAAATAATTTTCTGCAAAAACTGACCTTATGTTACCTTTAACATACCATCTGTGAGTATCATGCAGATGGCGATAATGTTTAGAATTGATAATGACAAGTTTTAATTTAGAAAAAATTCTGTAATGTGGTTAAAAATGAATAAAAAAATCCCATGATCAATGGCTTGCAAGTAGAAATCAACTTCAACTGTCTATGATTTATACCACTAAGATACAATTACAATATCCCTATAGTATATAGAGAAAGAATGAGAGAAAAGAATGAGAGAAAAGAATGAGAGAAAAGAATAAAAGACATTTTAGAGGGAGGCAAAGAGAGGACTGATGTGAGAGTGATTGGAAACTTATAGTAAGCAACTGAGGAGAGGACAGAATGCCCGGATGTAAAACCACCCAGCCACCACCACTTTTAACGCTAAGAAATACAATATATTATGTATACCCAGACAGTCAACACGTGACATGACCACACACAAGTAGCGGGTATTTGGGTATGTGAGCTAGACATTAAGTCAAAAGCAATAGACATATTTAAAAATGTAAATAACACTAATACAGATAGTAATGCACAGAATTAAATAAATATAAACACATTAATATAATATTCTACATATATGCAGCAGGTTATACATATAACATATGTGTGTGCATATGTACACATACACACACATATTTGGTACCCTGAAGACACACTTAAAAAAATCATATCCTATTGTATCCAATATACTGATATTTTAGGTAGGAGGCCAAGTACTGAAAGATTGAGTTACCCATCTTAACACATCAGAAAATTCTGCCATTTGCAGTTGAAACAGTTATGCAATGATAAAAATCTGCATTTTATCAGTAAGGGGTTAGGAGTTACAAGGAGCTCAGAAATAGTCCTAGTGGTAGTGGTGGGAAGGAAGGAGATAGGTCTAATATATATATATATA
This sequence comes from Acanthosepion lycidas, assembly GCA_963932145.1. Classification (NCBI taxonomy): domain Eukaryota; kingdom Metazoa; phylum Mollusca; class Cephalopoda; order Sepiida; family Sepiidae; genus Acanthosepion; species Acanthosepion lycidas. Next base: position 48,928,172 of record OZ010597.1, on the reverse strand, counting down.
TATATGATAAAAATATAGTTTTAAGTTATACTATATTTATAAGTAAAAGTGCTCAACATCAGAGACTAAATATATGTATGTAAATATAAAAGTGAACATTGATGACAGTTTGTTTCATACCATGTAGCCTGATAGATTGTGTTCAAGCATGAAACAGTCACTGCTTGGTGTTGATCTCAGTGTCCACATTTATCAATTGCTGGTATCTCTTGATGAGTGGATGGAGTGATTGTTAGTGGATCTGCTTCTGAAACTATAGAGTCAGGATGCTGAAAACAACATCAGCTAAGTAATAATTTTATATTTGTATTAATCATATATATATATATATATATATATATATATATGTATATGTGTTAGCTCTATCTCTGATATTGAGCACGCATATAATATATAAATAATTATATATATATATATATATATATATATATATTACTGCAAATAAATATTTTTTTAAATTCCAGTTGCATTTCCAACTATTTAAAAAAAAAGGATTTTTTTTTTAAATATATCACACATACCATACATGTGTGTGATTCACTTTCTCGGTGAACACTAACCAACCACCACTACTAGTTTCATGCTTCAGGTAGTTCACAACTGTTTTAAGTGAAATGAACATTTTCCCCTTGTTTAGCTCAAGATGTTACAATGAGAGTAGGTGATGTGTACATAATACACGCACACCCACTAAACTCACAAAGGGGGTAGGAGTGGTGTCCATACAGCCAAAATGAAAATAAAAAAATAAACAGAATAAATCAGAAGTGTGACTAAAACGTTCTCAACAGTATGAGAAACTACGGGTCCTAGGCACAGGGACGTAATCATATATGTAAAAGTAGTTGACAATACCAAGTCATCAAAGTCCCACAAAATCTTTCCCTCTGGTGTCCCTTGTTAGCAAACCCCCTTAGGAGTTGCTTGCTCTGTGTGTGCGTGTATATATATATATATATATATATAGAGAGAGAGAGAGAGAGATAAAAAAAATGAGTTTAACACAGTGGCAACAGTCTGTTTTATGCTTGAAGACAATGTTCAGACTATATATCTGCATATGCTCTCTTTCTGATATTGAGCATGTTTATCCCTTAAATATAGCATATCTTAAAACTAATTTTATTGTGTGTGTGGATAGTTTTATAAATACACACACACACACACACACACACAATATAGACAAAGTAGATGTGAGGATTAAAATGCAATTTTATTTACACTGAGAAAACAATTTACACTTACTACTACTACTATAAAGAGCAGACGATAAAAGCTTAACATGAAGGAAGTTAGTACCTTATTGAAAAAACATCTGCTGCACACCTCACAAACCAGAAAAAAAAAAAAAAAAAAAATCTTAGCTAGTATCGCATAAAATATAAAGCAATCAAATTGGTTACTACAAAACGAAAATCATCATCATAATAATTAAAGACAATAAACAAAACAAAACAAAAAAGCATCCTCATAGATATTGCAGTGCCTTAAAAAAAAAAAAAAAAATCTATCTTCCAATTAATATGACAAAATAAATAAAAGATCTAGAAATTTAAAAATGTGACATACTAAAAATTGAAGCACTGGGTACGATCAAGAATGGTACAGACAAGAATATTAACAAGATTCCTGGCAGCCTGTTTGCAAGAGATTAAAACCTGTGCAGAACAGCTCCTCTGCTAAAGAGAGTATTAATAATGTAAGGAAAATATAAACATTCTACATGAAAAGAATCATTTAATATCAGAATTTGTGCAAACAGAATGCATATATTTATTACCTTGCCTTGATCTGGGTCTCGGGTAACAACCCAGCAAGGAATTGAAATGAGTAGAAAACAAAATGATAAAAATTTAATTTTGGGAGAGTAAGAAGAGCAGGAAGGAAGAGGTGTGTAATACTTTGCAGGTGAGATTAAAATAAAAGAAAAAAATTAAAAAAAAAAAAAAGAAAAAGTACACCAATAACAAGGCAAATCAATTGTTACCACTAAACAAGTCTTTAGTGTTATTTAGTCTTTTGAGACAGAAGAGGGTTGGGAAGAGAGCAGGAGAAAGAAAAAGGAAAAAAAAAAAAAAGAAAGAAAGAAAGAAAGCCATGCGTCTTACCTGAAATAGATACACAAAAATGTCAAAATAATTTCACACAGGTTTATAAGCTGATAACTTCAGCCAAGCACAATCACTTAGTCTTTCTTGCATTTACCATAGTGGGTCTCTTTTTTGCATGCAGGGAGATTGTGCAACACCTGCAAGCAGGAGTGATGAAGAAGGGGAAAAAAGGGAGAGACGTGAAGTCACAATGACTGACAAGTAGCTACCTTGCACTTGTCCCATATCAGAGAAAGAGACAGGGGCGGTTGTGGCTATTTGAAGAATACCAGCAAAAAAAGAGGTAGGATGGAGGAGGTGAGAGATAGAGGAGTGAAAGAGGTGAGGAGAGAGAGAATGCTTTCAAGAAGAAAGAGACTTGTAGACTGGGAACATACTTCTACTGCCATTAACACAAAATAGACATACGTATATAAACAGATATAAGATCAATAAATCAACTGTAGACACAACAAGGCCAGGGATTCTAAACCTGGGAAGCAATGATTGGAAAATTTGAGACTGGAAAGTGGGTAGGGGTGAAGGCAGATGCCTGCACATGCCTATCTGTGACTTGCATGAGTTTGCATGGAAAGAAAAGCATCTAGCAGCTGGAATGCAAAAGTGTTAAAAGTCTATCAGGATAATGAAATTTTGTTTAAGAGAGAGAGTTTAAAAGCTGTGAAACATATGCTTTCACACTGAGGCTATTAGTACGGCGTAACTAAATCCCCAATATGAAAATTGCAAATAAAACCATAAAAGATAGATATATTTCCATTAAATGCAACCTATGAACCTATGGAGAGGGAGGGGGAAGAAAAGGCAGTTAAATTTAAAAGTGTAGCAATTTCAGATCTACAGGTAATTTTTTTTTTGGCAGACACTAATTCTAAATCTAATTTATGTATGCATCTATCTAGGATTCTACTGCATCATTATTATTGTATATTAGAGTGTACCTATATATATATATATATATATATATATATATTATATATATATATATATATATATATATATATATATACACACACACACACACACACACGTTTTCCCCCTGCCTCCTCACATCTTTAACCCAAAGCTTTTTTTCATATACAAATCTGAAGACAATCTAGGACTCCACTATATTAGGCACATCAGCATGGTGCAATGGTTAGCAAGCTTGTCACACTAAATCAATGATGACAGAGTAGTGAGTTCAATCCTCACTGGATGCTCCATATTTTCGGCTTTGTGCCACATTAAAATCTATGCTTAGAAAATAATTTAAGGGCACTTTGATGTGGTGTAATAGTTAGCAAGCTTGTTGTGCTATATCAATTATGACTGAGTAGCGAGTTAAATCCTCACTCAGTGCTCCCTAGTTCTGGCTTTGAGATTTACTAAGCTATGTTTAATAAATCAATATAGCCCCACTATATTATTAATACACTCACACCCCACTTAATGACTGACCTATTAACACCCCAACCTTGGACATATGATAGGTTAAGAAATTTGAGAAAATAAATTTAAAAAAAAAATAATTCAACCAATCAGTATTATACATTACACAAAATCTAATTAGAATTGATTTTGCTTTCTTCAAAATGAATTTAAAAAAAAAACAAAAAAAAAAAAACAATGATAGGAGTAGATCGGTTTGCCTATCATCTGGTTCACACTCCTCCCCTGTCTTTTGAACAGGAGTAGAGGTCCATTGCTGGATTTCTATTTAGGATTGGGTTTCCTGTTCCTTCTAAAGTTTACTTCAAATCTATACTCCTAATGTCGCTGCATGAATTGTCTAATTAAATCTTGACCTCTTCAAGTCTTGACTTAGCTGCTTATCTTTCTGGTTATCCTGCCCCAACTCCCCACAGTAACCCTCTATCTTGAGTGGCCCTTGGGCCTTGTAACGGACGAACATTAGTAAAAATAATAAAAAAAAAAATGAATAGAAATTTACTTTTAGTGTACGGAATACAGAGTTGATTTTCAAATTTGTTTTATCATGATTGTACACTAGTGTACTGTATAAACATTTATACATAAATTAGAAATGTTACAAATGGTGCAAACTTGGCATTAATGTTAACTGAAGTTGGTTAACACAAAAATGTCTGGTAGAGCTCAGTTAACAACCAGGTCATCTGAATGCCAGTTGGAAAGTAAGGAGTGGCCGTATCATTAAGATACAGTGTAACCCTGATATAAGAGAAACCCGGATATAAGAGAGATTTTGTCTGGTCCCAAATTACAGCCTGTGTAAATGTATATAAA
>OZ010597.1:48848181-48923614 GCA_963932145.1 Acanthosepion lycidas | reverse complement strand
TTATATATATATATATATATACACACACATATCTTATATATATATATATATATATACACACATATCTTATATATATATATATATATATATATACACACATATCTTATATATATATATATATATATACACACATATCTTATATATATATATATATATATATACACACATATCTTATATATATATATATATATATATATACACACACATATCTTATATATATATATATATTATATACACACATATCTTATATATATATATATAATACACACATATCTTATATATATATATATATATATACACACATATCTTATATATATATATATATATATACACACATATCTTATATATATATATATATATATATACACACATATCTTATATATATTATATATATATATACACACATATCTTATATATATATATATATATATATACACACATATCTTATATATATATATATATATATACACACATATCTTATATATATATATATATATATACACACATATCTTATATATATATATATATATATACACACATATCTTATATATATATATATATATATACACACATATCTTATTATATATATATATATATATACACACATATCTTATATATATATATATATATATATACACACATATCTTATATATATATATATATATATACACACATATCTATATATATATATATATATATATACACACATATCTTATATATATATATATATATATACACACATATCTATATATATATATATACACACACATCTTAATATATATATATATACACACACATATCTTATATATATATATATACACACACATCTATATATATATATATATATATACACACACATCTTATATATATATATATATATACACACACATCTTATATATATATATATATATACACACACATCTTATATATATATATATACACACATATCTTATATATATATATATATACACACATATCTTATATATATATATATATATACACACATATCTTATATATATATATATATATACACACATATCTTATATATATATATATATATACACACATATCTTATATATATATATATATATATATACACACATATCTTATATATATATATATATATACACACATATCTTATATATATATATATATACACACACATATCTTATATATATATATATATACACACATATCTTATATATATATATATATACACACACATATCTTATATATATATATATATACACACATATCTTATATATATATATATATACACACACATATCTTATATATATATATATATACACACACATATCTTATATATATATATATATATACACACATATCTTATATATATATATATATACACACACATCTTATATATATATATATATATATATATACACACATTATATCTTTATATATATATATATATATATATATACACACATTATATCTTTATATATATATATATATATATATATACACACATTATATCTTTATATATATATATATATATATATATATATATATATATATACACATTTTATATATATATATATATATATATATACACATTATATCTTATATATATATATATATATATATATATATATACACATTATATCTTATATATATATATATATATATATATATATATATATACACATTATATATTATAAAGATTATATATAAAGGAAGCATTTACGATTTCTGTAAACAATTCCTAAACTTATCTATTAGTAAAAAAAATAAAATAAGTTTATTTTCCATCAAATAGTGATGAGGTCCACAAAACAAAAAAAAAAAAAAAAAAAAAAAATCATGTAGAATTTGAATTACACTAAATTTCTTTCCTGATAATGACTTAAACCAGCAGAAAGTTTAGAACCTTAATAACAACACAAGTGCACAGTTCCTTTAGAATATTTAGAAACTAATCCACCAAGAAGAAAAAGACTATTGATGAGATCATCATTTCAATGTGTCCCAAGCTGTTTTGAAGAGGAGTTGTATGTGTGTGTGTGTGAGGGGGGGGGGAATACAGATTTTTTGCTATGGCCTATTGCTAATTCGTTGTTTATCCCAGATATTATAGGGTGCATTGGAGGTGCCCAGTTTGTTCATCTTGAATAGTCTGTAATAATAATAAAGTATTGGAAACGAATTAAATGAATCTTCAAACCACTATTATAATACTGGTAGAATACTTACTGTATACTTACTTTTCCACCTCCTTTCTTTTTTCTTTTCTTTTCCATATATCTACACAGAAAATTAGTTACCAATGAAGGAAAATCCTGGGTGAGATTGATAGAATAGCACCCAAGCTTAATACATTTATTATGATTTTTATTTTTAATAAATAATAAGAATAAACATTTTGCAGGTAAAGAGAGGCGTGTAAATGATAGGGGAAAACTGTTTGAACATTGGATGGATGGATGGATGCGTGCATGTATACATACATACACACAAGCAGTATAACCCATCTTTGACTGGGTCTCTCATCAATGAGATTTTTTGCCATTTAATTGGAGCAATTTAAGTTTAAAGTCAGCACACCCGAAAATCAATATTAGTAACAACATTTGGCTGCAACTGTGGCACATCCCCAGATTTTGGGGTTAACAATTTGAAGGGAGCAGGGGCTTGAAAAGGGAAATGTATAATAATAAATAATATTATTGTAATAATTTAAACTATTTTTATTAAATTTTTTTTGAAAGATATATATCCAAGAACAGATAGTAAATAGTAAAACGTTACTGAGAGTTATATTGGACAGGAAGTAGTCGAGAGCCATTGTTGCCAACAATTTGAACTCAAAATCGGCACTAAAGAATTATCAAACAAGAACATTTGATCAAAAATAGACGAAAACTGTGGAAATGCATAAACAACATCCGATCTCACACACACAGATATTTCCATCCGGGTATAGGATTGGTGTATAATATTTGAAAATTAAAAATTACCAATTTTAAATTTAATCTGTATTAAGTTTAAAATATAAAATTTTTTAAAGAAACTGTTTTGTTATTTATTTTTTTAATTGAAAGGCCAAAATACATATATATATAAAAACACACACACACAAATCCAGATTTAAAATCCTGCAATACCAAATGACTAATACAGAGATAAAACAAACACACAGGTGAACAGACTTTCTCTTAAGTCTGGACATTGGGAGGTGACAAGCTAGAATAATTAATTTGAGTTATGACCCCCACCTATCCTCAGAGATCCCAAAGCATTTTCCTCATACAGTTTTTTTTCTTTCATTTTAACCCAGAGGGAGCTAAATTGAGCATACACTCTCTGGCGAAATATGGCATTAATAAAATTTTCTATATATAACAAATTAACAGTGCTTAACAAAACATAAAATTACTGGAATTTAATACATTTAAAAGTTGTGCAAATGTTTTACAAAGAATGTGCTCAATAAAAAAAAAAAACAAAAAAAACTAGAGCAACAATAGTTTATAGGTAAAGAAAAGTTCAACAAATTTCTCTTTTCTAGCCAACTGAGTTTCACATATAAACCAAGTGCAAATTTTTGTTTGTAACAATCATTAAATGTGAAATAGCATTGCAAAATCTGCCATCTCATCACCAATCAATGCTACTTCACATTTAAATAATGATTGTTACAAATAAAAATTTGGATTACCAATGAGATTGCCTCTCAGTGACTGATGGCATGTAGCTTCTTAGAATTTCTTGAGTCTGGTTCTTTCCAGAATAATTTACACAAACAATCAACATACTTCTGTTATATTGATGATACTCTACTCATATATCCTTGTGATACTGATTTACCTGACCCAATACATTGTGGAGCAATTGACGGGTCAGACAGGGGAAGGAGTAATGTACTTATTTGGGTTGTTGGTTCTTGTTGACTAAAAGCTGTTAATATTTTCACTAATTTTTTTTTTAATAGTTACAGGGTCTCGTGACTTGTGATCCCTGAAGTGGTTATAAAGAAAAGTGTTTTTTTTCCTCCTTTTTTTCTCGCTATTCTTGTAACTCAATGCAAGTTATCAGACAATTAAGCTATGTCACAGAAGGAAATACTTTTTTGCAACTTTTGTAAGTACTTTTGTTCCTTTACTCAGCCTGCACTATCTTTGGACTTTTTTTGGGTGTTGAGATTTTCTCAACAAGATCAACATGAAACACACAGTAGAATTTACATACAAAATGGAAGAACACAATTCCTTACCCTTCCTAGACATAAGCTACACCATGTTAACAGTTTAAAACTCAGTGTCCAACAAAAATGACCTAATAAATTTCTATTCTCATCATAACAACAAAATTAAGCATAGTCATTGGATACTACTTAAAAGCACTAAGAATATGCAGCCTGGAATATTTACATGAAGAGGAGAAATACAAATAAACTACGAATAAACTTTCAAACTTCTCCAGTACCTTAATTATTTTATATTCAATGTGAAACAAAAAAATCCACAAAATATTCCAAAACAAAAAACTGTCCCTCCTGAAAAACCCAATGAATCAAAAAAATATATCCTACCAACTAACCGTATCACATTTACTATTGAAAAGAATCTATCTAAACTCAACATAAAATATGTTACTACTACATCCAAAACAATAAGCTAAAACCTGTAATAATTGTCACAAGTAATACATAGGAGAAACCTCAAGGAATCTAAATAAAAGATTATATGAACACAAAAGGGACATCTTACAAAACAAAATGTGAAATGTGTTGATGGCCCACTGTAACGAGACTGACCACAATTTTGGCATAAAAAATCCTACTCTGATCAACGGAGAAATAATTCACTATGACATAAATGTCCAGAGAGTGCCTTGATTGCAAAGTCATCCACAGTAAATTTTCGACCTGAAGCTTACAACATTTCACTATTCCTGGAAGATCTTCTATTACAGTATGGGAAACCTACTAACAAAAGTGATGGAAAGAAAAAGACTAAATGAATTCAGCTTTATATATATATATAACTCGAAAATTCCCAGAACCCCTAATTTGGGCGCATGTGTAGTCATACCAACATAACAAATTTAATTCAATGAAGTTCTGAAGGACGAAACATGTCACAAGTAAACATTTTTTTTTTTTTTTTACAATTTTTGCAATAGTTCTCAATATATATATAACAGAAATTTGATGCCACAGAACATATACACAGATTTTAAAAAATGCAAGAAGGCTTTCTTTCTTTCAAGATCCCTTTTGCATCATCATCAGAATACATTGGTAATGTTGGCCGACAAAATAAACAGGATCTGCACTGCGAGAAAATATAAGGAGGAAAAAAAAGAAAGCAAGACTAAAATACAAAGATTTTATAGATATATTAAAATGGTTGTTTATCAAACAGCCTGAAGAACTGAGGGTAGCATAGTAAGATTGTAAATATTATTGTAAATTGATATAGCACAGATTTCATAGTTGACTTTATTCTGGAGTTAATTTATAGAAGAAAAATATATACATACATAGATAGATAGTAAAATGTATGTATTACAGATATCATATTTTGTCTTAAATATATATATATGATATCTGTAAATAAATATATTTTACTATCTAATGTCCTGATAAGTGGATACCATTTCCTTGAAACTGGAGTTGGGAAGATAAGTTTGAACATTTTATTTGTTTACTATAAATGATCTATTTCTTAAAATTGAGCACATGAATGCTTGTCTTAAAAGCCAGAAATATACTAGCTGACCTATTTTGTTTCATTTTTTTTTTGTCAAAACACAGTCTCTCTCTCTCTCTCACACACAAAATACCTTAATAGCAATGTATGTTTGCAAGTAAAATGTAAAATGCTGGGCAAGATGGCATCCATTTAAACCTGTCTTAGTAGTGATAAAAAAAACTACAGAAATAGGTATCCAAAGGTTAAAAGAAAAGAAAAAAAAAAATAAAAGGTCACACCACTGACAGATAGTGATAATGGTAAGCCAGTATGGGAGTGCGTGTTGGTATTTTGAGTCTGGCTCAATCAGCAAGGGAAAGAATGGCAACAAATGTATCTCACCTTCTATTCCAAATATTGGGCTCATTTGAGGTTATATACAAAGGAAGAGAGATGAAAAATTCTTGGCCCAAGCAAGAAAATCTTAAAAAAAAAAAAAAAAAAAAAAAAATTATGGTAGCGTAATAGATAACGGTTCAGATTGAGAAATCGGAGAGCCAAGTTCAAATTCCAGTAGAGTTCATTACATTCACTTACATGCTAATACCCTTGGGAAAGGTATGAATCCAATTCTACTCCCCTGAGATATGGATAAATAGCAGAACAGACCGAGTTCTATAGCCTTGGGTGACAACCAGTTTAAGAGAAGGAAAACTTTGAATTCAAAACTGTGTGAAGTCCTGGCGGAGTACATACTATGCATCTAAGGAAAGGATCGTTCACACTGACTACGATCCTGACTACAGTCAACTCCTTTCAATGCACAGAAAAATGGTAGATTTATAAATGCGCAAGATGGAATATGAGGAGAAGAATTGTCTGCCATGATACAGTGAACCAAATTTCCTAGCAGTAGATCTGCAACTGATTCAATATAATCACTCCACTTCATGTCAGTGGAAAACATGAGTCCATGAAGGTGCAAAGTGTTGCTCTCCTGGAGGTTAGTATCAGCCATGCTAATGGCAGACAGAAAAGGCTGTATGTGCCGATTAAATGAAATCAGTTTTGTTTTGGAGGTGTTAAAATTTACAAAGCATTCCTTGCCCTAGTTAACTGATTGGAAGTCCTTTTCGAGAGCAGTTGCTTGTTCTACTTTGTTGAATCTGTCAGACTTGGGAGTAAATAGTCATGTCATCTGCATAGCTATCTAATTTGGAACTGATCAGATTGGTTTTTATTTTGACATTATTATATTTCAAGATAAAACATATGGAAAATATATATTGCAACGCTAATCCGACACACTTAATGCAAGCATGATATCAACTTGTTCAGTGGGACATTAGTTTTTCCCACCTGCCAGAGAGACAATGTTTAGTGAGCAGTGCTGTCTCTGAAGAAAAACTGAACTGGAGTGAACCCTGGTTATGAAGAAAGTGTCTACCAGCTTACCCATGAAATAGTTAGCTATAGTGTTAGCTATGCAAATAATTCGTTTTGCTTGTCAACTGCTAAGTTTTTAGGCTCCATAAAAGCAGACACATTTTCCAGGAAGAGGTAATCTGGCAGTGCACCATATTATTAAGCAGTAAAGCCACTAAAACAAGAGGTTGCAGGATTAAGAACAAAAAACATTAATGAGCAGAAGGAGAAAAGTAATAAGAAGGACAGTAGATAGTGACTGACATTGGATTTTAATTTTTGCAGATTAAAGTTGGCTGGAAAGCATGAAGACAGAAGGGAGTTCCACAAGTGAGAAGTGTGAGAAAAGAAACACTTAACATAGAACTGATGGCTACATCTAGCCAACTCAACTGTCAATTGATGAGATCTCAACACCAGTCAAGGTACCATAACAAAGAGATCATTCAAACAATTACCATGAGAGTATTTATAGAAAAGGTAACATTATGGCAGTGGGAAAGTAACTCAAGCCAAGCTTCCAGATCAGGACCAATAATATTGATGTTCCTTCTTTGGATCTTATTAAGGAGCTCAAGGTAAATAGCAGGGGCACCGTACCATATGTGACAGCAATATTCTAAGCATGGATGAATAGTAGACATAGATTCTAGAAAGAAAAGTTGTCTTGCACATCATAGTGATTTGATTTTCTTAGCAGCTGACCTAGCAATGGATTCAATATAGTCTTTTCACTTCATGTCAGCTGAGAACAGTCTGAGAAGGCACAATTTGTCACTGGAGGTTAGCATCAGCCATGCTGATGAAAGGGAGCATAGAGTCTCTCAGATGATTACGTTTTGGAGGCGTTAAAATTAACATGCAATCACTTGCCCTTGAGGTCGTTTGGGACATCAGCTGCCATTTTGACCTCGTCAGACTGATCAACCTTACTATAGAGGCAGGTGTACATGGTTATGTTGTCAGCGTAAAAAATTAAAAACAGAGTAGGACCAAGGATGGAACCCTAGCATTAGTACAAAAGGATGTAGACAGGTGGCAGTTTAGGATAACTTTCATTTCACAATTTGATAGGAAAGACTGGATCAGTTCAAAAATGTGACTGGAGATACCATAACTTTTCAGCTTATGGAGAAGACCTACATGCCAAACCCTGTCAAAGGCTTTCAAGATGTCCAAAGTTACAGCCCGGGTTTTACTGTTTTTATCTAGAGCATGATAGACTCTTTCTGCAATCATCGTCATTACATCAGCAGTTGACCTGGAGAAATGAAAGACATATTGCTTGTCCGAGAAAAGGCTATGATGAGAGATCCTAAACCAATTCAGTATTTAGTAAGGCTACTAGGAGTTTCCCAAAAAGAGATAGAAGGCTAATAGGCCAATAGTTGAAAAGGTCAAATGGCTCACCAGAGTTCTTAAAAACTGGAACAACAGATGATGACTTCCAGTAGGTGGGAAAGCGGGAGACAGCGAAGTATTTACTAGACAGTTTAGAGAGAACAGGAGCCAGTTTGGGAGCACACTTCTTAATGACTATTACAGGGATGCCATCAGGTCCACATGCTTTGTGGAGATGTAGATTAGAGATGATAGTAGAAACCATCGGAGGGGTCATATACATATCAGTTAACAGAGATTCAGTTCTAAGCGGTAAGTTAGGCAGGGATACTCTAGATGAGTCAAGGGTAGAGTTTGAGGTGAATTTACGGGCAAAGAATTCAGTTTTATCAGCAGAGGATGATAACACCTCAAATTGATTGCACTTATTTAATAACCTGATTGTGTTGACTGTATAACGAGATTGCTGTACGTTACCAACAATTTTTGTTCATGTTACTCGGCATCATTTGAAATTAATTTTTCCTTGTCTGTGTCTTTGTTGCATTCTTCCTGTATGCTGCATTCGTCTTGTTCATGCCCTGCACATCATGATCCAGTGTTCATTTGTTTTGTGTTTGATTCCGGTGCTGCTGATTTTTCTGTCCCTCTTCATTGGCAAATACTCAACCAATAAGAAAATTATTTTCTCTGCATATTGGGATTGAAGTTATGAATAAATTGTCTCAAGAACTTTCAACAATCAGAGTAACTATCATGAAGTGGATGTTATCAGTTTGTCTGATATATATAATATTAAGAGCAAGTATGAACACTAAAAGATACCTACACCATCATTAGGAATCCCTAACAAGATGTGGAATTAGCATAATGGTTAATTGCACTGAAGTGGAATTAGTGAGCAAAGTTCAAATTCCAGTAATACCTTTGCACTAAAGTTCCTGGTAAAGAATGGATGAATCCACCTATCTTCTCCCACCTATTGGTTAAATAATAGGGCAGACTGCATTCTTGAACTCTGAACCATGAAGAAAGCAACATGAAATCACATCACTATCTTTCATAAAAAAAAAAATGTATGGATATTCAATATGTTTTTCTGTTAGGTCATTACAAATGACATCACATGGAACAAATTCCAACAAATGAAAATGCCATAATTCAGTCAAATAAATCTTGCTTAACATACTGATAACACTTGTTCTTGACAATGACTGTTATAGTTAAAAGTAATTGAATATATATATATATATATATATATATATATATATATATATATATATATATATATAATACATAAAAGGTTAATGGTCAGGGTTGAATTGGACCCGGGAACAGCAGTATCAAAAAGTGCTTGATACAGGTGTGAAAAAAAAAAAAAATGATGCTAAATGCCGACTAAATAATAAAAATATACAAAGAATATCTTCATCACTTTCTGCAACCAAGCAGTCTAAAGCATACTGGATCACATAGTGGGTTCTCTTACAAAGGGTGACACAGGTTCAAACCATGCAGGAGAGCACATTTTCTTTATTAAGATTTCTCATATAGATGTAATACACACAGTTTAAAAAACAAGGCATCTATTCAAACACAGCTATCCACTAAAAATAACATTTGAAGTAAACAACAACCAGAATTAAACATTTTGTTCTTTCATACTACTATACATTAAGGAAGTACTCCAGATCACAAATATATAAAAATGAAGTAAACTGTTTTTTTTTTTTACTTAAAAATTCTATCCAAGTTAATAGGAGTACAATTTGCTATGTAACTATGCAAATGGGCCCCACCCACCATCGAAGCCAAAAAACAAATATGCTCATATACTAAATTTTATATTATTTTCTTTTAATTGGTAATCTGAAATGATTAATCAATGAGTAACATTATAAATTCCTAAAATTTATTTTTTTACATTTAAAAAAAAAAAAAAAAAAAAAAAAAAATCTTATTGTATGAGTATCAATTTACATCAACTGGACCCCACCCATTAACTTTTATATTTTCCCCCTTATTTTTATGATAGAGCGAGAGAAATTTTCTTGTTGATAATGATAATAATAACAAAAAACAATCTATATGAACTGTGATATGAAAAGGAACTTGGCCAACATATTACAATGAACCGCCTGTCAAAGAGTTGCATGCAGCTTGCAATCTGGAATTTGGCCAGCATCGTACAAGATAGCTAACTACCCAACTCATCTCTCCTATTTGCCTCAGATTTCTATTCCTTGGCACCTTTCTCTTGTTTTTTCATACAAGACTTCTTAGATATGTACCAGTATTTTTAGCATTTCATTGAATGCAAATCTCAGGAAATCGGCAGTGACCTCAAAAAGAGAACTGGAAAATTATCAAAGACTTCCTAGACATCTGGAATGGTGGGGGCTTGAGAATATTTTTTTTTAATAGATAGATAGATAGATAGATAGATAGATAGAAAATGCGACAGATAGATAGATAGAAAATGCGACAGATAGATAGATAGAAAATGCGACAGATAGATAGATAGGGCGAAAATGCGATAGTCAGATAGACAGACAGATAGATAGATAGGGCGAAAATGCGACAGATAGATAGGGCGAAAATGCGACAGATAGATAGGGCGAAAATGCAACAGACAGATAGACAGACAGATAGATAGATAGATAGATAGGGCAAAAATGCGACAGATAGATAGATAGATAGATAGGGCAAAAATGCGACAGATAGATAGATAGATAGGGCGAAAATGCGACAGATAGATAGATAGATAGGGCGAAAATGCGACAGATAGATAGATAGATAGGGCGAAAATGCGACAGATAGATAGATAGATAGGGCGAAAATGCGACAGATAGATAGATTTTTACCCTGAAGATTCTTCTGTTGTTATAAACTATTGTAAGCGAATTTGATTCTTCTCTCTTTTCTCATGACCAAGCTGATCATAGAGGAGACATGAGCAATGATGATGCAGCCAACCAGATCTGTTTTCAGCCTCACAAACAGGATCTCCTGGAGAAAATACAAAACAAATGACTTTGTACAGAGTCAAGTAACACAACTTGCAGGTCCCCAGTATCTCCCCTTGGCAACAGTAAAGAGGAGAAAGCAGTTGTGGCATGGACATGTCATACGCCATAATATTGTACCCATGACAGTCCTTCAAGGTACATTGAAAGGGTGGAGGCAGTCCCAAAGTCAGATGAACCAGAATGGACACTCCAACACTGAATTTGATTCTCACTGGGTGCTAAATAAATGAGGCTTTGTATCAAAATTAAGTGAACAAGTAACCAATATTTACTTAATTTTTAAAAAATTTTTTATTTGAAGTATTGTTAGCCATGTTTTCTCCAAGGTAATTTTCTCAGCCATTTCATTACAGGTCACACTCTGATTAACACTTGAAGGCTGCAGAAACAATCTTTATTAAGTCACAACAGGCTTCTCTAAGCAGAAGGAATGGTTGCTTGTAGAGTTGGTTTGACAATTTATGTTTTGCTATCAGTTTCGTTATTTTTTCCTTGATATCCTGGTTTTCGATTCAGTTTTTAATTTGATATTTTGCTTTCTAAGGAAGCCATTCATTTTTTTGCATAATGATAGCATTTCCAGTCAATATCTAATTTCATTTGAGATTGATAAATTTGCAACTTAGTCCATTTAACTCGCAATTTCTTATGGCTGGAAAGAAAATAAGATAATCTTTCTAAATATGTAATTTATATGTGCTTTTATTCATTGAATTATTTTTTTTTAGAGAGTTAAAATGGCATTTTGCTTCAAATAGGTGAAAATGTGAAATATGAATTTTTTTTTTAGACTAAATTATTTTATACATTACTTTGTTTTGCAAAAATCTAAGTGACTAATCTTTATCAATATTCTTGAAATTGTACATCCATTTAGAAGCAAATTCCTTCAGAAATTATAAAGTAAGCAAAAAAAAAAAATAATAAAAATAATATATAAGCAACTGATAGTAATAAATGTGTGGCAAAAGAACTTTCAAATCACTGAAACTACTAGCTGACACTTGTTTTTAATTAAAGTTTATTTATTAAACTTTCAAATAAATTATCAACTATAAATAACTACCATTTTTATTAACAAATTGGTAAAATAAGAAAGAAATTGTCACATAAACTATCTATATTTATGCCTTTGGACAACACATTTGAGAGAGAAAATGGTATAGCTCTCCAGAAATTAGTTCATGATGTGGCTTTTAAAAAGCCAAAAAAAAAAAAAAAAAAAAAAAAAAAAAATGAAAAAATGAAACCTCTTGTTTTTAAAAACATGACAATTCTTTTTTGGTACGCCAGTCAACTATTATTGGGGTTTTGCAAATAAATTCCTTCTAAACAAGGAAAATCCCCTAAATAAATTTGTTTTTATTTAAAATTACCTAAAATTAAATATTAAAAATAATTAAAAGCTTAAAAGCATTTTTAGAATGTGTAGATTTCCAAATATGAGTATCACCTGTTCTTTTTTAGATACACATTTTAAAACTGAAATTAAAAACTATTTTAATCATTTTAATATATAACCTTAAGTGTATTCGCTAGATAAAGCCATAAAGATATTTGTAAAAATAAAATGAATTAATTTTTCTTCTTTAAAAGAATTTTATAGGAAGAACAGTAACAAACACTAGTAGCTAAAAACGAATAATTTTTAGTTTAGGTTATAAAAAAAAAGAAAAAAGAAAAAAGAAGACTTGCAGTTTTGAAAATATACACATTTTTAAAACAGATTAAAACTTACTTTATTTTTTTTAATATCTAATTTTAGATGCATTCACTAGGTAGAAATATAATTTTATTAATATAAAACGATTTTACACTAGAGACTTGCATATCTGGAAATGTACACATTTTAAAAGTGAAACTAAAAACCATTTTAATTATTCTTAATATCTAATTTAGATGCATTCCCTAGATAAAAAATAAATTTATTTATATATATATATATATATATATATATATATAAAAAAAAAAAAATCTTCCTTTTTCTTGTTTACAAGAACTTTATTTTGTGATTGGCATACTGGCTTAATAGAAAAAACCCTTAAACAAAAAACTTCATAAAATTTAATATCAAGATGAAACTGGCAAATATTTTTTATTTTTACTCACGATTTCATTATTAACTTAATTTTACCACAAAAAGTTTTTATTTTTTTGAAAACTGAAACAAATAGGTTTTAGAAATCATGTATTTTCCTTTTTTTCTGTTTATTCTATGATTTTAAAGTGTCATATCTGTCGTATTTCCTTTTTTTTTTCTTTTTCATTTCTTTTGTAAACAAATAGATTTCACATTTATTTCCTAAAACTAGTCAATTAAATGTTTTTAACATTTTTTTGTTCAATCTTTTCCCCTTACAATGGTATAAATACTGATAAAATTTAATTTTATTAACATCTGAAAGTTTTTTTCAATGTTTCTTTGGATATGGTTACTCAGTAGTGATAGCACTTAAAAAACCTGAACGATTTTGGTTTTGTAAAAAAATATCAATGCAGTGTGAAGATGAAACTGAAAAAAGTTGTTTTTTCAGTTAAGCCACCCATCTCTAGTTGCCAGAATTCAATGTGGTTTGCCTGTACAATATCCTGTTTTCAGTATATAACTGATTTTTCTGTGTTCCTTTCTAGTTGGCTATACACAAAAATCATTTCACTTTTCTTGACCAAGTGAGGAGTGATAACTGGCTAACTCAGCGAGGAGCAATAACCAGTTAATGCCTATCATTTTTTATCTTCCTCCTTTTTTGTCTTTTGTATTTGCATATCAAACTATTTACTATAATGCCTGTCCTTTATACAATGATTAAATTTTATACCTCCAACAAGATTTTCAAGTATTCTCAAAGTATTCTCAAAGTGATTCGAAACTTTAACCACCTTGTTAGGGGAAATCACTACCACTCATTCAGACAGAGCTTTTATAAGACTGTTTGAAAAATAAAGTTGTCGTCTCTTATATCATACTTGGATTGCTAGATATAAATTGAGTTGCAGTCCTTTTATTGAATGTGCTTTTGCAAGGGATGATATTCTAAAATTGACCAACACCACCTATAAGCTGAACAGTATCAGTGAGAGTGGGCTGAAAATTTCATAGGTTGACTATGAAAGAATGATGCTAGAGCTGTGAAGTCTTGCATGTATTCATTTCAACTCTTTATTAATAACTACATTGTTTCTTTCCAAGTAAACTGACATCTGGCTGTTCAAAGACAACTTCAGAAGTAACTATTAACAACTCTTGGAAATGAACAAAATTTGGCATAATGGCGTAATCAAGTAACTGAAGAAAAAAAGGTTTAGCACCCAAGTACATTCATGCTAACATGATTGCTACATTAGGGAATGACACTCCAGCTTTATCAACAGTGCAAAAGTGGGCAGCTGAATTTAGAAGGGAAAGGGTGAGTTTTGAAGATGACCCAACGTCAGGACATCATGTGACTGCTGTCACTGAGGAAAACATTGATAATGTTCACCTCATGGTAATGGAGGACTGGCAACTTACTCTAAATCAAACAGCCAATGCTATTAGCATATCCCATGAGGGAGAGTTGAGAATATTCTGCACCATGAACTTGGCATAATGAAGGTTTCTGCTCAGTGGCTGTCATATCTTCTTATACCCGATCAAAAGCGCACCAGGCTGATCACATCGCTAGAAAATCTGACATTGTTCGAGACAGATCCAGCTGGTTTCCTTGAACATTCCCTAACTCATTATTTATGTGATATTGGCAGGGTATAATGGTCGTATGAACTAACAAAGAGAGGGAGAAGCACAATTATAACAGGATTCTTATTCAAGCCTCTTATCCATTATTCAACCATTTGCATTATCATCAAAAATGTATAAAGTTACATTTAGCAGGACACAGATTATGTTAACAAGTTTGTGAATTTCTTATTAACTTTACAAATATATTGTGTTCCTAGAATAAAAGCAGTAACTCTTGGTTTTGTTGTTATCAGGGAAGAGCCAACAGAGGGCACCAATTTGGGAGGCATTTGACCTTTAAAACAAATTCAGGCTGTGGATTATGCAGGTAGGAAGAAAACAAAACAAACTAATAATGACAGTTGTATTTTAGTGTCAACCATATTTGAACAAAGTATATCTAAAGTTTTTTTTTTCTGTATTTCAGCTAAACTAGGATTAATCTTATATAACAACTATTCCTAGGACAGAGGTAGTAATTCTTCAAAATTCTGTTCTATAATAGTTGTCCCATTTTCATGCATATTTCAAACACAAAATGTAACAACTATTCTGGGACAGAGAGAGTAATCCTTCAAAATACAAGATCCAAACTAATTATGAC
Source organism: Acanthosepion lycidas (assembly GCA_963932145.1). Classification (NCBI taxonomy): domain Eukaryota; kingdom Metazoa; phylum Mollusca; class Cephalopoda; order Sepiida; family Sepiidae; genus Acanthosepion; species Acanthosepion lycidas. The sequence continues at coordinate 48,907,834 of OZ010597.1, read as the reverse complement.
ATGTCCCATAATTGGTGTGACACTTAAGGGATGAAATGCAACAACTATTATGGGACAGAAGTTGTAATTATTTTAGAAAGTTTTGGCACCCAACAATGAATTTGAACAAATAAGAAAAATGTAATAAAAGACTTTCTGTCCAAAGAATGACAACCTGGTTTGGTTTCAAACATTTTGAAAAGCAAATTGGGCGAAAAATAAAAGAACAAAGGCTCATAATTTTATCCTTTTTTTTTTTTTTGGCAATATCTGATAGATCGATACTCAAAGCAAATGCAAATTTTGCCAAAGGCTCATTAAATATTCTCCTTTTTGAAAAACTGCAATGAAAGGAAGAAATCACAAGAGTGCAACTGCATTAAAAAAAAAAAAACAACAACAAAAAAAAAAAAAAAAACAAACACTTTAATGAAACCAGACCTCATTGAAGAAAAGAGTAAAAATCTCTCTCCAGGTTATAGACAAAGACAAGCTCTAAAGATAATTAGAATACCACAACCAGTTGTGACTAAAATAAATAATATTTGAAGTATTTTAATCTTGTTTATAAACAACTTTTAAAAAAATATATTATTTCTTTTATTTTCTTTAAACAATCTGTGTGCATAAAAATTTATAAGGAATAAATGCAAATTATTGCTGGTCATCAATATGCAGTCAAGTGAATTTCCATAAAAAACATATTAATCTGCTTAAATTACAATATAAAGTCTTCCTCAGCATAAATTAACAAACATTTTAGAATTGAGGACACACACACACAAAAAAAAAAAAAAAAATAAAATAAAAATAAAAATTCCATAATGAAAATGGAAAAAAAAGAAAAGAAAAAGACCCCCCCAACAAACAAAACAGCTACTTAAAATGTGTGTGTGTGTGTGTGTGTGTGTGTGTGTGGATGTGCAAAAACAATTTTTTTTTACATAAACAAAAAGATTTTTTGAAAATCCCATGCTCCTTTAGGATATAAGGTCATGGCTCTCCACAGATTTCTTTTCTTTATTATCTAGGAATTGCCACAAATTCTTGGAAAATATAGTGGAGTGTTTTCCCATCGCCTTCTCTATGGCTATAATAAATTAATTAAATTAAATTAATTATTAAATAATTAAGATTTTTATTGTAATTATTATTATAGTTAAATTAAGTAAAGAGCTGTGTTTCTCTTAAACTGGTTGCCATCCACATCTAGAGAGTCATGTCTACCCTACTATTTAACCTGTTGCTGGGAGGGAAGTGAAAGGGAGAGATTCATGCTTTTCTCAAGGGTATTTGTGTGAAAGTGAATGCAACAGACTTGGCCAGAATTTGAACTCAGCTCCCTGTGATAATATCTGTAATGTTGCCTGCTCATCTGTTTTCCAACATTTATAAAAATGAATTATATTTTTACTGGATAGAAATTGTGATAAACTGATATTTTTTTTTTATATACCATATTTTACATTTTATTTAGTGGTATAGTTTTCCTATAATTAAACTACAAACATTTTTCAACTATATCAAATGTAAGATGGAAAAAAAATCAATCTATGCTTAAATATATATATGTTCATCTTGTCTGGTTTTGTAAGATAAATGTAAACTCCAACTCTGATGGTCTGTATGTTGAGAGCGCTTCCCCCTTGCAGCTGAGAAAAAGCTGATGTGAGAGCTCTCTCTCCGTCCCAGACCCATGCTAACTATTGGCTAATACATGTCCAGCATAATTTGTATGCAAATCTTGTCAGTGCCACATACTCTAAATAGAATGTCCTCTCTCAACACACAATTGTGGAAGAGGATGTTACTCCGGGTGCTTACTGCACCATATGCAACCAACTCTGGGTCTCTGGTCGGGTTGATCAGATTCTCAATTACAAAAAATTAAAGTGATATCCCTTGAGAAGAGACACTGAAATAGCTTTTCTCACTTCAATGGCAATGAGCAAATTGGTCATTTCCATGCAAATGACATTTGGTATTCATTGACCGAACAGTTAGCAGTACTGTCAGTCAAAATTTATAAAATCTTTCTCTTAAAAACAGTTTTTCAGGAAATTACACTTCTCAAGTTCATTAATGGCTATCACACCTTTTAGCAATGGTGAAGGTTTCCTTCCAAACCTTTTACTTTTGTTATTGTGGAAGATCCACATCTTGATTATATCATTATTTTCCCCTTCTAGCTATATATATGTAATATCCATTTTAGTCACTGCTGCTGTTGGAAGTCTTCAAGTGATAGTTTTTGTTATATGATAAAGCTCTTTGTCATTTTGTAAGCACTAGTCTATAGGACAGTGTTTTTACTTCAGGGTGCACTTATAAAATAACTAAAACTCTGGGATGCACTTTAAATTTTATTACAAGATTATATTTCATGTGAAATAAATAATCCATTCTTTGTATGTGCATATGTCTACTCTTTCAATTCTTGCAATTGCTTTTTCCGATATTATAGAATATTGGAAATTTGAATTTGCTAATTAGTGAAGAAACTAGGGAATAGTTCAGTTAGTATTTACTTAAAAAGTGTTAGATATTTCAGTCACAGGATTTTTTAAAGAGAATATATAATACTAGAAACACCAATGAAAATTTACTCTTCACTATGGCACCTAGACTTTATGAATTTAAGCGTAGAACTAGATTGGCAACAAACCCTCATCAAGTCACAGTTGAATTGGCTAAATGCAACTGTAAGTTCTTGAAAATCCAAAGAAGAATCAGCACTATTATTGGTCCTGACCTGGAATCTTGGCTTCAGTCCCTTTCTCACCACCAGAAAATTGCTTCAATGTATATTTTCTCTAAATATTTTCATGGTAATTGTTTGGATGAACTTTCCTCTATGGTATCTAGACTATGAATTTAAGCAAAAGCACTAGATTTGTAATAAGATTGCATCAATTCACCTGTTGAATTTGCTAGATGTAACCATAAGTTCTATGCTAATAGTTTCTTCTCTCGCACTTATCGCTTGTAGAAATCTCTTTCAACTCCATGCTTTCAAGCAAACTTTGATCTTTAAAAATTCAAGTGTAATGTCAATCATTATCTACTGTCCTCTTGATTACTCTATTGTTCTCATTCCTTAATAATGTTTCTCTTTTTTTCCAATTCTTTAACACTCAGTAACCCACCTTATGTCTTAGTGGCTTACATGAGGTGATATGATATAAAAAAATATTTGAATTTTCTGATGAATTTTAATTCTTAAGTTAATGATGGAATAAGCTCATATGAGTTCTACAATAAAATATCTGTAAAAATTCACTTATTGTATCATTAAATATTTGAACTTTAACAAGAGGGTGGATTGAGCAGCTTCTGTCCAGATATGAAAGCAATTCTCCATTTTAAATTTCATCTGACTCTTGTAAAGCAGAAGGAGTCAGGTATTTCCTGGAATGATAGAATGAGGCAACCATTTTTTTCAGCATCTTGAGTGTTTACAAATGGAACTGCTGTTGTTATAAACAAAATCATTGATGTAACTCTTCCAATATTTTTTAACACTTAGAGAAGAGCACAATTTAAAAAAAGAAAAAGTAAAGACAGTGCTTGACAATGTTCAATAATGTTTCCACAGTATGCCTGTCTCCACCCCGCTTCTGTGAGTGTTTTGTGGAGTACACCAGAAAACTCATAGAATAAGAAAACAACTCAAGTCAATTCTATCACAAATTCAAAGAGAAACATCATGGAACATCACGATTTCTTCAGGTGGCAATTGTACCAATTCCCATTTAATATACACTGCCCAACCTTCCAAACATGACTTGATTTAAGTGGGTTGCATAACAGAAAAATTAAATAAATGATTTAATGTCAGACACAACAATGTGACATCAAAAGAACACAAATGACTGCAATTTTGACAAACATCTTAATGTTCACATTCTGAAAAATTATCCACAATCTACAGACCTTTCTAGCCTTAAAACAAATGAGGATAGTGATGTATGCAAATCACTAACTTCCCGCCCCAGGGGAATGAACAGAATGACAGGAGAGTTCCATAAAATTTATACTTTATATTTAATTAATTTCTCTTAGGAACTAATCAAATAACAGAAAATTCCAAGATGAGTAAGATCACCATCATATTAAGCATGTTTTAGTGACACGCCTTCATGCTGGCAGTGTTTCATATGATGCATTAATTACCAATACAACTATTTTTTTCATTACAAGACAAGCAACATTTGTTTTATATTTTTATACTTGTACAAATTTTTTAAACACAACTTGCAAAAGACAGACACATTGTTGAACATTGACAAACACTATGTCTTTTCTTTACTATTCTTAAACCAGATCCTTAAGTATTATTATTATCCTCATTACAGGTTCTCTAATTTTGGTTGGCAACTAACCTAGGAGAAGGAAAACTAAACTATGACAAAGACAATGAGAAATAACTATCTTTCTCACGATCACAGTAATGTGATCCAGAAGGAAAGGACGCTGTTTTCCAGAAGGAAATGACGCTGTGGAGAGCCATGTTTACCTACACCCTAAAGAAACAGCAATTAAGAAAGAGTTTGAGAGAGTACTAATAAAACTCACTTTAACATTTTAAATGTAATTGGATTTTATCCAATTACAAATTATTTTCCTATATTCATGTATTTTCAAACAATTGTAATCTATTCCTTGACAGTTATGGTTTAAATTAACAAAACTTGGTCAGCAGGCAGTCTAGAGGAAGGACAAAAAGCATGGTGAAGGCAATAAGAAATCACTCCACTATCTTTCCCCAAGAATAACCATGGCAATTTAATTCACAAATATTAAAGCAAACTGTGATGATACATGATTCTCCTACAACCTGAAGAGGGTGTGGCACTTACATATGAATGTACAAAAATGACACTATGTCTAAACTTTACAACAGTAAGGGCATAAGTATACGTAATCATAAACTTTCGACAATCATCAATAATAAAAAAACACAATGTAACTTTATCAGTCAGTCTGCATTCTCCTTATTAGAAATGAGATATTCCTTAGTTATAATAACAGGAGGCATTACTTACTGCCAATAAGAAAACTGGCCTGATTTACCATAACAATGGAATATTTCATTAGTAAATAAAGGAGATCCAATTTGTTTTTCATTTCTTTTGCATTTGCTTTTTTTGGATATTTTTTTACTTTTAAGGATTTAAAAAAAAAAGAAAAAATTCTTTCTTAAATGTGACAATAGTTAAATTTATAGAAATTCTACATTACACATACAGAAAAAAACAAAACAAAAAAACAACCAATGCAATTGCAAAATATTTCCATCATATTTTGTTGCTGAAGGTATATTAACCTCATATATAAATAGAAATTGACTATGTGCATTTAAGATTTTCCTAAAATATGTAAGAGTTAAGACCAATAAATACTTATATATTTTTAATCAACATCATCCATGAGAGGTGATTTAATTTCTTTTGTTTTGTATTAACTTTGGAGATTTACACTATTTAGATGCAGACTATTGTCCTCATCTTAGTTGCTATCACATTTCAGCCATTACACCCCTAGGCCTTAATCAGGTGTATATCAATCTGGATAACCTACAGAGAATTCTGAACTGAACCCTTTATATAATCTACAGGGGTAGACTGTTCTTTTGTCCATGTCTAGATATATCTAATCCAGACAGAAATTAGCTTTGGATAGTTTTACTTTTAATGATTTAAAAAGCAGAATTCCTTATATATAAAAACAGAATTAATTGTGCAAACAAAAATCCTAGCTCACTCATATAGAAAAAATAATGGAATTGCAAAATTAATTAAATATTTCCATCAGATTTTGTTGCTACAAGTATAGTAGCCTCAAATATAAAACTTGAGTTCTCTGTGAGTGTTTAGGATTTTCCTAAAACCTATGAGGAGTTAAGACCCACAGAAACCACAATTATTGTTATTTGGCATCATCCAGGAAATTATTTTTATGCAATTTATTTGGACCGATCAAGTTCTTAAATAGTCCCGTCAAATCGGGACGTTCATATAAATATCATAAATGTCACCAAATCCATTCAAAAATAGCTAAGCTGTTAGCTGTATACAATCACTTTCTCAAATCAATGGTTAAAAATGGCTTTGAGCGAGTGAAGCATGTGGATCTTGGTGAAGACCACACTTCTTTGAACATTGAGGACTGGCGCTACAGAATCACAAAGAACTGTACCAAATAACAGAAACTGCATCATTTGAGATCTAGCAACAGCTAAAATAGATAACATATAATTCGAAGAGAAAAATAATAAGATAATCAAGATGTCAACATTCCACACTACATCAAATAAAAGGTTCGGAAGGAAACATGATCAATACGGAAAAGATCAATAACAGCTACTGGACTTGAGATTTTCCCGAAAAACTGTTTTAAGAGAAAGACTTTATAAATTTCAATTTACAATAGTACTAGCTGCTTGGTTACTGAATGTTGAATGTTTCCTTATAAGGAAACAGCTAATATTCCCCTTGCCATTTTACATGTAATTTTATGATATAATTGAAGAAATAAAAATAAAACTTTACCAAAGAAAGCAATATTTTACTTTATTTTGCAGCTTTAAACTTTCTGCTTCAGGATTAATTTTAACCCCAGAATTTTTTTTTTTATCATACTGACTGCTCATTCAGTGAATGCCAAAGATATCCTTATAAGCTATCACCATTACTATCACAATTTTGACTTAAATTTATTCTCAGGGGAAAAAAGACTTCACACAAAAATCAAACACGTACTTTGTACTTTTCCAACTGTTGTTTGGTTAGTACATTTTCAAATGCTTTGAGAAAATTATTTCCATTTTCATTGAATAATGAATGTTTGATAGTAAGGATTACGTTATTTTTTCCCTGTAAATCAAATTTAAAATTCCTTGAAATTTCTGAGAGTGAGACTTTCAATATGTTTGATGCTTTTTATCATGTACAGGTTTTCATTCCACCAATGTAGCATTCCTGATAAATCGGGACAATGCAGAGTTTTCGAGCATTTCTTTGGAAGCATCTGAAATTAAAGGGTTCCTCACATCCACCTTACTCAATAAACATTTCATTCAATATGCAGGTATTGTTGGGTTTACAGCAAGTTTTCAACATCTGCGGTACTGTTTTATGCTATTTGTATTTTAGTAAATATATGATCAATAAATATATTTATAAAAAATTTAAACTTAATTTCTTTAATAAAAATGCTAAAATAATTTCACTTTTATTATGATTATTATTTATAGCAGTTACTGTTTTAAAGCCATTTTCTCATTGTTGCCTTATGTTTTTTTTTTACTTAATACCTAAAAGCTAAAAACATTTATTTCCCATATAATTTTTTTTTCAGCTTTATTGGTGTCAAAAATATTCTTTAACTGAACTTTTAGGATATCCTAACCAATATCTTATAATGCCGCATCCCTTTAACGTAGGCGATCATAGCTCTCCACAACTTCTTGTACCCTAAGCAACATACTTGCTGAAAATAAAAATTCAAAATATATTTTAAAAAAAGCTTTTAAAAGGCGAAGGATTTTTTTTTTTTTTGTGCGAGAATTAAAAAAGACCTTCCTATCGGTTGATTGATTTATTTTAGAGATCAGATGGAAAATAAATTTAAAAAATAATTTTAACTTGTTTTAACTTTCTTTGGGAATGAAGGAAATGTTTTTTTTTAAATTAATTATTAGCACATGCACAATCACACGCGTGTTTTTAATTGGGTCTAGAGACTCTAGTGGACTTTAGTTTTGTTATTGATTGAGCAGATTCATTTATTGACTTTGAATACAAAGTTTGTACAAAGAAATAACACAAACAAAATGGTGATTTTTATCATCTTTCACAATTTTTAACTCCCCACCCCTAGATTTCTCGAGGATAAAATTGAGAATTACGAAAAAAAAAAAAAAAAATAAATAAATAAATAAAAATTTGTACAGTACATATAACAGACGAAAAGAAGATTTAAAGAAATTGCACCTACTGTAAGAAATTAATCGTGCGTCTTGTTTTCTAGGGCGAAAATAAATAGGGGGAAAAATAATTCGAGGTTAAAATGGCAAATTTTCTTGAGGAAGAATCGGAAAAGAAAAGACAATACAAGTTGATTTTTTTTTTATAAGAATAAAGAAGTTCTTCCTAAATGAAATGAAATTAAAAACGAATTAAAAAGAAAGAAAACAAAAACACCTAAAGAGTCAGACTCAGAGGGAAAAATAAACTTTTGACAGGTTCTGTTCAAACTTGAACTTTCAATTTTCAGGATAACGGGGAAGAGTGGGAGGTCACGTGAGTGAGTGTGTATCGTAAAACATACTGTAATCAAGCAGATTTTATATACCAAACCAATTCATCAGTTATTTCTTAGGGGGATTGTAATGGTGATTTTCTCAATTTTGAAAAATAACAAAAGGAAAAAAATGTTTTTGTAACGTTTCGAAAAGAAAGTTTGTTTTTTAAAGTCCACCAAAAAGTTTCATTGGCAAAAAAAAAATCTCTTCTTGTAATCAACTAGAAAATAGTAATTTTTCTCATCACACAATATACGTTTTCCGCCGTTGACCTAAAAATCATAAAATAGATAAAAAATGTAATATTCACGAGGTTTCGTGACATTAAATGATAAAATAATTAATTACTTAGTTGTTTTTAATTTTTTTTCCTCCATGTGATGACAATTATACAACTTACAAGTAAACAGTTGTACATATGCCGTTAAAAGTTTTAAACAAAGTGCATTTGCTATATGAAGCAGGGTAAAACTATTAACTTAGCTTTTAATCACATGTCTTTAATTTTATTTGATAAAATTTAAAACAAAGTGAAACAGCTAAAAATTTTTCCGTTTCGGCACAACGATTGCCTTGTATGTTGTATGGATGTTCAACAGAATAAAAATCAGGTTGTGTAAAGTAAAGAAATGATTTTTTAAACTTATATTTGAAATTTGACAGTTTCTTTTAAGCAGATTCTACGAAAGCCAGTAAAATAAAACAGGATGCAAACGTTTTCAAACGGCATTTTTTTCTTTTTTTTTTTTTTTTTTCAGCTTCTGCTTAAAACATGCACGCTGATCGTCAGTAGTATACTCAGTATTAAACGAAAAACAAAGATTTGTAATCAGCGGCGAAGTCAATAACAAATAAAAAAAAAATATATATTAATTTATATAAATATTTTAAAATCAAAGGTGATGCCAATAACTATAACAAATAATATGCTTGTTATTAACATTACTCTTTCATATTTATCTATTTAAAAAAAAAATGCATATACACAAACACTTACCCTGTATCCGGACTATGCTTCACATGGACTGTACGCCAGAAACCTCAATATGGCGAAAATTAAGTTATTGCCGCCAGAAATAGCCTCGATTCTACTATTACGCTACTGACATTGCAATAAAATCAATAACGATAATAAACAAAGATTTAATTTGTAGTAATGGAAGACATTGCATTAATACTTGTATTTTTAGCTCGATTTCATATTTTATTATAATTACTCCCATATTTTACAAAAAAAGTGTTTAATATTAAGTAAGAAACCGACCTGGTTTAAGGATATTAGCGGAAACGTCGTAAAGATGAGGGGAAACCAGAATAATTTTTTCTTTGCATAGTTTTAGCTCTTTATTGTAATTTTAAGCGACATCAGTGATTTTTGTTCATTGCAGGAAATAGTTGCAAAGGAAAATAAATCGTTTTCATCAATAGGAAGGATTTTAAATTTTATTCTATCTTTTCAATTTGTAAATCTTTTTTTCTGCAAACTGATTACCACCTTTTGCAACCTTGACATATTGAAATTTTAAAGTAGTGATATTTCTTTATATTAAATTATATAGCAAAACCATTAAAACATACAGATTAGTTTTCTTTTCAAGGCTTCTTTAATCTCTTTTGAAACAAAATATTGAATAGATTTGATTTATGATAAAAAAAAATTGTATGAACACCTACCATCTGGTATTCAACAGTACAAACAACCAATACTATTTTTACTTCTACATTTATATTAACAAGAAACTCATAAAATTTAAAAATATATGTAGGCAATATTTGATCTAATGATTGTAAAATGTTTTTCTCTGCATACTAATACACATTAAATTTACTAAAGTGCTAAACAGTTCTATAGTCTTTCTATAATGTAATGAAACTTTATTGTGTAAATTGATTTATATGAGATGTTATGTTAAAATGAATACACCATATAGTCTGTATGCTTTCTTTGAGGGAGACTTTATATAACTTAATAAAAAGTCAATGGACTATAATATGAACATTACAGAAATTATTTTTTTTATCATCTCACCCCAAGCAAGGCAATGATGCCACTATGATGCAAGGGTATAGAAAATAATGAGAAGACTTTAGAGAGTAGAAAGGACAATAACAGAAAATGGTGATTGCATTTAAATTTTTGAAGATTGTAGTTGGCAAGAAATCAGAAGGGAGTTCCACAGATGAAAAGTGCCAGAAAAGAAACTGTTAGACTAGAAATGGCAGTTGTATCTAGGTAGTTCATCAGTAAAACAGTGAGACCTAGTTGCCAATCTAGTCTTTCTTTCTTTCTTTTTATGTGCCACGTCTTTTCAGGACATAGGTGATCATGGCTCTCCACATCTCTCTATCCCTTGCAGCTCTCAACAAGTTCCCTCCCTCTGCTTCCTCCCTCAGACCATGCTCTGTCATTCACTTGCTTAAAAGCGTCAGGTATGTGACACGTTGTTTTCTCTTTCCCTCTATTCAACTTGTGAGTATCAGATTCTCCAGGCCTTCATTTTTCATTATGTCTCCCAGAAATGTCAGCTGCCTCTTCCTGATGTTAAGTATAAGCCTCCTCCTTGTTTGCAACCTCTCTAACACCTTCTTGATGTTCACACACTCAGTCCGTGATATCCTTAGCATCCTTCTGTAAAACCACATCTCTGTCGTCTCCAGTCTCTTCTTCATCTTTGAGATGTTTAAATTCATGCAGTCAAGGCACCAAAGAGGAAAGCAATATTTATTTAGAAAATACAAATATGTGGCACAAGGCCAAAAGGAGGTGCTAGGAGAAGGCTGGTCTTCAGTCTGTCTTATCTTGAACTTAGCTAGTGACAATTACTGACTCAAACATACCACAGTCTTCCTTACACCAAAACAACAGATTCTTACTTACCATTCTTACTACAGCCACCATAATACCTCAAAGTCTCTATGAAGTCCTAACTAGTCTCCATATGTACAATTCATCTATGTGGATGGGGAATAGAAATAAAAACTTTTAAAAATGAAACCCCAATAAATATTTACAATGATTACAATTTATACACAAGAAATTAAAAAAAAAGTAGTAATAAAAAAAAACACAATCCTTAATTGTAGCAGAAACATCAGTGAAGTGGATAAAATTAATGTGGGGCTAGGTAATTTGACAACAATCATTTGACCAACCACTCACCCAAGGACACAGTCATCCAGACACAACAAATACAAAATACGCACTCAAAAAATGAAAAGCATTCCTGTCACTTAAAGGAAGAGGGGTAGGGGGAATTAGACTAAAGAAAGTGGGGAAAGAAATAAAAGAAGCCAATGAACTTACATCCCCTAGCTATGTTAAACCAAGAAGGAAAGCACATCAGAACACTTGCCATGAAATTATTTATAGAAAAATAAGAAAAAACCCACTTCACGTTGATGGAAATGTAACTGGAGTCAAGATGCTATGTCAAGATCAATTACATTGTAAACCCTTCTTTGGATTTTGTTGAGAATCTTGAGATATAATGCAGGAGCACAAGACCAGATATGGCAGCAATATTCAATGCACAAACAAATGGTAGATTTATAAATATGCAAGATGGATTCTGACAAGAAAAATTTGTCGGTGCAACACAGTGAACCAACATTTCTAGAAGTAGATGTATCGATTGATTCTGCTATATTTCGTGCTAATAAGAATATATACTTGAAAAACATGGTGGATAAATAAGTAAAGGTTTATTGTAAAAACCAGTACAATAAGAATAAAAGTAACAGTTATGTACAGGGTCGTCACAAGTCAATCCAGTAGCAAGTGCTACTATTGGAAGGTTGGTAGTTCTCGCATAAGTCTGAGTCGTACTCAACAGATCCCAGCTAGACAATATCTAGCAACTGCTGCAGTCACATGTGGCACAAGGCCGAATTTAATGTGGTGTTCCCAAGCCTGTAGGCTCGGCCAAAAAATCCCCATAGACCCTGCATAAAGAGGATCAGGTCTGTCTATCTCCCCAAACGAGACTCTGCCTTTCGGCATAGCCTCATCCAGGTTCCACTCTGTCTGAAGGTAGAGAGTTTGACCAGCACAGCTGGAAAAGAATCCAGCTAGAGTATCTAGTAACTGCTGCAGTCACATGTGGCACAAGGCCGACTTTAATGTGGGGTTCCTGAGCCCATATGCTTGGCCAAAAAATCTCCGTAGACCCTGCATAAACAGGATCGGGTCAGTCTACCTCCCCCGAACGAGTCTCTGCCCTTCAGTATAGCCTCATCCGATTTCCTCTCTGCTCAGAGGCAGAGAGTTCGACTAGCACAGCTGAAAAGATTTCAGCTGGACTCTGTTGACTTACAGATACTTATAAGTAGTTACTACCTATAGTGTAGTTACTCATTGGGGTGACAGGTTATTCCATTACATCAGATTCCATATAATTACTCCACTTCATGTCAGTGGAAAGCATTAGCCAAAGAAGGTGCAAAGAGTTACTCTTTTGGAGGTTAGCATTCTGTATAGTGATTGAATGATAGCACATTTGTTTTGAAGGCGTTAAAATTTACAAGCCATAAATTAAAATCTTTTAATTCATTCTCTATAGTTCTGCCATCCATTCACAAAAGCTTATCAGGTAAGTGGCCTGCTGCCTTTTTATATATTTCTAAGTTTTCTTTATTATGTGTCCAAGGAATTTCAGTTATCCTTTCCTGATTCTGAGTATAAGAGTTCTTTCTGTTGCAATTTTCTTTAAGACTTCCTTGTTGCTTACTTGCTCCATCCATAGAATTTTTAGTATTTCTTCTGTAGAATAACATTTCTGCTGCCTCTAGTTTTTTCCTCATCCATTGAGAGATTGACCAACATTCACTGCCATATTATAAGATAGATATCACATAGCAATCAAACACTCTTTTCATTGTTTCTAACAAATATTTTCTGTTTCTCACCACCTTGCTTTTGGAATGCTTCTTTTGCTAGTCCAATGCATGTTTTAATCTCAGTGTTACATTTTACATCTGTTAAAATGTTTCCCAGATATTTAAACTTCGGCACCTATTTGATGTACATATCTACAATTTGTAACTTGCACCTTGGGCTTTTTGTTTTGAATTTTGACAGTATTTTATTTGTGGGAAAATGAAATAAAATTGATAAATAAAATAATAATAATGATGAATAATAATAAAAAAAGAAATATCTTCCCATGATGCTTAGAGAAAAGGAATTCTTCCAAAAGCTCCACTTATGAAGTATGTCAAGCATTTTCTTTGGTTGTTCCAACTCTATGCAAGGCTGACTTGAGCTCAACCATTGTAATGATACTTGTAATTACTTACCCTAACTACTGAACCAAGAAAAAGAAATAGACATCCCATAACCATGTTTAAGCCTTCCAATGATAAACACACGTTTTTGTATACTTCTTTGTTTATCATATGTAAACATGCACACACCTAAAATACACACAAACATGCAACCTTTGTTAGCATTCAACTTACAGGGGTACATGATCATTCCATTACTTGGACATGTTATAACCGTATTATTTTACAGAAGGGACAATGCAAGTTAAGGCAAAGAAAATGATGTTGTCTTTTGTTCTCAGCTGTTTTTTTTTTTACCATTGAAGCACTTAATTTAAGCAGTACAGGAATATCAGCAACACCCTTCACACTCCGGTATGCTCCACTTAATACAGAAGTGGCTGGCTGAGAATTTTCAAGATCATATCGACCCCAACATTTGACCATTTAGCTCTCTTGATCTGAGCCACTTAGACCACTACAGTGGGGCATCATTGAGAAACAAACTAACCAGTAACTCTACTTTACCAGTGACACATTGTAGGCTGCCATCGTGGTCATGATCAATGACAACCACCTGAACCAGGTCGTTCCTGAGGCTGGATCGAAGGTTGATGACTTGGTCACAGTCACAGACTATATTTAGCATTCCTTCTCTTTCAATACTCTTGTGGGAAAATGAAATAAAATCGATAAATAAAATAATAATAATGATGAATAATAATAAAAAACAAATATTTTCCCATGATGCTTAGAGAAAAGAAACTCTTCCAAAAGCTCCACCTATGAAGTACATCAAGCTTTTTCTTTGGATGTTCCAACTCTATGCAAGGCCGACTTGAGCTCGACCATTGTAATGATGCTTATAATAACTTACCCTAACTTCTGAACCAAGAAAAAGAAATTGACATCCCATAACCATGTTTAATCCTTCCAACGATAAACTCATGTTTTTGTATGCTTCTTTGTTTATCATATGTAAACACACACACACCTAAAAGGCAGATTTTTTTCCCACAGTAAGTTGCCATTTCTTTCTGTGGTAGACCAGTTGCCATCCAAGGCTATAGAACCCAGTCTGTCCTGCTATTTACCCATAGCTGGGGGGTGAAGAAGAGGATTCATACCTTTCCCAAGGGTATTAGCACGTAAGTGAATGTAATGGATTTGATTGGAATTCCAAAGCTCTCCAATTCCTCAATCCAAGCCACTATCCATTACTCCACCATACCTCCTTCTATTCATACTACATTATCCTAAAAATCTTGTCAGCATTAGATAACCCATTGAAGTGTTGATATGCCATAAAACAAAATAAACCAAACAAAACAAAGTTTGTGAGGAAATTAAATAAAATTGATAAATAAATAAAATAATAATAATAATAATGAATAAAAAAGAAAAAGAAATACATTTTCCCATGATGCTAAGATTAAAGAAACCAAAAATATGATTACCCCCACTTGGTTTCATCAAATGCCATTAGGCAGTGCTGGTTAAGTCTATAAAAAAAAAAGAATTTCCTGCATCACTCTCTTTCTCCTTCTTATTCCCCAGATGTTGCAGCATGTTGAAAAAGGGCAGCCCCATTTGGTCACATTTATTCTATAGTCCAATGATGACTGAACTCTCATCCCACTTTCCAATCTAGGACATTTGCACATGTCTTCCAAAACCTCCACATATGAAGTGTCAATTTTTTTCTTTGGTTGGTCCAACTCAGCACAAGGCTGACTTGAGCTTGACCATTTACACAATGCTTATACTTACTTACTCTAACTCCTGGACCAAGAAAAAGAAAATGGACATACCATAACCATGTTTAAATCTTCCAATGATAAAGTAAGTACAGACTTTTCCTTGGTTGTTCTAACTCTGCACAATGTTGACCATTGTAGCAAAGCTTATACTTACTTACTTTAACTCCTGGACCAAAAAGAAAATGAATAACCTAATAGACATTAAGAACTTTGTTTAAATTTTTCTTTTATGTGCTGTGTCCCTTCAGGATGTAGGCAATCATGGCCATCTACTTATTCCTGTCCCTTGTAACTCTTAATAAGTTTTGTCATTTTGTTATTTCTCCTAAACCCTAGTCTACCATCCATTTACTCAAGTTCACCCAGTATGTTACACGCTGCTTTCCTCTGTCCCTCTTTTCCTCAGTCTGTCCTGTGAGTATTAGATTTTCCAAGCCCTTCTTCCTCATTATATGCCCTAGAAATTTCAGTTGCTTCTTCCTGATGTTAAGTACAAGTGTCCTTTTTGTTTCCATTTTCTCCAAAGCTTCGTCATTGCTCACATGTTCAGTCCATGGTATCCTCAGCATCTTTCTGTAGAACCACATTTCTTTTGCTTCAAGCAACTTCTTCATCTTTGATGAAATTGTCCAGCATTCACTCCCATACAGGAGGACAGATATAATGTAATAGTTCAGTAATTTTTTCTTTGCTTCTAACAAAATTTTTCTGTCTCTTAATACTCTGTTTAGCTTTTGGAATATATCTTTGGCCATTCCAATACATCTTTGAATCTCAATGTTGCATTTTCTATCCTCTGTTAGAACACTTTCCAGATATTAAAATTTCTGTACTTGTTTGATTTTTAGTATTTTTAATTTAAATGAGTGTAGTTTGAATATTTTACTTACATAATACCAAAGCATTATGTAAAGAAAACACAGTAATTGTGAAGAAAAACTTCAAAAATCTATATAAATTAAGATTTGGTAAGAGAAACAAATTATAGTGAACACATTATTAGAGTCTATTCTATTAATCAGTTTCAGAGAAAATAAAAACCTCTTTTTATTGAAAATTATTAACAAGATACAATGCCCTTACTGAGTGGATATGAAACTTAATATAAAATTTAATTAATTTATAATTTATGGAGAAAAGATATAATTACACAACATTTAAAACATATATGAAATTATTAATTAACAATGTTTAACATTATAAACAACTGTGCCTTTTCTATAAATGCTTTCATGATGATTGTTCTGATGAACCTTCCGCTATGGTACTTAAACTTTATTAAGTGCAGTACAGTGTAACCCGGATATAAGAGAGTTGTCGGGACCGGAGAAGAAGTCTCTTATATCCGGGTTTCTCTTATATCCGGGTTTGGACTATTTTATATACATTAACACCGACTCTAATTTGGGACCAGAGAAAATCTCTCTTATATCAGGGTTTCTCTTATATGAGGGTCTCTTATATCCGGGTTACACTGCACTATATTAGCAGTAAGGTCTCATGATTTTACAGTTGAAATGGCTTGATGTAACCATAAGTTCTATGCTAATAGTTTCTTCTCTTGCACTTCTCACTTGTGGAACCCACTTCCAACTTATTGTTTCCCAGCCAACTTTGATATTCAAAAATTTAAGTGCAATATCAATCGTTATCTTTTATCTTCTTAAAAGTTGTTCTTTTATTGTTCTCTCTCCTTAATAGTGTTTTTTTCCTTCTTATGTTCTCAAACACTCAGTAACTCCTTGTATCTTAGTGGCTTTATTGCCTTGCTTGAGGTGAAATGATTTAAGTTATTAAGTTATTATTAGGTTGGTGCAAAAATAATGACGTTATAATGTCGTTTTTTGACGTTAAAAAATACGTCAAAAAACGACATTGTTGCGTCATTATTTTTGCACCAACCTAATAGAAATTTTATACTTTTCAAGTAACACATTTTCAAATAGAGGGAAGCATTTTTCAGTTAAATATTTGCGTGTATTCTTGTATTTGGAGGTACGGTGGAATAATGGATTGTGGCATGGACTGAGAAATTGGAGAGCTGAGTTTGAATTCCAGTTGAGTTCATTACATTCACTCATCTGCTAATACCCACAGCTAAATAGCACAACAAATTGGGTTCTATAGCCTTGAGTGCCAACCAGTCTAGAAAGAAAACTCTGAATTCAAAACCTCCAACTATTTGTAAATAGTAGGGTAGTCTGAGCCTGGTAGCCATGGTTGTCGACCAAACTAGGAGAAGGACAACTCTGAATTCAAATCTTGAGACAGAGTCCCTAAGACAGTCCAATGTCATGTTCAATTTTGTTCTGGCAATGCCTGCAAAAATGCTGGTGCCAAGTTGTATTGGCCTTTACCTTATCCTTGGACAACATCGGTGGTGTGGAGAAGGGAGATGTGCTGTATGGATAACTGCTGATCTTTCATAAAAACCCTGCCCAAGCTTGCACCCCGGAAAGGGCTTAATTTTAGAGTATAAATACATGGTTTCTTGAGACTGACAGATACCATACCATACCATTCTTGTGTTTGATACTAGGTCCACACATCCTGTACAAATAAAAGTCAATGTAGCCAGTCTGAGTAACAGCCCAAGTAATAGTCTGAGTAAAAGTTTGAGTTGAAGTAGTGAGAGGAGTCAGTAAGAAATCTTCCTGTGTTTAGTCTATTTCCTGTCATATGAAATTTATCTTCAAAAGAAGACAATTGATTTAAAAGAAAAAACAATTTTTGTAAATTCCCTCAACAATTTCTGGTTTATGAAAATTTCAGATTTACCCATTATCTACTTTCTTCTTTGCATTTCCTTTTTCTTTGTAGATAAGTTGAATATGTTTACAATATAACATAAACTATGGGGAAATGAAATAGAATCAATAAATAAAATAATAATAATAATAATAGTAATAATGAATAATAATAATAATAAAGAAAAAGAAATACATTTTCCCATGATGCTAGTAGTAAAGGAATTGGAAATTTTATTAGATCACTTGGCTTCATCAAATGCCCATTAGGAGGTGTTGTCTAAGTCTATAAAAAGACAAAACATTTTCATTCTTCTCTCTCTTTCTCCCTCTTGCTCCAAGATGTAGCAGAACATAGAAAAAAGTGATATCCCTGTTGGTGTATGTTCGTTTCCCCTCTCCATTGATGAAACAATGTTCTTTCCACTTTCAAATGCATCATGCTCACATGTGTATTCCAAAACTTCCACCTATGAAGTAAATCAACCTTTTTTTTTTGTGAATTTCAGTTCTGTGCAAGGCTCACTTGTGTTTCACCATTGTAACAATGTTTATCCTTACCCTAATTTCTGGACCAAAAACAAAACAGATATACCCAAGAAACTGTCTGTTTTGTTGCTTTTGCATTAATTGTTTACATATGAACACACATACACCTGCAATACACTGACATGCAACCTTTAAATTTCATTGAACTCTTGATAGTGAGTTAAATTAAAAGTATTTTTTAAATTCCATTTCTTCTGACTTAGAGGTGTGTGTTTTTTGTAAAGAAAAACATTGTAAATGTGTTTATAACTAAAAGAAAGCATTATGTCATAACATATTAAATGTCTGATACAGGCCCATTGTTAAGTGGGCCCCATTCCTTAAAACACTCTGGCAACAGACCTGATTTGATTATCCTCATTTTTGAAATGGAGGCAGTCAAAGTTAGGGTTAAAACATGACTGTTTCTCAAACAAGCGAACAAATTATTTTTTATTAGAACAGCTCATAGCTGCTGAGGACAGAATTATTTTGCATAGATTTTTACTTATTGTATTGTCAAAGGGCAGATGCACCTTCTTGTAGAGCCAATGTTTATATGGTACAATAGGTTAAATGATAAATTTATGAAATAAATTCAAGACAATGTGAATAATTAAAGCCATACATTGTTTCAGTAAAAGCAGGTTTTCAACTTCTTCCAAGTAGCAGAATTTAATAAAGATATTTTTCTTGGTTTAAAACATGTACTGAATTTTATATGCGAAGACATATAAAAACACTTTGTTGGCATTCTTTAACTTTTGTGCCTCACAAAAAAATGGTGTGTCAAAAGGACTACTTTTTTTTTTTAAGCATTTCACCCCAAGCAAGGCGGTAAGCCACTATCATGCAAATAGGAGTGATAGAGGAAGGATGAAGAGAAGGATAGGGGATAGATCAGGGCATCTGGAAATGTTGATTGACATTACATTTGAATAGTTGGAGACTATAGCTATCAGGGAAACAGGAAAATGGGAGGGAGTTCCACAGGCGAAGAGTGTGAGATATTAAGCTATTGGAGTAGAAGAGATGGCTACATTTAACAGTTTCAGCACTGAAAGGGTGAGAGCGAGATGTCAGCCTAGTAAAACGCTTAAATTCAAGAAGTCTGGGAACCAGCGAAAGCAGCTCATCGGAGCAGTTACCATGAAAGTATTTGTAAAAAAGACAGAGAGAGGCGTTGGCACATCTGTGAGAAAGCGACTGCAGATGAAATACCAGATCAGGGCCAATTACATTGCATATCCGTCTCTGGATTTCCCTGGACAATGCTATTATTTTAACTACCTTCACTCCTCAACAATGTTTATTGTTTTAAAAAGTGTTGATTAGAATTTTAATAATACCTAAACATATAAGAGTGAATTTATAAATTTTCTCTATTCTTGGGAATTTACGACAAAAATAATAAATATTATTTATTTATTATATTGTTTATTGGAATGGTTGGCAAAACATCGGCTAATTGCCAATTGATTCAAACTTTATAAAATGGTAAATAATAAGGATTTCCTTATAGATGTTTCACATATTTTAAAAATTTAGTAAATGTTTATAAATTTATGAATAAAAAATTGTTTTCACATTTTTTATAAATTGGTAAATGAATAATATTGCATTGCATTAGTTTTAATTGTATTAATTTTTAGAATGTTGTAAATATCAAATCAATCTTGTACATAAACAATCTAATAAATAAATAGTGCTTATTATTTTTACTGTAAATTTTCAAGAACAAAGAAAATGTATAAATTCACTTTCATATGTTTAGGTTTTATTACAATTCTAATCATTGCAAAAAACATTGCCAAGAGGTGAAGATAGTTAAGATAATAGCAGTGTTAATGGAAAAAACGCCCTTTTTAACACAATGTTTTTTTGTGGGCATAAAGGTTTTATACAGTGCCACAAGTTAAGCAACAAAAATAAGGAACTAGGGCTAGATAACTTTATCCCTTTTTCTTACCAATCATTAGAACCAAAAAGCGGTTATACATATTAGTTTGACTAGAGTGAAATTTTCAACACTAGACTGTTCTTCATTGCTATGTATACATCCAATGCAATGATAACATGACATTACTGAACAGAGAGTGTGATATAGCAACAGTTCTAAATAGAAGCTTATGAAGCTTTATTTGACTAATTCAGCTTTAACGCTGAAAATATTTATTTTATTATAGTGGATAATATCATGGAAAATAAGGAAAAGTTCATCAGCCTACAACAAAAATAGCTATTATTACCTTCCCAGACCAAAATAAATTACTAAATAAATGATCTGAGCTCATCTCAAAATGCAGACACGAAAACAAATTTTTACTGAGTTACTTAAAAATCGAAAACTGAAATGAATAAACACAAATAAACAAAATAATATAAAAAAGTAAAATAAACTAAAATAAACCCTCCTATTAGAATAGACAAAATAAAATAAATAAAAATAAAATATAAAATACATAAAAACAAGTAAAAATAATCAACCCAAATAAATAAATACACGAAATAATAATAAACAAATTAACAAACCAATTCTGCCAAAATAACCATTAGAATAGACTACAACAATCAATCCAAAAATTGGACGTAAAAATAGCTATAACTGCTATATAACGATAAAAAAAATTACTATGCTACTCAAAAACTGAAAACCGAACAGAGTAAAAAAAAAAAAACAAAATAAAAAAATAAGTATATAAATAAGAAAAACAAATAAAAATTAATCCAAATAAATAAATAAATGAATAAATTAACAAATCACTCCCGCTAAAAAAACTGTTAGAACTAATAATAATAAACATAAATAAGCAAAAACAAGTAAAAATAATCAATCCAAATAAATAATAAATAAATTAAAAACTGTCCCCTGCCAAAATAATAGAATAGACTACAGCAAACAATCTAAAAATTGGACAAATAAAAAGCCTTAATTATCTTCCCAGACGAAAACAAACTATTAAATAAGCAGCCTAAGAAAATCCCACTAATTTTTTTACTACGCTAATAAAACATCGAAAACCAAAAAGAATAAATAAATATATAAAATAAAAAATGAAGAACAAGTAAATTAAATTAAATAAGTTAAACAAATAAATAAATAGACAAGCTACTCCCGCCAAAATAACTGCCAAAATAGCTTACCCACAATGCACCACTGACCCATATATATAAATAGTTGAGGAAAAAATCCAACACTCACAGCCTGAAGATTGCGTCTAGCATAAACCAGCCTGTTGCCTCTGAGTGTTGACTTCAATGTTCACTTTTATATTTATATTTATATATACTCTATCTCTGATATTGAGCACTTTATCCCATAAATATAGCACACATTAAAACTATATTTCTTCTTATTCTTATATTTCTTCTTATACGCACACATATATATATATATATATATATATATATATATATATATATACACACACACATTGTTGAATGTTGGTAGATTTTTATGAATTTCTATTCCCTTCAGCAGCTAAAAACTTTCATTGATTTAACTTTTAAGTTCAAATGCAAAAGTACTGTATTTTGCTTCTCATAATATGCATTTATTATCATGTAAAATATCTCCAAAAACCACTCTGCATCCTATAAATTTAAGGTCAGTGACAGGAGTTATAAGTTTGTGGTGTCAGGTGAGTGTCAACTCCCCAGTTACATCTGATTCTAACCACTTGAAAGTAAAACAAGTCGTGTTTCAAAATTAAATTAACGACATTCCAAAAGAAGCTATTTATACAGTTGCAATACTGGCATGTGTTGAATATAAATTTGAAATGTAAAGTTTGTTATATTAGATAAACATCTTGTCATCTTCCCAAATGTGCAATGGGAGATGTGGCTGTAGAGAAAATGCCCTCAAACATTTATCAAATAACAATCAGTGCTAATAAAAATGTGATTTTAATTTGAAATTTATTTTAACAAATAGAAAAACAAGCAACAATGGGTTTTTTTCCCAACATAATGAACATTTTAGTAAAAGTACAATTTTAATAAAAAGTAAAAATTATATACATATATTTAGACATAATGTATTTTTATTACTTCAAATGTTATTTTTAGTTGATACCCATATTTGAGTAGATGATCAGTTTATATTTTAAACAATATTTATTTTGCCTATCAACATTTCTAAACTGTGAAAGCTAGTAGATGAAATAAATACTGTTTAAAATAAAAAAATTTTGAAGTATTTATTTTGCCTATCAAAAATTTACAATTGTGCAAGCTGGTAGATGAAATAAATACTGTTTAAAATACAAACATTTGAAGTATTTATTTCACCTATCAAAATTTCTCAACTGTGCAAGGTGGTAGATGAAATAAATACTGTTTAAAATAAGGACATTTGAAGTATTTATTTTCCCTATAACAATTTGTCAACTGTGCAAGCTGGTAAATGAAATAAATACTGTTTAAAATACAAACATTTGAAGTACTTATTTCACCTATCAAAATTTCTCAACTGTGCAAGCTGGTAGATGAAATAAATACTGTTTAAAATAAGGACATTTGAAGTATTTATTTTCCCTATAACAATTTGTCAACTGTGCAAGCTGGTAGATGAAATAAATACTGTTTACAATAAAAACATTTGAAGTAATAAAAAAGACAAAATATTTACATGTACAACAGTAATTCTGGTACAATGTTGTATTTTTAGAGTTGTGGGTGAGAAATGATCACTAATGTCATTGTTTGGCAAGATCACTATGGTTTCCACTGGACAGTAGTTATACATTTTATTGTTTGGAAGACTGTATAGTGCCAAGTTTCTTATTATAGAAGTTTAGCATACCTGCCATAAAATCCAGTATTTAAAAATTGGTATCATTGTGATCCTGAAGGTTGATTCTTATATATATATATATATATATATATATATATATATATATATATATATATAAATTACGTATAAATGAAACTCAGAAATACCCCATCTGTATGGCCATTTCACCCTGCAAGAAATCAATCTTCCAAGGTTTATCAACACCAAAGGGTTTGAAGATAAAATAAAAAGGAAGCTTAAAGATTTTTAAACTTTAAAAAGACAGGAAGGAAGAGGAAGGAAAAGACAACAAAGTAATAGAAAAAATATATAGTATACTATGCTATCTTGAAGAAGATATGAATTACTGTTGGTTCCAAAATTAGTAAGCTTTCATTTAATAAGAATATTTTTAATAAAAGCAAGGAATTGTATTACAAAAAGTGGATTTACTAATAAACTATCTTACTAAAACCCCATAAATAACACTAGTGAGGATAAGAGGAGTAGTAAGCCCAAAAATAGAAAAAGAAATATAATATGTTTCAACCTCCACTTCTGTAGGTTATCCAGAATTAATATCAGACAAGTTTTCTTGAAACTTATAAATAAACATTTCCAGTAAGATCTTTAATAGAAAAACTATCAAAATAAGTTATTCATGTACAAAAAAAAACATGTTTAAAATAATTGACTCCCACAATAAGTATATTCTAAACAAATTCAATGCTGTCAACAAGAAACCTAGTATGAATCCCCCTGTAATTGTAGAAATAACAATCTATGTCTGGTTGAGAGAAAATGCAGAGCATCTAATATTATTTATCAAGTTACCATTTACCCCAAAGAAAATAGATTAAACCACCATATTTATATTGGGATTTCCGTGGGGAAATGGAAACAAAGACTTTATAACTATAGACACTGTTTTACCACCCCAATATTAAAACACCAATCTGCTCTCTGCAAAAAATTTTGGAAATTTAGGGAGAAAGATCTGAACCCTAAGATTGACTGGAAATTCATAGTTTTTGCTCAAACTCCTAGTAACTTTAAGGGTAGACATAACATGTGTTTAGAAGAGAAAATTAGAATTATTAAATTTGACAATCAAAGTATATTACTAAATCAAAGAAATTAAATTGGTTTCCAAATGTCGTCATAGAAGTAGATTTAAACTGATATAGAATATTTTCGATCTCGCACTATCCATTATCGCCTAACATCTATATTGTTAATTCTACTACTTATCACTCCTTTCAAATAACCTTCCTCCTAAATAGGTTTTATTTATCCTTCTTCTTCTTCTTCTTCTTCTCCTTATTATTATTATTATTATTATTATTATTATTATTATTATTATTATTATTAGATATTTCTCTATTGTGATTATTATTATCCCTACTATTATTACTATTATTATTATTACTCCTTTTTAATTTTGTCTATACTATATTTATTGGTTTATTTCTTAAATTTTTTTTTAATATATATATTTTTAATAGACTTTTTTAAAAGAATTTTTTGTTATATTTTATTTCTATTATTTATTTTAAGATTTTATTTTTTATAGGTTATTTTATTTTTTACTTTAGGTTATATTTAATACTCATATTTACCATTAAATCACATTTTAATAGCTGTTTTTTATCAAATTACTTTTATGTTAGTAGTTAATTTTTATTGATATTTCCCTCTTTAAAGGCCTTTTTTAATTTTAATCTATAATTAATTAATACTTTATTTATATTTGACTTATATTTTACTTAAGTTTGATTTTTTTATTTATTATTATTTATATCAAATAGCATATAAAGTTTACCTATTATTTATATTTAATATTAATATTTTTTAAATTTACTAAATATTTGTTATTATTTCTTTAAAAAATTTACTTTAATTACCTTAATATATAATATTTTTATTTTAGATGCTACTATTTTTTACCCTTCTTTAAATTTTTATAAAACAATTGTAAAAACCTTCTCTAAGTTTTAAAGATTGAATTTCCTTATGTAATTTTTCCTATTGAAACAAGATATTAATATTTTAATTTTGCCTTGCATTGAACTTGGATTTTAGTGTATTTGACTATTAAACAGTTTGTCTTGAAATACTACTTCAAATCAACTACATATTCATCTTTTGTTGTGGTTAAATTTATTTCTATGTATAACTAATGTGCTTGATAAATTGTTTGTATATAAGATCCTTTTTGTGTTCATAGATATGTTTTTAAATTCCTACAAGTTACCCCAATGTATTGTGAAGAGAAGTTATAACAGTTTATTTTATATATACCTGCTTCAGAATGATTATTGTTGTATTTTAGAGTGCTATTGTTAATAAAAGGCATGGATGTGTTTCTATATCTATTTTTTAAACCGTGAAACTGACGTCTACCAGCCTAGAAATCAAAGGTCTTAATAAAGTGTTCCACAAAAGCAAAAGTTTGAAAAATTTCAAATATAATACAAACTTTTGCAACCACTTGTCAAGTTTGAAAGTTGTTTCCCCACCAAATTAGAAAGTAGCTCGATTCCAGCTGGGAAGTATATTTTATCTTGTAAGACTTTTGATCTTTAGGCTGGTAGACATTAATCTCCACCTTTAATAAAATGGGATATCTACTCAAACATGTGTACCCACTAAATATAACATTTATAGTAACACACACACACACTCATATTTATATATATATGTGTGTGTGTGTGTGTGTGTATAAAAGTAAAACAACAGGAAAACTGTATTATTAGCTGATACGTTTTGTCCACTGTGGACTTTTTCAAGGCAAAAATGAAAGTCCACATTGAATGAAATGCATCGGCTAATAATATAGTTTTCCTATTGTCTTTTACTTTTATACATATTGTCTTATCTACAGGTTAACTCTGAGAAATTTGTCATATATATATATATATATATATATATATATATATATATATATATATATATATATATATATATTATATATATATATATCATGACAGTTGATCATAGCTTGACAGTTATTATCTAAATTTTGATCTGAAATTTTTACTGTGTAATGTCTGATCTTTATGAATAATATTCACCACTAAATTAAGTGCATTGACAAAGAAGGGAATTATATTAAAAGTAATAGCTTACATTTGGACTAATATCATGATCTTTGTTGTTATTATCACAACACTTCAGCTGTTGTACCCTCCAACTATCATCAGATGTTTGTTGATCTGGATAACCTTCAGAATCCTTTATTTAATTTAAAGGGATAAATTGTCTTTGTCCTTGTAGATTAAATAAAGTGTTCAGTTTGAAATTCCCTGATGGATTCCCAGATTGACAAACATCTGAAGAAGGCCACTAGGCATGATGAATCCTGAAACACTGCAATAACAAAAAAGGTGAGGCTATTAGTCTGAATGTAAATAATATAATTCTTCATCTCAGAAATTCAGACAGAAAATAATTATTTGTTGAAATGTTTTTTTGTCATTATTAAACTACAGATTTATTGACAAACCAATATCTAAAATATTTGTATTTTTTTTTATATATCAGCACTCAGATTTATATACATATAGTGGACATAAAGTGGGCATTGGTTTTCTATTGTTATTATGTAATAAATTGATCCCTCTTAGAATTAATATACTAATATAAGATTTTATTAAGCAAGCCAATTTTTCACAATAAAATTGTAATCAACCAACGAATGTTGGGAAAAGTTTCAAGATGTTAAATACAAATATAATTTTCTGGTGGACATAAAGTGGGGGTCCGGTTCTCTATTGTTATTATGTAATAAATTGATCCCTCCTAGAATTAATATGCTATATTAGATTTTATTATGCAAGTCAATGTTTTCACAGTAAAATTGTAATCAACCAACGAATGTTGGGAAAAGTTTCATGATGTTAAATATGAATATAATTTTCTGGTGGACATAAAGTGGGTTTTCTATTGTTGTTATGTAATAAATTGATTCCTCCTGGAATTAATGCCAAGGTTTTCACAATAATTTTCTTTTATCTTCATTAAGTAATAAATTGATCCACCCAAGATTTACAATGTAAGATGGGAATTTTTTCCATTTTGTTATTCAGCTGCCCATATGAATGCCTATTACAAATTAATTATCTTTTTAATGAGTTTTAATTTTGGTTGAAGGCAAAGTAGAAAAAGAATGTTGTTTTTTTTAATGTTTTGTTAATAGATTTAAATAATTAATTATATGCATCATTTCACATCAGCTTCTCTGTCAAATTCTAGTTTTTCACTTGAATCCGAAAGGTTTTGATTATAACTTTTGCTGTGAAAATCTTCCAATTCATTTTGGTCCATGAATAGTTGTTCAACTTCTTCCAATGATTTACCCTGAGTCTCAGGAAGGCAAAATGTCACAAATAGTGCCCCAATAGCACACACTCCAAAAAATAACCAAAAAGTACCTGGAAAGAACAAAATAAAACTGATAAAAGTTCTTTTCTACTATGTGAAGGGGTAAAAAAGATCAAAAGTCAACATTTCAAAATATCACAATGCAAACTATCTTTCTTTTAATGATATGCGGAAATTAAATCTCAGGAAATAATGGAAAACATTTTTCATTATTATGTTACAGTCTTATTGATATGCATATACATTCACCATAGAATTAAGTGCCTTGACAAGGAAGGAGATTATGTTGGGAAATAAATATTTCTTTTAAAATTAAATGCATTTTCATCATTAGGCTGCAGATTTATTGGTATAGCTATATATTCACCATTGAATTAAGTGCCTTGACAAGGAAGGAGATTATGTTGAAAAATAAATATTTCTTTTATAAATTAAATGTATTTTCATTGTTAGGCTGCAGATTTATTGATGTACCTACAAATTCACTATTGAATTAAGTGCATTGAAAAGAAGGAGATTATGTTGAAAAATAAATATTTCTTTTCTTTATTACTATAAAAGTCTGTGAACGTTGCTTGTGTGTTTGTCAGAAGTCATATATAGAGAGTGGGTGAAAGAAAGATATGAATTTATTATCATGTAGGAAGCAGAGGGAGAGGAGGAAATGAAGAATAAAATGCTCTCTTTTCCCACCCAGCTCTCTCTCTTTCCACCTTCCCATGATTGTGTGCGTGGTTATTTATATTTCAACTTTCTTCAAACAAACAATTTTTTATGTTGAAAGCAACTTCAATGTTTTATAATATGATTTAAAAATACAATTTTTTTATACAGTAAGTATTTTTATTTCAACTTTCTTCAAACAGACAATTTTTTTTAATGTTGAAAGCAACTTCAATAACTGCAAATAAATGTATTTTTAAAATATCTCTACTTTCACAAACTCTTCATGAAACTGAATCTAAACAGTAACACAACAAGGTTGACCCAACAGGTCATGGGTGGTCTAGTATAAATTAAATCCTTTTTATCAATAGTCTACAGACTTATATATGCAAATGGCATCTCTTACCATGTCGTGTGATCGTCTCTGTCAGGGTGATAAATGTCATGGCTATCACTAAGTTACTGATCCAATTAACACCAACAGACATTGAATTACATGTGGCTCGTGCCCACATTGGATAGATCTCAGAGTTGACAACCCAAGGCATGGGTCCCATTCCTGCAATAGAAGAATATCAGCCTAATTATTGAGAAATTTTAATAATTTAAGTCACATTTTCTATATTAAGGCCTATGGATCTAATACACATGGTTTAAAGTAAAAATAAAAATGGGGTGTATTTTTTTTTTTAATCATTTCACACCAAGCAAGGCAGAAATGCCACAAGTATGCATTGGGGTTACAGGCAGTGAAAGTGAGAGAAAACACTGAGTAGAGGGAGGATTGAGGAAAGGACAAATGATGAATAGTATTCAAGAAGACTGAAGATGGCGATTGGCATTGCATTTAAATTTTCGAATATTGTAGTTATCAGGGAAGCAAGTAAACAGAAGAGTTCCACAGGTGGGAAGTGCAAGAAAAGAAACTGTTGGAGTAGAAGTGGTGGTTGCATTTAGCTATTTCAACAGTAAATGGGTGAGAACTAAGTGCCAATCTATTGGCACACTTAAATTTATGCAGTTGGGGTACCAGGAAAAAAAGTTCATCAGAGATGTCATGAAAATATTTGTAGAAAAGACAGAGGGAAGCAATGTTACATTGGTGAGAAAGTGAATGAAGTCGAGATACCAAGTCAGGATCAATTACATTACAGATCCTTTTTTAGATTTTGTCAAGATGAATAGCAGGAGCACTAAACCAGATATGGCAGCAATATTCAGTGCACAGATGAATGGTAGATTTGTAAATGTGCAAGATGGCCTCTGGTGAGAAAAATGTTTTGGCATAAAACAGTGACCCAACTTTCCTTGCAGTAGGTGCAGGTATTGATTTGTTGTAGTCACTCCACTTCAAGTCAGTTGAAAATGTGAGCCCAAGAAGATGCAGTATGTTGCTTTCCAGGAGTCTAGCATCAGCCAGGCTGAAAAGTTTCTTTGTCTATTTCAAATACAAGCATCCACTATAATAATATTTGAACTAATAAAAATATCAGATTAAAATAAATCCATTAATTCTTTAGAAATTACATATACTCATCAATTACTTTCCTAATGGTATCAGCTCTCAACTTCGTATCTATACTGATGACAAAACCATTTACTCTTGTCTCGATAGTAAATCTGATCAGATTGGTAAGGTCAAATTGACGGCTGATGTATAAAAGACCTGCGGTCTGTTGTTAACTGGGGCAAGTAATGGCTTGTTAATTTTAATGCCTCGAAAATGAAACTTCTCTTGAGTAATCATCTGAGAGATGACTCCTTTCTGCCTTCGTGGTTGATGCTAACCTCCAGGAGAGTGACTCATTGCACCTACTCAGGCTAATATTCTCGGCTGACATGAAGTAGAAAGATTATATTAAATCCATTGCTAGGTCTGCTAAGAAAGTTGGTTCCCTGTTTCGTGTTGGACAATTTTTCTCTCCAGAATCTATGTTACATATCTATAAGTTTATCATTTGTCTCTGCTTTGTATATTGCTGCCACATATGGTCTGGTGCTCTTGCTTTATTTTTAGATAAAATCCAAATAAGAATCAGCAATATTATTGGTCCTGACCTGTTGTCTCGGCATCAATCACTTTCCCACTGCCATAAATTTGCTTCCCTGTGCCTTTTCTTTAAATACTTTCATGGTAATTGTTTGGATGAACTCTTTGCTATGGTACCTAATCTTTATGAATTTAAGCAAAATACTAGATTAGTAACAAGGTCTCATTAGTTTACAGTTGAATTGGTTATATGTAACCATAAGCTCTATACTAACAGTTTCTTTTCTTGCACTTCTCATTTGTGGAACTCCTTTCTGGCTTCTTGCTTCCCAGATAACTTTGATCTTCAAAAATTTAAATGCAATGTCAATCCTTATCTAATGTCTTCCTGATTACTCTTCTATTGTTCTTACACTGCAGTAATGCTTTTGTTTTCTAATTATCTCACACCCAGTAACCCTTTGTTTCTTAGTGACTTTATTCCCTTAGATGAGGTGAATCCAATTAAAAAAAAATTAAATACATGGGAAAATATATGAATTTCCATATATCAAAACAATATATATATTTAAACACATTGGAAAATATGATATATAAATTTTTGTATATCAAAATAATATTGTGTAATAGACTGACAACAAAATAGAAATGAAAAATGAACTCAGAAACTTTAACAGGCAAAAACATTTACATTTGTGGACAGATTAGCTTAAGTTTATTGAATTATTCAATTTTAGCATAACTGCTCGATTACCTAATATCAAGAGGACATCCAGTACTCATCCAAAACCTTCTTAATAAATTCAATTTCTGAGTTAAGTTTGGTTTCTGAACAAATGAATAAGATATGATGAACCAAGGCAACTAAAATCTGTTTTGTTTTGGATATTCATGTTATTTACTTTGCTTGTGTCAAAGAATGAATTTACCTGGGGCAAAAAACATGACGTACAGTGCAAGACCAAGAACAGGAATCCAAGCAAAATTGCTGGGGCAGTAATTCTGGGCAAGCAAGCCTTTGGTGAGGTGACTTGTATTGCAGAAATTGTGGACTGATTTGCTTAAGTAAGGCAGGCATGAACTGTTTGTACCAATGGGTCCAGCAGCTGAGTAGCAATATCCACAGTGCATATCTGTCACGCACTCACCACAAAACCTAAAATAAAGAAAGCAATCAGTTATCAGTTATTTTTTATTATATATCTATAGCTACAGAAACCCCCTGCAGAAGGTAGCAAAGGAAAGCAAGAAGAAAGGATTAAACATTAATTATAAGAAGACAGAATGTATGGTTGTTAGCAAAAGAAACAGCCAAACATGATGATCATGAGTCATGTAACCCACTAAGGTTGTAAGAGCACCACATGTACTGCAGCTGTAGCAGCAGTGATGTTTGTTGAGCAAGATGGCCTGACAGAGCTTGAGCCTCTTGAGGCTGGTTTTGAATTTTAAGTTTTTCCATTTCCAAGACTGGTTGAACCCAAGGGTATAGGACCCAGTCGGTCTTGCTATTTATCCATAGCTGGGTGTGTGGGCTTAGAAATGAATTCATAATTTTCACAAGAGTATTAGCATGTAAGTGAATGTAATGAACTTGACTAGAATTCAAAACTCAGCTCCCCAATTCCTCAATCCAAGTTGCCATCCATTACTCCACCGTGCCTTCAAATAGTTCAATATACAAATTACAAGCTGAAGATACCAAAATCAAGCAAGAAAAGAAACTTAAATATCTAGGAAGTGTTTTTAATAGAGGGTGGAAAATGCCACACTAAAATCGAAAAGCACATTGGGATAATGAAAGATGCCTTCCAAAAGCTAAGCGTAAAAACCTGTACTAAACTTCGATAATATCAGTCCTACTATATGGCAGTGAATGCTGAACACTCTCCTCACAGATGAAGAAAAACTTGAGGCAACAGAAATGTGGTTCTAC
Organism: Acanthosepion lycidas; assembly: GCA_963932145.1. Lineage (NCBI taxonomy): Eukaryota > Metazoa > Mollusca > Cephalopoda > Sepiida > Sepiidae > Acanthosepion > Acanthosepion lycidas. Next base: position 48,875,501 of record OZ010597.1, on the reverse strand, counting down.
TGAAGGATGCTGAGAATATCATATGCACAACAAAGTTTTAGAAGAAACAGAAAATATAAAAAACACTTATACTTGGAATCATAAAGAAAAAATTGAAATTTCTATGGTACATGGTGACAAAAAAGAGCTGAGCAAATTTGCCATTCACAGGACATATTGAATGGACAGCAAGTTGATAAATACTACTAAGAAACAAGAGGCTACGGGGAGTGAAAGAGAATGAGGAGGCTTTAGAAGGAACGAGAACATAATCCTAAACAAGAAACAAGGGATAAACCTTTACTCCTGTTCAAAAAACTAGAGAGAAGTGTGAACTGGACAATAGGCAAACATATCAACCCTTATTAAAGTAATGTTCTTATAGAATTATATATATATATATATATATATATATATATATATATATTTGGTTGGATTGATGTGAGTTTGTGACCCTGGGTTTCATGCTTTTGCGACCGTCAGACAAACTCTATAATAATAATTATATATATATATATAAACTCTATAATAATAATTATATATATATATATATTTATTTATATTTATATATACACATTTTTCACACACACATATATATATATATATATATATATATAATTTTCTTATAGAATTATATATATATATATCCTCCCTATATATATATATATAATGTTCTTATAGAATTATATATGTATATATCCTCCCTATATATATATATATATATATATATATATATTCTATAAGAACATTACTTTAATAAGGGTTGATAAGTTTGTCTATTGTCCAGTTCACATTTCTCTCTAATCTTTTGAACAGGAGTAGAGGTTTATCCCTTGTTTCTTGTTTAGGATTATGTTCTGGTTCCTTCTAAAGTCTCCTCATATATATATATATATATATATATATATATATATATATATGAGGAGGAGAGAGATGTAAGCATTGGTTATAATTATGGACCGAGTTGAAACACTGATAATGTAGGAATGGTAAATTTTAAAGTTTCTGACATCCAACATATAGGTGGGTGAATTTGAAGATTTCAGGGAGGAGGAATTTTTTATTTTTTGTTTTTTATTTACAGAAATTTGGAGTCCGTCATGAGTTTGAAAAAAGACAGTATGATGAATCTTATATTCAATATAGATTCACATCCATCATCATCAATGGACAAGAAAGGTCTCAGAGTGCATTTTGTTGCTGAGCTTTGTCAAATGATTCTTTGAAATCAACAAAGTTGAAACAAAATTTATAACAAATATTTTATAAAAATATACCATGTAGATGTACTTATATGAAAAAAATAAAGATTTTCAATAATATATACATATTATTTGGAATGCACCTTTAGAGTTGGATAATCTCGGATGGGTGGGGAATGACATTCTGGCTTATGGAAAAAAAGGTGCATTGGGCAAAAATGGTTGAGAATCACTGCTTTAGAGGATGAAATGCATTGCATAGACTCAATAAATAATGTTTGAAATATGCTAAATATATTAAAAATTTTCATCAAGAATTAACAGGAATTTCTTCCTTAATATTTAATCTGGAATGAGTTTTAAACGTAATTCCTCTTTGAGAGAAAATTAGAAAAGCTGTTTTTCTTCATTCAATATTTACTTGGATAAGATTAAATTTACAAGCATCTCAGGGAACAACAGAAATATGAATGACGAAAAGTGATAAAACCTGATATTAACTACAAAGACAAAAGTTTTATACTTCATTCCTTGTTGACAGAAAATTAGAGATGCTCACTTTGTTCATTCAAGGTGTGGATGACCTAATAGCACAGAGTATGGAGTCAGTGATTTGAGTTCAAACTCTAACTGGGACAGTTTCTGTTCACTACGTACTAATTCTCATGAGAAAGGCATGAACCCATTTTCCCTGTCTGCATTCTAGCCCTGTGAAACAATCTGTTATTGAATAGCACCTGACCTCATAAAAATTTACTTGCTACTGAAACCACAGCTGCAGCACATGATGTGGCTATGACCCTACCATCTAGACAGAATTTGCTAGAAGAAACATTTTTTTTCATCAGGATAAAAGAATAACATACATTTTTTTCAATTGCTTATTCTTACCTATAATTTTCACAGTGCAGGGACATATTTTTCGCAGCTGGTTGCCAAAATGTAACTGGAAGTCTGTTTGTGTTTGTCAACTGGAAGCCAATGGCCAGGGTCATGCAACTAAACATCATTCCTAGATAACAACAGAAATTGATATATTTATCCATAAAAACAATGACATCTAAAAAAAAATTGGCAATGTTTGGCCTTCATGCCTGCTTAAAAATGCTGTTTCAAAAGGATGGTTATTTCCTTGTCACTACTATTACTGTATAAACTTTTGAGTTCCTTGGCAATGTATATTTACAAGATTATAAACATATGCAAACCAAGTACAATGCTATATTTACCATTCATAAATATTTAAAAACCATTTTATAAAGAAATAAATTTTAATAGAAATCTTTTTATTCAAAAATTTATAAATTCAAAAATGATCAAAATATGCAGGAGGAAGAGATGCTCTCAACCTATTTTAAAATAATTTATGGAACAAAGACAAATGAAAGAAACATACAGAAAATGCATCTTTTCAAAATTAATAATTACGGTGACTCATCATTATGTCTTTATTTAAATTTCTAGTCCACAACTTTTCTTATAAATTTATAAATAAAAAAAATTCTTTTTATATTTATTCCTTTATAAAATGATAAATAATGAATATTTCATTATAGATGGTTTTTGCACATTTTTATAATCTTGAAAATATAAAATTATTTTTATAACCAAGGAATTTACTCAGGAAAGGGCATTGAAAGTGCAATGATCTGCGAATCCTCTGTTGTTAAATGATATATGACCAATTTGTGGTTAAATATTATATGACCAATATGTGGTTAAATAATATATAACCAATATGTTGTTAAATATATGGTTAAATAATATATGACAAATATGTGGTTAAATAGTATATGACCAATTTATGGTTAAATAATATATGACCAAATACATGGTTAAAAAATACATTACCAATATGTGGTTAAATATGTGATTAAATAAGATATGACCAATATGTGGTTAAATATGTGGTTAAATAATATATGACCAATATGTTGTTAAATAGGTGGTTAAGTAATATATGACCAATATATGCTTAAATAATATATGACCAACTTATGGTTAAATATGTGGCTAAAAAATATACAACCAATATGTGGTTAAATATGCGGTTAAATAATATATAACAATCTGTGGTTAAATAATATACTAGCAATATGTGTCTGAATATTTCATTAAATAATATACAACCTATATGTGGTTAAATAATATACAACCTATATGTGGTTGAATATATAGCTAAATAACATACAACTTATATTAATTAAATATGTGGTTAAATAATATACAGCCTATATTGGTTAAATATGTGGTTAAATAATATACAATCTGTTGTGGGGTTCTCACCTTTTTACACAAATGGACTCACCCATGGTATACATATACAACTGCTAGTGAGCGAATGAAAAAGAACGAGAGCGTACGAACGTAGCGAGCAAGAGTCACAGTGAGCGAGCACGTAGACTCAGTAAGAAATCATACCACGAGACGTCGATACCAAAGACTGTATATATATTTTGCTACTAACCCGTATTCCTGGAACTACTAACCTGCATTACCAGTTTGTATTATTACGTTAATACATTTATTTACCTATATTCCTTCTTGTCGTTTGTTATTTATTGGTACCGGATTTCATACCGGAATCCACGACACAACCTACATGTTGTTAAATATGTGGTTAAATATACAGTAAAAAATATACAACCTATAACCTAAATGTGGTTAAATATCTGTTTAAATAATATATGAAATATATATATGAAATATTTGTTTAAATAATATGTGAACTGGATACTTAGCACCTGTTCATACTAAATTGGTTTTGAAACAATATAGATATGAAAACATTATGACCATTATAAACATAAAAAAATAATACAATTATGTAAAAAATAATCAAGCAAATTGTGTTCTGCTGTAATAATGTCAACTTAAAAATAGTATCTTACCAAGCATACTGCCAATGCTGAGACATTTGCGACCACTCCGTTCCACCAGTAATAGACCAATGATTGTAAAAAACATGTTGACTACAGCAACTGCAGTTGAACACCAAATAGCATTTGAGTTATCAGCAATTCCAGCCATTTTCACTATAGTGGCACTGTAATATCTGATAAAAGAGAAATACCATTTTAATATTAATCTCTTTTCCTATTGAGAGAAAGAACATAAAAAATCTTATCTTTATTTTAATTTTAGGACATGAAGTATGATTATGTTCTTATTATAATTATTAATAATAATTATAATTTCTTATTAGTATTTACTTTCATCTTCCTTTTGCATTAGCTGAATCATTGTCAGCCATTATTATTAATTATTGGCTAGTATTTACTTTCATCTTCATTTTCTGTTGGATGAAGCATTGTAAACCATCATTAATAATTAATGACTAGTATTTACTTTCACTTTCATTTTTTATTAACTGAAGTATTGTCAACCCTTTTTAATAATTTATGACTAGGATTTACTTTCACTTTCATTTTTTATTAGCTAAATTATTTTCAGCTAAAAAAAGTAAAAAGTAATTTGAAAATAATTATCTCTGTCAGAAAAAATGCTGCAAAATCAATTTGGTGGAGTCATCTCTAGTCTCCATTAAAACATTTTGTTACCAGTTTGGACAATATTGTTCTGCATTTACAACTGCTCATTAATTATAAACTTATTGAATTCCCGGGATATTTGAAGTGTCTGAACAATTCTTTTGGGCAAGATTCATCGATTTCTCAAAATTAGGTCATGAAAATGATTATGAATTTTCAATGAAACTTTTGAAAGACACACAGATTTTGTTTCCTCTTGTATCTCAAAATCTCCACATGGGAACTGAGTAAGTAATTCCTATGCAACTGAGTATAGCATGTCCAAATTCAAATCAAATTCCAGGTGGTCATCCTCACTCTTGTTGGAGGAACCCCTCGCTGAGTGACCATGTGTTCAGAGATATAGCCATACTCACCCCACTTAGTGAAGATATCTAACCCATAGTTGGGGTGAATTCAAAGCTTTTCTTTTCAAATCAGTTACCACCCAAGTCTATAAGATCCAGTCTGCCCTGCTATTTACCTACAGTTGGGGTTAGAAGAGATGGAGTCATATGTTTCCCAAGGATATTTACACCTAAGTGAGGGTAACAAACTCAGCTTTCCATTACTCCATGGTACCTCCATGTGGCAAGTACTTGTCATTCAATTTTTGTATCAACCGCTAATGGATATCTTTTGCAAGAATGGAATTACATGATGGCCTGAAGTTCAACATTTAAAACCTCAACATTTTCTATTGACATAGTCGAATCAAAAACATGAGTCATTACAAAAAAAAACCAGCAAGAATCTAACAAATTGGCACTTTATAGTATAAAAGAACATACTTTCTTGAGTCAGTAACAACAATATGCCCAGATTTTAGAATGTTGCTCAGGCTGAGAACTTTTCAACTTCACTTCATCTGATGCTTAAATGCACATTAGTCACATGGGGTGCTTGTTACACCTTAATTTTAAAAGTAGTCATAATTCCTAGATGCAACTTGTTTTTTTTTATCCCTTGCACTACACTCCGGAGTCTCAGTGACAGTGTGTAGCACACAGTGTAGCAAAGCCGTACCTCGGTTGTCATAGGTGGCAGACACTAGGGAACTATCTATATTTAGAAATCCAAGGTGACTAATGCAGGGTTAAAAATGCAAAGACAAAAACTCAATCATCAGCACTCACATGACTCGGTGACAGTGTGTAGCACAGTGTAGCAAAGCTGTAACTCAGTTGTCATGGGAGGCAGACACTAGTGTACTATCTATATTTAAAAATGCAAGGTGACTAATGCAGATTTAAAAATGCAAAGACAAGAACTCAATCATCAGCACTCACATGACTCGGTGACAGTGCGTAGCACAGAGATTAGCAAAGCTGTAGCTCGGTTGTCATAGGTGGCAGACACTAGGGAACTATCTATATTTAGAAATCCAAGGTGACTAATGCAGGGTTAAAAATGCAAAGACAAGCACTCAATCATCAGCACTCACATGACTCGGTGACAGTGTGTAGCACAGAGTAGCAAAGCTGTAGCTCAGTTGTCATGGGAGGCAGTCACTAGTTTACTATCTATATTTAGAAATCCAAGGTAACTAATGCAGGTTTAAAAATGCAAAGACAAGAACTCAATCATCAGCACTCACATGACTCGGTGACAGTGTGTAGCACAGTGTAGCAAAGCTGTAGTTCAGTTGTCATGGGAGGCAGACACTAGTGTACTATCTATATTTAAAAATGCAAGGTGACTAATGCAGATTTAAAAATGCAAAGACAAGAACTCAATCATCAGCACTCACATGACTCGGTGACAGTGTGTAGCACAGAGATTAGCAAAGCTGTAGCTCGGTTGTCATAGGTGGCAGACACTAGGGAACTATCTATATTTAGAAATCCAAGGTGACTAATGCAGGGTTAAAAATGCAAAGACAAGCACTCAATCATCAGCACTCACATGACTCGGTGACAGTGTGTAGCACAGTGTAGCAAAGCTGTAGCTCAGTTATCATGGGAGGCAGACACTAGTGTACTATATATATTTAGAAATCCAAGGTGACTAATGCAGGTTTAAAAATGCAAAGACAAGAACTCAATCATCAGCACTCACATGACTCGGTGACAGTGTGTAGCACAGTGTAGCAAAGCTGTAGCTCAGTTGTCATGGGAGGCAGACACTAGTGTACTATCTATATTTAAAAATGCAAGGTGACTAATGCAGATTTAAAAATGCAAAGACAAGAACTCAATCATCAGCACTCACATGACTCGGTGACAGTGTGTAGCACAGTGTAGCAAAGCTGTAGCTCAGTTGTCATGGGAGGCAGACACTAGTGTACTATCTATATTTAGAAATGCAAGGTGACTAATGCAGGTTTAAAAATGCAAAGACAAGAACTCAATCATCAGCACTCACATGACTCGGTGACAGTGTGTAGCACAGTGTAGCAAAGCTGTAGCTCAGTTGTCATGGGAGGCAGACACTAGTGTACTATCTATATTTAGAAATCCAAGGTGACTAATGCAGGTTTAAAAATGCAAAGACAAGAACTCAATCATCAGCACTCACATGACTCGGTGACAGTGTGTAGCACACAGTTTAGCAAAGCCATAGCTCAGTTGTCATGGGAGGCGGTCACTAGGGAACTATCTATATTTAAAAATGCAAGGTGACTAATGCAGATTTAAAAATGCAAAGACAAGAACTCAATCATCAGCACTCACATGACTCGGTGACAGTGTGTAGCACAGTGTAGCAAAGCTGTAGCTCAGTTGTCATGGGAGGCAGACACTAGGGAACTATCTATATTTAGAAATGCAAGGTTACTAATGCAGGTTTAAAAATGCAAAGACAAGAACTCAATCATCAGCACTCACATGACTCGGTGACAGTGTGTAGCACAGTGTAGCAAAGCTGTAGCTCAGTTGTCATGGGAGGCAGACACTAGTGTACTATCTATATTTAGAAATCCAAGGTGACTAATGCAGGTTTAAAAATGCAAAGACAAGAACTCAATCATCAGCACTCACATGACTCGGTGACAGTGTGTAGCACACAGTTTAGCAAAGCCATAGCTCAGTTGTCATGGGAGGCGGTCACTAGGGAACTATCTATATTTAAAAATGCAAGGTGACTAATGCAGATTTAAAAATGCAAAGACAAGAACTCAATCATCAGCACTCACATGACTCGGTGACAGTGTGTAGCACAGTGTAGCAAAGCTGTAGCTCAGTTGTCATGGGAGACAGACACTAGGGAACTATCTATATTTAGAAATGCAAGGTGACTAATGCAGATTTAAAAATGCAAAGACAAGAACTCAATCATCAGCACTCACATGACTCGGTGGCAGTGTGTAGCACAGTGTAGCAAAGCTGTAGCTCAGTTGTCATGGGAGGCAGACACTAGTGTACTATCTATATTTAGAAATGCAAGGTGACTAATGCAGGTTTAAAAATGCAAAGACAAGAACTCAATCATCAGCACTCACATGACTCGGTGACAGTGTGTAGCACACAGTTTAGCAAAGCCATAGCTCAGTTGTCATGGGAGGCGGTCACTAGGGATCTATCTATATTTAAAAATGCAAGGTGACTAATGCAGATTTAAAAATGCAAAGACAAGAACTCAATCATCAGCACTCACATGACTCGGTGACAGTGTGTAGCACAGTGTAGCAAAGCTGTAGCTCAGTTGTCATGGGAGGCAGACACTAGTGTACTATCTATATTTAGAAATGCAAGGTGACTAATGCAGGTTTAAAAATGCAAAGACAAGAACTCAATCATCAGCACTCACATGACTCGGTGACAGTGTGTAGCACAGTGTAGCAAAGCTGTAGCTCAGTTGTCATGGGAGGCAGACACTAGTGTACTATCTATATTTAGAAATCCAAGGTGACTAATGCAGGTTTAAAAATGCAAAGACAAGAACTCAATCATCAGCACTCACATGACTCGGTGACAGTGTGTAGCACACAGTTTAGCAAAGCCATAGCTCAGTTGTCATGGGAGGCGGTCACTAGGGAACTATTTATATTTAAAAATGCAAGGTGACTAATGCAGATTTAAAAATGGAAAGACAAGAACTCAATCATCAGCACTCACATGACTCGGTGACAGTGTGTAGCACAGTGTAGCAAAGCTGTAGCTCAGTTGTCATGGGAGGCAGACACTAGGGAACTATCTATATTTAAAAATGTAAGGTGACTAATGCAGGTTTAAAAATGCAAAGACAAGCACTCAATCATCAGCACTCACATGACTCGGTGACAGTGTGTAGCACAGTGTAGCAAAGCTGTAGCTCAGTTGTCATGGGAGGCAAACACTAGTGTACTATATATATTTAGAAATGCAAGGTGACTAATGCAGGTTTAAAAATGCAAAGACAAGAACTCAATCATCAGCACTCACATGACTCAGTGACAGTGTGTAGCACAGTGTAGCAAAGATGTAACTCAGTTGTCATGGGAGGCAGACACTAGTGTACTATCTATATTTAGAAATGCAAGGTGACTAATGCAGGGTTAAAAATGCAAAGACAGAACTCAATCATCAGCACTCACATGACTCGGTGACAGTGTGTAGCACAGTGTAGCAAAGCTGTAGCTCAGTTGTCATGGGAGGCAGACACTAGTGTACTATCTATATTTAGAAATCCAAGGTGACTAATGCAGGCTTAAAAATGCAAAGACAAGAACTCAATCATCAGCACTCACATGACGTGGTTACAGTGTGTAGCACAGTGTAGCAAGGCAGTAGCTCAGTTGTCATGGGAGGCAGACACTAGTGTACTATCTATATTTAGAAATGCAAGGTGACTAATGCAGGTTTAAAAATGCAAAGACAAGAACTCAATCATCAGCACTCACATGACTCGGTGACAGTGTGTAGCACACAGTTTAGCAAAGCCATAGCTCAGTTGTCATGGGAGGCGGTCACTAGGGAACTATCTATATTTAGAAATCCAAGGTGAATAATGCAGGGTTAAAAATTCAAAGACAAGCACTCAATCATCAGCTCTCACATGACTCGGTGAGAGTGTGTAGCACACAGTGTAGCAAAGCTGTAGCTCGGTTGTCATAGGTGGCAGACACTAGTGTACTATCTATATTTAGAAATCCAAGGTGACTAATGCAGGGTTAAAAATGCAAAGACAAGAACTCAATCATCAGCACTCACATGACTCGGTGACAGTGTGTAGCACAGTGTAGCAAAGATGTAACTCAGTTGTCATGGGAGGCAGACACTAGTGTACTATCTATATTTAGAAATCCAAGGTGACTAATGCAGGTTTAAAAATGCAAAGACAAGAACTCAATCATCAGCACTCACATGACTCGGTGACAGTGTGTAGCACACTGTAGCAAAGCTGTAACTCAGTTGTCATGGGAGGCAGACACTAGTGTACTATCTATATTTAGAAATACAAGGTGGCTAATGCAGGTTTAAAAATGCAAAGACAAGAACTCAATCATCAGCACTCACATGACTCGGTGACAGTGTGTAGCACAGAGTAGCAAAGCTGTAGTTCAGTTGTCATGGGAGGCAGTCACTAGTTTACTATCTATATTTAGAAATCCAAGGTGACTAATGCAGATTTAAAAATGCAAAGACAAGAACTCAATCATCAGCACTCACATGACTCGGTGACAGTGTGTAGCACAGAGTAGCAAAGCTGTAGTTCAGTTGTCATGGGAGGCAGTCACTAGTTTACTATCTATATTTAGAAATCCAAGGTGACTAATGCAGATTTAAAAATGCAAAGACAAGAACTCAATCATCAGCACTCACATGACTCGGTGACAGTGTGTAGCACAGTGTAGCAAAGCTGTAGCTCAGTTGTCATGGGAGGCAGACACTAGTGTACTATCTATATTTAGAAATGCAAGGTGACTAATGCAGGTTTAAAAATGCAAAGACAAGAACTCAATCATCAGCACTCACATGACTCGGTGACAGTGTGTAGCACAGTGTAGCAAAGCTGTAGCTCAGTTGTCATGGGAGGCAGACACTAGTGTACTATCTATATTTAGAAATGCAAGGTGACTAATGCAGGTTTAAAAATGCAAAGACAAGAACTCAATCATCAGCACTCACATGACTCGGTGACAGTGTGTAGCACAGTGTAGCAAAGATGTAACTCAGTTGTCATGGGAGGCAGACACTAGTGTACTATCTATATTTAGAAATCCAAGGTGACTAATGCAGGTTTAAAAATGCAAAGACAAGAACTCAATCATCAGCACTCACATGACTCGGTGACAGTGTGTAGCACACTGTAGCAAAGCTGTAACTCAGTTGTCATGGGAGGCAGACACTAGTGTACTATCTATATTTAGAAATACAAGGTGGCTAATGCAGGTTTAAAAATGCAAAGACAAGAACTCAATCATCAGCACTCACATGACTCGGTGACAGTGTGTAGCACAGAGTAGCAAAGCTGTAGTTCAGTTGTCATGGGAGGCAGTCACTAGTTTACTATCTATATTTAGAAATCCAAGGTGACTAATGCAGATTTAAAAATGCAAAGACAAGAACTCAATCATCAGCACTCACATGACTCGGTGACAGTGTGTAGCACAGAGTAGCAAAGCTGTAGTTCAGTTGTCATGGGAGGCAGTCACTAGTTTACTATCTATATTTAGAAATCCAAGGTGACTAATGCAGATTTAAAAATGCAAAGACAAGAACTCAATCATCAGCACTCACATGACTCGGTGACAGTGTGTAGCTCAGTGTAGCAAAGCTGTAGCTCAGTTGTCATGGGAGGCAGACACTAGTGTACTATCTATATTTAGAAATGCAAGGTGACTAATGCAGGTTTAAAAATGCAAAGACAAGAACTCAATCATCAGCACTCACATGACTCGGTGACAGTGTGTAGCACAGTGTAGCAAAGCTGTAGCTCAGTTGTCATGGGAGGCAGACACTAGTGTACTATCTATATTTAGAAATGCAAGGTGACTAATGCAGGTTTAAAAATGCAAAGACAAGAACTCAATCATCAGCACTCACATGACTCGGTGACAGTGTGTAGCACACTGTAGCAAAGCTGTAACTCAGTTGTCATGGGAGGCAGACACTAGTGTACTATCTATATTTAGAAATACAAGGTGGCTAATGCAGGTTTAAAAATGCAAAGACAAGAACTCAATCATCAGCACTCACATGACTCGGTGACAGTGTGTAGCACAGAGTAGCAAAGCTGTAGTTCAGTTGTCATGGGAGGCAGACACTAGTGTACTATCTATATTTAGAAATCCAAGGTGACTAATGCAGATTTAAAAATGCAAAGACAAGAACTCAATCATCAGCACTCACATGACTCGGTGACAGTGTGTAGCACAGAGTAGCAAAGCTGTAGTTCAGTTGTCATGGGAGGCAGTCACTAGTTTACTATCTATATTTAGAAATCCAAGGTGACTAATGCAGATTTAAAAATGCAAAGACAAGAACTCAATCATCAGCACTCACATGACTCGGTGACAGTGTGTAGCACAGTGTAGCAAAGCTGTAGCTCAGTTGTCATGGGAGGCAGACACTAGTGTACTATCTATATTTAGAAATGCAAGGTGACTAATGCAGGTTTAAAAATGCAAAGACAAGAACTCAATCATCAGCACTCACATGACTCGGTGACAGTGTGTAGCACAGTGTAGCAAAGCTGTAGCTCAGTTGTCATGGGAGGCAGACACTAGTGTACTATCTATATTTAGAAATCCAAGGTGACTAATGCAGGTTTAAAAATGCAAAGACAAGAACTCAATCATCAGCACTCACATGACTCGGTGACAGTGTGTAGCACACAGTTTAGCAAAGCCATAGCTCAGTTGTCATGGGAGGCGGTCACTAGGGAACTATTTATATTTAAAAATGCAAGGTGACTAATGCAGATTTAAAAATGCAAAGACAAGAACTCAATCATCAGCACTCACATGACTCGGTGACAGTGTGTAGCACAGTGTAGCAACGCTGTAGCTCAGTTGTCATGGGAGGCAGACACTAGGGAACTATCTATATTTAAAAATGCAAGGTGACTAATGCAGGTTTAAAAATGCAAAGACAAGCACTCAATCATCAGCACTCACATGACTCGGTGACAGTGTGTAGCACAGTGTAGCAAAGCTGTAGCTCAGTTGTCATGGGAGGCAGACACTAGTGTACTATATATATTTAGAAATGCAAGGTGACTAATGCAGGTTTAAAAATGCAAAGACAAGAACTCAATCATCAGCACTCACATGACTCGGTGACAGTGTGTAGCACAGTGTAGCAAAGATGTAACTCAGTTGTCATGGGAGGCAGACACTAGTGTACTATCTATATTTAGAAATGCAAGGTGACTAATGCAGGGTTAAAAATGCAAAGACAGAACTCAATCATCAGCACTCACATGACTCGGTGACAGTGTGTAGCACAGTGTAGCAAAGCTGTAGCTCAGTTGTCATGGGAGGCAGACACTAGTGTACTATCTATATTTAGAAATCCAAGGTGACTAATGCAGGTTTAAAAATGCAAAGACAAGAACTCAATCATCAGCACTCACATGACGTGGTTACAGTGTGTAGCACAGTGTAGCAAGGCAGTAGCTCAGTTGTCATGGGAGGCAGACACTAGTTTACTATCTATATTTAGAAATCCAAGGTGACTAATGCAGGTTTAAAAATGCAAAGACAAGAACTCAATCATCAGCACTCACATGACTCGGTGACAGTGTGTAGCACAGTGTAGCAAAGCTGTAGTTCAGTTGTCATGGGAGGCAGACACTAGTGTACTATCTATATTTAAAAATGCAAGGTGACTAATTCAGATTTAAAAATGCAAAGACAAGAACTCAATCATCAGCACTCACATGACTCGGTGACAGTGTGTAGCACAGAGATTAGCAAAGCTGTAGCTCGGTTGTCATAGGTGGCAGACACTAGGGAACTATCTATATTTAGAAATCCAAGGTGACTAATGCAGGGTTAAAAATGCAAAGACAAGCACTCAATCATCAGCACACATGACTCGGTGACAGTGTGTAGCACAGTGTAGCAAAGCTGTACCTCAGTTGTCATGGGAGGCAGTCACTAGTTTATTATCTATATTTAGAAATCCAAGGTGACTAATGCAGGTTTAAAAATGCAAAGACAAGAACTCAATCATCAGCACTCACATGACTCGGTGACAGTGTGTAGCACACAGGGTAGCAAAGCTGTAGCTCGGTTGTCATAGGTGGCAGACACTAGGGAACTATCTATATTTAGAAATCCAAGGTGACTAATGCAGGGTTAAAAATGCAAAGACAAGAACTCAATCATCAGCACTCACATGACTCGGTGACAGTGTGTAGCACAGTGTAGCAAAGCTGTAGCTCAGTTGTCATGGGAGGCAGTCACTAGTGTACTATCTATATTTAGAAATCCAAGGTGGCTAATGCAGGTTTAAAAATGCAAAGACAAGAACTCAATCATCAGCACTCACATGACTCGGTGACAGTGTGTAGCACAGAGTAGCAGAGCTGTAGTTCAGTTGTCATGGGAGGCAGTCACTAGTTTACTATCTATATTTAGAAATCCAAGGTGACTAATGCAGGTTTAAAAATGCAAAGACAAGAACTCAATCATCAGCACTCACATGACTCGGTGACAGTGTGTAGCACAGTGTAGCAAAGCTGTAGTTCAGTTGTCATGGGAGGCAGACACTAGTGTACTATCTATATTTAAAAATGCAAGGTGACTAATGCAGATTTAAAAATGCAAAGACAAGAACTCAATCATCAGCACTCACATGACTCGGTGACAGTTTGTAGCACACCGTGTAGCAAAGCTGTAGCTCAGTTGTCATGGGAGGCAGACAGTAGTGTACTATCTATATTTAGAAATGCTAGGTGACTAATGCAGGTTTAAAAATGCAAACACAAGAACTCAATCATCAGCACTGACATGACTCGGTGACAGTGTGTAGCACAGTGTAGCAAAGCTGTAACTCAGTTGTCATGGGAGGCAGTCACTAGTTTATTATCTATATTTAGAAATCCAAGGTGACTAATGCAGGTTTAAAAATGCAAAGACAAGAACTCAATCATCAGCACTCACATGACTCGGTGACAGTGTGTAGTACACAGGGTAGCAAAGCTGTAGCTCGGTTGTCATAGGTGGCAGACACTAGGGAACTATCTATATTTAGAAATCCAAGGTGACTAATGCAGGGTTAAAAATGCACAGACAAGAACTCAATCATCAGAACTCACATGACTCGGTGACAGTGTGTAGCACAGTGTAGCAAAGCTGTAGCTCAGTTGTCATGGGAGGCAGTCACTAGTGTACTATCTATATTTAGAAATCCAAGGTGACTAATACAGGTTTAAAAATGCAAAGACAAGAACTCAATCATCAGCACTCACATGACTCGGTGACAGTGTGTAGCACAGTGTAGCAAAGCTGTAACTCAGTTGTCATGGGAGGCAGACACTAGTGTACTATCTATATTTAAAAATGCAAGGTGACTAATGCAGATTTAAAAATGCAAAGACAAGCACTCAATCATCAGCTCTCACATGACTCGGTGACAGTGTGTAGCACAGAGTTTAGCAAAGCTGTAGCTTGGTTGTCATAGGTGGCAGACACTAGGGAACTATCTATATTTAGAAATCCAAGGTGACTAATGCAGGGTTAAAAATGCAAAGACAAGCACTCAATCATCAGCACTCACATGACTCGGTGACAGTGTGTAGCACAGAGTAGCAAAGCTGTAGTTCAGTTGTCATGGGAGGCAGTCACTAGTTTACTATCTATATTTAGAAATCCAAGGTGACTAATGCAGATTTAAAAATGCAAAGACAAGAACTCAATCATCAGCACTCACATGACTCGGTGACAGTGTGTAGCACAGTGTAGCAAAGCTGTAGCTCAGTTGTCATGGGAGGCAGACACTAGTGTACTATCTATATTTAAAAATGCAAGGTGACTAATGCAGATTTAAAAATGCAAAGACAAGAACTCAATCATCAGCACTCACATGACTCGGTGACAGTGTGTAGCACACAGGGTAGCAAAGCTGTAGCTCGGTTGTCATAGGTGGCAGACACTAGGGAACTATCTATATTTAGAAATCCAAGGTGACTAATGCAGGGTTAAAAATGCAAAGACAAGAACTCAATCATCAGCACTCACATGACTCGGTGACAGTGTGTAGCACAGTGTAGCAAAGCTGTAGCTCAGTTGTCATGGGAGGCACTCACTAGTGTACTATCTATATTTAGAAATCCAAGGTGACTAATGCAGGTTTAAAAATGCAAAGACAAGAACTCAATCATCCGCACTCACATGACTCAGTGACAGTGTGTAGCACAGTGTAGCAAAGCTGTAACTCAGTTGTCATGGGAGGCAGACACTAGTGTACTATCTATATTTAGAAATACAAGGTGGCTAATGCAGGTTTAAAAATGCAAAGACAGAACTCAATCATCAGCACTCACATGACTCGGTGACAGTGTGTAGCACAGAGTAGCAAAGCTGTAGTTCAGTTGTCATGGGAGGCAGTCACTAGTTTACTATCTATATTTAGAAATCCAAGGTGACTAATGCAGGTTTAAAAATGCAAAGACAAGAACTCAATCATCAGCACTCACATGACTCGGTGACAGTGTGTAGCACAGTGTAGCAAAGCTGTAACTCAGTTGTCATGGGAGGCAGACACTAGTGTACTATCTATATTTAAAAATGCAAGGTCACTAATGCAGATTTAAAAATGCAAAGACAAGCACTCAATCATCAGCTCTCACATGACTCGGTGACAGTGTGTAGGACAGAGTTTAGCAAAGCTGTAGCTTGGTTGTCATAGGTGGCAGACACTAGGGAACTATCTATATTTAGGAATCCAAGGTGACTAATGCAGGGTTAAAAATGCAAAGACAAGAACTCAATCATGAGCACTCACATGACTCGGTGACAGTGTGTAGCACAGTGTAGCAAAGCTGTAACTCAGTTGTCATGGGAGGCAGACACTAGTGTACTATCTATATTTAGAAATACAAGGTGGCTAATGCAGGTTTAAAAATGCAAAGACAAGAACTCAATCATCAGCACTGACATGACTCGGTGACAGTGTGTAGCACAGTGTAGCAAAGCTGTAACTCAGTTGTCATGGGAGGCAGTCACTAGTTTATTATCTATATTTAGAAATCCAAGGTGACTAATGCAGGTTTAAAAATGCAAAGACAAGAACTCAATCATCAGCACTCACATGACTCGGTGACAGTGTGTAGCACACAGGGTAGCAAAGCTGTAGCTCGGTTGTCATAGGTGGCAGACACTAGGGAACTATCTATATTTAGAAATCCAAGGTGAATAATGTAGGGTTAAAAATGCAAAGACAAGAACTCAATCATCAGCACTCACATGACTCGGTGACAGTGTGTAGCACAGTGTAGCAAAGCTGTAGCTCAGTTGTCATGGGAGGCAGTCACTAGTGTACTATATATATTTAGAAATCCAAGGTGACTAATACAGGTTTAAAAATGCAAAGACAAGAACTCAATCATCAGCACTCACATGACTCGGTGACAGTGTGTAGCACAGTGTAGCAAAGCTGTAACTCAGTTGTCATGGGAGGCAGACACTAGTGTACTATCTATATTTAAAAATGCAAGGTGACTAATGCAGATTTAAAAATGCAAAGACAAGCACTCAATCATCAGCTCTCACATGACTCGGTGACAGTGTGTAGCACAGAGTTTAGCAAAGCTGTAGCTTGGTTGTCATAGGTGGCAGACACTAGGGAACTATCTATATTTAGAAATCCAAGGTGACTAATGCATGGTTAAAAATGCAAAGACAAGAACTCAATCATGAGCACTCACATGACTCGGTGACAGTGTGTAGCACAGTGTAGCAAAGCTGTAACTCAGTTGTCATGGGAGGCAGACACTAGTGTACTATCTATATTTAGAAATACAAGGTGGCTAATGCAGGTTTAAAAATGCAAAGACAAGAACTCAATCATCAGCACTCACATGACTCGGTGACAGTGTGTAGCACAGTGTAGCAAAGCTGTAACTCAGTTGTCATGGGAGGCAGACACTAGTGTACTATCTATATTTAGAAATACAAGGTGGCTAATGCAGGTTTAAAAATGCAAAGACAAGAACTCAATCATGAGCACTCACATGACTCGGTGACAGTGTGTAGCACAGTGTAGCAAAGCTGTAACTCAGTTGTCATGGGAGGCAGACACTAGTGTACTATCTATATTTAGTAATACAAGGTGGCTAATGCAGGTTTAAAAATGCAAAGACAAGAACTCAATCATCAGCACTCACATGACTCAGTGACAGTGTGTAGCACAGTGTAGCAAAGCTGTAACTCAGTTGTCATGGGAGGCAGACAGTAGTGTACTATCTATATTTAGAAATGCTAGGTGACTAATGCAGGTTTAAAAATGCAAACACAAGAACTCAATCATCAGCACTGACATGACTCGGTGACAGTGTGTAGCACAGTGTAGCAAAGCTGTAACTCAGTTGTCATGGGAGGCAGTCACTAGTTTATTATCTATATTTAGAAATACAAGGTGACTAATGCAGGTTTAAAAATGCAAAGACAAGAACTCAATCATCAGCACTCACATGACTCGGTGACAGTGTGTAGTACACAGGGTAGCAAAGCTGTAGCTCGGTTGTCATAGGTGGCAGACACTAGGGAACTATCTATATTTAGAAATCCAAGGTGACTAATGCAGGGTTAAAAATGCAAAGACAAGAACTCAATCATCAGCACTCACATGACTCGGTGACAGTGTGTAGCACAGTGTAGCAAAGCTGTAGCTCAGTTGTCATGGGAGGCAGTCACTAGTGTACTCTCTATATTTAGAAATCCAAGGTGACTAATACAGGTTTAAAAATGCAAAGACAAGAACTCAATCATCAGCACTCACATGACTCGGTGACAGTGTGTAGCACAGTGTAGCAAAGCTGTAACTCAGTTGTCATGGGAGGCAGACACTAGTGTACTATCTATATTTAAAAATGCAAGGTGACTAATGCAGATTTAAAAATGCAAAGACAAGCACTCAATCATCAGCTCTCACATGACTCGGTGACAGTGTGTAGCACAGAGTTTAGCAAAGCTGTAGCTTGGTTGTCATAGGTGGCAGACACTAGGGAACTATCTATATTTAGAAATCCAAGGTGACTAATGCAGGGTTAAAAATGCAAAGACAAGAACTCAATCATGAGCACTCACATGACTCGGTGACAGTGTGTAGCACAGTGTAGCAAAGCTGTAACTCAGTTGTCATGGGAGGCAGACACTAGTGTACTATCTATATTTAGAAATACAAGGTGGCTAATGCAGGTTTAAAAATGCAAAGACAAGAACTCAATCATCAGCACTCACATGACTCGGTGACAGTGTGTAGCACAGTGTAGCAAAGCTGTAACTCAGTTGTCATGGGAGGCAGACACTAGTGTACTATCTATATTTAGAAATACAAGGTGGCTAATGCAGGTTTAAAAATGCAAAGACAAGAACTCAATCATGAGCACTCACATGACTCGGTGACAGTGTGTAGCACAGTGTAGCAAAGCTGTAACTCAGTTGTCATGGGAGGCAGACACTAGTGTACTATCTATATTTAGAAATACAAGGTGGCTAATGCAGGTTTAAAAATGCAAAGACAAGAACTCAATCATGAGCACTCACATGACTCGGTGACAGTGTGTAGCACAGTGTAGCAAAGCTGTAACTCAGTTGTCATGGGAGGCAGACACTAGTGTACTATCTATATTTAGAAATACAAGGTGGCTAATGCAGGTTTAAAAATGCAAAGACAAGAACTCAATCATGAGCACTCACATGACTCGGTGACAGTGTGTAGCACAGTGTAGCAAAGCTGTAACTCAGTTGTCATGGGAGGCAGACACTAGTGTACTATCTATATTTAGAAATGCAAGGTGACTAATGCAGGGTTAAAAATGCAAAGACAAGAACTCAATCATCAGCACTCACATGACTCGGTGACAGTGTTTAGCACAGTGTAGCAAAGGTGTAGCTCAGTTGTCATGGGAGGCAGACACTAGTGTACTATCTATATTTAGAAATCCAAGGTGACTAATGCAGGTTTAAAAAGGCAAAGACAAGAACTCAATCATCAACACTCACATGACTCGGTGACAGTGTGTAGCACAGTGTAGCAAAGCTGTAGCTCAGTTGTCATGGGAGGCAGTCACTAGTGTACTATCTTTATTTAGAAATGCAAGGTGACTAATGCAGGTTTAAAAATGCAAAGACAAGCACTCAATCATCAGCACTAAACATGACTCGGTGACAGTGTCTAGCAAAGCTGTAGCTCAGTTGTCATGGGAGGCAGACACTAGTGTACCATCTATATTTAGAAATGCAAGGTGACTAATGCAGGTTTAAAAATAAAGACAAGAACTCAATCATCAGCACTCACATGACTCGGTGACAGTTTGTAGCACACAGTGTAGCAAAGCTGTAGCTCAGTTTTCATGGGAGGCAGACAGTAGTGTACTATCTATATTTAGAAATGCTAGGTGACTAATGCAGGTTTAAAAATGCAAAGACAAGAACTCAATCATCAGCACTCACATGACTCGGTGACAGTGTGTAGCACAGTGTAGCAAAGCTGTAGCTCAGTTGTCATGGGAGGCAGACACTAGTGTACTATCTATATTTAGAAATGCTAGGTGACCAATGCAGGTTTAAAAAGGCAAAGACAAGCACTCAATCATCAGCACTAAATATGACTCGGTGACACTGTGTAGCAAAGCTGTAGCTCAGTTGTCTTGGGAGGCAGACACTAGTATACCATCTATATTTAGAAATGCAAGGTGACTAATGCAGGTTTAAAAATGCAAAAACAAGAACTCAATCATCAGCACTCACATGACTCGGTTACAGTGTGTAGCACAGTGTAGCAAAGCTGTAGCACGGTTGTCATAGGTGGTAGACACTAGGGAACTATATATATTTAGAAATCCAAGGTGATTAATGCAGGGTTAAAAATGCAATGACAAGAACTCAATCATCAGCACTTACATGACTCGGTGACAGTGTGTAGCACACTCTAGCAAAGCTGTAGCTCGGTTGTCATGGGAGGCAGTCACTAGTTTACTATCTATATTTAGAAATCCAAGGTGACTAATGCAGGTTTAAAAATGCAAAGACAAGAACTCAATCATCAGCACTCACATGACTCGGTGACAGTGTGTAGCACAGTGTAGCAAAGCTGTAGCTCAGTTGTCATGGGAGGCAGACTCTAGGGAATTATCTATATTTAGAAATCCAAGGTGACTAATGCAGGGTTAAAAATGCAAAGACTAGAACTCAATCATCAGCACTCACATGACTCGGTGACAGTGTGTAGCACACAGTGTAGCAAAGCTGTAGCTCGGTTGTCATGGGAGGCAGACACTAGGGAACTATCTATTTTTGGAAATGTAAGGTGACTAATGCAGGGTTAAAAATGCAAATACCAGGAGGACTTAATCATCAGCACTTGAGCATTCAAAAGAGTTGATATCTTGACGGATACCATATATGTTAATAGTAATATTAGCCATTTCATAATGATGAGAAATATTTGGGATTCATTGACCAAACAACCAGTATCACTGTTGGTTTAAATTTTTAAATCTTTCTCTTAAGACAATTTTTCAGGAAAATAGATTTCTTAAGTCCAGTAGCTGTTATTAGTCTTTCCAGCATTGACAATGGTTTCCTTCCTAACCTTTTATTTGAAGTAATGGGGAATGTCAAAATCTTGATTATGTCATTGTTTTCTCTTCAAGCTATATGTGCTATCCATTTTAGTTGTACTGCTGAAGGTCTTTGAAGCTTTAAAATATATACTACTAGCAGCATGGCCTGGCTTTGCCTGTGCTTGATTCAAAAATCGTATGACTCATACAGCAATTGCTATCACATGACTTAAAATATTTTTGCCCTTTCTTGTCTTTGCCATGCTGATGTTGCTACATGCCTTACTTCTTGCCTATCTCACACTGCGAATTTTTTCTAAGCTCTATACTAAACATTAAATCTGTTATAAAAAAAAAGAACTAAACAAAATGAACACAAAAAGATCAGCTTTAAAAAAGGACTCATAACTGGAAAAACTGTATGAAAAAAGAATGTTAACAACAAATACTTTTTCACACCAAACCCAGTTCTGCGGAATTAGAATCAACATTGAGTTTAAGCAAGCGAAAGAGCCATTTGGAGTAAAGTGCCATGCAGATTTAAATTTTTCCCACTTGTGACGAATGCAGTTATCAATTTTTTTTGCATGCTAGCATGCTAGTTAACATTCGTGTCAGTCAGCGGTTGGTGCTCATACTGGCTAATAGAATCTTCCTGCCTATTCATGGCAGCCAGCTATTGGCTCCCACTCTGGCCAGCACAAAATGGCCGCAAACTACATGAAAACTGCCGTAGAAGCATGAAAAAAATGGATTATTTCCACTATCGATGGGAGTTGGGAAATGCAAAGTCAGTCCTGGCCTTCCAGCTAACTTGGAGCATGTGCATGTAAATTTTGGTGCAAATCCGTCGAAAATTGCGGCTGTGCATTTGTTACACACACACACATCCTGCCTTTTATAGATAGAGATTAAATTAAATATGGATATCACTAAGAGATTAATGTATTTACAACTACAATTTTTGCTATCTGTGAAACTTGGAACAAGATTCGAAAATATGGAAAAACTATTAGTAAAATATTTAACCTGGTAGTTACAAGGCCTCTTTCTGCTGAATAAAAAATTGTTGCAAAATGATTATTGCATCCTAGGAGATCACGTCCTGATCTTCACCCCAGCCCCGAGTAGAATTCCCTGCAGAAAAAAGAAATGTTCTTACATGATTGTATTGATTCCACCAAATTGTTGAAATAGTTGCATTCCACAGCCCACCATCAATGCCTTTCGAACATGTTTTGTCTCAAAGATCTGCTTCAATGTACTGCATTTTGCTAAAAGAAACATAATACAGGGTGCAATGGTAAATTGTCGCCATTTTATATTTTTAATTTCATTGTTTGTTTTTGATTTTGTTGACTGCACAGAATAATAGGATCAGTTCGGTACCGTCTGTGAGAAAAATTGCACCATGACACAATTCACTCCACCAGAAATTTGAAAACGACATACTGTACTACTTGGCATTTGCACTGGAAGCTCCAATATGAACATTTTAGAGTATCTTGGTGTCAAACTAAAAACAGTGCAGGGCATTCAGAAAGAGTTGGATGAGTTTAATGGTGATTATAAAGGTACGACAGTTCAGAAAACTCACTCTGATCATTCTGATAAGAAAAGAACTGAATTTGTTTGTGAGGGCCTCAGACTCAACACAGAGGCCTACATCAAGTGCCTTGAGATGGTAGTGCTGCCCTGGGTCAAGAGGGTGGCTGAAGAAGTTCCTATATCTGGCAACATAACTATGCCACACAATGTGGAGTACCCAGTCATGGCTGTCAGACAATTTCTGTGGCCACATCACCCCTTACATCTGGCCATTTAACTCTCTTGACTGCAATCCCCTTGATTATTATGGGTTGTGGATTCCGAGATGAATTTGGTCTCCAAGGAATGACAAACGCAATAATTAAATATAAGAAATAAAATGTATTTACACAATCATACAAAGAGTAATACTGTTAGTAAGTCCAGGAATGTGGTTAGTAGCAAATACAGATAGATATATACAGTCTCGAAGTAGGACTTCCTTAGAGTTTACGTGCTTGTAACTGACTTCTACAAGAGGTTACCTCACACTATCTCCGTTCGTATATTCTCTCACTCTCCATATATCCTCTCTCTATCCAACTACTGACTACTGACTACCGACTGTAACTCTGGGTATTTAACAGCAGCAGTCCAGGTACACTTGGTAGAGTCCACTTATATGAAAAAAAGGGGAGGACCCCATAACTATGTATGGGGTGCAGATGAGCTTGAGACCAACAAAACTCCTTGTAACACCAAAGATAAACTGAAGTCAAGGATTATGGCAGTATTCACCAACTTAAACAAGGAGAAGAGTTGTAGCAGATTTCATTGAATAAATTTGCTCTTTAGTATTCCAAGATATTTTTGTGTAATTTTGGCAAATATATCTGCTAAAATGAGATGTCAGTATTATTTTTATTTTTGCATAATTTAGACGACAATTTATGCATCGCACCATGTACGTAGATAATAATACAATATCTGTCTATATTTCTGAGATGAGGTATTATGTACACTGTTTACATTATTTGGACTATTGTCCTCATCTTTGTTGCCATATATATCGCAACATTTCAGCCGTTGTACGCTCCAGCCTTCTTCAGGTGTTGATTGGAATGTTGAACTGAACCCTTTATTTTGCTCACTGGGGTAGACTGTTCTAGTTCCAAATGCCATGTTTAAGTATACCTCACACAGTGGATAAAGGCATTGGTTAGATCCATTGACAGGACCCAAAGCGTGTGAGTTCAATACCTGGTAAAGGCAGTGAACTTGGAGAAGGGAATTAACAGGAGATAACTGATAACTGACATCCATTAAACATGGCATGTGGAATTAAAACAGTCTACCCCAGTGAGCAAAATAAAGGGTTCAGTTCGACATTCCAACCATCTGAAGAAGGCTGGAGCGTACAACGGCCAAAACGTTGTGATAAATATGGCGACAAAGATGAGGACAATAGTCTGAATAATGTAAACAGTGCATAATAATACAATGAGGAAAATCTTTTTCAGTTTATGCATTTCACACCTTAAAGTAGGCATCCTCAGACTGGAATGAGAGACAAACCTATTTTAGAAAAGGATGTTGAAATATAGATAGACTGATTTGTGTTTTATGGCTTATCAACCCTTTGTCAGTTATTTAAAGCTGAAACATATTTGGGATTATAAGAATAATTTTTTTGTTTTTTACAAATGAAACATTTGTGAGTGAAAATTGTTCTGAGAATAATAATGTTTACTCTACATAGAAGTTCTACTATATAACACATAACTGGGAGGGAGAAGGTGGATTCACATATTTCCCAAGGGTATTTGTGCAAAAGTGAATGTAATAAACCAGACTGGAATTTGAATTTGGCTCTCTCTGATTTCACAGTCCTAGCTGCGATCTATTATACCACCTGCACATTCTGGAATATAGGGAAGAAGTAATAAAGGTCTTTATCAGATGTCATGGCCTGAGAGTTGGTGTTTCTCATGCTGAAGCCACTAATGTTTGTTGCATTTTAAATTTAGCAAGAAAAAAAAACAATTAGACCTAGTTGCCAATCTAGTAATACTCTTAAATTCATGCAATTGAGACACTAAGAAGGAAAGCTTGTTCAAACAACTGCCATGAGAATATTTATAGAAAAGCCATGTTACAGAAGTCAAGACTGAAGTCGAGATGCCAGGTCAGGATCAATAACATTACAGAACTTTTCTTTGGATTATGTCAAGAATCTTGAGACATATAACCAGAGCAGCAAATCAAATATGGCAGAAATATTCAATGCACAGATGAATGGTAGATTTATATATGTGCAAGATGGATTGTGATGAGAAAAATTATCTCACATGACACAGTGAAACAACCTTCCTTGCAGCAGACATAGCAATTGATTCAATATAATCACTCTACTTCATGCCAGTAGAAAAATTGAGACCAAGAAGATGCAGTGAGTTGCTCTCTTGGAATTTAGCATCAGTCATGCTGTTGCACTGAGTGTGTTTTTTTTTGTAAAAATCCCTTTTGTGTTCATATATTCTTTTATTTAAATTCATAGAAATTTTTCCCTATGTATTTCTTGTGACAAAATAGTCTATTTTGGCAATAGGATTAGATAGGGTTAACTATCATCCAGTTCACACTCCTCCTTGGTCATTTGAAAAGGAGTAGAAATTTATCCCTTCTTTTCTGTTTAGGATTAGATTTCAATTCCTTCTAAAGTCTACTTCAACTCTATGCTTCTGACATCTCCATCTAAACTCCAAAATTTTAATGTAAGTTGTGTGAACATTGTTATTATTATAAATAAAAATAAAATATAAAATAATAATAATAATGATGAAAATTATAAATAAAATAAAATAAAATTTAAACCTCATTTAAAATAAATTAAATAAATAAAAAAATAAAAATAATAAAATTACTCCCAGCATGCAGCAGGGACTGTTCCTGCCAGAAATACAGACATCCCACCAAGAGATGTGAGATTCCCTTTTTGGCCTTGCGACATAATTGTATATTTTATACAATAAATATTGAGATTCAATCTCTTTTCCCAAGGACTGTCAAGATGAGAACATATGTTTAAAAACCCTCCATGATATGACTTGTGATATTGTGGTGTGACTTATTCCTTTTATAACATAAACATTATCACAGTTGTAATGTAAAACACACACACAAATACATAAATAAAATTGTATGAAATTACCATACAATTTACCATGTTTTTTCATTGTTATTGCATATGTTTGTTTGTACTGTTTTTCCTCGTGAACACAAGCCCAATTTTTATAACCACATGGTGTGAGTGAATATCCCTCCACAAAGTAAAAACATTATAAGTAACATCATTATAATGTAAGTAAAAACATTATAATGTAAGTAAAAACACTATAATGTAAGTAAGAATATTAATGTAAGAAAAATGCTATAATTTAAGAATATTATAAGTAAAAGCATTAAAATGTAAATAAAAACATTATAACATAAGTAAAACCACTAATGTAAGTAAAATCATTATAATGTAAGTAAAAACACCATGATGTAATTAAAAACATTATATAATGTAAGTAAAATGATTATATAATGTAAGTAAAAACACGATAACATAAGTAAACACACAATAAAGTAAATATACTATAACGTAAGTAAAAAAGAAAAATGTTTTATATATTGTGCTCATGGAATGTTAAGGATGCTGCTGATATTATAAAGAAATTCCATTCAAACTTGAAAATGTATCAAATTCAAGAATACTAACCCTTGTTTAAAGAAACAGCTTCTATCAAAGTTTTAATTCCATAAAGTTCTTTTTCTACAGTTTTGTCAGTCGGACGTATCTTAGCCAATACTGCCCGAGCATCTTCTGACCGGCCATTTGCAACTAGCCAACGGGGGCTTTCTGGCAGGAAGAAAAAGGCAAAGAACTGGATAAGAGATGGAACTGCTGCCAAACCCAACATATACCTAAAAGGAAAAAAAAATTCAAAACATAATATACACAATTATTGTGGCTTTGTGTTTGATTGAATATTAAGCCAAAGTTAGCAGACAAATAGACATTCTTTTAACTCTTAATAATTAACCAAGAGTTTTTTTTATAAATAAAAATTTAAGGAATACAGTGATTAACTAAACTGTAGGAATTAATTTAACTTGAATAAGAATGTAATCAGAGCTGGTGCATTCTACCAACTGAACCCTCTTGACTGAGGGGCAAATCTTATTGGGGGCTCTAGACAGTGCTTTGTGACCCTTGCTATTTTATCAACATTTGCTTTTTTCTACTTACATTTGTACACATTACAAATTAAACTAAGCACAATTATTAATAATTTTTGCAGATTTGATGTCATTCTAGGGTCTTTTTTCTTTTTCAAATCCGTGAATTTGTTTTGTTTATACGATGTCTCAAAATAACACT
>OZ010597.1:48633181-48843181 GCA_963932145.1 Acanthosepion lycidas | reverse complement strand
CAGTCTGTTGATATCTATCTATCTATCTATCTATCTATCTATCTATCTATCTCTCTCTCTCTCTCTCTATATATATATATATATATATATATATATATATATATATATATCACAGCAGTTTGTTCATATCTACCTAACTATCTATCTATCTATCTCTCTCTCTCTCTCTCTCTCTCTCTCTCTATATATATATATATATATATATATATATATATATATATATATGAGTTTTCATATCTCTCTATCTTGGTCTGTTCCAATTTATGATATACACTTGTTTGTACATATATGCAAATGAATACTTTTCTCTCCTTAATGTGAAATTCTCTTCTGTTTAACAATTAATCAATTAGCAATTTGTTAATTGCTGTCCAAATATTTTCCTTTAATTGGAAACTGTTATCAGACAATTAATTATTAAGTGGGTTTGTTATTAATATTGATTAATTAGGAAATCATATTTAGCGCAAGAGAGTTAATAAGGTCTGGTATAAGACCATGAGGAAAGATAAATGGAATACACCAATAATAATAATAATAATAATAATAATAATAATAATATATATATATATATATATATATATATATATATATATATATGAAGTTGGATCAATAATTTCGTAGCCTGGTTTGTAGATAGTGGGTTAATCTTGATAAGAAATTTTAACTATATAATGTTCAGATTCATTAGGCAACAGCTTTACTGATGTTCCAACATGACATATGTGTGTGTGTGTGCGTGTGTGAGTGAGAGTGTGTTGTGTGAAAATTTAGATGTAAATATGAATAAAGACAAAAGGAAAACTTATCTTAGCCAAATTATCTTATCCATCAAAGGACAAAACATGTCGGCTAAGATAAGCTTTCCTTTTTTTTTTATTGACATATATATATATATATATATATATATATATATATATATATATATATACAGCACATTCACTGGCCACTTAATTAAGTACACGTAAACAAATGCAAATTTTATAATCAGTCAATGACGTGGTAACAAGTTAAGTGGTTTAGGCATTTAAACATTCTCATAGAGCAATCTGCTGAAATTCATTCACTGCATTAGTATGCTGAGGACAGAACTCACTATTCAGTAATTGATCTAGTGAGGCAAGCTTGCTAACCATTACACCATGTCGAAGTGCCCTTTGTGCATTAGTATAGGAAAGAAAGTTATTGCAAATGACTTTGAATATGTCACAGCTGTTGGTTCCAATATTCAGAGCATGGGTGTTTTTATAAATAAAATAGATTTGGGTGAGAGCATGACACAGTAAACCAACTTTCCTGGCAGCAGACCTAGAAATTGATTCAATATAATTTTCAACTTTATGTCAATGGAAAACGTTATCTTGAAAAAAATTCATAATGAATGCCATTTATTCCTAATAAGCTTCTAATGACATATTAATATAAGATGTTCCAATAATTTGGACTGATTTTAAATGTCAATGTTGATTTGCTTGGATTTTCATAAACAACCATCTCCAGAGTTTACAGAGAATGGTTAGCAAAAGAAAAAATTCCCAGTGAACAACAAATCTGTGGGCCAGATTCCCTGGTTAATGAAAGAAGTCAGAAGAGAATGGTCAGACTGGTTCAAGCTGATAGAAAGACAACAGTAGCACAACTAATCACTTAATAGAGGTATACTGAATAGCATTTCTGAATGCGCAATATGAACCTTGAAGCAAATGTTGGTTGGTTTGGTTGATTTTGTTTAGGAGCATATCAACCTCTATGGATTATTTAATACTGAAATCTAAATATTTTTGCAGGCCTTCAACTACAGATAAAATGTATTATTGATAATTTGTACTATAAATATGCATTTTTATATTTTAATAGTGTTTTGTTTTTGGAAGGTTCACTATTTGCCTATAGCTGAGACCCTAACAGGTGCTACCAGCCTGAGTCAGGGTGGACCTGAGAATAACAGTAATTAAGAAGTTGTTCTACACTTCTTGAAGCCTCCAAATCTTCCGATCATCAACCTTACTGCCATATGTAGTTTATTGCCATACCCAGAACTAGCAAATGTTGGAAAAGCGCAAACAACAAAATTGGACTCTCTCTTTAATATTATTTTTATTTTTTTAACCCCTTGCATCTTAGTGGTTGTATTGCCTTGCTTGGGTTGAAATGATTAAAAAAAAAAAAAAGTAACTATGAAACAATCTTTGTTGCAAATTGCAATGGCTGTCAGTCATGGATATGGCTGGTTTTTGTTTAGATTAGCATCTTTTTTTAAAAAATCATTTCATACTGAGCAAGACAAGAAAGCTACTAAGATTCAGGGAGTTACTGAATGTGAAAGAATCTAAGAAAAGATAAAAAAATTATTAAGGAGCAAGAACAATAAAAGAACAGGAATTAAGAAGACAGAAAATAATGATTGACATTGCATTTAAATTTTTGAAGATCATACTGAAACAGAATTCTATAAGCAAAAATTGCAAGAAAAGAAAATTTTAGCATAGAATTTATGCTTACATCTATCTATTTCAGCTGTAAATTGATGAGACCTGGCGGCCTGTTAACTATGCTGATTCTTGTTGTCTTACCTAGGATTGAACTCGCCATCCTTGGCTAACAAATTAGACCCCTACTCCTAAGCTTAATGGATGTGTTTTAAGCAGTGGCAGTTGCTTATCTCCCTTCCTGCCAAAGTGGATTTAACCATTAAACTATTTAAGTTTTTGAAATTTCTCCTCGGTGAGTATTCTTTTTTGTTGAGGTGTTGTCACTCTGTTGATTGTGAAAGATCCTGTTTTAAGTCTGCCAATCTCATACTGTACTTAAATTCATAAAGTTTAGGTATCATAGAGGAAATTTTGTCAGAATAATTACCATGAAAGTATTTATAGAAAAGACACAGAGAAGCTACATTATAGCAATGGAAAAGTGACTGAAGCTGACATGCCAGGTCAGGACCAATGACATTGCAGATTTTGGATTTTATTAAGGATCTCTAAATATATAGCAAGAGCACCAGACCATATATGACAGCAATATTCAAAGCATGGGTATTTTTATAAATAAGATAGATTTGGGTGAGAGCATGACACAGTAAACCAACTTTCCTGGCAGCAGACCTAGAAATTGATTCAATGTAATTTTCGACTTCATGTCAACAGAAAATGTTGTCATGAAAAACATTCATAATGAATGCCATTTATTCCTAATAACCTCCTAATGACATGTTAATATAGGGTATTCCAATAACTTGGACTTATTTTAAATGTGAATTAAGTTTAAGCGTCTAATGATTTTTTCTTTTGCTCAGATTTAACAACTTAAGTCTTTGGCAATTTCAACCATGAAAAGATTAATAATCAAACACTGTGTTAAAGTTATTGAAGCCTATCACCAAAATACTCAATGTTTTGTTTATTTTTTTAAATTAAAGTTGCATATGAGGGTCATTCAAAAACTTCTAAGTCTCACCCAGAATGAGTTGGAGAAACAAGACCATTTTTCATTATTTTTCAATGTAGTCACTCTTGATATCAATTCACTTGGCCCAACGATGGTTAAGCATTGCAATCCCGTCACAGATGTAGGTGGCATCCTGTTCCTCCAAAATCTCCCCCACAGCATATATATGTTATCTGTCTGCTGGACAGTAAGACATCTGTCATTCAAAACCATATGGTGAATGGCATCAACTTGTTCATCAGTGGCTGAAATTTTTGGACAACTTGACGCCATCTGTGCTGGCCCTGTTCAGTTTTAATTCCGCGGCCCACTTCTTCACAGTACATGTCGGAGTTACCTCCTCCTTAACTCCCAAATTCTTCACCAGGGGTCTCTCTCCCCATGATATAAATCCCGGGTGACTTCTTGCCTCGATCTCTTCTTTCCTTCAGGCCTCGTGCCGAATCCCACCTCGTGTGGAGGTGAGGTAAATCTCTTTTTCTTCTTCATTTCAGTGATAAGATGTAAGCTCTTAGAAGATCAGCATTTCCCATTTCTGGGAAAATGCTGTGAACATAATAAACATTCACCAAATACAAATGTTCACACAAACACACGAATATTCACACACACACACAATGTTAACTGTCTATGTGCTTGTAATTTGTTGTCAATACACATATTTGTTTTAATATATATTGGTCTTGTTTGTTTGTCTTCAGTTGGACTTAATCCAAGTCTGGCATTTTCATATTGTAGCTGGACCTTCTAGCAGGGAATATAAACGCACGTGTTTTCGTTTCATCTTCAACCCCCACCCCACCCGGTCCTCTACAACCATAGAAAGAGGAGTCCTTAGCAAGTGTTTGTATCATGCCCTCGTGGATTTCCCTGGGTGCTATACCTTTCTTTTGTAGAATTTTCATGACTTCTTGGCCATTGTTTTGTCCGTTTTTATATTTGTCACATGCCTCTCACCTTTGTATGGGCCTCACCTGCACAAAAATGCAGACAGAAATCTGAATTAGTTTTTCTAGTTTTATGAGAAGTGGTAGTGCATTATTTGCAGGTCGGGAACACTAGAATCAAGCAGACACGGAAGTTTAAATATCTGGGAAGCGATTTGACATAGGACTGTAAGTGCGACACTGAGATCTGTAGACGTATTGGGATGGCCAAGGACGCATTCCAAAAGCTGGGTAGAGTATTGTGAGACACAAAGATTTCTTTGGTAACAAAGAAAAGAAATACCGTTCTTCTTTATGACAGCGAATGTTGGACGATTTCCTCAAAGATGAAGAAGAGACTCGAGGCAACAGAGATGTGGTTCTGCAGAAGGATGCTAAGGATATCACGGACTGAGCTTGTGAGCAACGATGAGGTCATAGAGAGGAAGCAAACAAGGAGGAGGCTTATACTTAGCATCAGGAAGAGGCAGCTGAAGTTTCTGGGACACATAATGAGGAAGGAGGGCCTGGAGAATCTGATACTCACGGGTCGAATAGAGGGAAAGAGAGACAAGTGACATACCTAGTGGCCTTAAGCAAGTGGACGACAGAACGTGGTCTGGAGAGGAAGCAGAGGAAAGTAACTTGTTGAGAACTGCAAGGGATAGAGGGAGGTGGAGAGCCATGATCGTCTATGTCTGAAAGGACATGGCACATAAAAAGAAAGTATATTGCCACAACAAAAATGTTTAGCTATTGTGTTTGTTTAGCTGGGTGTGGCTCAGAACTCTTTGAATGACCCTCGTACTACAGTAACTGGCTAAAAGTTCCATGACTGGTTTCAATCTGAAATATGCTTTTGAGTTGATACTTTTACAGTTTAATGAATTCTTGATTGTCATGCTTCACTTACCTCCAACCGTCCTTTTCCATATAACTAAATAAAGCAGCAATCAGATTTGCAAAGACGATGCCAATAGTAATAAAAAGCTGATTGACAGTAACCAATATCCCTCTGATGTTGCTTGGCCCGACTTCGGCAATATATACAGGAACTACCACTGAAGATAAACCTGTTAGGAATAAAATGCAGATGATATTTAGCCACGTTTTTTGCAAGTATTGAATTTACAGTTGGAATAAGACCACCACTTTAATGTTGAAGTAAATTTCTGGATATGAAGATTGGAGTGAGTATGCAAATAAACAAAAACTGAAATAAGGATCAGAAATGAGAGTTAACAAAGGATGAACAATACTCAGGTTGGTCTATCAACTGTACAAAGCATCGTTTTTTTAATCATTTCACCCCAAGCAAGGCAAAAATACCACTAAGACGCAAGGGATTACTGAGTGTGAGAGAATGAAAAAAAACATTATCAAGGAAAGAAAACAATAAAAGAACAAAAATTAAGAAGACAGAAGATAACGATTGAAATTGCATTTAATGTTTTGAAGACCAAACTTGACTGGAAAACAAGAAGGCGAAAGAGATTTCAACAAGTGAGAAAAGCAAGAGAAGAAACTGTTAGTATAGAATTTACAGTTAAATGTAGCTATTTCAACTGTGAAATGATGAGGCCTTGCCGCCAATCTAGTACTGCACTTAAATTCATAAAGTCTAGGTACCATAGAGGAAAGTTCATCAGAACAATTAGCATGAAAGTATTTAGAGAAAGTGCACAGGGAAGCTACATTATGGCGGTGGGAAAGTGACTGAAGCTGAGATGCCAAATCAGGATTGATAGCATTGAAGATTCTTCTATTTTATCAAGATCTCTAAATATATAGCAGGAGGATCAGACCAGATATGGCAGTAATATTCAATGCATGTTAATACAACAAGTTGGAGACATGCACAGAAACCATGACAATAAGGAAACATGAATTGGGGAATTGAGTCGAAGCTGCAACTCATCGCTTATATTTCCATGTCCAGACATACTACACTCCTTAGTTCCACCAGTTCAGACCTTCACAGCTAGGACCTGCTATACTATCAACACAAAGTCAAATCATTCTCATTGTATTCAATCGGTTTTCATCACGTTGTATTCCATTGGTAAGAAGGAAGTTCTACTCAGGCAACCTTTTCCCAAGAGCCACTGCTTTGTGGAACAGACTCCTAAGAGAATGATTCCATGATCACTACAATTTTAACCTCTTCAATTCTAGGGTCAGCCATTATCTATCCTACGTGTTACAGCTTGGTAAGGGGGTCGATAATAATAACGACAACACAGTTTAGTCTGGTTACTTCTCTGCCGGCAGAAGTGATACACCTACTTTTTATTTACACATAACAATAAGGACGACAGAGTATTTCCATGTCTCAACAATGGATGAGACGATGCTTCTATTTCCTTAGTTTCTTTTTACAACACTAAGTATTCTCAGAATCTACAACTCTTATGTCCATAAAAAAACATTCAGTACCCCTCTACCTTGAGTGGCTCTTGGTTCATGTATTAGGTGCATGTGCATGAAAAGGATCTCCTGTTCTGCGAGTGCTTCTTTTCATCAGCAGGAAATATTGTAAACTCAACAAAAAATAACATGTGTAATGTTTTTGTATACAATTCTTCTCTTTTTATCTCTATGTCCAGTTCAAGACGTTGACGATCATGGCTCTCCACAACTTCCTATCTTTTGTAACTCTAAGGAGTATTTCCTCCCTTACTATCTTGTTCTGGAATTCATTTACACATGCTCATTAGGTAGGTTACTCACTGCTTCCTTGATCCCCTCTTGCCTTCAATATGTCCTATGAGTGTCAAATTCTCCAGGCCCTCTTGCCTCATTATGCATCCTGGGAATTTCAACAACCTCTTTTTGATATTAAATATAAGTGTTCTTTTTGTTTCCATTTTCCTTAAACTTACCTTACTTATTAATGATATGCTCTGTCCATGGTATTATCATCGTACTTGTGTAGAACTACATCCCTGTTGCCTCAAGTCTTCTCTTTATTTGTGAAGAAATTAAACATTCACTGCTATATAGGAGAACCGATATTGTACAGCAGTTCGGTACTCTTTTCATTTTTTTCTAATGAAATTTCCGTTTCTTAGTACTTTGCTTTTGGAAGTCAACTTTTATTTTACAGCGTGTCTTTAGATTTTAATAACAGTCTCCATCATAAAATTTTATTTTAAAAAAATTGCATCTATTAATAATCTTGTAAGTGATTTTCCAGCAATTCGCGGGAACCAAGTTTTTTGCATCGATCGTGGTCATTAAAGGCGACTCACTGTCCTTTATTTTCAACCACAAAAGGCGACTCACTGTCCTTTATTTTTGCAACAACATAACTAAGAATTTGCAAGAACGATGTTCAATCGACAATACCAGCAAATTCTCTCAAACATACATTCGACACTCGGTAGAAATTCAGCTCAAATTCACCACAACGTTGCTTCTATTAAATCTTGTGCGCCAATTTTATCCACCCATACCAAACAAACAACCTCGTTTTTCAAACAAAACTACGACCAGGTCAGCAAACAGGTTGACGGGACGACAAAGCCAATTCAACGTGGAGCATTGGAAAAAAGACAAATTTTGATAGCAAACGCAGACCACTACCGACGTTTTTTACAGGACGTGCCCCAACTCTGACTCACTAGAGAAGTACACATCACCGCCACGGTCCTCTACAACAGTCCTGAATGCGACAAAAGATTTTCTATGCCATTCACAAAGATAAAGATTATATGCGATAAACCATGTAAGGTAGCTCGAGAAGAGGCGAAAACAAAAAAAAGCGATGAATCGGAAAGAAAAAAAAGATAAAAATTATTAAGATAAAATTCGATGTATCACCGATATAGAAGATTATGGTGAGAATTCTCTTTGTGGGCGAGAGAAGCAACTTGGAGGATGGGGAAAATCGATAGGGACTGCAGTTGATGTGTGCGTCGGGTCGGTTGACCGAGGCCACTAGTGGCGTCTATGTCTGATTGCCTGCCTACTCTACTGTTTACTCGCCTACAGGTGTTGTTGAACAGAGTCCTTTTAATCAGTCAGGATGCATACATAACTCTGTTTTTTGTCATAATTGTGCTTTTGCGATAACTTTCGTGACTGGTTCCGTTTAAATTGTATTATATATATATATATATATATATATATATATATATATATATATATATATAGAGAGAGAGAGAGAGAGAGAGAGAGAGAGAGAGCTGTGATCTTATCTTTTCCAAGTGTATTTGTGCATAAGTGAATGTAACAAACTCAACTGGAATTCGAACTTGACTATATATATATATATATATATATATATATATACACGTTTCATTAAATAATATAGACAAGTGTTGTCTATTTCTTTTATGTAAATTTTTTTCGTAACTTCTGATAAATTTAATAACATTATCGTTGAAAGAAGAAAGAAATTCACAGTAGTGATCCATATTTTTTTAATACAATCTAAGCTTTCAGCTTACTTAAGCCATTATCAAAGATGTCAATTACAACATATTAAACAATACGGACACTTTATGTGAGTAGGCTTTTTGCTTTTCTCTTTTTCTTTTTTCTTTGCAGGCCTAAACCATGTCTGTCAAGATAGCGACGCTGAATGTGAATGGCTTGAGGGATCGGGGTAAGGCGGCCCGCCTGCTCCGGGACCTCTTGTCGTTCGGCGTGGATATCGCCGCGATCGAAGAGACCCACTTTGTTTGCAGTTCCGATGCGTGTGTGCTGTCTAACGACTTTGTCGTCTATTCAGCATATGGGGACCGAGCTGCCGGAGGAGTGTCTTTGCTGGTGAAGCGGACTCTAGATGCGAAGGTGGACCTTGTGCATACCGATGCCGAGGGACGGTTGATCGTGGCCGATATTGCCGTGAAAAGTGGTTCGTTTCGGGTCGTTGCGGTTTATGCGCCCACCGACCAGGGGGAGCGGGTTTCGTTTTTTCGGCGGTTGGAGCCTTTCCTGGTGGATTCGACGCGCTTAGCTCTAATGGGGGACTGGAATGCCATCCTGGACCCCAAGTTAGATCGGGGGCGGGGTGCTAGCGGGAGAAGGGGCGATCGTAGCCTGGTCGATCTGATCGCCGACTTAGGTCTCGTCGATAGATACCAGGTCGATCACCCCGGGGGAAAATGTGGACGTGGGCCCGTAGCTGGCCTTGTGACAAGGTGGTTAGCTACCTTGACAGAATGTTAGTGAGAAGGGCCGACACAGATCTGTTAGATTGTCCCACGTTCCACTGGGTAGGCTACACGGACCACAAACTCGTTTGTGCCCGTGTGGCGCTAGAACATAGGCCTAAAATGGCTGGCTACTGGAAGTTCAATCTGTCCTTACTGGACAGGCGGGACTTCCGGGAGCAGCTGACTAGCTTAGCGCACGATCATAGAGGGAGTAAAAGACGACGAGATAGCCGGTTACCGGGAATAGGTGGTGGGACAGACTTAAATGTAGAATTAGGTCCTTCACTACTGACTTCAGCAAACGGCTCGCCCTAGATAGAGCTGATAAGGTGAGGACGCTTAAAGCTAGTCTTTCCCAGGCAGAGGCTGGGAGGGATCCCCTAGAGATAGCCTTAGCTAGGGAGGCCCTGGAGCGTTTGAATAGCGAGCGCTACATGGGCCAGGTAATTAGACATAGGTTAAGCAAGATGTCTTCCGAAGCCGTGAACATGGGCGCAGATCTGCGCCGGGAAGAGGTCCGTCGAGGTGGCGATCGTTACATTCGTGAAGTCAAAAACCCGGAGGGGCGTACCTTTCGGGCCACCGACGACATGTGCGAGGCGTTTCGGCGGCATTTCGAGAGCCGCTTTACCAGGGAGCCTGATCTTCGTGAGGACGAGTTTCGCA
Source organism: Acanthosepion lycidas (assembly GCA_963932145.1). Classification (NCBI taxonomy): domain Eukaryota; kingdom Metazoa; phylum Mollusca; class Cephalopoda; order Sepiida; family Sepiidae; genus Acanthosepion; species Acanthosepion lycidas. The sequence goes on along the minus strand of OZ010597.1, from coordinate 48,832,980 downwards.
GCTATTTGGCTGACTTTCCTCGGCTTTCGCCGACTGAAGCGGCTAGCTGCGAGGGAGAGATTACCGAGGGCGAGGTCTACGCGGCTTTGAAGAAGGTCGGCAGAGGCAAGTCGCCCGGTCTGGATGGTCTGCCTTATGAAGTGTACTTGAGGCTGTCGCACATCTTTGTCCCGATTTTGACGGTCGTGTTCAACAACTGGTTCCGGCAAGGGTCCCTCCCCGACCGGTTCTCCAGAGGTGTGATCACGCTGTTGAAAAAGGGCAAGGGTGTCGGGGGAACCTAGACGACTACAGGCCCATAACTCTGCGAAACACAGAGTTAAAGATTTTGGCCAAGAGCCAGGAGCGCTTGCAGTCAGTTGCCGAGTCTCTGTTGGGTCCCGAGCAGACCTGTGCTGTGAGGGGTTGAACAATTCAGAGCAACCAGCATTTGATCCGCACGATCATAGAGGGAGTAAAAGACGACGAGATAGCCGCGCTGATCAATTTGGATCAGTCCAAGGCATTTGATAGGGTTGACCATCGCTACCTGGCTGCTGTCCTGCAGGCCGCCGGATTCGCACCCGACTTCTGCCGCTGGATTATCCTCCTGTATCGCTCCCCCAGTGCGGTGGTACAGGTGAACGGGAAGCTGTCGGGCGCTTTTGCGCTGTCTAGGTCGGTTCGTCAGGGTTGCCCGCTGTCGCCTCTACTTTACGCTTTGGCGTTGGAGCCTCTCCTTCGCTGGCTGATGGACATGGCGTGCAGTCCGGCCCTATGCGGAATCGCCGTTCCTGGCGGGGCTCGAGCCAGGGTTTCCGCGTACGCCGATGACGTATCTGCCTTCGTGTCGTCCCGCAGAGACATTAAGGCGGTGCTGAAGGCGCTTGATCGGTACGAAAAGGTGACAGGGGTCAAGATTAACCGCGACAAGTCGTCCGGCTTGCGGCTAGGTGCCTGGAAGGGGGTCGATCTTCCGGGGCCCTTCGGTTGGACGGACGGTCCTGTCCGCATTCTCGGAGTGTGGTTTGGACCCGACCTCCAGCTGGAGAAGAATTGGTCTGAAGTACGAGCAAAGGTCGACGCAGCCGGTCAGACTTGGCGCCGACGGAGGTTGTGCGTAAAGGGCAGGGCGGAGGTGTGTGCTACATACATCTTCCCTCTGATCCTTTATCGATTGTCCGTACTTCCTCTCTGTAACGACTATAGGGTGTCGCTCGAGCGCTCGGTATCCTCCATTTTGGGGAGGGGACGCGGGAATCGGGTCGACAGAGATGTCTGTGCACAGCGTACGTGTCATGGGGGCTGGGAATGCCGCACTTGGTGAGCCACAAACGTGCCTCCAGGCTGGCTTTCCTACGCCGCGCGTTGACAGGAGATTCGGTTATGGCGGGAATTGTTAGGGACGCGTTCCCTTGCCTTACTATCACTCCCCCCATCTCGTGGGTTGAGCGCCGTCGTAAACCCCGGGAGCAATCGGTTTTCCTTCGCGAGTGTCGGTCGGCCTTGCTGGCCGTCCCTCGGTCCAGTGACCTTTCTCGGCCTAGGAAGGTCTTCTATCGTTTGTTCGTGGAGGGGTTCGCGAAGGATTCCCTGCGCGAGGATCTCGGCTTGTCGGAGGACGAGTTTCGCTCTTACTGGTCTTGGGCGCCAGCGGCGGATTACCTCAGTAACACTGAGTTTTCGCTTACCTGGCGACTGGCTCGGAATCGGCTGCCTCTCAATGACAAGGTCTTCATATGGGGCTTGGCGGATTTGCCAGACTGCGAACGGTGCGGCCTTGGCTTAGAGTAAACGGCTTCGCACGCCTTCTAACCATTGCCCCCGGGTCCGCCCCTTATGGGACCATGTCGGCGAGCTGACGGCTCGTCTCGCTCCCGAAAAGCTCGTGCCCATTGATCGCGCATACGCGTGTGACAATGTGTCGCCCCCGTATTCCGGGGTGAAACGGATGGTGTTTCTCATGCTGCTAGCCACGGCCCGACAGGAGGAAGTCTTGCGGGGTATCCGTCTTTCTCATCAGGATCTGTTCCGATTCTTTGAGCATCAGCTCAAGATGAAGATCAGAACTGATAGGAAACGCTTGCATTCGACAGTCTTCAGTGAAAGGTGGGTGACTGAGGCGAGCTTGGTTCGCGTGAACGGGGCTAGCCTTGATTTTCTCTTTTAGGTCAAGCCTACGTTACATCGGGGTGGTTTCCTGTGGAGCCCTCCCCTTGGTTAGGCTAGACAGGCTTTTGTGTACCTAGTTAATGTGAGGGAGTGTTGTTACCGGCCTGTATCCCGGCTGCTCTAGTTATGATCCAGCCTGAGATTCCCGACCTCCCCAGTTTGTTTTTGACCCCCCTTTATCTCGACTGGGTCAGCTTTATATTTTCCCATGCCCTTATGATTTGTTATCCTTTTCCCACTCCCTTAGCGAGAGAGCTGCTTGATTTTGTCCGAGGGGCAGAATACAGTGGCCTCTCTGTTTTGAGGGTTGGACGGGTCCTACTAACATCAGTTATGTTTAATTTTCATTATGTTAATATATATTTTAGTTCGTTATTGGTTTCATCTCCTTCCCCTCTCATCTTTACATCATAGAATTTTGTATATATATCTTTTTAGTATCATTAAATCTTTATGACACGGGGCGCGTTTTGTAGGTCTCCCTAGTGTGGATGCGGTATTATGGTGCATGGAGGATAGATTGGTGACGGACGAGTTCTTGTGGTGAATGGATAAATTGTAAAGTACGAATGGGTCGCGAATCAGATTAGCTAGGTATAAGATAGTTAGTGAAGACCAGCCTTCTACCCCTCCCCCTTCTTCGGCCTTGTGCCACAATTTTGTATTTTATACGAAATAAATATCAACAATACGGACACGACAGTGATGATAGTCTGTCAATGTTTACATCGAAGATTTCTAAGCAACGATAAACACGCGCATATAAGACGCTAGAAGGCATTTAAAACAACATGACTGCCCGCATACACAATTCCGTAAAATACTTGTCGAAAACACAATTATACTTCGACATGAAAACAATAGACAAAAACTAAAAAAAATCCTTGAAGCATTATACATCAAACAGTTGAAACCCAACCTAAACAAAATCAATTATGGCATCTCTACAAATATTCTTAAATGTCTATAATTGGTAACAGAAGACATTGGTTTATACCAACGGCTTTCGATTCATACTTCTACAATTCACTCTCGTGTGGTCATGTGTGACATCATGAGATGCGGTGCGATTTTCGCTTCTAGCGTCTTATATGTTCGTGTTTATCGTTGCTTAGAAATCTTCTATGTAAACATTGACAGACTATCATCACTGTCGTGTCCGTATATTGTTTAATATGTTGTAATTGACATCTTTGATAAAAGCCGAGAGCTTAGATTGTATTAAAAAAATATGGATCACTACTGTGAATTTCTTTCTTCTTTCAACGATAATGTTATTAAACTTATCAGAAGTTACGAAAAAAATTTACATAAAATAAATAGACAACACTTGTCTATATTTAATGAAACGTGTATGAATGAAAAGATGCTGCCTAAATACACAATATATATATATATATATATATATATATATATATATAATATATATATATATATATATATATATATATATATATATATATATATATATATATATAAAACATTAATGTACTCATCTCAACAAATTTTTTTGGAATAATTGGGTTTGATTCTACTGTTTGCTTTAGGTATTGACATGATTCAGTCCGGATGAAAGGTGAAAATTCAAGGTAGCGAATTAATAACGTCTACAAATATTATGTGTAAATTATCTGAATTGTTCGAAAGTATAGCCGTTAGGCGTCTCCAAATTTCTCAAAATAGAGAATGCCATGATTCAGTCCGGATGAAAGGTGAAAATTCAAGGTAGCGAATTAATAACGTCTACAAATATTATGTGTAAAAAATTATCTGGATTGTTCGAAAGTATAGCCGTTAGGCGTCTCCAAAATTCTCAAAATAGAGAATGCCATGATGAAAAAAGGCCCAAAACTTGGTAAATAAAAGTTTTATCGTCAAAATGTTTGTTAAGACCAAAGTATTTTTGATTATTTTATTAATTTTTAAAATCATTTCTAGTACATTGTTTGGGAAAATATAGGAAAAATCAAATAATAGTTGGATTTTAATGAAATTTAAAGGACTTATTTACAAATTAATGAAATTATTTCTGAATTTTCATTTTTTTTTTTTAGAAAATTTAAAATTTATTTACGTCTGTTACCCCCCCCCCTCAACACACACACACTTAATTTTATGAAATTTCGAGAAATTAAAATTCGAGGGTCTTCGTATATTAGTTAATCATCGATTTGTTTTTGTCAAACACAAACACCATTTACCAAAAAACTGCTCTGAATCGTAAAATAAAAAATGTAATAAAACTGTCGGGTCCATTAAAATGTTTAATAAAATATTTCATCATGATTCAGTTAGATACCGCCAAAATATCGTGCGGACGTCGTAGAAGACATGCCACGTGGCTTTTTAGGGTGTCGGAGTTAACTCCTCCTTAATTGTCCAACTTGTTCACTAGGGCACGCTCTCCCTACACTACAAATACTAGACGATTTATTGCCTCGTTCTCTTTTTACTTTGAATTTCAGCGGACACATTTACAAAATGTGATCTCTCGCAGAGATCTGCGTTTTGCCCACTCGTGGGAAAACGCCATGAAACACACATACACGTACGCACGAACATTCACCAAAATACAAACTCTTTACGTTCACACACAAACACAAATGTTAATGTCTATGTCCATTGAAAATTTTGTTGTTTAATACATATACTTGTTTATATATATATATATATATATATATATATATATATATATATATATATATATATATATATATATATATATCGGTCTCGTTGGTTTTCTTTACACTTCTTTATGGTGGATTCAATCTCTGAGTCTGCCATGTTCTTGTAGTGGACTTTCTAACAGGAATAAAAGTATGTGTTCCTAATTTAACAACACGTAAAAACCCGCGGTCCGCTACAAGGGTATCGTAGTCCTTCGCTATTCCGTCCACGTAACCAAGGGAAGACGTTACATATCTTCATGACATTGCGTTGACCACTCCCTTCAGTTTAAGCTCATTTAGATTTTATAATAAACCTAATGACTTCTTAATTGTTTCAGTGTTACGAACCTACTCTGAATAGACTTTGTGAACATTTTTATATTTCGTACCACATCTGAAGCTATTTTTCTTGAGAATTTTTAGTACTTTGCAGGACCAATGTTTACACTCCCTTATCATATAACCCGGCGTCTTCTCGCCGAACTCAAAAAGGCGAGAGGAGGAGAAAACGGCGACAGAAGTGTGTACCGTTGTTCAGGATAAATCAACACAGGTTCTGTATTAACTTACAGTCCTCTTTTTTGTTTTCCAAAGTTGGGCTCTCTTATTCATTCTTACTTCTGACACTCTTGCCCGTTATTACTTCCGGCTACTACGGACCCTTATCTTCCGGCAGACTTTATTATTTCTCGGATCCTTACTTTCGGTAATCCCGACCTAAACTACCCGGGCATTGACGCAACATTGGCTAATATTTTCCGCCGCTTCAACATGGTTTTCATCAGTGGACTTAACCAGCAACCACTTTACGCCAGCACCCCCTACTTCCGGCATCTCTATCTCGACCTAACTCACCTGGTTGATTGACGTTAATGGACAACAGCCCTGAATTTTCATCTACACTAGGTTCCGGTTTTCCTTTCAACCTAACACACCTGGTTTAGGAAATTGCCAGCACGGGACATTTATATGGAGCTTTCTTCTCTTTGGCTATATCGTCCAGACTTCACATAACCTACTCCGTACAGTTCGGTTAAAATAATACGGAAGGTATATCATTGGACTTAACCAGCAACTTTTCAACACTTTCGCCGGACATGTGAACTGAAATTCCGAACTATGAACTTACATGCCAACTTAAATTACATGGACTCTACTTTTATCATTTAGTCACAGTTATAGTATCTTCTAGCCGGCCAATATCCTTCAATTTACTTAATTCTGCCTCCATTACTTGATTCATTGTTTTTTCATGTTCCTTTAAACGAATCATTACTACTAATTCTAGACGAATCCATTACATTCACTTACGAACTAATACACTTGGGAAAGGTATGGATCCTCTTCTTCTCTCCACCACCAGCTATGGGTAAATAGTAGGACAGACTGGGTTCTATATCCTTGGATGGCAACTGGTCTACCGCAGAAAGAAATGGCAACCTATTGCGGGAAAAAAATCTGCCTCGTCACTCATGTATCACGTATGGCTCATAGCTGACTATTGTATACGATGTAAATAAATTTTGTATTTTTACGTTTGTCTTTTGTTTTCCTCTTGTTGACCTGTCAGATCTTACGTCTTTATAAAATAGTGGGCCTCTTATGACTCATACTTATTTGGGGCACATAGGCCATATTATATCGCGCCCCCTCCAGAGAGTCCACTACAAGGGCCAATTAGGAAGAAATAAATAATATAATTTTGGAACTGATGTTCTTACGAAAAGTTTAAAACTCACAAAGTCCGGTCCCAAATATGAAACGCACAGATGTTACCAACGTCCACGTCACTCTAGCTGCTTATCTTCAAGACCCCATTCACATCCACACGCAAAAAGCAATGTTGACAAACTACAAAGAGACCACTTCAGACTTTAAGAACTAAATTCTATCTCTTGTATTGACTTTTGCACAGAATCACACAGATAACATTTCACCGTTCTCACATAAATACAATTTATATTCTATTCCAGAACTTTATTAACCAAAACAAAAAGACATTTACTCATTCAAATCAAATAGCCAACTTCTTGTATTCTTGTTATATTAATTAACGTTCATTTGTTGATACTACGTTGTTCTTTTTTCTACTGGATTTTATTCTTTCTATGAAAATCGTGGGAGTATTCTTCTGTGCCGAATTACGAGCAGTCAGGCAACAATATTTTATTGTATGGAATCCCGGCACTCCGAATTTTGACATTTAACAAAAACCCGAGTAAAAGGATTCCTACAAAAAAACTATGACGCTTTAACATAAAAGTCAAAAAGTGCAATAAAACTACATTATTTAATTAGAAAATTAAAAAACAATTCTATATGATTTCAGCCATTTAGATTATATTATTATCAAGTGAAAACTATATTTACTGATCATAAATGAAAAAGCTTAATACAAACTACAAACACCAATATTTTAAAAATAATTTTGAATTCTTTTTATACGTGTACAAACGTGCCCATATTTGTAAGTACGAGCGGCCATATACGACATTATCAGAAAATATAGTAACTATAGTAAATTTAAAGCCGAGATTTCTAAAATTCAATAAAACATTAGATTATTACAGAGAATATTTCTTTTAAGTTTTAAGTACTTAAAATTGATATATAAAAGGCTCTTACGTCATTTTCTTCAATTATATCTTACGGATAAAGTCACCGTAGAACAAATCTGTCATCACATTGTCAAACGTAAAAATGGCTACTGTTGGCTTACAAACACAGCTACTGTCGGGTTAAAAAATGCATTTGACATAAACAAAACTCGTTCCAATCACTTTAAATTAGTTTTTGAAACACAGCAAAGTATTTTGCTTATTGGAAATATTAGATTGAAATTAAAACTAAAATAAAAGTTTCAAGGAAGATTTCTCATTTTTTTAAAATTCATTTTAAACTTTAGGTATCGCGTCATTTTGTGGGGTCCCTATGTAAAATTGTATCCATCATGCTATCAAGAGGTCTCACCAGAAACTGCTGTACGATCCATATCCCATTCACAAAAATACAGTAGCCATTATATTATACACCTGCTGATGGGGTAGCCGCCTCACCCTACACACGCAAGCCACCAATCTGCCACTGGGTGGCGTGCCACTGGGTGGCGTGTCACTAGCGTTTGCCTCTGGTAATGCTAACGTTTCGGCAAGGCGGGCCGCTAGAGGCCCACCAGGTGACCGCTGTTGTTGCTATCGGCGGCCCGCCAGCGGGCCACTAGCGTCTTGCGCGTAGGGAAGAGTTTCCCTATGGTTCAGTTCACCGACTGTCAGCCTAGAAAAAAGTTTATCTCGATGTAAAGCTTGAATAAATCCATTGATAAGATGCATTCTTGCTGTATGCACCCTTTTTGTCTTTGTGGACTTAATTCATTTTACTTTCTGTATGCAGACTGCTTGTTATGGCTTATTCTAACATCCTTCCGAAATAAATCAAGTTTTTCCCACCAGTTCAAATAGATAGTGAATTAACTTATGATTGGTTTAAAATTTTATTATGTTTTTTAATATTTTATTCAATATTATCTGTACAGCTATAGCTTAGTTTTAGTGTATTTCTGTTAAAAATTTTACTGAGTGGGTTATTTCTGAGGAAGTATTTATCAGTTAAATGGAGGAACTTCTGCACTAGTTTAATACTAACCATTTGGTTAAATGGGAGTGTGTACCAAATGATTTTCTTGTTTCTATTCCTATTCCTACGATCGCTGTTGTTATGTTTTATATATTTGATATCAGTGCACTTATACCCACTATTTTTAATGCAGTGTTGTAAACTTTACTATGCTTGTAAAAGACATCTTCACTAGAAGAGTTATTGTTAATCCTATATTCTATAGAGGAGGATATGTGTTTGATTACGGATGGAAGGTGGTTACAATTCGGGTGGATGTATATTGGATTGTCATTTGTTTTCATGAAGGGTTGGAATATATTATTAACTAGGTCTAATCTAATATCAAGGAAATTTACTTTTTTAAATTAGTATTGATCTTAACTTTAAGGTTAAGACTTTTAAATTTTCTATGTATTAATTTTCTGATTTTTCCAGCTTTAATTTTTGTGGAATTTTTCGCTCACATAAGGCCATCATGTCTATAAAACCCAATATTATCAATGTTAATATCATCAAAGGTACTAAGATCATATAAGATAAATAAACCAACAAGGTCGAAAGACTCAGCAGAATCTAACAATCCCATGGAAATATCAAATTGATCAACAGAATTGTTCTTAATCCACTGTTCTTTGTTATGGATGAGAACAGATCTTCTGCAGTTCATAATAATCTCAAGATCTTTGTTGGGAAGATCTGAATACGCCCTGGCAATCTCCAAAGCCAAAGTAAAAAGATCCCTGGAAACAGATGGGTAAAATCCAAGATATCAAATTGGATAAATGAACAATTTCTTTTATCGCTTATACCATTGAACCAATTTATGACATCTGGGGTATTAATCCACTGTAAGTCCAAGGTGCCTTCTCATCGGTTGATTGACTCTATCAAGGATGAGATTGCTAATCCTTCCAATTCCAGGCTTGGTAGGTTGATAATTCTTGTAGGAAGATGAACCACAAAATCAGGCTCATGATTCTTGATCAAGACATAGGATTCTTTAATGCAGAGTTTGTTAACTCTGTTGCTGATTTTTATCTTGTCAGTTATAGTTTTACTTGTTACCTTAATTTTGTCAATTAAATTAACGATATTATTATCTACTTTCCTATAATTTTTAGTTTTTTTTTTTTTTTTTTTTTTAAATTAAAATATTATAATCCTTAGGAGTAAATTTGTAGAAGTTGGCTGTTTTGTCGGATTTGACAAAAACCTTGTCGGACGAATGAATGTCTTTTACAACACAGTCCAAATGCCTCTGAAAATGATTTTTATATTTATGAAAAGAGACACAATTAATGATTCCTAATAAATCATTTTCAAAACCATATAATCGTTCGAAGAATGAAGCAGTTTTTAAGCTTTTGAAACCAGAAAAATCCGGTTCTTTCGAAAAATCGTTATCACGAAGGCTTTCCATCTCATCTTAGTAAATCCTCAGTTTTCTGAACAAATTTTTCAAAATAATCCCGTTTGTTTGTATTGGGGATATTCTTAAGAGAGACTTCGAAATTGTTTTTTCCATGTTAATGTAAAAAAAGAAATGTAGAAAGTGCTCTACCGTGAAGGGAGAGAAATATATCTTTTTTAAAAAGTAAATGCTACGAAGAGCGGAATTTTACTTCGTCTATTCTTTCCCTCATTTATATATATATATATACCATTAACAAAGAAATATTCCAACAACACAGTAACTTTTATAACGATGCCCTAAAAAATAGTGGATACAAGAATGCTAACATTAATTATAGAAACAATTACACTAACCAGAAGAAAAAAAACAGGAAAAGAAAAATCATTTGGTATACCCCTCCGTTCAACCAAATGGTTAGTATTAAACTAGGTCAGAAATTCCTAGCTTTAATTGATAAACACTTCCCTACCAGTAGTAGGCTTAGTAATATATTTAATAAGAACACCCTAAAATTGAGTTACAGCTGCACTGAAAATCTAGAAAGTATAATAAAAAACACAATAATAAAATCCTGAACAAATCCCCATACCTGAATAATATTAATAAAAACCCTACACTTAAATTAGACAAAAACAGTGAAAAATTATGTGATTGTAGAAACCCAGAAGACTGCCCATTGGAAAATAAATGCTGCGTCAAATCTGTGGTATACCAATGTACTATCTCATCCACTGAGAGTCCTAATACTAATATGATATACATTAGGTCTACGAAGAATGAATTTAAAGCCAGATGGAGGCAGCATAAGTGCTCTTTCAACAATATAAATAAAAAAAATCAGACATCTCTATCCAAATATTTTTGGCATTTGAAGGAAATGAATAAAACACCAAAAGTAAAATGGAAAATTATAAACAAAACTAGAACTTGTAAAACTTGGGTTGACCCCTGCCCTTTATGCCTACATGAGAAACTACACATTATTAAGTTTCTAAATAATAAAAATCTATTAAACAATAGACATGAGTTAACGGTTTATTACCGACATCATCAAATCTTTGCTTTGAATAATTAGCATATAATTTTTTTTTAAATCTATAGTCCTAATAAATAGCTTAAATACCCTACAAAAAAGATAACCCTTTATGAAGTCGTCAAAAAACAAATGTTACGTCAGTTTTTTTTTTTATATACACAAAACCCTTTTAGAAAAAAAAAAATAAATCCCCCTAGACACGTAAACCAGACTGGACTAAATCATCTTCCGTTTTAAATTTAGACACCCCAACCTTACCCTGAGTTGACACCTAGAAATGTAACTCTTTACTGATACAAATCATTAACACCATGCGCCTCTTTTCTATATGAAAAATCGCGCTGCCCGTCACCATGGAAATTTTGATTTCAATAATGAATCTGCTATTAAAACACGTAAATTTCAGAAATAAGTTATTCCAAAAAAAAAATTTCGCTTGAAGATGGAACAGAGCTTACTTTAATTCAAATAATTATATTGAAGTTTTCGGCTCTTGTTTTGAAACATGAGAACTCTTATGTAGCGTGTTGGAATCATATTTCTAAATATATATATATATAAAAATATATATATATATATATATATATATATATATATAATATTACTTCAAACACTATTTTTAAGTAATAAGAATAAATTAATTCCTTAGAAATTATATATATTATAATTATAATAATATAATTATAATAATATATATATATGTTATACATATATAGTCCGTCTGAAGTTAATATGCAAATCAAATAAACCTCAATAACTTGAATTGCTTTGAGTTATTTTTGTCAAAAAAAACCCCAAAAAACAGAAGTTGACCTAAATTTTTAGGTAGCTTCAACATGCTTAATTAAATTTAATCGATTTATTATAAAAACTGCAGTCTGAAGTTATGTAGGCAAAACTAGAAAATCACTTTTTATTTCAATAACAAGTGAATAAAATCACAGAACAAATAACAAACATATATGATTAGTTTTTGAAGTATCTACCTCTTAATATAGTAACACTTGTCAAATATTAATAAAACATGTTGAAGCTACCTAAAAATTTAACTCAATTTTTGTTTTGATGTCTAAATTAATCGTTTATAATTTGACAAAAATGTTTCAAAGCAAATTCGAGATTATGGACCGGTGCTCCTGCTAATTATCTCGAGTTCCTTGATAAAATCCAAAGAAGAATCAGCAATATTATTGATGTCGCAGTTTCAGTCTCTTTCCTTCCGCCATAAGGTTGCCTCCTTGTGCCTTTTCTATAAATACTTTCATGGTAATTGTTCAGATGAGCTCTTCGTTATGGTACCTAAACTTTTTTTTAAATTTAAACGTAGTACTAGACTGGTGACGAAGTCTCATCAATTTAGAATTGAATTGGCTAGATGTAACCGTAAGTTGTATGCTAATAGTTTCTTTTCTCTCACTTCGCTGTTTTGGAAATCTCTTCCGGTTCCATACTTTCGAGATTGCATTTAGATTTTTGAAGTTAATCATTATCTACTGTCATCTTGATTACTCTTCTATTGTTCTCTCTGCTTAGTAATGTTTCTCTTTTTATTTCTTCTTATTCTTTCATACCCAATAACCCTTTGTATCTTAGTGGCTTTATTGCCTTGCATGGGTTGACATGATTAAAAAAAATACTGCCAATATGAGTAGATCACAATTTTGGAATATAAATTGTCATCAAGAGTCTAGACTAGAAACAATACTTACGAATAATAAAACATTGATTAATATATGGAAATAGTCTGAGTTTTGACAACCCCTTATTCAAAATGATACTATCTGGAACTTTAATATAAAAAAATTTAAATGCAGTGCCAATCGCTATCTACTGTCTTCCTGATTACTCTTCTTTTTTTTCTCGTTACTTAACAATGATCTTGTTTCTAACTTTACCACACCCAGTAATCCCATGTGTTTTAGTGGCTTTACTGTTTTGCATGGGGTGATTTCGATTTTTAAAAAAGAAAAGAAAAAAAGTGATTGATGTTGGTAATTCCTGAAAATCAGAAATCAACCGAGATTTAGATGAATTCAAAGGAGGACGAGTGAAAAGTTATAAAATTAGAAAATTACCTTAAAGATAGTAAAAGAGAACAGAATAAAATTGTAAACAGGTTGTTCGATAAAGTTAACGTCGAAGATTTTAAAAATAACGTCTTAAGTTGAATGAACTAGACTTATTGTTACTCGAAATTAATCGAAATCCGCATGGGAATTTATAACTGTCACATTCTTTTCGCTTTACTAATATGATAATTATTTACGAACGTTAATCATTTCGATAGTAATGAGTTAGAAAATCAACCCAAGAATTAGAGTTCAACTCACCAATCGCTGCGCCAACAGTTATACGACCAAGTAGTAAGATCTCCTTGCTCTGAGAAAATGCCATGATGAAAGCACCAATTGTAAATATTGCACAGGATAACAAAATGGTACGGACCCGGCCAAAATAATCAGCCAGGGCTCCGGCTGTTAAAGAGGAAAGGGCAGCCATGCCAATTGTACCAGAGACAACCAATTCTATCCAAAGTGAAGAGAGGCTGAAATATGTCCGCAGGGACAACATGGCTCCAGATATAATTCCAGTATCATATCCAAAAAGAAGTCCACTTATTGTTGTACAACTAGTCAACAGATACAAGAAACAATTTGCTTTATTATTTCGTGACTTGTTTAGGATAGGTAAACTGTCGTCCATGATGTTGGGTACAATTATCAACAATAGGATTTAACTTTTATAGGCTCGATTATAGTGATCACTGTCACAGCTGTTACTGAAAAAACATTAAATAGCTTTGTGTTAGGAGTTATTTTTATTATAAATTCATATAGATTTTTTATGCAAGAAGTGGGTCAACAAACAACTGCTTTTGAGCCGTGTTTTTCCATCCGTGGAGAGTATGTTTTTTATCTATATAATTCGTATGAAATAACAACCCACACATATGAAGATGGTTTAGAGTAAAATTATTTATTAATACGCGTACACTTATAATTAGTATAGGTGTGTCCCGGCTGCCATTAGCCGCGGCTTAGAAATACGACCTTGACCTTCACAACCTTCTCGCAGATTTAAGTCCAGCAGCAGGCGAGAAACTGGACGACTGGCCAATATGGTGGACTCCAAAACCATACCTCATGATCATCGGATTAGGCAGCGCTTTCCAAACATCGAACAACATGGGAAGTAATTTTATATCTACGGTTTGCTACTCCCTCTAGCCAGGGAATACTTGAACAAATCGCTCCACATATTGTTAGCCCCCTTTTTTCGTCCAACCGAGCTGCTCGGCCTGGGGGCCTGGATCAAAGTGCAGTACGCTACCTTTGTGAGCTTCCCGTACCGAGTGAATACTCTTCGGCGCGATCCCGTCTCCGCGGTTGATCCGCCCTGGGAAGTCGTATCACTATTCTGACTCGGCCCTGTTTAGGGACTCTGCATTCGTCAAGTGCTACACTTCGGCGCAATCCCGCATACGTGGTTGTTCCGCCCTGGAAGTCGTATCACTATACTTACTCGGCCCTGTTTAGGGTGTGGACTTGTTGCGGGTCCCGTGACGATGCAGTGCCGGCCTGCGAAAAGATGGCCTTGTGCCAGACACTACACACAACTACCGGACCCACAAACAAAGTAAAAAGAAGAAAAATATACAAACATATATAGCGTGATCTTTTCTTCTTAAAATATCCCAATTTCCTAGGTGAGGAAAGAGGAAAAAGGTCGCTTATCACGTGCACAAAAATGAGAAAAACGGTAGACAAGAGGAATGACTGAAGCAAGTCTGATAAAACACACAAATATAAAATTTGTTATTTATGATTAACAAGTATTTAGTCTCGTGAGTGGAGACAATAGGTAGAATTACTGAAACTCGCAAAAGGAACGATAAGGCAGTGATAAATAGTTCATCAATTTTCCGCGCCCAAACGAAATTCAAGATGGCTAACGCGGGAAAAGGTTCATCAGTAGGGAAGTTCTGGAAGGATGTCTGCTTGAATCATAATGAACGTGAATGCAACAAGGAATAAAAATACTCACTGCGAATTATTGTAATGTGTGCAATGTGATATTTTTAAGGTACTTGTTCATAATGGTTAGAGTTCAAAGAAATATGAGAAGTTCTCATTCTTCGTGGTCGCAGGTTTCAAGTTCCCTGGTTATGTACGAAGGCAGGCTCGAACAAGAGGTTCGCCTCCGGACAAGAAATTAGTCATCGGAAAAGGTGTGAGACGACCGTATTGTAGAGTTCTGGTAGTGAGTAGAGGAAAGCTCGAAAATTGTTCGCTTCAAGACGAAAAGTTAGTCTTGGGAAAAAATGTATGATAACGACAGTGTTTCTGTCTCTACATTTTCTAGCGGATATAGGAGGAAGATTCAACATGTTCATATTAGGTGGAGAAATTAGTCTTGGAAAAAATGTATCCCCGACAGTGCAGCAGTCTGGACATTTTCGAGTAGAAAACGGAGGAAAGGTGAGACGAGTCGTTTGCATCAAGACGAGATAAAAAAACAAAAACAATGTAAAAGTGTGCGGAGCTCAACGCTCTCTAGTTTAAAAGCGGAGGAAAGTTCGAACTGGTTGTTCGAAGAAAAATATTGAACACACGACATGTTGAAGGTTTGATTAAGATATTCTGGCTCGTTTATGGGTTAAGAGCACGGGATAAATGAGTTGTCCTCATACCTTGAGAATTCGAGGAGCAACTGGTTGTTCGAAGAAAAGTATTGAACACACGACATGTTGAAGGTTTGATTAAGATATTCCGGCTTGTTTATGGGTTAAGAGCACGGAATAAATGAGTTGTCCTCATAGCTTGAGAATTCGAGGAGCAACTGGTTGTTCGAAGAAAAGTATTGAACACACGACATGTTGAAGGTTTGATTAAGATATTCCGGCTCGTTTATGGGTTAAGAGCACGGGATAAATGAGTTGTCCTCATAGCTTGAGAATTCAAGGAGCAACTGAAATTTCGAAACACTGGTCGTCCGTGACGTCAGAAAAACGCGCGGAAAAAAAATTCCAATTCTGTTAAGTATCAGCAGCAGTCAGCTTGCTTACTGGCGAAAACGTTTACTGCTATTATTAGCTGAAAGTGAGAGGAAGGAATGGAAAAACTCGCGCGCGCGTCAAAAGGAGGTGGAAATACTGTGGTATTCCAGACTCTTCCGCAACAAGCTAGTTAACCCCTACTAGCAAATGCACTATTCCTGTTATAATTTTCACCATCACAATCTTACAAAATATATAACAAGCAGTCAATCACCTTCCATCTAGCTTGCTGATTGGTCAGTTCCGACCAATCAAACCGCCTGCACGTGACAAATCTGTTTTACCGCGTTTTCCATCTGAGCCACGATGATATATAAACAGAACACGTGTAAACTCCCTCGGGTTTCTTTTCATTCATCTCTCTCTCGTGTCTCATTTACCAAGATGTAATCTTCAAGAACTCCCGTATTGACTGATGCAGCCAGACGTTAAAGACCATTACCAACATTCACGCAAGTACGAACTCTGAAATCTCTTCTGAACTTTTACCAACTTGTACAATACACAATTCCAAATATGCTAAAGAAACTTTATTCTAAACTGCAGTTTAATAATTACTTTCACTTTGTGAACTTAGGTACAAATATTACCTAATCTAAGAGACACAACTCTTTCTAACTTTTCAGTTCACATGCATGTATGTCAAATATTAATAAATTCAATTGTTACGTTTTGAAACAATACGTTTATGAATCTTTATTCTCTATCTTGTATTAATTGTTATGGATGGAAGATTATTGAACACACACAATTTTAAGCCTTCTGATAATTCAAACCTTCTATTCCTCTCCAACACACATCCCACACATCCGCAACAAGTGACTCGTCCTAACCGATACAACGAATCTTAGTGTGACATCGATCAACCTGCTGCTGATCCCGACAATTCTCCCATCCGGCAGTCGACCAGCTACCGCCGCCGACCAACTCTACATTCGTTTCGCCGATACGACCGAAATCAACTACCCCTGGAAATAAACCAGTCATACTGGACTCAACACAGATACAAACATATTTCTCCAGAGTACACTCTTGTACATTTTAGATAAATAAAATCGACGTTATTGTTTCTTAAACTTTTGCCTTTGTTCCCTCATTGTTTTAGCTGTTCACACCTTTCTTCGTAAAGCGTGCGGGGGCGACATCCTTATCGGCCCCGCAACAGGTGTACTTAAAGACTGTCCTTTTAAGTGTATGTCCCATGATTTAGCTTAAGGTTGGTTATGTGGGGCTACTCATATCATACCAGCAGGGATAGCCTCGTGTTCACAGGAATAAGAACATACAAGGAAATAACATTGAAAGCGTGTTAAATTTTAAATAAAATCATATCATTTTATATGTTTCTGTGTACTGGTGTGTGTGTGTATTAGTTATATGTGTTTTAAGGATGCATGTAATAGAAGAAAGTTACTTCGTCTTATGACAAGCAAGGTGCTGAGGAGAGGAAATGAATGTCTTGAACCTTTGAGGGTCCGTATTCCGTAGAGAAGAGAATGAGTTCAGCGTTTTTTTTGTACGAAGAATCCGTTTTCAGACAGGAAAGTTTTCTGTTGCATGCTGGGAGAACTTTTATTATTTGGATTTTATTTTATATAAAGTTTTAATGTTTTTTTTTTTATTTATTATATTTATTATTATTATTTTATATTTTTATTTATTAACAATAATGTTCCTACAGTTGCACTGTTTGTCTGGTATGAAAGGCTGCGTCCTTTGAGTGCCATATATCCTATCATAGTAGCGGCTTTATTCTCTTCCACCACCCTTTCAAATCGGCATCCAACAGGAAAAGAGAACGATTTCTCACAATTGGCATGAATCGTAAACTTTGCCGGGCTTTTTCATAAGGGGCAGTGATTGGCTAATTTGAGCCAATTAACGTCTTTGTTCCCTGTCTGGGATGACGACGAAATCATAATTGTCGTTTGGCTGTTCTTATCTCTATGCTTTAGCGCTTGCTTTTTTTCTCTTCCTCTTCCTTCGGATATTTATTTTTTTTATTTTATTATTAATTTTTCTTATAATTTTTATTTATGAATGTTTACTGCTTTAACGTATTATCCTTTATTATTATTATTATTATCCTGTTATAATTGTGCTTGTCGTTACCTTCGTTAGTTCGCACGACCGTTACGCCCTGCCAATACCTCATAAGTAATGGACTATTTCGTTTTGATCGCGAGGAAAGAATGGAAAAACACTACTTGGTTTCAGTGAGAAAATGAATAAAAGATAGAAATGGGGAAAGAGAATCAGATTAAACTCATAAGAACGGATACTACTCTTTGATCTTAGCCAAAAGGCCGACAAGCAATTGTATTTTCTCGCTGCCCTACACAGCAGGATGTGACACAAAGTCAGTTTAATGTGGGGAACCAGAGCGCGTACACCCGGGCCAGGCCAAAAAATAGCCCAGCTTCCTCAACCGTCGCTGTACTGGCATCGTTATTACTATTGAGTACTGACAAATAAGAAAATTTCGCTAGAAACAAGGAAAAGAGTAATAAACTGCTATGTGATATCAGTCCTTCTGTAAGGCAGTGAGTGCTGGATGATCTCCTCAAAGATGAAGAGAATACTTGAAGCAAAAAAAATGTGGTTCTACAGAAAGATGCTGAGGATACCGTCGATTGAACATGAGTTACGACGAAGTTTTGGAGAAAATAGAAACAAAAAGGAAACTAATACTTAACATCAAGAAGAGAGTTGAGATTTCTAGGGCATATAATGAGGTAGGAGGGCTTGGAAAATCTGATACTTACGGGACAGAGGAAGACAACGCATGACATACTTCATGAGATTGAATACATGGATGAAGGAACAGGGCTTGAGAGAAAATTGCAGAAGAACAAGGTTTATTAAGAGCTATAAGGAACATGGAATTGCGGAAAGCCATGGTCACCTACGTCCTGAAGGGACACGGCACATAATGAAGTGGTTATTCTTCAGCAAAAAGAAAAACATCTCTAATTCTTAGTGTTATGTAGGAATAACGTGCGGGTAGTGTAGTGGTTGGTGGTCACAAATCGCATTCACTATCGCACAAATACTCTTTTCCTTCCAATTATGGATTAGATAACAGGGAAGACTTGGTTCGCTAGCCTTGGTTGGTAACCATAAAGACAACTCTGGATTTAAAACAGTCAGTTAGAAGCTCTTTAGCCTTGGATGGCAATCTATTTAGACTCGATAAAACATCCATCAGGCAGCAGCCTATGCCACTCATCTACAATGACTGAAATTCTCAAGTCACGTGAGTTGCATAATCTGTTGCAGACAGAAATAGTGTCATCTTTTTAAAGAATAAATTCAAAGTATAAAGGACAGGGATTCGTTGTAAAATCTATTCCAAAATTTAAGAAAGGTGAAATTTTACTTTAAAATAAAGTTGCCCCCAAAATCTGAGCCTTGCTTTACGCTTAAAATAAGCTTAAGCTTTGGGCACATCTAAGCTTTATCATGCTTAGAAGCTTCAAGCTAATATAAAAAAGAAGGGTTTACTTGTAATGTAGGCTACACACACATGCACCTCCGATTTTGGAAATTACCAAATCAGTTACAATGAATTCTTTTTTCTGCAGAGAAACATACCACATGACAGAGGAAAAATAATAATCCAATCAAAATCAATCTATTTGGATGTTGAAAAGACCTAAGTCTCGAGTCTCTTAAAAAGAAATATAAACAGCAGTTGACAATAAACCATTCAGTAGAAGTACCCGCTTTCAACAAGATTTCATTTTCAGCTACTAGCAACTTCAAAGGAACTGTTTTCAAACATCTAGCCCACTTCCATCGACCCCCCAACAAAGTTCAACGAGCTCCAATCTTGTGCTGTACGTAAACCTCTCCTATCTTTCTCTGTATGCAAATCCCCTACCTTTTCCACGCACATGCATACAGATTTTTATTAGGTTGGTGCAAAAATAATGACGTAATAATGTCGTTTTTTGACGTTAAAAATACGTCAAAAAACGACATTATTACGTCATTATTTTTGCACCAACCTAATATTTAAAATCCAACCTCTGATAAGAACATTCATTTCGCACAAAACTTTTCTTTGTCAACCAAATTAAAATTAATTTCTTTCGTTGTATCTCAATTGTTTTATTTGAACCATAAATGAATAAAAAAATGTCATTATTATTTTCTTAATCCATGTATATATTGCTTTGATTTACTTTGAAATGGTAAACACTTTTACCGAATTTTGTTAGGGTGTGGATTACCTTGCTTGGTTCTACCAAAAGCGCTCGCTACAGTGCGATCTTTAAGCCTATAAATAGGCAACGACATTGTCACTCAAACTCTTTGGCCTTTTTAACGCCAACCTTAAGATGTAGTCGTACATGGGTAAAGTGTCCCCCACTAGGGCACGTTCACGGTACTCTCTCACATATGAATATATACACACACACACACACACAAACTTATAACTCGTTAATGTTTTTCCTTTTGTAACAACTTATCGTCTGCTCTACATTCACTGTTTTTCATCACTCGCAACATATGATGACCCTGATGTGATATTTTCTCTTGGTTACAAAGACGCAAAACTATAAACAGACTCAACTATGCTTCGTTTAGCCAAAACCGAGAGCCAGTGTAAAAAAACAATCTCTTACAAGTTTTTGATTAAATCCAGTGTAAAGAGCGTACTCTAGCAAGCGCTTTTGGTAAAGCCAAGTCGGGTAACCCACAAGGGGCAACGCGGTTAATTTGAAACGGTTTTCCAACTACAGTGTAACCCGGATATAAGAGAGTTGTAGGCACCGGAGAAGTCTCTTATATCCAGGTTTGGTCTATTTTGTTTAGATAAGTATGACTCTAATTTGGGACCAGAGAAAATCTCTCTTATATCCGGGTTACACTGTAATTATTAACTGCTGACTTCTATAAGCTGACTAGTTGGACGCCATAATACTGTAATATGTAAAGAGGGACCTCGTATGTAATCACGTCCGTGAGATTTCGTATTGATTTGGCAATTCTGGAATTATTATAATTAAATTAAGACTGGGTCATCACATGAACAAGAGATTCAATTTTATAAAAGAAATTTTATTTGGAATTTTAAGGCAAGACACGTTCATTGTCTCGATTGTATGTCTATCATCTGGTACGTTTTGCATCTGCCAGAATTTTTTTTTAAGTCGGTCAAAATGTTAGTCGATTGGACTTTTATTAATGTATTGACCTTTATCGTTTCAGTTGTCTATTGAGCACTTGATAAAAATTCTGCTCACCTTGAAACATATATGGAATGAAAACATCTGTTCTATCTAATGGAGAGTTTTCAGAAACCTTTGATGCAACAAATGGCACAAAACAGTCATGCTACACCATGCTTTTAGTGATCTTCACATGGGTGTGAAATTTAAATTCCGCACAAGTGGCGGCCTCTTTAACCATCAACGTTTTAAATCAAAATTGCTGACTGGAACAAGCATTATTCGTAATCTTTTATTCGCTGATGACGCTGCAATCGTGGCCACCTCAATCGAAGAAGCTCAAGCACACGTCAATCATTTTTCCACTGCTTGAAACTCATTCGGATTAACTATAAGCATAAAGAAAACTGAAGCAGGTCAAGGGTGTAAAACAAAAACCACCTGCCCATACGTTTCCAATCGTTCTAACAACCTAAAGTAAGTGAAATCATTCTCGTACTTAGGAAGCAACGTCAATTCAAGTGCCTCTTTGGATGACAAAATCGTTAACCAAATATCAAAGGCAACCAATGCCTTTGGGAAGCTTAAGCATCGCCTATGGGATGGTCATGGGATTTCACTGAAAACGAAAATCAGTGTCTATCAAGCACTCATTCTCACCACACTTCTTTAAGAGTCAGAATCGAGGACGCCATACAGGATGCACATCAATCAACTTGATGCTTTTCATAAACGCTGTCTTCACTTAATATGCGGTTATACACAGCAGGACAAAATCTCTAACCCTGATCTTTTCCTCAAATGTGGCGTCGGTGGTAATGAATCCTTTCCGATTCACAGTTCAGATGAGATGGTCATGTCATTAGAATGAGTGATGATCAGATGCCGAAAATCCTCATATATAGCCAACTTTTTCATGGTAAGCATCATGTAGGCCGTCCTTGGTTACGTTTCAAGGACAAACTTAAATATGATTTAATTGCTGCAAGCATGCTTATAGAGGAAAAACCGAGCAAACTGGAGAAACATTTGCTACAACTATTATAACTTTGAAAAGAATCGTCTCAACCATCTGAAAGAATTAAGAATTAACACTAAATCTCGGGCTAACATCAATCCGCATGATGGTCAACCCTCCAGTATACCCTTCATGTGGATTTGTTTGCAAATCTCGTGCAGGATTTTTTTTCGCATACAAACCAAACATAAAAACTGAACTGAAAGACACTCATACATCATTTTTATAGATATATATATATATATATACATATATATATTATATAAAAACAAAGAAAAACTATTCTTAGCCGACATGTTTTATCCTCTGAGGGACTTTATCAAGACAAATATAAGGATTTATTTTGTTACATATGCTTATATACAAGAGCAAAGATGTTATTGGTATAACAATGCATTTAAATTTAGGAACGTTCATCAGGTGATTGAAAGGTCACTCAAAACTGTGTCCTCCAAATGTTTTGACTGACCGTTCAACCACATGAACATTTATGAACGTTTTCAAATTTAAAAGTCTTGATAAACCAATGACATCCTCACTTTGATACATAAATGCATGCAACAAAATAAATCCTACATTGCCTTGACAAAGTCCCTCAGAGAATGAAACATCAGTTTTTTTATTCATCTTGTTCCTTTACAGATATACTCTAACTTGGGCTGGATTATGCCCTCTTGGGCTTCCTAGACTAATGGAATTAGATGGAGAAGTCAACCTCAGAAAATGAGGGCGATTCAACTGTGGAACCCATGGAGTTCTGGCAGCAAACGTATGAACTAATATATGGAGCTCATGTGAACATTTACCACGGAAATAGCAATAGTGATGGGATTGCAATGTTGCGTTTGTGGAAAAGAAGTTGCAAAGTATAAAATAATCCATTGTCTACATAAACAATTTTAAAATCCATTAAGGTTGGAAAATGACAATTCAGCAAATCTAGGCCAAATAGATTCTGCAAGAAAACCAAGTCTTGATAGGTGTAGAGAGAGTGAGAGAGGAGAAAAAAAAAAAAAAATAAAATAAAAAAAAATATCAGTAATCACTGAAATACTGATTATGGAGAAATGAGTCTGGCAATTTCAGTTAATTCCCTTTAAAAAGGGGAGAATTCAATACCTGGCCATTAGAGGGAACAAAAACGTGGAGAGTTTAGTTACTAAAGGGAATTAACTGATACTGAAATAATCCAAAAATGAATGACAGGTGGAATTAAAACAATCTACCCACCTTAGGCAAAATAATGGGTTCAATTCGAAATTTCACCTAAAGAAAAATGTCATAAATATGAGTACAACAGTGTCTGAATGGTTAAAAAACAGTCAAATAAAAAAATGACTGTGAATTGGCAACTCCTCGTATTTGTGTTATTAACTAATGATTGCTATTTCCAAACCAACAGACATATGGCTGCCTACAATGCAATCAGTTTAGTGTTGTATTTTTATTATATTGCCTGTTGGGAGTGTCATTTAGCCAAGTCTGTACTGCAGAGTATCTGATTGGAACCAAAATAGCAACACCCATGAGAAATCACTGCCATTTCCTACTTTTCCCCACCTAAGATGGACCTTTGCAGCAAGGCAACAGTGACAGTATTAAACAAAGCCATCAATGAATGAATTTGCTAAGACGAAAGAAATAAAAATTAAAAAAAAAAAAAAAAAAAAAAAAAAACGGAATTTTAAGAATTTTCAACATTTTATTTTGAATTTTTGTTTTCTAACAAAAAAAAAAAAAAAGAAAAAAAAAAAAATGAAAATGGAAAAAAAAAAACAAAAAAAAAAAAAACCCCTCAAAGTTGAGGATGCCAGTAAAGATCAAAGGCTAATGTTTTCTTAATGGCACACGGCACAGTAGGCACATACCAATCGCAACCAGTTGTGTGCACTTGTATATTTCCGCTATTTATAAACGAAAACAACTGCTTATAAAGCAGCAGCACCAGAGATGATCTCAATAAGTTCTTTGGTGATTACGGCTTGTCTGGTCCTGTTGTAAGTCAGAGTCAGCTTGTCGATCATCTCACCTGAAAAAGAAACAAAAATTGAAATTAATGGAACTTATTAAAACAGCAACAAATTTTACTTACAGATTATTGGAAATTACATGCAGATAAATAGCTTCAGATATTTTTAATTTGCATGAGGGGGGGTATCAGTTGCATTGAGATTTCTGGAAGTGGAGGGAGTGATTGAGTGATTGTATTTAATGCACTCAAGCTCTTGCAGGTCATTTAGATCCTAAGTTCTGGAATTAGAATTGTGGAGAAAGGCAGGAGAGTGAAAACTGTTGAATATCTTCCTCCCTAGTTCTATGCACAATCTATTCATATTCTTTCATTAAATTTTTATGAAACAGAAAAATATCTTTAATAGGTGATGGATATCAAACATGCAGTAATAAAAAAATAAAAAAAATTACACTGTTTTGTTTAGAACATTAAAAACAGGCAAAAATAAATGGCTACTGGAACCTTCATCCTCCATGGCCAGATTAACCATGTTATTCTTTCAGTTCTTCTTTACTTATTTTTTTTTTTTTAATTTCAGAGTTTCAGGCATAGACATTAAAAGTATAGAGTTGAAGGAACTGGAAATCCAATCCTAAACAGGAAACAAGCGATAAACAGCTAGTTCTATTCAAAAGATGGAGGAGGAATGTGAACTGGATAATAGACAAACCTATCCACTCCTATTGCCTTAATGGCAATTTCTTTATTTTGTTATTAATTACAGGCAGACAGGAGGCAAGATTATTGTCAAAATCAAAATAACAGGATAGGTGGCTTTTAACCACAAAGGGTGGAGAAAAAAAAAAGTCTGATTTTAAAGGAATGCAGGTAGGTTTTTTTTATAAACAAACCATTTCAACATTTATAAAATTCACAAGACTTGCAAATAATGCAACAAAGTGGTACACATTTGCCTTGTACAGATCAAGAAATGACAAGCATTTTTCAGCAGTGCCATTTTTTTTCTCACGAGAACCAGTTTCAATGAATGGAGAACCCAGAAAATGTTTTGAGCAGATAAATTCTGCTTTAGAGAAAAGAAAAATCCAATCTCCAACAAAAACTATAGACTCACAAATCCCAGAAATTGAAGTGGGGCAGGGCTCAATGGATGACAGATGGAAAAAGGACTGATGCTTTTTTTTCGTAATCAGATAATATGCACACACACACACACACAGAGTTGTGCCAATCTTTGTTTTGTTATCACAAAGTCTCAGCCATTGTACTCTCCAACCTTCATCAGGTGATTGCCTATCCAGGTAACCTTCAAGGAATTTCTAACTTAATACTTTATTTAATCTACAGGAGTATATTGTTTTCATTCCATTGCCCAAAAACAAGAATAAGAACTAAGAGATATCTGAAAATTTGAAGTAATACCTTAAAACAAGTGTTGTCTTTTTCAAAATAAGTACTTTTTTTTTTTATTATTATTCATACTTGCTTGCTTCTTGTATTTATTTCAAAATATGTAAATAGCAGCAAATTAGTATGCATATATTTATTTACCATCAAGTTATGTGACATATATAACCCCTTCACCATTAAAAAAAAAAAAAAAAGGTTCTGATGTAGTATAGTGAATTATATATGTTGTGTTATGCATATTTAAATTTATTTAAGATTGTTGTAATGTATTGTGAATGTATTATTTTTCACACACATGACAGTTGCAATGTAATATACAAGTGTTTGTTTATTTTTATATATATATATATATATATATATATATATATATATATATATATATATATATATATATATATATATATATATATATATATATATATGGATTGATATAAGAATGTGCATTGAAAACAAATACTGAATTTCTTATTAAGAATGCCCTAAAAAACAGAAAAACAACCCTAACTCAAGAACTTGTTTAATTTTAATGAAATTTGGCACTATACTCGACAGGAGTTCAACGTATAATACACTCCTAAATTGGCTGGTGTATTATATATTGTTTAAGCTCTATCTCAGGAACACACATACATATAAGATTAGTTTTAATCTCTCTCTCTCTCATATATATATATATATATATATATATATATATATATATATATATATATATATATATATATATATATATATATATATAAAAAATGTAAGTTTTAAATATGCCTAATTCCTAGTGAGAATGACAAAATGGAAGAAAAATGGTATGTTGTATCTTTTACCCTTCAAAAGGACTTCAAACTAAATATTATCACTAATGGAATTATAAATATGATTTATACATATAAATAACAATAAACGTCAGTAAATTTTTACATTGCTTATTATATTTTGCCCCTCCCACAATTCCACTGATAAAAACACAAATTCTTTCAAGACTGATATATAAAGCTTGTATCACATAATTTCTAGTGTAAGTCATGTAACTTTTCTTTTGACTTATTTCTTAAACTGTTAAAGAAAAACAGAAGTTTGGGGTCCTTATATTCTTAAACTTGTTTCTGTGGAGACAAAGCTATTTTTTTTTTTTTTTTTGTCGAGTATATCAAGACTGACTACGGAAATGGATTCATCCACTTACTTGCGTTTTTACTTGCAGCATCCATGGCTGTCATCCTGGAACTTTGCTCACTGCAGGCTGATTCCTTCAGAGCAAAATAAATTTGGCTGACCAGAGCAAATTCATTAAAAGAAGTCAACACATCATCATCAATGCTGTCATATAAAGGAAGTTTTTCAGCCTGACTAACAGTATCCAAGGAGTAAATTGGCATCTCTGAGGTTTTGTAAGAGACAACACTCCTGGGGGAAAAAAAAAAAAAAGGTAAGACACAAAATTGATATTTTAGAAATAAAAATGTTAAGATCTCAGATATTTAACAAAAAAAATTTAGTTTAAAATTTTCCTATGGTTTAAAGTTTGGTTAATTTGTCTAGCAACTGACACGGAATTCCCTAACCTCCAATCCCTAGAACTTGTTAAAAAGTCTTTATTCATTTTTTTATTTTTTAAATGATTTTCTTTTTCCCTTCCTTTTCTAAGATCTAAAAAACCCTTAATAAATTAAGTTATCAAGTCTGCCCATTGGCAATGTATTGTCATTGTTTAACCCAAACAGATATGAGAAAAGGCTTTGGCGACAATAGCTATTACCCACATTTTTCCTTGTTCTGTAATCAGTAAAACAGAAATTTGTTAGCAAGATAAATGTCAATTTGCTTTTCAAATGTTACAGCAAAAGGAAATTGTGAGTTTTTAATATACAACAAATTAAAACTTAAAATTAACAGTAAAATTTAAGGCCAGAATTTTATAATGGCATTCATCATCATTCCCATAGCCAATGTGTGGTCATAGGGACATCATTGTGCAGCTGAAAACCTAACCAGCTCCCTCCATATGTTACAGTTGAATGCCGGTTTCTTTTTTAGTTAAGGCAGAACCCTGCAGGATGGCAGCGGAAATGCTGTTGGCTGTCATGATGTGTTTATACCAGGTTAAGATTCTCATAACTTGTCCAGAGATCATGCAAATTTATAAAAAAAAAAAAAAAAAAAAAAAAAAAAAATATTTAGATGCTAATTCTATTTCTTTCTTTTGTTCTTGATGAACACCATCAGTATAAAGTAGGTCACTTGTAAAGATAACGTCTGTGCTGAATGTATGGAAAAAGAAATAAGGGGTTTACTTACCTAAAGACATTATAGTAGACACTGCCACAATCAAACTTGTAGCCAGAGTCAAAGATATTACTTGCAATGAGTGAAGCATCAGCAAATGTAGGAGGCTTCTTTCCAACTTCATTGAATGTCATCATGATTTTTTCAGGCACAACTCTGGAAAAGACAAAAAAATATATCTCCAGATATGGGATAAGAACAAATAGAGTATAATTTCACTGCAACATTTAATTTTAAAAAAATAGCTCAATACAGAGTAGAGCTTAATATTATTTATTATATGAGATTAAAACAAAAATATGTTAAAAATCACTACACCATAGCTTTCATGTTTCAGCACTCAAAATATGCTTCCTCAGGCAATAGTAAATAATTGGCGAGTAAAAATTTTTTAAAATTTCAAAAGGAGATAACTACAAAAAAATTAAAATGGGGCTTGTGAGTTTTCTCCGATTAAACAATTAGGTTAGGTGTCAGACCTACACTAAAAAGGGGGGAATTTTGATCACGGTAAAATGATTTGGAATATAATCCTAGAAAAGTCATGAGTGGCAGACAAGAAATTAGTACAAACTAGTTGGGTGGCAACCATGTATCATAATTATGAAACAAAAGTAACTTGTTCAATTTATAAGAAGCTAAGGGGAGGGGTAGGAAGGCAATCAAATGTATAGCTAATTGTAACATATATATATATTTTTTTTTTAATAATAAAAAGGCTCCTTTAAGAAACCAGTAATACTCAACATGAAGGCCTACATCAAGTGCCTTGAGGAGGTAGTGCTGCCCTGGGTTAAGAGGGTGGCTGCTAGAAGACCCTATGTCTGACAAAAGGACTCTGCACCATGCCACACAAGCAGGAGAACCTAGTCAAAGCTGTCAGACAATTTCTGCAACTGCATTAACCCTTACATCTAGCCACCTAACCACCCAGACTGCAACCTCCTTGATTATTGTGTGTGGGGTGCAGTTGAGCAAGAGACCAACAAAACTCCCTGTAACACCAAAGATGAATTGAAGATGAGGATTATGGCAGCATTCACCAACTTAAACAAGGAGCCTGTCCAGAAGAGTTGCAGGAGATTCCAAAGTAAGCTGGAGGCCATGGCAGAAGCCAATAGTGACATTATTAAATACATTTACTCTTTAATATTTCAAGATATTTTTTGTGTAATTTTGGTAAATATATATGTTAAAATGAGATATCAGTGTTATTTTCATTTTCACATAATTTAGACAATTTATCCATCATACCTTATACAATCTCTTCAAAAATTTTAACCTTTTATAATTATAAAAGTTTTTATTAAGTACTCGATAAGCATTGCTGTTTTGTATGCTTAACTAGATGACCCTTTTATTTTGGGTCCTCCACAGGAACTGGCGTGACTTTTAAACTAGCTCCTGTGAAGAACCCAAAACTAAAGGCACTTCTGATCCAGCTTAGAAAACAGCAATGATAATTTTGAAGAAATAACTTTGAATTCCGTAATTCACTCCATTGAACTTCAAAACCTCACTTTAACTCTGATTCAGGGTGAAAGTTCAATTCTGGCTGAAATTTGAGTTCTTCAAATCACAAACTCTGAGGAACTTCAAAACCTCATGTCAGAAAACCTAATTCTAAGTGATTCCTTGGCATTTTGAAGAAATAGAATTGATTTTCACAATTCACAAAGTTTTTGTGTTATTTTAAACTTAATATAAATTAAATTTTTTTTTTTTTTTTTTTCTTAAAAATCATTAATTTCATCAGTTATTTTAAAATTTGAATTTTTAACTGCTCCCTGCTCATCCGAACACAAATCCCAATGCTTGAGGCTCACGCACCAGATGAAGGGCAGATTTTCAATTCCAGGATCATCTTGAATCCAAAAAAGTATAATATGTCTATGTAGAGCCAGTGTGGCTACAGTTAAAGGGGCTTCATACACAGAATTTGCAGTTTATAGACAGACAGAGACAGACACAGACAGACAGACAGACAGAGACAGAGACAGACAGACAGACAGACAGAGACAGAGACAGAGACAGAGACAGAGACAGAGACAGAGACAGAGACAGAGACAGAGACAGAGACAGAGACAGAGACAGATAGATAGATTTCCCAAGTAAAACAGATTTCATAGAAGCACATTGAAATGGAAAACAATTGGAAATGCAAATGTAATAATAATAATACATCATAATAACAGATCAGATGCAATTGAGATTATAAAGCAATTGTGAACTATGATCTAGTTGATGACTATAGTATGTGCTACACAAGGGTTATATATGGTTTTAATTTTTTTTTTCTCCTAGACTGGTAGCCAACCACAGCTAGAGAACCCAGTCTGTCTTGCTATTATGAGATTTTATTACCCCCCCCCAGTATTGCTAGTCCAGAGGAGATCCTCTGCAATGCGCATGCCCAGAAACTTAATTTTATCCATACAGACCATACAGATCATTAAAGGGACAGGTGTTGTGGCATTTCTCTG
This sequence comes from Acanthosepion lycidas, assembly GCA_963932145.1. Classification (NCBI taxonomy): domain Eukaryota; kingdom Metazoa; phylum Mollusca; class Cephalopoda; order Sepiida; family Sepiidae; genus Acanthosepion; species Acanthosepion lycidas. Next base: position 48,802,699 of record OZ010597.1, on the reverse strand, counting down.
AAAGTCCACCACCAGTCAATGCAGTTGAGAATATAGAGTCATTGCGAACTCCATGATCTTGCTGATGTTTGCATAATTGCCAAGTCTACATGTGGTTTGGAATTCAAAGTTGTCTTTCTCCTAGACTGGTTGCCAACATGGGTTAGATAGGCAAGTTTGACCTGGCATTTAATCTATAGCTTGGGAAGAAATGGATTAATACCTTTCATCAATGGTATTTGTGTGAAAGTGAATGTAGCAAACGTGGTTCGCTAATTTCTTCTTCTGAGCCAGTAACTAAAGACCACCTGTAAATCTGTCCAAATGTCAATCCAGAAAAAAATATTTTCCATTTATTTTCTAATAAACCAAATTTTACTGACAGAAGCTGAAAAGTTCTTGGCCTGGCCAATAAGGAATTTCCCGCCAAAATGTCTGATGTTTGGTCATGTGATTAGGTTGAGAACTTTTCAGTACATTCTTGTATTTCCAAACAATGAAACAAATCATATTTTTAGCCATTAAATTCACCTGACGCCCATTATGATCATACAAATCTCATAATCCAAGATTCTTTTAATATAACTAAAGTTTGATGAAAAGGATCCTCCTGCCAACACACCTTTATGGTTCCATTAATTCCTGGTACTTAGAAGCAAAACAAAAGAGGGCAAGAAAAGTTATTTTGATGCTAATATGCAACAAAATTTAAAAATGATCCGATTTTAAAAATTGTTAAAACATACAGATCAGTGTTTGGAATTTATTAATAAATTTCATCAAGGAACAACTGTGAATTTTCAGATTTCTCTGTGTGGGTCACCAGTGGCTTTTAGTGGATTTGAGATGGAATGAATGTGTGTGTGTGCGCGCGTTTCATTAAAGATGACAGACAAGGTACTGCAATTAAGCTTTTTATTTAATTTTTGTTGTATTCAAACAAGTGTTTTCTTTTCTGAACCAAGAGTGTGTAGAAACTGTCCAAATGTTCTGTAAGTTTTTTTTTTTTTGGCTATACTTTTAGTTATTATCAAGGATGGTTTTATTTCTGCTTTTTAACTGGATGTACGAGTTGTGTGTATGTATCTAGAGTTTTATTTTCCTAACACGGCACATTGTGGTCATGTTTGTAGTTAATATTATTGAGTGTTGGCACGTTCTTTTTTATTATTAAAGTCTCCATTACTTTTAATATTTTTTTTATGTATGGATGAGAATGTATTTTCTACTAGTATGTTTTGGATGGAGTCTAGTAAGTTTGTGTGTGCTTTTTAAATTGGTTCTAATGGAGCTGTAGTCAGATAGGTTTAATGTAAGGCGTCTGGATAGGACTGATGAGTAGACACTGTTTATTGAGTCTCCAGTAGCTTCCATAAAACCATATATTTATTTTCGTCTACTGGCCTAGATATTAAAAAAATCTTATTAAAGAAAAAGTCTTTATTGCTTAAAGGCACTATTTGACCATGCCTGATTGGTTAAGTTTTCCATAGCTCAGCTGGTCTGGAGCACATCGGATCTAATGACAGTTCCCTCTGCCCAGGGGGATGTAGGTTTGAATCCTGCTAGAGAGCACATATCTTTCTTTAATAAGACTGCTCGAATATTCAGGCCATTAGGTGAAAACAAATAAATATACTGTTTAAACATTACCACGCTAATATCTTTCTAGAATTGTCCCCTCTGCCACTGCATTTTTTTTTTTTTTTTTTTTTTGAGGGCACAAAAACATGAACACCTAGTGTTTTAAAATTGTTAGAACTTTCCTTGTATTGTCTGTATATATTTTATTTCTTGTATACTAATCACAGAATGGATGAGTAATTATGATGTAATGCATTACGTTCCAGCTTAAAATACCAGAAATAACAGTTTGATAAGTGTTTGTTTATAGCAACCATCTTGAGCCGACAGAATGTGCCTAGAGCTGCAAAGGGAGAGAATTCTACAGCAACAATTTTCGCCTTCAGCGTGGTAAAGGTTAATAAATAAACAGCATCAACCCAGAGATCCACTAAAAATGTTTAAGTGCTAAAATCTGATTAATAAATAAAAAATCCATTCTTAAGAATATATATTATTAATCCAATAATACCAAAATCTACTATCCAGAGTATTATGTGATAATCATCAGGCATAAAAATTCATTCCGCATGATGACTTACCAAATTAAAACAGAGTAGCAGATTTTGGTATTATTGAATTATTATATTTAGGATGTCAATTTTTGCATTGAGCTTGTGGTTTATTTCACATCTTAAGCTTTAGCTTTTAGTGTTACTGTGTGTGTGTGTGTGTTTCTGATATACATACACAAAAGCAGCAAACATTTGGTGAAACATGCCATTTATAACTTTTAAACTGTCCCATTATCTCTACTTTTGTTTCAGATACTATTACACACACACACAATCAAAAACAAAAGTGGAAATAAGACAGACACGCACACATTATATTATATATTTAGGAATAAACTTTTTCAAGCAAATCATGTTGATTGTAAAATTTCATAGATAATTCCTCATCAGAACAGAGACTTAATATTTCTCAGTTTTCTTGTACTTTTATTGAAGTATGAATGTGTTGGTTTCATTTTCATCTGTTGATTGATTGTTACTTACATTCTAGTTTTTTTCATTTTTTTTTAAATATATCATTTCATTCTTTCCTCACCTTCTCTGGTGACATTTGGTTTATTGTTATTGTATTACACAGGTGCATGTTTATATGTGTGTTTATGTATATGTATGCGTGTATATATCAACATGTACATATAAATTCTCCTGCACATGCATGTGTGTACTTATGTATGTGCAACTAATTGTGTGTGTGTGTGTGTGTATTAACTGTATGTGTCTCCATTGGATTTGGGCTGAATATTATCATTTTCACTATTTATTTTTGGTTATGATTGGATTATTGTGTAAGTATGAGTTTTTGTGCCGGTGTATGTTTGTGTGTTTGGGTATGTGTGTCTAATTGGTTTTGTTTTGGGTATATGTTCATATGGATGTATATTCGCACCTCTATATACATTCTAGTTTTTTTTTTGTTTGTGTTTTATAAAAAGTGTAGTTGGGGTAGATTTTGTTGGAAGTTACTTGCTGATATTATGGTTATTCTTTTTCTTGGTGGATTGTGTTTGAGATTGGTATGGATTAGATGCCATGTGTTTTATGTGTGTACGAGTTTGGGCCCCTACATGTATTCTCTCTTTTGTGTATGTTTTTGTGAAGAGTGTAGCTGTTGTAAATTTTATTGGCTATTGTTTGCTAATATAGTGGCTATTTTGTGGGTGAGTTGTATTTTAGATTGGTATGGATTAGGTACAGTGGTTTGTTTGTGATGGTATAGAGTTTTGTGTTGTATTTCTTTCATTTGTTTTAATGTTGGTATTTAGGTAGCAAAGTAGGTATTTGTTTAGATGTCTGCATTTCCCTATTTCATTTATTTTGTTCAATAAGTTGTCTTAGTTTTTAAATGTAATAATTTGAAGTTTTTCTTCCAAACAATCTACAGTTTCTGCTATTGTTGTTGCTTTTTTTTTTTCCCTATTTAATCTTGGTAGTAATGTTACTTTGTTGTTCCATATGTATTTTGATGTTTCTGTAGCTCCTATGTAAACTTTTTCTTTCACAGTGTTCTTTGTTACAATGGCTTTAGATATTATGTTGTTGGTTAGGCATTTGTGGTTAAGTGGGCAATTGTTTTTATTTCAACAGTTGCATTTGTTTTTTTGCTGATTAATGTTGTTGCAGTAGTTATTGTCTTTCTTTGAGTATTTTTTTATATTGTGTTTGGTTACTATTTTCTCCATGTTATCAATGCAACTGTAACTGATTTTTTACTGTGTTTTTGTTGATGATTTTGATAACTGTGATTGGGGAAATGCTTTTCAATTTTATTTTAAAGAATATTTGTCTATTTTTGTTTTTATTGTATCATTGTAGGGTTAGTTGAACCATATTATGTATCTTTTTGTATTGTGTGTTTTTGTTTTGTTTTCATTTGTATATTCTAGTTTGTTCAGATAACTGCTATTTCTTAATGTGGTTTCATGTTTTTTGTTTTGTCAAATTATATTGGTGGAATTTGTTGATATTCTTTTACTTCTAGAAATGGGAGTGCTTGAATACATTAGGAGGATGGTTAGAGTTTTTGTTGATGCGCATGTGTGTGTGTGTGTGTATGTGTGTGTGTATAGTTTTGTATATATATTAATGCACTATACCACAAAGCCCACTTGCTTTAAATGCCTTTATCAAAAAACTACTGAAAAAAACAAAACAACTTTGGCTTCAAAAACAGTCTTCCAAATTACCACTATATAGATAGATAGATATATAGATAGATATATAGATATATAGAGGAAGGAAACATATCCATACAAACTTTTAATTTACTGTTTCCAACTAATGAATAAACATCCTTTTCATATAATTAACTATACACTGATGCATAATATAGAAAAAAAAATGATTTAATAGAAATAAATCCCATTTATACATTTTAATGGGTGAAAAAAGTATTCGTACAATGCAAATTTCAGATTTTAAAACTTAAAATTGCTTTAATACTCTAGTGGAATATTCTAGTATGTTCCAATAATGTTATCATTAGCTATTTTTAGCGTAAAAATTACAGACAGAACATTCTGTAATTGATATTCATGCAAGAAAGTTATCATCATAACAAGAAGTAAAGAAAAAGTTAAATATACCACTTACTATCATTAGTTCATTCATTGCAAGGTATAAAACAGTCAAAACTGTTGAAAACCAAAAAAGGAACAGGTGCTCCACAGGAGATTTCTTTAAGATCTTTGAGGAAATTAATGTGTCACATTAAACAAAATCAAATGGTTACTCGTCAAGAGTTGCAGGATGATTTACTTTCATCAGGAATCTATGTCACTAATTCATAGGAACAATCTAAAGTCACACTCCCCTCAGAAAAGTTCACTGCTATTGAAAAGACACATGTCAGGTTGAAATTTATTTGTGAACATAAGGATAAGGAAAAATCGTATTGGGAGAGTATTTTGGACAGGCAAAACCAAAATTGAGTTGTTTGGATGTAATTCAAGAAATCATGTATGGAGGAAAGATAGCAATGCCTTCCAACAAAAGGTGGTGGCAGGATCATGGTTTAGGGATATTTTTTCTGCAAATGGTACTGGCAACATATCAGTAATACATGATCTGCAACATATCAAAATATTTTGGAAGCAAATTTAATGATTTCAGTTGAAAATCTTGAACTTCCTTCTGACTGGATCTTCCAAACAAGATAATGATCCTAAGCACACTGCAAAATCTACAAAGAAATAGCTTGTTAAAAATAACGTAAATATCCTGAAATGGCTAAGTCAGTCCCCAGATTTAAACCAATCAAGAAATTGTGGCATTATTTGAAAATTCAAATGCAATTGAGAGCTCCAAGAAACATCCCAGATGTGAAGACCATATGCAAAGAAGAATAGAACAAAATACCAACTAAAATCTACAAATCATTAATTGAGAATGACAAGAAGAGGCTGGTTGCTGTCGAAGTCAATCATGACTATTCTACAAAGTATTAAATGAAGATTATGTATTCTTTTTTGTATTGTATGAATACCTTTTTTTACCCATTAAGATGGATGAATGGGATTTATTTCTATTGAATCAATTTTTTGTTTTCTATGCATATTTAGTTATTATGTATCTGTGTACAGTTAATTCTATGAAAAGCATGTTTATTCATTAATTAGAAATACAATAAATTAAAAATGTATGTGTACAAATATTTGTTTCCCCACTACTGTATGTGTGTGTGTGTGTGTGTGTATTTTATTGAATAGCTTCATTTATGATGTTTGATTAAAAACGAAACAAAAATTCTTTAAGACCCTCCCCCTCACAATTTAAACCATTTTCTGATTTGGGGAATGAATTTGAACAAATTGTTCAAGGTCATTTGAGCACATTCAGGTTTGTCAAGCATCAAAGAATTTTGTGCCCAGTGATAAGGCTGTGCCTATGTGTATGCATTTTGTTTCCTTTGGTACAAAATGCATACACGTAGGCACAACCTTATCAATGCAGAAATAAAACTTTAATAGTTTATGAAAGTCAAATACACTCAGAAAACATTGGACAATTTATATTCAAATTCTTTCCAAAAAGCAGGAAAATAATCAGACTTTTCACTTTCCTTGATCTTCAAGCAAACCTGTATAAAAATATATAGACCATTATCTGTGGTAAATTTGAAATAATTCAAAAGTAGAAACAAATTGAAGAACTAAAGAGCTTTAGTAAACAGATTCCTTGCCCTATCATCAACAAGTGGGTTAAGAGGTCTTACCTTACAAGCATTGCCCGTGATTTGTCACCAACAAGCACCAACTTTGTATCAACTCCTTCCTTCTTTCCAGAAAGTGCAGTTTTGATGGTTTTTACAACATTTGAGTGGATAGCACCACACAAACCACGGTCAGAGGTGATGGCAACAATTAAATGTTGAGGTTTCGAGTCATCCTGTTTGATTTCAGCTTTTTCAAAAAAAGCTACAGAATAAGAAAAAATTTAAAGCAATGTAGCATGGGTCTCAGTCAGAAGACATGTTTGAAGAAACAAAATACAAGACTTGTTCTTTAAGGGCCGAGATTAACATAGTGAAATTGTTGCTTGTATGCCTGTTGATGTCAGAGACAATTCAGTCAAGTAGCGTTTAAAAGAATGAACTCATTAGCAATGGCTTTAAAAACTTAAAAAGGATTTTATTTTATAAATCAGGTAATTTCAAAGTATTTCGGAACTACTTATAAAAATCAAAAATTACCCAAACCAGCTTCTCAATCTTAAAAAAAAAAAAAAAAAATTTCATACTCAAAAACCAAAATATCTAATACATTAAACTCAAAGAATTTCTAGTGGTTAATTTCAAATCATTATTTTTATAAAGATGAATCAAAGCATATTGACAAACATAGATAAACATACCTGCAATAAGACGGAGTGTCAAAAAGATGTTTTTCCTTGACACTACCCACACCTTTTTTTAATCTACTTTCACTCTTTGGCAGTGTGTTTTAAAAAACGATGATTTGAATTTTAATAAAACCTGAACATATGAAAGTGAATTTATACATTTTCTTTTTCCTTGAGAATTGACAACAAAAATAATAAACACTATTTATTAATGTGTTTATTTACAATATTTATTATTTATTGGAATGGTCGGCAAAACAATGACTAATTATCAATTGATTCAAACTTTTAAATAACAATTCCTTATAGTTGGTTCACATATTTTAATAATTTAGTAAATGCTTATAAATTTATGAATAAAAAATTATTTTCATATTTATTTCTTTATAAATTGGTAAATGATAAATATTGCATTGAGTTTTAAATTCCATTAATTTTTAGAATGTTGTAAATATAAATTTATTCTTGCAATATAATAAGTAAATAGTGTTTAATATTTTTGTTGCTAATTCTAAAGAAAACAAAAAAAAACCTATAAATTCACTTTCATCACCTGTTTAGGTTTTATTCCAATTCTAATCATCACATTTTAAAAGAGTAAAAAGAGTGAAGGTAGTTAAAAAGCAGTATTCATAGGGGAAAAAAAACCTATCCTTTTGGCACTCCACCTTATTGTGGACAAAAAGGTCCATGTTTGCTAAAACATTAATTTTTGCCACTGTCAAACAAAGACAGCAGCTACATTTTTCAAGGATTAATTTGAAGAGTATAATAAAGCCAGCATACAGGCATACCTGTAGCTCCTTGTCCATAAGATCTGGCGGGTCGTAATTCCCTTTCAGCTCTAGCAAACTTTGCAGCTGACACCATCTTCATAGATTGGGTGATTTTCTGGATGTTGCTAACAGATTTCAAACGGATACGAACTGAACAAAAAGAAAAGAGCATAAAAAATAAAATCAGGATTGAAAAAAATGGTGGTGGCAGAAAATAAAAGCATTCATTCAAAATATTTAACATCATCTCAAAGCACCTTGACCAAGGAAGAGACTTTAAATAATCTAGTAATAGATTTTGTTTTATGCCTGTAAAATTATTGGTGAATATAGGGCATGAGCAGGAAGGGGATTGACTGTTTTATGGCTTATCAACCCATTGTTGGTTATTTAAAGCCAAAACATTTCGAATTGAAAGATTAAATTTTTTGCAAGCAAATATTGCATCAACATCTGTTTTTGAAAACAATATTTCCAAATTCAAGTCCTACTATTTAACCCATAGCCGAGGGAGGAGTTGTATTCATATCTTTCCTAAGGGTATTTACATGCAAGTGAATGTAACAAACCCAACTGAAATTCGAACTTGACTCGACAATTTCTCATTCCAAGCTATCCATCTGCACATGTGAATAGGAATTGATTTCAAATCCCTATTTCCAAACAAACACTTAAGAGCTGAAGACAGCTGGGTTCAGACCAGCTTGAAATGAACTATACTCATTTTGAGGTAATTTTTTTTTTGCTGTAAAAAATATATATGCTCTGTTATAATAAATACATTGAGCTCTCTCTGGATCAGTTTTAATATTTGTTATTACTAGGATCCACCTGGATTATATATTAACAGATCTATTACATGTACTCTATATATATATATATATATATATATATATATATATATTTGGGTAGCAATCCCTTTTTTATACAAGTTTTGGTAAAAACAATGATTTCTCACACATCCTAAGAAGATCAGTAGATAAATCTCTCTTAAGTTCGCTTAGGAAATTCATCTCCAGTCTATCTTTGAGTCAACTTAAATGTCAGTGTTTCATGATTTCTGTCTCCAGCTTCTTTTGAATTGCCAAACATAAAATGTTGTAAATGATTTTAATCATAACAGTAGAATCTTTTGAAGATTTGATCACCCATCTAGCTTTTGGGCAGCCATTATCCATATAAACAGAGAGAATCAGTAGATAAATCAGTAGGAAATCAGAGAAGTAAGAAGGGGTTCAGCAGTCACTGAGACCATAATTAAGTAGGTAGGTGACTAGTGTGCGAGAAGCTGCTCAGTAGCCAGGGAGTATGACATCAGAGAGATGGAAGGGGACCAGTGAGCAGTTAGGGAGATAGCAGTTCAGCCAAAAGAAAATATAGACAGGTAAGTGAGAATTCGTATTTTTGCTATTTCCCAAATAGAGAATCTTGAAAAGCATTTGTCGTTATTTTTTGTGAAAACGATTACGGCCAAGTGGACAAATCTGTGCACATAGCTAACCAGGTATATAAGCATACAACTGACCTTGAATGTCGTTAGGTTGTGTAGTGACAGATGAGCAGAGTATGTTGTCACAATTGACAAGATCCTACAGTTACTTTCCTTGTTGAGTGCCAGGTCATGTAATATAGTAAATTAAATAACTGCAGTACCTTGTCAGATGTTTTCAATGAGATTTGTATAAAAGAAGGATTGCTGCTCAAACATACAATTACTAAATTACATGACCCAGCAGTCAAGAATGAAAGTAACCACAGTACCTTGCCAGTTGTTTTTAACAAAGATTAATGTAAATATAAAATTTGTCAGTTGATTGAGGTTATCTCCAGACGATAGAGTTTCATAAACTGACTTTCCAGCAGTCACTCCATCTACTCGTCAGGGGTTTCAAATAATGATTAAAAAAAAAAAAAAAAAAAAAAAAAAAATCCAACTTTTGACAAAAATCAATATTTGTCAAAAAAAAAAAAAAAAAAAAAAAAAAAAAAATGGTTAAATTAATGAAAAAGTGCTCAATAAAATTTTCAAACAAGAAAATGTAAAGCAATTGGACACAAAATATATAGAAAACCAACCTTCCTACTACTACGGTTTCTATCAATCAGGTATCGTCAATCAGTAAAACTTTTACTGATAAAATCTTACTGACTGGAAGAAACCATAGGATCAGGAAAGTTGGTATTCCAAATATTTGATGTCTTATATATGTATGTATATAACTATTGACAGCGTAAAAGAACTGGCAAATATTACATGGAAAATAATGGCAAAAGCCAAGTACAGCAGAGTTGGCTTAGGTAGGACTTATACCAGAGTGAGAAATTAATTCTAAAGGGAATGGATGGTAATCAGTTAAACATGAGGAATAAATTAACAGACTTTCGTAGGCCTAAAAATAAATACTTAAAAAGTAGGTAGTGGATATCTGCCACCATGAAATTATACAAGTCGGATTCTCTATTTAATTTGACTGACAATTGTGCTACAGAACACATGAAACTGAGTAGTGGAATTTGATGACTATTTTAATATTATTGTATTATATTTGAGCTCTGCTAACTTAGGCACAATGTAGTCGTCAGTTTATTTTATATTTTATTGTGTGTGTGTGTGTGTGTGTGTGTGTGCACGTGTGTTTTCAACAAATGAAAGACGTTTCATTGAAATTAGATTTGATTACAGGTTTCACCATTCATGGCTTCATCACATCCAAAAATGAAAAGAAAGAAATGTGTGTGCTTGTATGCTTAGATAATAAACACAAACTCATTTCTTTCTTTTATTTTTGGGATCTGATGAAGCCTAGAAAGGTGAAACATGTAATCAAATCTAATTTCAATGAAACATTTTCTATTTGTCAAATTTCTTGTGTGCACACACACACACACACACATATATATATATATATATATATACACGATTGATATGAAATATTAGTACAAAGTAACTGTGATAAATATGTGAAGACCAGTTAGATGTTAAAATATATACTATTTTCTTACATTTTGTTCAGTAGAACTTCATCAGAATAGCAAAAAATAAATAAAAATAATAATTGTGTTACTTAAAAACATAGCTAATTTGAAAATTAAAACACTTAATAAACCAAAAATATTTATTGGTGAATTAATCTGTGTGTGTATATATTAAAATAAATGCATTAATGAGTTTGAAAAAAAAAAAAAAAAAAATCATCTCAAAAATAGATTACAAAGAATTTTTTTTTTTTAAATTTACAGTATTGAAATTTTCTTTTGGCCACTAGAAATAAAATTTTCAAGCAATTAGGAGAGATTGATTTGTTTAACAGCATATCAACTCCTTATGGGTCATTTAATGCCAAAATTTGATTTTCTTGTGAGCTCTGAAGTAATAAAAAAATATATTATTCTGCTTTCACAATTGAATACATTGTAGATGATACTCAGCTTGTTTGTGTGGACATAATTAGAGGCAGTGATATGTGTTTTATTTTGTAGTGTTGTTGAAGTTATATTTTGGAATGCAGTTTGAGTAAAGAAATTGTAGGAGATTATAGAGCTTAATGTCATGAAAATGTTCTTTCATGTTGGTTGTTTGATTTTGCTTTGTGGCATATCAAACTCCATTGCATATTCAATGGCAAAATGTAAATAATTTGAACAGTTTTATGGCTTCAACTAATTATATTTTGAATGTAATTGTAGGTCTTCAACTACAGATAAAATGTATTGCTGATCATGTTGCTTTAAAAACATATTGTTGCTAATTTCACTATAAATAGGTATTGTTGCTAATTTTTTTGTTTGCATAAAATAAATTGCTTGCATTTTTATACTTTCATAGTGTTTTGTTTCATGTTTCACTATTTGTCTATAGTGGAGACTCTAACAGGTGCTACCACCCTGGTCAGGGTGGTTCTGGGAATAAGAGCAATTAAAAGGTGATTCTACACTCTTCAAAACCTTTAATCACCCAATCAGAGGCCTTGTTGTTTGATGCAGTTGAGAGAGAGAGAGAGATTGAGGATAGATGCGCCAGGGTAATCATATGGTACACAAGTGAAACTTCAGGCAAATGTGCTTAAAGAAAGAAAATAAAGAAAAAGAAATGAATAAAAAAACAATTATAATACTTGTACTTGTCCCTTCCTTCATTAGTTCTCATAATCATTATGCCATGTCAATACCTTATAAATAATGCACTATTCCATTTTGATCGTGTGGAAAGACATTGGATGCTATTTGTGATTTCCGTGAAAAGAAAAGTAAAGGAAGACAGAAGTGTTAAACATCTACTTCAGTGAAATAGAAAAGTTGTCAATTTCATATCTTTTCATTTGTACCCTCTTACTTCTTAAAATAACAATCAACATTCATATTTATGATTATTATTGCAATATTTTGTTAAAGTTGTTAAGCTCAAATATTTAACAATGCAATAGGAGAATTTCTACAGATACTTTGTTGTAGAACTCTCCATGCTTATTCAATCATTAACAGAAAGAATTAAGATTCCTCAGAAATTTAAAATAGGAGAACCATGAGATCTTCATGGGTTAAAACTAGTAAAAATAAATAAATGAAAAACAAAAGAATTATTGATGGTATCCTCATAGTAATGTAGATGGATATGTTGAATAAACAAAGGAAGGGTGTTACAGTCAATGACCAAGGAAGGAGAGTTCAGGGGAACACAATATGCTGTGAATATTCAAAGCAAAGTGTGGAAACTGAAGTTATTGAAACAAGCTCTTAGATATTTCTTGTAAGACTGAAGACAAGGATTTCTGTGCAGAGTTTGACAAGCAATTAACAGCTGTGGAACAGAGTAGGTTGATTTTAGAACAGTGGTATTGCACTCAATTTGAAAGTTGGGGTAAGTCGGTTTTAAGTAAAAACCTGTGGACATGAGGTATCCCCATACATTTTTTTCAGACAATCTTTAAAACTAAATGCTTAATAAAAAAATATAAATAAAAATAATCATCGGTAAGAGCTATGAATCTAATTTTTAATGTCAGTATTTATCACATAAAACCTCAGCTTTCACATTGAGTGCAATGTTGATTTTCTAAAAAAAAAAAAAAAAAAAGTGAAAAGTGAAAAATCAATGTTCCCTACTGTGGAAGACAGAGCCTCTATTGTTGAAGAATAAGATGTTATCAGCCTCTTTGCTTGAAAGGGAGCAAGAGTCAAATTTAAGAAAGTGGTAGAGAAGTTGATTGAAGAAGGTATGCTCATTGCTGGGTAATGTCATGACCTGTGGTAATAGTACTATCAATAAAGAATGTGCAGCCAGTGTTGGGCTTTTGAGTCACTGCATGGTATGTCACTCAAAGGAAGATATGCTAGTGTATGCAAGAGTTGAAACAAATGACAAAGTCTCTGACAATTGTTCATTTGAAACTAGCCTGCCTACAACTTTGTGTGGTTGAGAAACAATTGAAAAATGACAATGAAAGAACAGACTGTTGGAATAGATTTGGCAATTGAAGTGAGTTTTGTACCAAAAATCATGGTGCCATGGCTAAAACAAAAAAAAAAAAAAAAAAAAAAAAAAAAAATCATTAATGTAGCCAAAATTGGAGGCACTGTCAAAGGGGATTAATCTGGCTTTAAGGAGGTAGATTTTAAGATATTGAAATCTGTCCAGATTGAGGGTAGTCACCCAACATCCGATGTGAATGTGGAGAAGGAAAGGTGATGTTCATTCCAAGAATATTTCAGTTGACATTCCAGCTTGTTATTTTCTGGATATTTCAAGGACTGTCAGCTTATCGAATGAGGAGAGATGGCAAGGGACGATAGGCAAAAAGATACTGAAACAAGAACTGTAACCTTACAATTGTCACAGAGAGAGAGTGATGTCTACTTCAAAGGACAAGTGACTAGGTGGTGCTGAAAATAGGATTGAACTAGTTAATTATGGAGCAATGCAAATAGCTTTAACTTTATCAAAGCAGAATCAATCAGCATAACTTTATGTGCTTAAATTACAATGGTAAATTCAAATGATATTACTTACTATCCTTTAAGGTAGCCATACCCCGTGTTTGCACACTAAAATGGAAAAAAGAAAAATAATGTTTTTAATACAAAGAAAAAAAAAAATAATATTTGAGAATTTTTTTAAAGAAAAATATTTAAAATTAATACATTACAAAAAAAAAAAAAAAAAAAAATGTCTATGAAAAACTTCATTAAATTTTATTTATTTTTTTAGTTTCACAGGAAATAAAATAAATGTAAGAGAACTCAAAAATTCGAAGAAAAGAAAACTCTTGCGTTTTTTTTTTTTTGTTTTTTTTTAATCAATTCACCCCAAGTAAAGGTAATAATGCTACCAAGATGCAAGGGGCTACGGAGAATGAAAGAGAATTAGAAGACTAAAAAATAAATGGAATCAGAAACCCAATAAACAGGAGACCAAAATAAAAACAAGACAAGAAAATAACTTAAAGGCTTGCTTTGTAGTAATTTCATACTATTCGACTGATAATTTTTTCATAGCACCAATAATACTCATTAATGTTATACAAGTAAAATATTTAAAAACAAAAACAACGAAAGGTAAAAAATCTTAATATCAACACAAATCGGTCATCAAAAATAATTTTTATTCAAATCTGATTTGACTATAAGCAAAGATATGGGGTCATGACATATGAAGGTCAGTCTTTTGGAGTTTTAAAGTACAACAAAAAAAATTTAAAAAAATATATTTTTTATGGGTGAGGAACAAAAATCCGATTACGAAAGACATTTTCTTACAAAAAAAAAAAAAAAAAAAAAAATTACAATTATATTTCTAACAAATGATTATATATCATCAACATTTGTTTTTTTTTAACTGACCTTTGTTTTGTTTTTTTTAAACCTAAAATTTTTAAAAACTTTCCCCATTTTAATTAGTTTTTTTCACTATTTCTAACAGTAGAAACTTAATTAGCTTTTAAAAAAATGTTGTACCTAAAAATCTGTAATTTATATAGTCTATATTTTTATTTATGTATGAAATTTTACCTGAAACTCAACAAAAAAAAACTTTTAAGAACAAAGTTCGCCTTCTTTAAAAAAAGAAAAAAGGTGAGTGAATAAATTTTATGAAATAGAAATCATGACTCCTGTTTGCTTTTTTTCTTTATTTTAAAAGTTGCCTTTTGCAAATACTTTTTCAAGCATTATTATTCCTAATACAAATTATGGTAAAAAAATCAAGTTACATTTACAATCAGAAAGTAATTATTACAGACAAAATAATGGACTACTAAACTAAACTGAAGAAGCACATGAGTGTTTTTTTTTTACTTGTTAAAATTTTTGCATTTTTCGATTTGTATGTATGTCAACATACCTCATTCTCATATCACTTTTTGTTTGTTTTTTTTAACTTTTGATAAAATGAAATATTTATATAAAAAAAATAAATTATTGCATAAAAAATACAGGTAAAAATAAAATTAAATTACCTAAAAATAAATCCTCTGTCAGGGGGTAAAAAAGACATGAGTGTAAAGTGTTTGCAGTATACAATTCAAAAAGAAAATAAGCGATGTTTAGTTTATTTAATAATGAAATAACTTCTTTCAATGATTTCTTTCGACAAATTAAATATTAACATTTTTCACTGCTATTTGTATTTTTATTCATATAATCTCGAAGAAAGAAAACACAGCTTTCTTAATTGTAATTCTGATAAGTTTTATGCGGGCATTTAAATTACATTAATTAAAAATAAAATAAATATGCCTTAGCTAGTGCATGATAGAATGTTCGTTTTTAAATTTACTATTTATATTTTAATTTTAAGATTTTATTTTTTTTTATCCGATTTGATATTTGTTTTTTTGTTGCAACTGACTGTGTGTGTGTCCTTGAGGTAAAAAAATTAAGTGTAAAAAAATGACATTATTAAAAATAAATTAGGACTTTTGGGTTTGAGGGAAATTATTAAAGGATAATTTTTATTCTTAAAAACTGAATAAAACATTCCTACAAGAAGAAAAAGACGATTAAATTATGAACATTATTAAATGAAATAAATTCATATCTAGTTTTGAAAAAAAAAAAAAAGTACACTGCAACTACTACTTCATTCAACTATTCACCCAAGTTACATATAAACGGAAACTTTTAACAAATGACAAAAATAACAGCATAACCTTAAATTAAAATCAAATTTTGACACGTTGGATATGTCTATAGAAAAACGTTGGCTTGAATAAAAAAAATCTTCATTTTGTTCTTTCTCATGTAGCTTTTCCGACCTGTTTTTTTCAGAGTCACATTTAGAAACCACGGATACCCAGATCGTAGAATATATCGAAAGAAAACGTTATCGGAAGATTGTAGGCTCAAAATTAATGTAATAAAATAACTTACCATTGTGGGGCAAAGATCTGGACAGTGCGACAAAACATGGCTCTAACCTTGGTTGTGGTCGATCTCGCTGAGTGCCAATGCCGGTTGTAGAGGTCGTCAGGGGGAGGTAACCATGACTTCACCGGAAGACGTATTTTCACTTCCGCTAGTTAAAGTTAAAAAAATAACTTAATAAAAAGACTTAATTAGGAAATTATTATTTGTCTATATCTTTAAGATAAGGTATTATGATTATTTACATTATTTGGACTGTTATCCTCATCTACATCGTTATATTCGCAATTGGCCCAGTGGATAAAGGCGTTGGTTAGATCCAGGTGACTTAGACCCAAAGAGTTGTGAGTTCAATATCAGGTTACATTAGTGGTGAAACCAAACTTGGAGAGTTTAGCTAAAGTAAAGTGACTGAGACATCTGGAAGAGGCATGGCATGTGGAACTAGAACAATCTAGCCAGTGGACAAAATAAAGAGTTCAGTTTGAAACTCCTGTTGGAGTTAGCTCCTTCTTTAATCCTTCGACAGGGGTCTCTCTCCCCTGGCTATAAATACTGGCTGACCCTTTGTCTTGATCTCTTTTTTTCCCCAGGCTTCAGCCTTATACCACCTCGCAGATGTGAGCTCTCACAGATACAGTGTTTCCCAAATTCTGGGAACACGCTAAGAACAATACATGTACGTACGAACACCCACCACAACATGCTAAGAACAATACACATATGTACAAACACTCACCACAACACACGCACATAATATTCACCACACGTACTCTGTCCATGTAACTGTCCATGTACTTGTAACCTTAAACTTGTTGTTAATACATATATTTGTTTTCATATATTTATCAGTCTTGTTTGTTTTCTCTGGACTTAACGTAAGTCCTACTTTCTCATGTAGTTGGACTGGCTAGCAGGAAATTTTAACTCACGTGTATTCTATAATACATACTCATCACCCAACGGTCCTCTACACTCCACTTACCTAAAGAAGGGTGGAGTATGCAACAGCCAAGATAACAGTCCAAATAATGTAAGAAATTATTGATGACAAATTCTATATAATATATTGTTATATAGAATATAATATTATAGATATATTGAATATATCCATAATGTTAGTCAAGAATTTCCGCTTTTTCCTTAAAAATTATTTTTTTGAATGTCATGTCACTTCAAGACATAGCGGAGACAAATATTGGAGGGGCGGAATTTAGAATTTGAGTGTAAGTTATCAAATGCCACCAACCTTGTAAAAAATACTACAATTAGTAAAGTTTTTGAGGGAGCCAAGGAATGTTGCTAGGGCTCTACATAGACAACTATGGCTAACTAAAGATTTATTTGGGAATTGTCATGATTTATTGAAGTGGGTCCTGTTGTGTTCTCAGAGTAGTCTTTCTCCTAAACTGACTGCCACCCAAGGTTAGAGAGCCCAGTTTGCTTTACTTACACTCATACCTGGGAGAGAAGAGATAGCTTCATGCCTATCCCATGGGCATTAGTGTGAAATGAATGCAACAGATTAAGCCGAAATTTGAACTCATCTTGCTGGTTGCACATTTGATACAAATAACCATTATGCTACCTCTATGTTCTAATGATATTTACTATTTCTTTTTTAACTTGGAAAATATTGAAAAAAATGCTATATTAGAAAAATAATTAATTTCCATATACTAAATTTCAAATATATTAAACCACAATTTTCAGTCTTTATATTATACATGGAATAAGACAGTTGAATAAATATTGGATTAAATTTTCAGTTTTTGTCATTTGCTTATTTAATATTTCCTGTTTGGTTTTCTGGGCTGAGGAGTTATTGTTTAATGTTCTTATCTTTGTTGCTATGATCATAATGTTTCAGTTGTTTTGCTCTCTAGACTTCCCCGGGTGTATACTAATCCAGATAACCTTGAGGGAATTTCAAACTGAACCTTTTATTTAATCAGTGCATTATCCCCATATATCTTCTCCAATTTTGGCAAGAAGTCATTAGAGAGTGCTGTTAGGCATCTATAAAAAAACACTTTTTGTTTTTCTCTCTCTTTCTCATTTTTCCTCCCAGCATGCTAGTGATAATTTCAACAAGACCCTATTTCTGAGCATAGGTGTAAATGCTGCTTATGTTGAAAAGATTAATATGGCTGCGTGTTGAAGAACATTTACCATTTATACATTATAGAATCAAGGAAAAACAATGAAAAACCGATTTTTGTTTCAACAATAAAATATATATTAAAATCAACAAATACAAAACAATTTTTGTAATGTGTGAATATTAAGGAGAAAAAAGTAGTTTCCCTTTATCTGTTAGGTTGAATAAGATAAAATGTAATTAAAGATGTTTCTTGAATAGAATGTTCAAAGTTCTATGTTGAAATAGAATGTTGTATTCAGAAGAACATACAGTTAATTCAGTTGTGTGTTATTTGTATAACTAACACTGTTTGTAACTTGACTTGTTCACAAAGAACTGATGGCGAAATGTAATTCAAGTTCTGTGTCTGTGTGTGCACAGTGAGTAGAATCAATAGCCTGTGTAGACGTGTGTGAGTTGCTGAATTCTACTGTCTATTTTTGGAATTAAATGTTGCTTTTATAACTACTGGTAGGATCCAGGAACAAAAGTGGGAGAAATTTGAACGAACGCAGAAAATATGTGATTGGATGAAAAATTAACCAATCAGTGATTTTTTAACAAAAGCATGTTTGTGAAATTCACAGCAGGAAAAATTCAGTGTGATGACTGCGATCAGTAAATTGTCCTGTGGTAAACAGTATTTATTATTTAACCAATCACAGCTGAGAAAAATGTAGGCGTGGCAAACGTAGTAGTAGTCACTACATGGGGATAACTTTGCCCTTAGTGTCTGATCTTACACACACATGCACAATAATTGTGCTACACCTACATAATTTCTAACGTCTAAAGTCTTCTTTTGCATGCACACTAGTTAATTTTCTATCTTTTTACTCAATTATATAAAAAAACAAAATATAAAATATTGCCATTCTGAAATTATTTTCCATTTCCTTACACTTGTCATTTACATGTGCAAAATATTGTTGTTCCTGTTTTAGTCTAACTAAAAAGCAGTACTGTGACAAATCTGTAGGGTAGACTGGTTTTATTCTGCTGTCTAATTCTAAGGATATTTTTGTGAGCGACACACTCATATACTATAAAATTTTATTTTTCATTACTGTTAGTCTTTTGGTGTAATAACAAATGCTCGTAGACTGTGTTGAAAGCTTCTTTATTAAAACACAGTAGCAGGAGAGAGAATGAATCAGATAGAGAGGAAAAAATGGTGTTAAACAAGTCCCATTGGTAAGTTCTAACCCAGGGCACCCAAGAGAAAAAAGATCTGGAAAGGGAAATAACTTACTAAAACAAATGTCAGTATTGATGCACATTCTTTTGAGAGAAGTGTATTTTTAAGAAACCCAGATGGTTTTTTGAAAAAATTGTTATACTTGAATATCATTTAGGCTTTTATGGAAAATTTTTTTTTTTTGTATTTTTTCACCAGTGAGACATGGTCTCAAGCCCTTGTGAAAACTTGGATGGAATCTTCTGTGAACTTCTTTTTTTACATAAATAGAACTCTGGTTAGAAGGTAACTCCAGAAGGCATTTAAAATCAAGTACATCAAGAAGAGAGCCACAAGAAGGCACAGAGGTATAAGCCAACTGCAGAGAAAGAAATTCTCCTGTAGTTGGACAACAAAGGAAGAAAAAAGAATTCGAATAAATTCTCCAAAAAACCCAGTGAAGGACAAACAGTGTGAATTTAAAAAAGAGATGCTCATATGACAAATAAAGTATTTTTTTTTGTTTCTTCAAAAAGGTGGTTGAACTTTTATTTTAATGCCTTCTTGGATGTGCTTTCTCTTTTCGTCATTTTCGAAATTACATTCTCATGTCTTTTTCTAAATTGTAATCCTTTTTTCTATTTTCAATGATAATACTTTTTTAGCAATATATCAGTAAATGTTATCCTGCCTTAATTATTTATAAGGTGCACAAAAGGAAATTTTTGAGTCTTGATTGTGCCATATACAACTCAGTTTTTGTGTTTAGCACAAGAATTTAGATTTGGTAGAGAGTTAAAACTTTTATAATACCCACACTAGAAATAATGTTTTTTCCCTCTATTTTGTCAAATCCACTGAATCTGTTCTGCAAGGATGTAGTAGAGAATTATACCACATAACAATGGTTTTGTTTTGTTTTGTCTTTTTGTTTGTTTAAGGGTATATCAATTCCTTATGGGTCATTTAATGCTGAAATTTAATTTTCTTAGGAGCTTTGAAGTAATGAATATATGTTATTCTGCTTTCACAGTTGAATACATGATAGATGATACTCAACTTTTGTGCCTCTACATGTTTGTGCAGACAATTACTAGACGTGGTAGTGATGTGTATTTTATGTTGTAGATTTATTGAAGTTATATTAGGTTGGTGCAAAAATAATGACGTAATAATGTTGTTTTTTGACGTTACAAAATACGTCAAAAAACGACATTATTACGTCATTATTTTTGCCCCAACCTAATATTTTGGATTACAGTTTGATTTAAGAAATTGTAGTATATGTATTAATGTCATGAAAGAGTTCTTTTATTTTGGTTGTTTGGTTGATTTTTTTTAGCAGAATATCAACTTCTATGAGTTATTTAATGCCAAATTGTAAATATTTTGAATGCAGTTGCATGCCTTCAATTACAGATAAAATATATTATTGGTCATTTTACTAGTTTTACTATAAATAGGTATTGTTGGTAAGTTTTTTATAGAAAAATGTATTGCTTGTATTTTTACTTTCAAAATATATTTTTATACTTTCATAGTGCTTTGCTTTAATTTGGGGGTTCACTATTTGTTCGTAGCTGGGAACCTAACAGGTACTACCAAACCAAGTCAGGGTGATCCTGGGAAGAACAGCAATTATAAGGTAGTTCCACACTTCTCAATACCTCCAATCTCCTGATCAGAGGCCTTGCTCCTAGATGTAGTTTATTGCCATACCCAGGACTAATATAACAATGGTAATGGTAATATTAACCATTTCTCTATAAGGAAACTGTTGTGGATTCCGGGATGAAATCTGGTCTCAAATGAATGACAAACGCAAGAATGAAATATAGCAAACAAATGTATTGATGTAATAATACAATTGGTAATACGGTTAGTAGATCCAGAAATACGGTTAGTAGCAATAAAAATATATATACAGTCTGGGAAATTCTGTATTGAAGTATGACTTCCTTCTGAGTCTACGTGCTTGCAACTGTGACTCCTACAAAGCGGTTACCTCGCACTCTCACTCTCTCACTGTCTCACTGTCACATTTCTGGGTATTTACCAGCAACAGTACAAGTACACACTGGGCGAGTCCACTTGTATAAAAATGGGTGGACCCCTTAACAGAAACATTTGGCATTCATTGACTGAGCAACCAGTACTACTGTCAGTTGAAATTTATAAAATCTTTCTCTTAAAACACTTTTTCAGTAAAACAAGTTTCTCAAGTCCAGTATCTTTTAGCTTTATTGCTCTTTCCAGTATTGATGGGGGTTTCCTTTCAAACATTGTATTTGAAGTGATCTGGAATGTCAATATCTTGATTATGACATTATTTTCTTTTCTAGTTACATGTGCTATCCATTTTTGTCCTCAAGTGATGTGGTTTCTTTTATTTGGTACAGATCTTTTTTTGTGATTCTGTTGTGCCAGTCCACAATGTTCGAAGAAGGATGATCTTTGCCAAAACCCTCAGGCTTTATTTGCTCAAAGCCTTTTTTAACATTGATCTTAGGAAGCAGTTGTATACAACGAACTATTTTTAGATATTTATGAACAGGTTTGGTGCCATGCATAGCATCCATATGAAAGTCTGACGAGGCTATTTAAGAACATGACTCAAGTTTTCAGGTTGATGTTTTGGTTTCATAGCAATTTGTGGTGCTGGGTGAAACTATTTCTGGCACAGCCTATTCTATGTTCAATATCTTTTTCTTCTATACATAAGTTGTTATAGCTGATCCATACACCAAAGTATCTGAAGTGTTTAATATTTACTAATTCCACATCCTGTATTTCAGGGTAGATGCCATTACTATTTTCATTCCAATTCCAGATCATAATTTTGTGTCCCATTTCTTGGAACACTTGGTAGAGGATGCTGATTTTCTGTTAAAGTTCATTCTTATCCTAACTATGAATGCCTATGTCATCAGCATACCCCCTCCTCATCATCAGTACATTGACCTTGGTGGAGAAAGCAGGATCATTGTCATCTATTTGTCAACTCATTTATGATGTGGTATGGAATGTTTAATTGGTCAGTGCTCATCTCTTCACATTTGTGTTTGTAAAGGAACAGATATACTCTAAGAAGAGAATAAATAGACTTTCATACTCCTGATGAGGTCTGAAATGTTTCCATATTGGGGTCCTCACCAGACATATAAGATTCTGCAGATCAATACATTTCCCTCTATTAGATCAAGGCATTCAGTGATTTCAGTTCTTGAAATGCAGTTTCTAATGGATGAAAAGAGGATGTTTCTATTGATGTGGCGCTATGCTGCTGTGAGGTTGACAAAGCAGGTATTTTTTATTAGAGAAGTAACAACAAATTCTTGGAGTTGTTTAATGACATATATGCTATTGTTGCATTCCTTGCCAGAACAAAAGACAAACTGGGTTGTGAGTTGACTTTCATAAGACAATGAGAGCCTAGTTAATATAATGTTCATTAATACTTTCACCATGATGAATCCAATTGAGATACCTCTGTATGTGTGAGGGTCTTTAGGGTTACCTTTCTGTTTCCATAATGTATTATTGTTAGTGAATTCAAAGAGAAAGTAAGCTATTTTCAAAAGTTTGGTTTCAATATCAAGTAATGTTTTATTAGTCTTTATTTTTTTAATAGTTTTCTTACTTTCCTCATCAGTATTTTCATTATTGTTTATGTTTGGAGACAGGTTTTTTTTGTTGGATGAATATTGATATATGTTCTATTTCTGTAGGCATCTTGAGTTTAGTGTGGTCAGGGTTGAAATATGATTCAAAGTGTTTTTTGAGACCAAGACATTTCTGTGGAGGTTTTGATTGTGATATTGTGGGTTTTCATTTTCCCTACATTTTAACACATTATTGGTATTTGGAGTCATTAATTTCATTTCAAATTTTTCAGAGATAATGGTTTCTCGAAGAATTAACTATTTTTTTTTTACTTTCTTTCTTAATTGTTTGGTATTTTTTCTCTTCTGTTTGTTTCCTTCTCATATCAGTTTTTTTCAATTCAAGGTTATCATCCTATCTGTGTATATTTTTCCTTCTAGTTTTTCTTGAGATGGTTTCCCATGCTTCAGCTAACAACAATATGATTACATTATTAGATTCTTCTATGTTTTGATCTAGATTTATTGATATCAATTTGGACTTATTTTATTACAGAATTCTAAATTTATCCTTTTATTTTTAACTCTTTGAGCCCTCTATTCCTGAACAATTTTAACCCTTCTGCCTGAGCTCCCGAGTCAAAATTTGCAAATAATTGGCATGTAATGTTTCACAGTAGATATAAAAATAGTTACAAAAAATAGAAGCATTATACTTAGCAGGGAGAGAGTATGATTGCATGCCTTCACTTTATCAGGCTCAGGAACCCCACATTAAATTCGGCCTTAGGCCATATCTGACTGCATGGGGCGCTTGGTAGATACTGCTTTCACTTTATCACCAGAATTCTGTCTTTGTGTTCCAGTTTACCCAAATAATACAACCAATAGCAAAACACAACACAAGTGTTTACCCACTGTTCAACCAGTGGCTGGGTATTAAGTCATTTTTCTCTACCACCAGTAAAGCAGTGGTTAGGGCTCAAAAGGTTAAGGTTTTGGATGTTATACCAGAGAGTTTTCCTTGGTTTATATAGGTGGAAGCGAGCTATTTTATTGGCTAGTATTGTCAGTTTAATCACAAGTAATCTGTGATCTGGTTCAAAGCAAATGTATGCACTAATATCTATCACAAACTGTTTAATTCATCAGTCTGAGATGCTGGAGTCAATAATCGTTTTCATTACATTATTTTGGCTATGCCATGTGATGCAGTGTTTCATAGGATGATCAAACCCTGTGTTCAGGATGGAGTAACTTCTTGAGTAACAAAGAGGAAGAATAATTGATCAATTGAATTGTTCTATTTTGGTTTTTAAAATTCCTAGGCTTGGAGCCTCTGGAAAGAGATATAAATATAGTCATTAACTAAAAAGTCAGTAGATGCACTCACTTCAGAAGTATGGAATTTAAAACTTGTGTGTTTGGTTTATATTGTAGGTATGTGCATGTTCAAATGTAAGTAATTAAAAAAAAACATACAAAAACTTGGGTTTCTTCCACAGACTGTTTATTTTTTCTATAGAAACTGTAGGGAAACAAAGTTCTCAATTTCTCTTGGCTATGTCCTTTTCTTTTTCTGGTTCAGAAGTAAGTTAGAGCAAGTAAGGATAAGAATAGTTATAATGGTCAAGCTCAAGTCAGCCTTGTGCTGACTTGAAATGACCAAAGTAAAACTTGTCTAACTTAGTTCAGTGAAGTTTCAACAAAACATGTGCGAATGCAATGCATTGGAAAATGGAAGAGAGTTTTTTTCAGGTTCTCTTTTGAAGTGGTGTTTTCTTTGCGGTCCAGAAGTAAGTTAGTGTAAGTCATAAAAATGGTTGTGTTGGTTGAGCTCAAGTCAGCCTTGTGCTGAGTTGGAATGACAAAAGTACAGGTTGTACTTACTTCATCCATCAATCAACTAAGGAAAAGAAACTTTTGGTTCCTTTATCATTAGTGTCATGGGAAAATGTATTTCTTTTTTATTCATTATTATTATTTTATTTGTTGATTTTATTTCATTTTCCCATGGATGGATTCCATTTTGGCTACTAGCAACTTAAACTTTTGCCAATCATCTACCCACTTTTATTGATAAGCTTACACTCAAATACACAGCTGAAAGTTTACTGAGTCCCGATAATAATATAAAATAAAATATGAAAATAAAATATATAAACAAAAAAAAAAGAATTCAAAGTTAAAATAAGGCATTTGCTTTTCTTTAAAACCCTTATCTCTTTTTTCTCTCATTATCCATCTCTCTCTATCCTTCTCTTTCTATACTTCTCTCTCAAGGCAAATTCAAATAAAAAAGAGGAAAAAGTAAAGACTGAATCTGGCCACAAAATAGCAGAAGTTTGTGGGACGAGAGTCAATTAATTTGTGTCTGAAAACAAATGAAAATTAGGGTAGCTCCAGGCATAACTTCTGCTATATAAAAAAACAAAAAAGAAAGGAATGCTGGAAAATAAAGTTATAAGCACAAAGAGACTTTTGATGTTAGCCAAAACCAAGGTTGATGCCAATAGTCTGGGACTCTGTTCAGAAGGTTATAAGCTAGCTGCTCTGAGCTAGACGAGGAGAAGAGACATCAAGAGAAACCATGGAACAAGAGATGTGATCACCAGATAAACCAGCCACACATGAAGTAGTTAAGAGGTCATCTGCTAATGATATTGTCTGCCTTTCTTAGTGCCAAGAAAAAGTACCGTAGACTAATTTTGACCTATTTCTAAGATGGCTACTACTACCAAGTTCTGACATATGAACAAACATTTTGCTGCAATGGGCTCACTCTAAATAAAATAAATAAAAATATATTATTTTATGCCCTTGAATCAATTCATTTTAATTCCAAAGTTTCCAATATATAACACCAAGAATATCCAAGGCAAACTTCCCACAAACGTTCAAAAGATTCCCTTTTCCTCTCTCTTTGTGTGTGTAATTCCCCTCTCTCTCTTACTCATGCATATTCATACAGAATTTTTATTTGAACTTGTGCATTTCAAAAGAACATTCATTTCACTCAAAATATCTTCTATATTTGACAAACTTTAAATTACACCAACTTTGCTGGGTTTTTTTAACTATATGTATAAAATTAACAATATTATTATACTGTTAATCCATATATGTATTGAATTAATTTATTTTAAGATTGTTGATATTTTTTGTAACCAAATGTTGTCAGATCTAATCTAAACAGGCCTCCACATAAATATTTATAATTCCTTTCATTTTTTCTTTTTTTTAGTACTGCTCATTAATAGCTGACTCTGTTCCTACTGATTATGAGTCAGTACTACCTGGCCCATGGAATGAACTCACAATTACTATGCCACCAAATTCCTTTTGTCCACTAGGCTATTATCACATACGGCATTCATCAAAACAACTGAAACATTGTGATAACAATAAAGATGAGGACATTAGTCTGAATGTAAATAATGCATGCTTTAAGATTGGTTTCATTGTATATGCAGAAGGAGATTATCTCCCTTTATACAGGACAAACATCCTAAAGAGACATAAAGATCAAATGACAGCCAGCTACAGCCCATAAGTGATGATAGTTGCTGATTAGCTCTCAAGGGAGAAAAATCTAGTAGTCAGCAATTATTAGGAAAATGAATGATAGGCGTGTTCACCATTATAAGGAACATAAATGATATCACCCTTTTTGGTTAAGGTAAGGAAAAAATTTTATTTAGTTTTTCCAGCATTCTTACATTTTTTTCCATTTAGTTTGGTTGGAGTGAGGGAGTACAAAAACTCTCCGTATTGTCCCAAGAACTTTTGGTCACATCTTTAGGTATTTTCAAGGAGGTTTTGTTTTGGTGTTGTTAGTTTCTTTTCATGTTTTGGCTGTGTGAGATGTATTATTTGTGTGATTTTTGAATACTGGTAGGAGTATTTATTTCAAGCTTTCACATGTTGAGCATGGCTGGAAATCATCATATTTAACAAAAGATGTTTGAAAGAAAGGTTGCTAGCCAAATATATATATATATATATATATATATATATATATATATATATATATATATATATATATATATGTGTGTGTATATATATCACTTTTAATAATTATATCACTTTTAATAATTATATCACTTGTTACTAATATCTACTAACAATGCTTGCTACTAATATCTACCATTATCTACTAATATTACTTATTACTAACATCTTCTAATATCTACTAACATCATTTTTACTAATATCTATTAATATTGCTTGTTAGTAATATCTTCTAATATCTGCTAACATCATTTTTACTAATATCTACTAATATTGCTTGTTTCTAATATCTGCTAATATTGCTTGTTACTAATATCTGCTAATATTACTTGTTACTAATATCTACTAATATCACTTGTTCACAATTTATCTTAAGAAATGAAAGAATGGAAGATTTAAAAACATTATCACAAGTGCAAATAAGATAGTAAAATTATCAATTTTCATATAAAATACAAATTTTATTGCAACCTAATTATGTACAATAATGGATTATATGCAATATAGGTGAACAATTTAATTAGAAAAATTTTAAATAAATACACTGTATCTCAATGCAAATTAGAGACCTGTAATAATAGATAATTCCATCTTTAATAAATCAACAATGTTTTGTGGCAAATTTTAACATCAACTTGAAATTTTTCTTGTTAAAAACTTGAATAATTGTAACGAATTCAACATTATGGATAAAAAATGGTGAAATTTTTATAAAGTTTTTTTGAGACTTAGCATGAGCAAAACAAATTCACGGATTTGGACAAAAAAAACAAAACAGAATGACATCAAAATCTGAAAAATTTTCATCCTTTCAGCCAGTTCTGTTTAGTTTAATTTGTAACGTATATAAATGTAAGTAGGAAAAGGCAAATGTTGTTAAGATAGCGGGGATCGCAAAGCACTGCTTGGAATACCAATCAGCCCCCACCTCCACCCCCATGTTAGAAAGTTCAGGGATAGTATACACTGGCCCTGCTCTAAGTTGAATATGGCAGAAAAGTAAAAACTTCCCAAACAAGCCTTAAAAAATTTTTGCTTGGTCATCAACATGCTGTCTAGTATTTTCCTAATATAATATTACGCCATTTTGTTTAACTGATTCCGGACATATTTTGTCAATAGCTGTCTGCCTTCAGTTGATCTACTTGGAAAGCTGTTTGAATGAATCATTGTTTCTCTAGTAAGAGTTTGTAGTAAAGGACTTCATTTCAATCCCATCATGCAACACTGGCTTCTTTGGATAGTTAGTGTTTGGTATGGTTAGTGGTAGCTTTTTAATTATCTCACAATCTCTAACAATCCATCTTGTTCACTAATCACAGTTTTTTTTCAGCAAGAAATATTTTTGCTATGTTTAAGTTTTAAATCATGTGCAAATAAAGTCCAGCAGCTTTTTTTTTGCAAAGTTAAGTTTAACAAACATATTCATAAATAAAACCGTGTGTCAAAGGTGTATTTTTTGTTGATGCAGATATTACTCCATTACTAATTTTTACTTTTGAAAAGCTATTTTTACAAATTTCATAAAACTGAAACATATAGAACTGAATTTATACATATTTTTCTTGAGTATTAGCAACAAAGATATTAAACACCATAATTTGTTTTTATAGTTATTTCTTTATAATATGGTAAATAATAAATATTGTATTGTAGATGTTTCACATATTTTCACATATTAATTTTGTAAATAAACAATCTAATAAATAGTGTTTAACATTTTTGTTGTCACTTCTTGAAGAGAAAGGAAATGTATAAACCCAGTTTCATATGTGTGAGTTTCATGAAATTTCTATAAATAGCATTTTAAAATAACAAACGTTGCTGAGGGAGAATACAGTAATGGTGGTGAAAAGAGAAAAACCTTACTTTTCACAAACTATTTTTTGTGAGTACATTTACTCAACTTTACATATATATATATATATATATATATATATATATATATATATATATATATATATTTTATATATATTTTATATATGTGTAGTGTTTATTGAAAAGTGCTCAATATCAGTGATAGAGCTAACATATTTAGTTGAATGGATATGAGTTTATGACCGTCAGTTTCATGCTTATGTGATCCTCAGGCAAACTGATTTATTTTTTTAAATTTTTAGGCTACTTATGTCAGTTTTTGTTTGATTATGTTTGGTGTTGATGGTGGTGGGGACACCAAAGTAACTAAAACACAAGTGGTCACTGAGTGTGGAAGAATTAGAAAACAGAAACATTACTAATGACCAAGAACAAAAAGAGTAATCAAGAAGACAGTAGATAGCAATTAACATTGCATTTAAATTTTTCAAGAATAAAGTTGGCTGACAAAGCATATAACCAGAAGACAGTTTCATAAGTGAGAAATGTGAAAAAAGAAACTGTTAGCATGGAAATTATGGTTACATCTCACCAACTCAAATGTAAACTGATGAGATCTTGACACCAGTCTAGTACTGTCCTTAAATTCAAAAAGTCTAGGTACCATAGCGAAGAGGGCATCCAAACAATTACTTTGAAAGTATTTATTGAAAAGGCACAGGGAAGCAACATTACAGTGGTGAGAAAGTGACTGAAGTTGAGATGCCAGATCAAGACCAATAATATAGCTGATTCTTTTTAAGATTTTATCAAAAAGGTTTAGATAAATAGTTGGGGCACTGGACTATACTTGCCAGCAATATTCTAAGCATGGATGAATGGTAGACATAGATAGATTCTGGAGAGAATAATTGTCTTGAACGACACAGTGAACCAACTTTCTTGACAGTAATGGATTTCTTTTTATTTTATGTCAGCCATGAATGTTAGCCCAAGAAGGCACAACAAGTTACTTTCCTGGAGGTTAGCATCAGCCATGCTGATGGAAGGCAAAGAAGGGTAGCTCAGATGATTAATGGAGAGCAGTTTAGTTTTGGAGGTGTTAAAATTAACAAGTCATCTTTGGCCATCTTTTGCTATCTTTTGCCCAAGTTAACAACAGACTGCAAGTCGTTTTGGACATCAGCTGCCATTTTGACCTTATTGAACTGATCAGATTTACTATCGAGACAGGATGTAAAAGGTTGCGTCAACTGATGCTGTCAGGAAGGTCATTAATGAAAATTAAAAACAAAGTAGGATGGATCCCTGGGGAACACCTGCATTAGTACAAAAGCATCTAGACAAGTGACCATTCAGGATAATTTTTATTTTAGATTTGATAGGAAAGACTAGATTAGTCAAAAAATTTGTTTGGAGACACTGTAACTCTTCAGCTTGTAGAGAAAACCTGTATTCAAACCCTGTTTTGATATATATATATATATATATATATATATATATATATATATATATATATATATATATATATATATAATATTCAAGCCAGCCAAAATGCCACTAACAGCAGATCCCATTGGTAAACCAATATTTTGTCTATAAAAATTGTTATTGAAGGTGGAAAAACATTAATTAGTAAGGAAATGGCACATTTTTATCATGTTATTTATAGGAATAGGTAATTTTATTTTTGTTCTTCTTAAGTGTATTTTTAATGAATTTAGGTATTTCTTTACATGAACATTTGTATATAAACATTTTATATCTAAACTGGTCATGTATATGTCTATATTTTTTAATTCATTTAAAAGATCACTAAAGGTCTTTTTTTATATGTGAGGAGTTAATTGTACCAAGACAATCCTTCCTAGATATCATGCTCCATAGAACTAATAATGACCTTCAGTTGGAGTTTTACAAAAAAATCTACCAACAATAATGACCTTGTCAATTTTTATTCCCACCACTGTAACAGGATAAAATCTGGAATACTAGCAATGCATTTTAATAAAAGAAAAAAAATTACCAGCAATACATTTTTCTAAAAGAAATTGCTCATGCTCCCAAGAAAATTAAATTTTGGCATTAAATGACCCATAAGGAGTTGATATGCCACTAAACAAACACTCTCTTGAGGCCTGAACCTGCCAATCATACAGTATTGATTTTTATGTCCACATTGTTTCTATCTATTTATATCAATTTTTTTTACATAATCACTTACACGTGTTATAATCAATTTTTTTTACATAAACACATACACGTGTTTATGTAAAAAAAATTGATTATTCCCAAATGTTGAAGATCAAGGTTTGTCCTCTACTGAGGATGATACAGAAAACTTGAAATGCTTATACTCAAATGATTTTTCTTTATTGTGTATTTCTTTGCAGGCCATCTTGACAACCTGCCTTAAACTACTGTATAGTTGTGTGCTATGTGTGATACCCATGTAGATGATCATGTATCTTTTGATACATGTCTGACGAGGCAGATTTTTTCCTGCAGTAGGTTGCCATTTCTTTCTGCGGTAGACCAGTTGCCATCCAAGCTGATAGAACCCGGTCTGTCCTGCTATTTACCCATATCTGGGGGAGAAGAAGAGGATTCATACCTTTCCCGAGGGTATTAGCACGTAAGTGAATGTAACGGATTCAACTGGAATTCAAACTCAGCTCTCTGATTCCTCAGTCCAAGCCACTATCCATTACTCCACTGGACCTCCTGATCTTTTTTCTAAATAAAAGTTATACTTTTCTGCAATCATTCTAAAAATTCCAATCATAACAAAAATCGCATGCAAGATTTTGTTTGAATTTGGAAAGTTCATTGGGTTGAGGGATTTTATGATATATCAATTCTTCTTAGTTTATTTAATTTCGAATATTATCTTTTACTATATTTGAGTCTATAGGTAGACATTGGTCATGTTTATACTTGAGTTTTATAGGTAAACATTTATCTTGGGATTTTAGTCTATGAGTAGACAGTTGTGTTTATACTTGTGTCTATAAGTAGATATTGGTCATGTCTATACTTGAATCTATAAGTAAACATTTATCTTGTTTGGACTTGAGTCTATAGGTAGACATTATTAATGTTTATACTTGAGTCTATAAGTATACATTTAATTGTTTGAACTTGAGCCTATGGGTAGACATTAGTTGTGTCTAGAAGGAGACATTAGTCATGTTTATACTTGAGACTATAAGTGAACATTTATCTTGTTTGAACTTGAGTTTATATGTAAACATTGGTCACATTTATATTTGAGTCTAGGTAAAAATCAGGTCAGTGTTTCTCAATCAGTGTTCTTTGAAAACCTAGGATTATGCAAGAGGTCACTAGTGATTCCAAAAGAAACGGTAATAAATAGGCTAAGTTATTTTTTGGGTAATTTTTGTTTAATTTTATATTTGTAATTTTGCTATACACATATGACATATTATTGAAAAATTCTTGGTTATCATAACAAAGTCTTATTTAAAATTATAATAATCATATGGAATGTATTTAGTGATGTCTATATAGTGTCAATATGCAATCAGTTTCACTGGTCAGTGGACAGGACCAGTATGTGATGGATTTGATATCATTTAGTGACTGACTTGAGTACAAGATGCATGTATGGTCTCCATTTGTCTTCTTTGTGCTTCTTGGTATAAAGGCAGTCTCTCATTCATCCACATTATTCAGCAAATTTAATGCAGCATGAGTGTTATGTCAATTCTAAGTATTTTAAGTATTCTTTTTTATTCTTTTTTAGTTTATTAGAAATCTCTCTCTCTTTCTCTCTCTTTCTCTTTTATTTTTTCTCTCTTTCTCTCTCAAGGTTAGTTCTTCTGCCTACCTTTATTTGCTTCAGTTGTGAAATCTTTCTCCCCCTTTCTCTCTCTTGTTTTCTTTCTCTTTCTCTCACTTTTTTCTCCCTCTTTCCATCTCTCTTTTTCTCTCTCTCTTTCTCTCAAGGTTAGGTCTTCTGTCTACCTTTATTTGCTTCAAGTGTGAGGTCTTTCTGTCTTTTTCCCTCTTTCTCTTTCTTTCTCTGTCTCCCTCTCTCTCTCTCTTTCTGACTCTCTTTCCTTTTTTCTTTTTCTCTCTCTTTCTTACCCTTCCCCCCTCTCTCAAGGTTAGTTCTTCTGTTTAACTTTATTTGTTTCAGATGTGAGATCTTTCTCTCTCTCTTTCTCTCTCCCTTTCTTTCTCTCTCTCTCAAGTTTAGTTTTTCTGTTTACCTTTAGCTTTGTTTAAGTTTTGTTCATCAGTTTTTACAGAAATTATATTTTTAACATTGCCAATAAATTTAACTCAAATGAGAGTTACTTTTTCCTTAAACTAGTTATCCGAAAAAATATATTGTGTTTACCGCATGAACTACAATAAAAAAAGAGATAAATATTAATAATGGTATATAATAGTTTTTAGGTAGCAGTTCTTTCAAGGTTCTGCAAGGATAAAAAGTTTGAGAAATGCTGCTATAGGTAAGCATTGGTCATGATTTTACTTGAGTCAATAAGTAAACACTAGTTGTGTTTATAATTGAGTCTATAGATAAACACTGGTCATGTTTATACTTGAGTCAATGGGTAAACACTAATTGTGATTATACTTGAGGCCATAGGTAAACACTAGTCATGTTTATACTTGAGTCAATGGGTAAACACTAATTGTAGTTATACTTGAGTCTATAGGTTAACATTGGTCATATTTATACTTGAGTCAATGGGTAAACACTGTGTTTATACTGAAGTCTGTAGATAAACATTGGTCATGTTTATACTTGAGTCAATGGATAAACTCTAATTGTGTTTATAGCTGGTGTAGGAATCTTTCTACTTGGTTTTTTGTTGAATGTTAAAATTTGGAGTATCGGGATTCAATAAATTAACAAAACATCATTACAGGGTTGCTCGTAATTTGGCCATCTAGAATAATCAAACGCTTTTCATTGAAGGAATAAAATTCAGTAGAAAAGACAACGTAGTTTCAAGAAATAAACATTAATTTAATATAACGATAAGAATACAAACAGTTGATAATAGATTGGAAAGTAATGTCTTTTGTTTGGGTTGATAAAGTTCTAAAAATAAAATATAAACTATCTTTGTGTACGTGTGTGAGAAATGTTGTGATATTTGTGTTTGTATAAAAAAGTCAGCATGTGTGTGCGTGATTCAGCGTAAAAATGGATACGAGAGATATGAATTGTTTCTTACTGTTGGCAGTGTTGCCGTGGTCTGGAGTTTGTCAACGCTGTCGTTTTTAACATGAGGTCATGAAGGTCATCAGCAAGAGGTCTGTGTAGTTTGGTGGCAGCCGCGTGTATATTGTTTTGGGAATGGATTTCGTATGTTTTTATACACTTTTTCCAAACAATATCGGCTCCAGAATTAAATTATTTATTTATTCCTAATTGGCCCTAAGAAGTCACGCGGAATGTCTTCTACTACGTCCGTACGATATTTGGTCGGTATCTACCTAAAAATTAATGATGACTAATACAACAAACATTCTGATTTGTAATCTATGATTTTATTGGTGTGTTTTAAGATGTAAGTGTTTTCTTGAGTGTGATTGGTTTATAAATATTGTAGTTGATATTTTAGTGGACACAACACTGGGTCTAGGGGTAGAAATTGGTCATGTTTATAGTTGAGTCATTAAGTAGACATTGTTCATGTTTGTATTTAAGTCTGTAGTACATATCAGTTACATATCAGTTGTCTCAAAGCCCTTATATATTCACCTGGTAGGTGGTTCCTTTTGAAGTGGGAATCTTACTCCTCTTTAATGGATGCTGTTGGAAAAATTTAGGCCTCACTGACCAGACAACTGGGAAGTTTATTCTATTTTGATTAATGAATATTTCTTTCCTATTTTTTATTTTTGTAGGAATGCTTTACTTTTGAAGAGACAGGGGAGTCAATGCAAAGAAATCAATATTATTAATAATAAAAAGAGGATGAAAAAAGCTTTCCAAATAATCCATTAAAAGAAATGATCCTGGTATTTTTACAATAAGTAGACAAAAGATTCTTTTATTTCAAGTCAACTGTCATGTATTTAAACCACAAATGTAATTTTACAAGGTTGAGTGATTTTTGTAAGTTTGTCAAGATATTTCACAGCCTCGGATCTCTGGTTGTCTTTAGAATGAAAAAGAAAGAAAGAAAAATAAAGTAAGCTGACAGATAAAAAACAGATTGAAAAGCCTCTATTTAAGACTCATAATATTTGTTTCACTTCTTTATCCTATTTAAAACTCAATGAAAGACGTACAGCTCTGGTCTTTCATTTCACCAAGCGGTGTGGAAAAGTGTCAGTTCAACCTATTGAGCCAGCTCTCAACATGCTTTCTTTACATTTTTTAAATGTTTTCTTTTTTTCTTAACAATTAAAATCACAATTTGGTGGTGTGTGTACCTCACTGGTTAATGACATAGTGAACAGAATTGAGAGAGTTCATTTCTCCCCTCAGTTTATAATTGATATCAGCTCAGGCTGAGTTCAAATTCCAGTCTGATTTGTTATATTCACTGACATGCAAATACTCTTGGGTGGGAAAGGTATGTATCCATTCCCTCTCCACAACTATAGGTTAAAGAAATTGGAGTCTTTTATCTTTTATGAGATATTCAATCTAGGATAGCAGTCCCCAAACTTTATAGACAATTGACACCTTCATAGAATCCTCGATCTCTTACTGACCTGCAGGTACAGGTGTGATGTCCCCTGGTGTTGCTGCGTCAAATGTGACATCTGTCTGGCTGCGCCCGCATTGCTGTTCTGGTTGCGGCACCAATTGTGACGTCACCCCATCTGTCTCCGCGCTGTCGCCATCCGATCCTGTCCTGTGATGACCAATGCGAGTTGGTATTGGTCGCGGCACCAAATGTGACGTTCTAACCTTTTGCTGATTCGGACGGGAATCTGGTTAGATTCGGTATCAGCCTTGTCGTTCCCAGCTCGCCTCCAACATCTGGTTACCGAAGTAACTGTTTTGATTTCTAGTCTAACCTACCCACGTTGTGATTTGATCTTAAGTAGATGAAATCAATCAGTCGCTGGGCTGTAATGCAAGTCGAGTTTGAACAAGGGTAATACTACACAAGTATATGTAAAAGGAAATAAAGTAATAACTCGAAAAGTTCAAATGTGTTAAAAAAGGATAACAATATTTTTTATCTGGTTACTGAATACAGGACTGCGTCTTTCTACCAACCCGCTTATATGGATTTGTGACACTTTGTGTTTGTTAGGCAAGTCTTAACATCTTAAGTTGTTTTTTCAAGGAACTGGTTTTTGATGTATCTTTAGGTGATATTTGTAAAACTTGTTTTGGTGGAGTGAATCTAAGTCGTTCTTCAAAAATAAATTGTTCTTGGTTAGAAGTTGAGTTCGGAATTGCGTGGAATCTTTCAGTCAGCTTTCTGCGAGGCGGGCCCAACTCAATTCAACTCAGCTGTGAACTCCTTAATTTAACTCCTCATTTGCCAACTGCTTTCTTACTCGTTGCGACTCTGCTTATATGGACACCAACCAAACTGGGGTGGGCCTGTCAGGGCCTGTGGTTCCTTGATAATTCTAAATCTGCATTAAGAATCTTCTTTGTTTTTGGTCAGGAAAACCCATCACTTTCCATTTTTGGAAATCTTTTACTTTCTACTTTAAGGGAATGGTCCTCTCAATTTCTTTCTTTCTTATATTGGTATGTCACCCATGCCCTCAGAGGATGTCAACGGGTTTCCCCTCTCTCTCACAGTGGCATCTCATACCAATCCCTTCAGGGGGGTGTCAACAGGCCTCCCCTCCTTCTTCACATGATTACCTTCGCCTTCGCCTACCGCTCACGCCAGCATTCAGCCAATGGGCGCCCAGCAGTGTGGGTGTGGCCAGACTGGCCTCGGTTTAAAAAATCTTGCTCAAAGAAAAAAAAAATTATTTTCCTTTTATTTATCTTTTTTTTTTCTTTCTTTTTCTTCTTCTCAACAACAAATCCTTAGACTCTTATCTTAACCGAATCACCTGGAGTTCGTCAATCAGATTTTCGCCAGCATCAAGTGGGTGGTTTAACTGGACGTATTGCGCTACAGCCAATTATTTGTTTCGATAAAATAATTTTCTTATCATAGACAGCTCCTGACACAAAACAGGTGCCTTTTCCAAATGACATCTCCGTAGATACTTTACTCGCTAATGAGAATAAAATCTTCACCACTTTTCCTTGTTAGAAAAAAAAATAACATCATCTTTTCGTGATAGATTCTTATCACCTAATTTAATTCATGCCTTTTCTTTTTTTCTTCTTTCTTTCTAGCAACCCTAAATAGTGTCACACAGGAAAAAAATCAATAATAATTATTTTTTATTTATTGGTTGAAATTTTTTTGCCTTTTTCTTTCATTTTAGTTTTACGTTTTGTTATTTCTTTTTCAATTTCTATTTCTCTTCTAATGCTAGACATAATTGTCAGTGGCGATTCTGGAACTCTGAAAGTGTTGGGGGAGGGTCACTTAGGGCACAAGATTTTTCTGCGTAGGAGGTGAGGGGCAAATCCAAGCAGCATCTTTATTTTCATACTACACCTCTATCCTATACACAACTTAGGAATGAGTTTTAGTATAAGTATGTTACTTCACTAAATTAAACGTAATAACTTTTCATTCATAGTAGTGGAGTTCTAATCTATTCTTGCCCTCTTTTCCACTCTCAAGCTGTTGGGCCACAAGAAACAAAAGTAAAACAAAATCGAAGAGTTAATACTAACGTAGGTACCCCCACAAGATTGCTAAAAAAAGAGTATAGCATGATGAAAAAGAAGCCAAACTTGACGAAAACAAAATTTTATCGTCTAAATGTTTATGCTATTATTAAGAGGAAAGATCAAAGTATTTTGGGGGTATTTTTTTCCATTTTTTTAATCGGAACGAAATTTTCGTTAAAAATCTTGTTCTTTTTGAGTCAGCAAAATTGACCATTTTTTTTTCATTTTATAAAAAAACTGGAAATCTCACTTTGAAATTCTTTTAAATATCAATTATCATTTTTTCAAAACTTATTTTAAGAAAATCAGAAATTATAATGTTTATTTAAAATATTTTGAACCAAGCTTAACTTAGCTTCTGCGCCGAAAAGATGTAATTTGAAAATAAAAAAGCAGGTCATAAACTCTCACGTCACTTGACAGATGATTAATGACATATTGATGGATTCCATGAGGCTAATTTGTTCTACGGAAGGAAGGAAGTGAAATAATTTACATTTAAGTGAACAAATTATTTACCTCGTTATTTTTAAAGAAAACTTTCAGCGCTCTAATTTTTTTTTTTTTTTTTGTACTTAGCTTTCACCTTTACATCTACAATGCTTTATGGAAAATATATTCTAAAGAAATTCAAATAAGAGTGTTAAGAGTGAGATTAAATTTCGTATTTCATAAGAAAGGTATCTAATTAATTTATAGGTAACTTTCTTATGAAATTTTATCAGAAGTGTACATAAAATACTATAATTTTATGTACATTTATCACATTTTACTGTGTTATTTGTATTTCCATTCATTTTATTATTAATTTTGATATTTAATTTATGGAAAAATGTCATAACTGAGATTAATATAAAAATAAGATCATATAAATTTCATAAGATGATACTGATACTTGTAGGTACCCTTCTCAGTTGAAATTGAAAAATCAAATGAACTTCTTCACACATGTTTTGCAAAAGTAAAGGCTTTAACAGCTGAGAACAATACTTAACTCAAATAATGCAACTTAATTGTATTCTGGTTGGTCTTCCGTACTTTATAATTACAGCCCGATTATAAACACAAAATCACATTTTTTAATTACTGCGGATCTCCTGCAAAATGATACAATTTATAATGCGCTAAAAAAAGATCTATCTCATAAGGAGACTTAGGAAACCCGATGCGGCTTTTAACTAATTTTATAATATTTTAAATGTAAAAATCTATTATAATTAAAGAAATAACAAATAAATGTATTAAAAATTCTTTTTTCATCGAAAAAATTTTTTGCTTTCGGAAAATATTGTCCATATTCATAAAAACAACTAAAAGCAAATAAAAGCATTTGAAATTAAATAATATCTTTGTTTTATTGAGTTTTATATGTTACAATTCAGAGCTGATTTTCTTCCAATTAAAAACCAAAAAAAACATGATTTGCATTCCTCAAAGCTTTGTACTTTTAGTTTTAACTATTGTAAATCACTAAACCCGATGCGATCGAATTTCTAGCGTTTTCATAAAATTAGTTTTTAGTTTAACAAATATTTAAAAAAAATATTTCTGCCATGACTTTAATAAAAACAAACATATTTATAATAATTTCGATCATCTGTGAATAGTTCCTGAAAGTTTCATTAACATCCGACAATTATTTTTATTTTGGCAAGATTTTCCAAATTAATGTGTGTCATACCAAAAAAACGTGTTAAAAATAGTCTATGTTATTTTACTAGTTCCGGTGATACAAAGAGAAGCAAGGTTTTTTCAATCAAAATTTAGTATGTTCTAAAAAGAAGGAAAATTTTTTAAAAATAATAAAAAAAAAACCTTTGGTCTTTCTTCTTAATAATAACATAAGCATTTAGACGATAAAATTTTGTTTTCGGCAAGGTTGGCGTCTTTTCCATCAAGCTATATGCTCTCTTTTTTTTTAGCGATTTCGTGTATTAGCAGAACAGTGTACTGTAAATTTGTATGCTCTGTTTTTTTTTCCTCTACAAAAAAACTGTTTTGAAGCGCAAAAAATAAATGCGAGAAAAAATAAGTGTGAAAATAAAATAATGCAACAAAATCAACGCTAAAAAATAAATATGTTTTCGGCAAATTCCGGCAATACGATCAAGAAATAACTTTGAAATGAGGAAATAATTGCTCCACGACCCTGAAACGAAACATCAAATAGAGCAAGTTAACATACCAACATCAAAATTTAAATAAATTTACTTCTTAAAGAGCAGAGTCAATTTACCCTAACTACGAGTTCAAAAAATGTAACAAGCTTGATTGAATGGCCGGACTCGAGGTATAGTCGGTACGGGTAACCATTTGTAGCGGATGGGTTTGGTTATCGGATTTTTATTTTGATATCTCTAAACTAGAAATATTTTTTTTTTTTGTAAATGTAGAAAGTCAATATTTATTCAAAAAGGGACAAATTATTAGAATCATCAGGCTTTTTTTTTTTGACAATCATGTGAAACAATAAAAAGAAAGACAGCAACAACAATAAAAGAATTTGTAAAAGTTTTATGGAAAGAAAAGAAAGAATTGTAAATAATTATTTAAGGTTCACAGACAGAGGTGACTTGTTTTCTTTTAGTCTTTTTAAAATGAATTTCTTTAAATGGGTTGAATCCTGTGGCTTTATATTTCAGATTGGCAGGGCTTATTTCCCATTTTAAAGTCCTTTTTCTTTTACCTTTTTCCGATGTTTACATGTCCGAAGTCGAAACGCAACTCATTTTGCAAAAGCCAAAGAAAATAAAGCACAAGGACCAGTGACAGGGGGTCATAAATCAAAATTTCTTTCAAACAAATGTCTGATCCTTCTAGAAAAACTAGTGGCCTTTTTTTTAGAGAACAAGTGACAGCAAACTTATATATTTTTGGACATAAATTTTGGGTCCCATAAATTCTCCGGCGGGTAATTCATTCACTAGGCCGACTTCAAATGCCCGTTTGCACGTTGGCGAAATTACTACTTATTTTGGGAGAAATTATTATTCCTAGTAAGTTTAGCGAAACGTCGCGGAAAAGAATTCCAGGCAGATTGAACAAAAAAAAAAAAAATCAGTACAGTTAAATTCTACGATTATCTTGATGGCTATCACATTCGTCAACAAAAAACATTCCAACCAAGTCTCTTCCTTCAGGTCACGAACTTTCAATCGATAGCACTTACTCGGTCGTCATTCATTGAATTTCTCAAAAATGTTTTTACAGTACTAGTTTCATTGTTGAGAAGCTACTTTCTCATGAAGCACTTGTAACCGGGAGTGTCATTGATATTATAGAGCTTAACCTCGAAATGCCAGTGGATCAGAACCAATTACTGAGTGCACTACATCCTCATTGGACGAGAAATGATAAAAACATTTCTAATTTACATTTTCATGTTAGTTATAGATTTTTGTGCAAGCTAAACACAATCCAGGCTCCAGACGCAAGTTTTACAATAATTGCTTCTGATTGGCCAATATATCTCAAAGTAATAACAACGCCTACGCACACGTGTTTAAACACAAAATACCGCCAAAAATCTTGAAATGTGTTCGCGAGCCACCCACGTGACCAGGAATGTAAATAAATACGATGCACGACGTGGGGCCCTCTGGGTCGGCAAGAGACTTTGTTCAGCAGGTTTGGAGAAATATCCAAACTGTCGTCGCTGCACTGGGGAAGTCGAGACCATTGGTCACGCCTTTTTTCAGTGCAAGACGGTAGTGCCGTTGTGCAGGTTTGTTGAAGGCCTCATGGTTCGCATGCTGCAGGGAAAGTTCTTTGTCCTGGAAGCCAGTTCTGTTTGTAGCAATGTGGTGCCGCAATTGACGAAGGCTGAACACTATGTGTTCTGTTGCTTACTAGGGATTATGAGAGTCGTGATTTGGACGACGCGTCAGAAGGGATTCCATGAGGGCGAGAAGTTCTCCTCTTCCCAACTGATCTTGTACTTTAAGCATCAGCTTAAAGTCAAGATTAGGACGGAAAGGCGGCGGCTCACCTCATCGGAATTTGGCAAAAGGTGGGTGAATCTTGCGCGAATGTGTAGAGTGAAAGGGGCTGACCTAGAGTGGCACTTGGATGTCGGTTAGGTACAGGATTTGTCCTAACAGGGTTGAACATAGGCAACCCACCCAGATTTTAGGTTAGACTAGGTTTTCGATTTTTGAATCTTTAGTTTTCCCTTTTTTCTAGTAAACTTAGCTAGGGTATGCATGCGCATTGGTCCCTTTTATTTCTGTCCCTATTTTCCTTTTGTTTTAATTCCCCATCCCCTCCCTCGTTAGGTGGTCAGTGACTTCAGTTCTCTGGTGGATGCGGGGCGCCTTTCGTTTCGTGTGTGTGCTTTTTCGTATTTGTTGTTGTGTATGAATGTGTGTGTGTCTGTGTGAATGCTTGGAGGAATGAATGTTTTTTTTTTCTTATTTTTCTTAGCCCCGCATTGATTTCGTCTAGTTAACTGATTTTGCTGCCACATTTATGGTTTGTGGGGGGTTTTACTACTAACACAGTTTTGTTTAGTTCTTATTGTAAATACTTAAGTCATATTGTATATACTCATTTGGGGATCTTTTAAAAGTTGTTGTTTTATTGACCCTCCCCCCACAGACAATTTTTGTACATAAGGGGACTAGTTAGGACTTCATAGAGAATTTGAGGCATTATGGTGGACGTAGTAAGAAAGGTAGGTTTGAATGTGTTGTTTTGGTGATTGGAATATTGTTAGTTTGTTTGGGTCCGTGTCTGGGACTAGCTAAGTTTAGATTTAAGACAGAAGAAGACCGTCATTCCCCATCCCCTTTTTAGGCCTTGTGCCACATTTTATACACATTTGTATAAATAAATATTGTGAGCTTCGTGACGGATAACCAATTGCTAAACTACTCCACGTCACTCATACCTTTGAAGTTGCAAAGTTAAATTTATTTAACACGAAACAATTCCAATACACTCACTCACCAACCTCTGAAATCACTCCTGAACTTTTACCAATTTTAGAACTCACAATTCCAAACTTTATTCTTCTAAATTACAAGTTCAATATTACTTCTTCTTAATATGAACTCCGGTACAACTATTACCAAATCAAAGGGACACGACTCTATCCTACCTTTTCAGTTCGCATGCTTGTACATCAAACATTAATAAATCTAATTGTTATGTTTGAAATCATTCCGTTGAGTTTTGTATCTTATTCCATGTATGAATATAAAGATTTTAATGTTAGTGGAAATCGTTAATTTTCACGCAGCCTATTCTCAACAAGTATTTACCCATTATAATTAACACATCCACTACAATATCAACAATTGTATAAACAATCAAATGCTGCTTTATATCTGCACAAAAAAAGAAAGGAATTTTACAATAGATTTTGGTGGGTCAGGTTGTTTCAGTAGTAATTTCCTTACAAGGGGAATTTCATGTTGTAAATCACCTGCATTGGTTGAGTGAGTAAGGGACCGCATAATCTTTCAAATCTTCTATAGATAAAAATATGTGCCCTCCGGTACAAAGAGCTGAAATACCATGAAAATTGACCGAAGACTCATTAGAGAAACGGTTGTCCATTTCATTATTAAACAGTCTAAAATTGGGTTCTAGACATTAACATAAATTATCATAAATATCACTTGATGAAGATGTTGTTGGCCTTTGACCGGTAGATTCTCTAACTGAAACAATAAATTCCTCGAGCTGTTTAGGTTTTCTTCGCTTGCATGAAATTGCAAGTGAAATATTACATTTCTTGTAGAGTTCAGTAATCGAAGTTCAGTCAAGTTCGAATTCCGGATATTAACTAGATTTTCATGGAGCGAAGAAATCAGTTGCACGGTTTTTCCTAAATCTGTTTGTTTGTCCTGTAGCTACAGTATTACTTTATTGACTATCCCAAGAATATCCGAAAAAAAAAAAACAAAAGAACAAAAAAAAAAAAAACGTAGGAAATGAACAAATTCTGCATTTATCTGCAAAAGTAATCCTCTTGAAGATGTCTCCCCCAAGAGTCTTATGATGACTTCCAGCCGCAACAGAGCATTTTCGCACGATGTAGCCCGACACCACAATCGTGCATTATGTTACATCTCTCGGACTTGTTCGTTGGAAAACATTTCTCGTTGTATTCAAATAAATTTTTCATGGACAACAGGGTTACTTAAGAAAATATACAAATTTTCGAG
This sequence comes from Acanthosepion lycidas, assembly GCA_963932145.1. Classification (NCBI taxonomy): domain Eukaryota; kingdom Metazoa; phylum Mollusca; class Cephalopoda; order Sepiida; family Sepiidae; genus Acanthosepion; species Acanthosepion lycidas. Next base: position 48,758,927 of record OZ010597.1, on the reverse strand, counting down.
TTGGCTGAAGAAATAGGCAGCACCAGGAATATGTTTTGTTGCATTGATTGATACTAAATTCAGCCTGTGTCCATAACAGTGCACGTAATAAGCAAATGGTGCTTTATCGCGGATGCGATTTTGAACACTGCTCAATTGTCCCCTTATGACTGATGCTCCATCAAAGCCTAAGTGAGGATTTATATCCAATCCTAGCGTCTCCAGAATGTTCAAAATGCAATGCAGCATCCAACTTAAGCATTGGTGTGAAGGAAATAAATCACTCCTCAGTAGGAGAGGAAGTTTCATCAAAAAATCCTATCACGAGGGATAGCTGTTCAGTTTGGCTGACATTGTTGTGGAATTTATGCTAAGTAAGATGTGTCAGAAGGTGAAATCGTGTGAAGGCCTAAAATGTGCGTGTACATTATGCATTTATCCACAACAAATAAATTAAACAAACATAGGAAGACAATACAACTTGAGGAAATCAAGAAAAAACAACGTAGTTATAGATTTCAACAATAACACGAATTTATATATATATTTGACATACACAAAGTGATGATAGGTTGCTTGTTAAATGTGGCAAGTGAGATAAGATTGCAAAGAGTGTCCATGCAGAGATTTGGTGAATGAATGTTGATGGTTTAAGTTTGTTTGTGAAATTAAAACAGTTTGATTTCTGCAATGTAAAATATCAATTGTGCGAGTTCAAATAATAGTGTGTATGTGTGTGACAATTGTGTGTTGATTCAAGTTAGGAAGAGTTGTGTGCCTTTGACTGATATATTAAAGTTGATTAAATGTACAATTACTATTTCGTAGTGATAATGTCAGCTTTTTAGTAAATTGTAAGTTAAGTTTCTTCACGTAGCAATAGTAGTGCGAGTTGTGTTGAGTTGATGAGAGGCTAGTAGTGTTATTGAGCCAGTGTGTTGGCACGCGTGGAGTCTGCTGGTATCATTAATTAAGTCAAGCGATTCTTTTCTTTTTTCTTTTTTTTTATAAATTTTTGGGTTTTCAAATAGGCTCCAGACAACTACGCGTGAAAAAAGGATTTGTCTCAACTTGCTACATTTTTGTGTCCTTTTAACCAATGAGAGGTGAAGCGATGATTAGCTAAAGGTTAATTTGGGGAAGAGTGCATCTTCCCGTAGGGGGGGACAGGCAAGTATGGAGGATTCCATAAAATCATGAGCTTCGTCGGCTTGTATTGAAAAATAATTACAAGATTTAATACTTTCTGCTATTTCCTCCCTCACTATAGATGCAAAAATTGCAATTATCTCGTTTTGTATCACAGGACTGGTATATTTGTCATTATTGGGGCCGTCTCTGATATTGCATCATGTTTGGCAGCAAATTTGAGAATTTTACGGACATTCATTGTCCCCTTCTTTGTGTCCTCTCTGAGCGATATCCTGAGTTAATGTCAACAGGATAATTTCTGCGATAGTTTTATGTAATGTCGATTTTCCGGCACTTTCTTTTGATAAGCCAAACTTATGGTTTGTGCGACAGAGGCCTTTTCAGATACATTCCGTTGGTAGTCACTATATGCAACACAAGAGAATTTGTGGCATTGGGAATTCATATGTTTTTGAATTACCCCATCTTTTCCATGTGCTTTTTTTCCCAACTTTTTCCAGTTTTAGTAAATGCGTCACCTGCATTGCCATATGCTGGTGGTGCAAAGTGCCTACACGCAAAACAGAACATCGTATCACGTTCTTGTGAATATTCGGCCCATTGGTATTTGTCGAACCAAGCACTTACAAATGACCGAGCATGGCTCTTTCCTTCACTGTGCTTGGGATATTCTCGTAAACGTGGTTGAATTGGATTACCACCAACGGATTGGGATATGTCAGCTAGTGCAGTATCATTCTTCTTCAGTTTTTTAGATGAATGTCCAATAACAGTTGCAGAATATTCAGTATCTGACTTCAAAATTCTTTCAGATATTCCTGCTTCTTCGGCCTCGCTGTTGTTGAGGCGCGTTTTTTATAATTTAAAAGTTTATCCAAATGCAGTGTTGGTTTATAGTCATAGTGTCGGGTGCGTGTTGTGCTGTTTTGTAAAAAAGATGCTTGGAAATATAACTGTGTTTAGCCGTAAGGAATCGAATATGAGAGAGGCAAAAAGACGGATGGTTCGTTTGAACGTTCGTTTAAAAATAGAATCATTTCGGTGACCACTATAAATAGGGAAAGAAGAGGTCTAAATTGTTTTTCTACCTACCTCTTTTCTTTGATTCTTTTACCAAATGTCGGCATTGTCAGCAAATCTCAGTAGGGATTATGAGTCGTGGTGATCGGTTGTTTAAGCCAGGGTCAGGGTTAGGGGAACTTGGTTGGAACCATTGATAACCACTTCAGGTCAGCTGCTGTGTGTGACTCCCTCAATGTATAGATGGACGAGCCAGTCTGCATATTTCTGAAAAATAGAAATTCAGCATCTGGGTGTTTGGCACCGACTGTCTTCAACAGTTTGGAGAAAAATTACTGACCAATTCTTTCACTTTCGACCATGAATCACTGACTGCCTATGTATCTATATATCAAGTTATTTTTAAATACATTTGTTTTGTTTTTTTCAAACTGGTCTCTGCATGTGTCCTTATTTTGACTGATCTTCGCAGATGTGAATGTAATTAAAAAAAAAGCTAAATGAAAAAGAAAACGCAGAGGGGAAAAGTAATGAAGATCAAATTTTATCAAAATCAGAGACTGATCAGTTTCATAAATTTTTTTAAGCTTAGAAAAGTGGAGGGGCCAGCCAAAAATCTGGCCCCTTCTGGTCCCCCTAGAATCTCCACTGATACTTGTTCAAATAATAATAATGATAATAATGAGAAAAGGTTTCATAAATAATATAGGTAATAATAAATACATTAAAAATAATAAGTTTTTTTTCTTTATTGAATAGGTTGACATCATAAATAGGGAGGAAGTGTTTGATTGAGAATAGCAAGGGTAAAGATATTTGGTTGGATTTTTTGTTCTAAGTCAGCACGATTTATTTATTGGACCCTCTTTTGGCTCATTCAGGTATTTATCAATCCAATTTTGGCACCCAGGCATTTATTGACTCCACAAATCGACTGGTTGCGCTTATTGTGTTCGTCTAAAAAGGAAAGGGACTTTTACTTGTGTGAAGACGACATTCCACATACGTTAGTGACAGGCGCCTTCCAATCTTGGATGACAATTAGTTTTTCATTTGTCCATCTATCTTTTTGACCCGATCGCACTCTGTCTGATCGCTTTTTCTTTGGCGTTAGGTTTGTCCCTCGTCATAGATAATCCTATCGACCTTCGGGTATCAATATCGGTTACTTCAGGATGGTGGTCCTTTGGATGCGTTACTGACTTGCCTATCACTAGAATGGGAGTTTTAGTGCCACTGAAAAGTCTTTGAGTCCAAATGTTAGATTGGTTGAGTCATAAATAATCTCCGTTTTTCTTTATCAATATCATTCTTCCAAATTTTATTTTTACTTTGGTTTTCAATTACTATTACTGTTCTTATATTAGATGTGTTTCTGTGAATAATAATAATGATGGTAATGATGCAAATGAGAAAAAAAAACTTTATTATATTTAGAGATTCTTGATAAAATCTCAAAAATCAGCAATATTATTGGTCCTGACCTGGTGTTTCAGCTTTAGTCACTTTCCCACCACCATAAAGTTGCCTCCCTCTGCCTTTTCTATAAATACTTTCATGGTAATTGTTCGGATGAGTTCTTCGTTATGGTAAGTAGACTTTAAAAAAAAAATTTAAGTGTAGTACTAGGATGGCATCGACATTTCATCAATTTACAGTTATGCTGTTTAGATGTAGCCATAAGTTCTATACTAACAGTTTCTTTTCTCACACTTCTTGTTTGTGGAACTCTCTTCTGGCTTCATGATTTCTAGCCAACTTTAATTTTCAAAAATTTAAATGCAATGTCAATCGCTATCTATTGTATTCCTGATTACTCATCTTTTGTTCTTGTTCCTTAGTAATGTTTCTGTTTTCTAATTCTTCCACACTCAGTAACCCCTTGTGTCTTAGTGGCTTTACTGCTTTGTTTGGGGTGAACTTGATTAAAATAAAAATTGAAACTCGGCTCTCCAATTTCCAATTCTGAGACGATATCCATTACACTACACACATATCTAGACTTACAGCGGCTGGTATTCCCAAGTGCAATTAGCTTCAACAATTTATGACTTCTTTGGGATTGATTGATTTGTTTTTACAACCTATCAACCCTTTATGGATTACTTACAATGGAAATATATTTTGGATTGTAAGAATAATTACCTATTTCTGTTTTGTGAGTGAATATTGCATTAATTTAATATTTTTGAAAATAAAAAATATTTTTCCAGGTACAAGTTCTACTATTTAAGCCATAGTTTGGAGAGAGATAGATTCCTAACGTCCCCGGGAGTATTTTTACATAAGTGAATATAATAAACTCAACTGGAATTTAAAACACTATGAATATATAAAAATACATTCTGATAATAAAATGACCAACAATACCTATTTTATAGCAAAATGACCAATCCATTTTATCTGTAGTTGAAGCCATAAAATTATTCAAAATATTTAAATTACAGCATTAAATAACCCATAGAGGTTGATATGCTGCTAAACAAACAACAACAACCCAAATGGAATTTGAACTCAACCCTCCATTTTCTCATTCCAAGCCACTGTGTCCATTACACCACCTGCACATCTGTATGAATTTTTGGAGTGGAAGTAAAAATGATACAATTGCTACCATAAGTTTGCGTTATTTAGTCATAGTATTTACATTACTCCAATAGTCACTGGGGCTTTTACTCTTGAACAATGACTGAGCTTCGAAATTGATACGCATATCAAAGACTTCATCCCACAAGGGAAATTCAGTGTCAGCATTTTATATTTTCAATAAACAGTGAAACAATCCAGTCATAGATGTACAATTTATCAAAATCCTCAAAATGTACTTTGAAACGTTCCCTAATTTTTTCAAGGACTTCATGTGTATCTCTAGTTCAGTGACAGAAATTATAAAATGTCAGTTTTCTGGTGTAAATAGTTGAATCAATCCCTCCCTCTCTTGAGTGTTTATCGAACCCTGGATAGTCCCATCAGCGTCCAGGGATTGATATCAACTACTTTGGGGAGCCCTGATCAAGGATGTCATCAGATTAGTGCCACAGCTTTATTAAACTTTATTTTCTACAGAAACTGGTATGCCAACATTCGGATACTGTGTTAATGATCCATCTCCTTCATTAATGGATCTATTCCGAACACATATACTCAAGAGAAATCTGCTGATATGCAGAGTTCGCCAAACCTTTAGGTTTGCGACCGCACTACTTGTCGACCTCTCCGCCTTCAGTCAAAGAGGAACCCATACGAAGTTACGCCGAAGAGCAGAGTCTCGTCTGGGGAGGTAGACAAAACCGACCCCCGTTAATACAGGGTCTATGGAGAATTTTACCCACGCTTACGGGCTTGGAATGCCCCACATTAAAACAGCCTTGTACCACATCCTGTGGGGAGGATTTGGGTAAATACCAAGTTTGTCAAACATTGTAGGAGTCAGGCATTGCCTATCCAGCACTGGCTTTCTATTGTTAAGACCTCTGCCTTCGGGCAGAGAGCAATTCAGTTAGGGCTCTATTTAGCGACAGAGATACGGCTGAGAAAAGCAGACAATAAATGTACCCGAGCCTGTTCTTGTGGGATTTGAGTAAATTTTGACCAATGGCCCGGATGGAAACGTTCGGAATTTCCCATAGAAATCTCTATATTGTGTCACATCTCAGTGGGGAGGACTGGGTATATACCAAGTTCGCCAAAACTCGTCAGAATCAGACAGTCCGCTGTCAGACTTTGATTTTCAAGCTCTGTCTTCAAGCAGAGGGAGACTCGGCCAGTGCTCTGTCTACGTATGGAGACACGGTTAAGAAAAACAGACATTAAGTGTGCCCGAGTCCGCTCTTGTGTGAGCTGGGTAAATTTTGACCAGTGGTCCGGGTAGAAACACTCAGTTTCCCCACAATAATTTCGACCTTGTGTTACATCTCATCTCAGTGGGCAGGGCGACTGGGTAAATACCAAGTTCGCCAAAACTCGTTAGAGTCAGTCTGTCTGACTCTGATTGTCAAGGCTCTCTGTCTTCAGACTCAGTCAGTGCTCTATTTAATGATGGAGATACGGCTGAGAAAAGCAGACAATAAATGTACCCGAACCCGCTCTGCAGGTATTGGGTAAATTTTGACCAATGATCCGGGTGGAAACGCTCGTGTTCCCCACAGAAATTTCGGCCTTGTGTCACTTCTCATCTCAGTGGAAAGGACTGGGTAAATACCGAATTCGCCAAAACTCATCGGTGAGGCGGTCTGCTGCCTGACTCTGACTGTCAAGCTCTCTGTCTTCAGGCAAATGGAGACTTAATCGTGGCTCTATCTACGGAAGAAGACTCGGCTGAGAAAAACAAACAAGAATTGTACCCAATCCTGCGGTTGTGGGAGCTGGATAAATTTTGACCAATGGCCCGAGTGGAAACGCTCAGGTTCCCCACAGAAATCTCCACCTTGTGTCACATTTCACCTCAGTGGGGGGACTGGGTAAATACTGAGTTTGCCAAAAACTTGTCAGATGGCCCGATCTCAGACTCGGACTTTCAAGCTCTCTGTCTTCGGGCAGAGGGAGACTCAGGGCTTTGTCTACAGACGGAGACAAGGCTGAGAAAAACTGACATTAAATGTGCCTGAGCCCACACTTGTGTAGCCTGGGAAAATTTTGACCAACGGCCCGATGGAAACGCTCCGTTTCCCCACAATAATCTTGACCTTGTGTAACATCTTATCTCAGTGGGGGCACTGGGCAAATACCGAGTTCACCAAAACCCATCAGATTCAGACTCTCTGTCCCTGATTGTCAATCTCTCTGTTTTCAAGTAGAGGGAGACTCAGTCGGGGCCCTGTCTATGGACAGAAATTCGGCTGAGAAGAATAGACAAGCAATGTACCCGATCCTGTGAATGTAGTGGCTGAGTAAATTTTGACCATTGGCCCGGGTGGAAATGCTCGGTTTCTCCACAATAATCTCGACTTTGAGTGACATCTCATCTGAGTGTGGGGAATTGGTAAATACTAAATTCATTTAAAACTCACCGGTCTGCTGCGGGGCTAGCTATTGTCAAAGCCCTCTGTCTTCGGGCAGAGGGCGATTGAGTCATGGCTCTCTCCACAGATGGAAATTCGGCTGAGAAGAATGGAAAATGAATGTGTCCAATTCCATGGTTGCGGGGAAGAGGCAAATTTTGACCATTGGCCCAGTCGGAAATGCTCGGTTTCCTCACATTAATATCGACCTTGTGCCTCATCTGGCAGAGGAGTTTCAGTGGGGGGGGGACTGGTTAAATACTGAGTTTATTAAAACTCGTTAGGTCTGCTGTCTGGCTTGCGATTATCAAGCTCTGTCTTCGGAGACTGGGTACATACAGAGTTCATTAAAGCTTAGTCTAATTCTCGTTTGTGACTGAAGCTTTTTTTCTGATCTGCTACTATCTTTTTTAGATTTTTTAAAATTTTTTTTGTTTTTACATACTCTGTTTTATTGGAACTTTGGACTTCACATCTTGTTAAGTTCAATTTTATTTTTATTAATTTGACTCAATATTTTTTTGTGCTGGATATTTTTTAAATTTTTTCTTTTCAGTTATTTTACTTTTTTGAATTTTCAGCCCCGCGTTAGTAATCCATTTTTTTCTCTAGTGTAGCTGAGTTACAGAAGACTATTTTTAAAAATTTTTTTTCTTGTCTTGTATTTAGTTTTTCAGTTCTTTTATATTTCTATTTTTTCTTCAGCGGACCTTTAATTTTTCTTGCGCATTATTTAATTTTTAGTGTATATATTTTCAACTTTTTATTTTTCTTTCGTCGCTTAATTTTTTTCAGTGTTTACTGTTTATATTTAATTTTTGCTTGTCAATTTTTTTACAAATTTTTATTTTAATGTATTTTATTTTTAGTGTTTAATTTCCCTATTTTTTGTTTGTCACTTGTATAGACAAACTTTTTTTTCATGTCTTAATAGTTTTTTTTTTATTTTTCCTTATTTTATTTTATTGTCTAATTTAATTTTTTAGTGATTATATTTCCTTTTTTCATTTTTTGCTTGCATAGCTTTATTTTTTCACACGTTTTCTGTCATCTATTTTTCTCACTTGCTTTATTTTTGTGTTATAACCGTTTTTTAAATTGCAGTATTTTATTTCCTTCCCCTTCCCTTACTTTACATTTTTTCAATTTCTTTTGTTTGTGTTAATTGTATAATTTTTGTATTGTTAAATTGTCTTTTTCTTCCTTTCGTGGAAGAATTTTTATTTAATTTTTGTATCTTAAGTTTATTTGTATTTCCTTTACATTCTTCTTTTTATAGGAAACACACACACTCATGCACATATTTACACACATACACGCACACTTTTCTGAACAGAAAAAAAAATATCACGTGTCTCAAAATGTCCAACAAACGTCAGTCAATCGAGAAAGACTTGTTTGGAACCAACTCTAATGGCTGGTTGCTGTTAGGGTCAGAGGGCAGTGTCCCACTCCCTCTGTGACACTATTTAGTGCTTGTATATAACGAGAAGGGTTAATGAATAGAACGATGGATATACCGGGAGGGCGCTGATAAATGAAAAGAAAGGCTAATGATTAGAACAATGGATATACCGAGAGAGCGCTGGTAAATAGTAAGAAAGGGTTAATGACGATAGCGATGGACAGATCGTGAGAAAGATTGAAGATGTTTCTTTTCAAAAAAATTTAATTTGCAAGAAACTGGGAAATTGCTTAAAGTGCTATTTTCACAAGAGGGCCATGTAGAGATCTTTTGAAAATTGATTGATGACCCGTTCCTAAAAGTACTGGTCACAAAAACAGAAGTAGAGAGAAACGGATAAGATTTAATCTATAATAATAATAATAATAATCCGTAAATGAAGTTCATTGTGGAAGGGGCCGTATGATCAGTGTTTAATTCTGAACAAAGACAAAAAGTCAGTATGTGAAATTTTACATAGGCGACAAAGTTGAAATGACAATTCTTTTGATTAACGACCTTGAGGTTAAGCCACGCTAAGTCGAAGAGTAGCCTAGCAGGCGCAGATGAAACACCGAGGGAGGTGGAGGAGCTGTCCACATCCATTGGGAAGTGTCCGACATTCCAGCCACCTGAAGAAGGCTGGAGCATACAACGGCCGAAACGTTGTGATAAATATGGCAACAAAGTTGAGGACAATAGTCCGAATAATGTAAATAGTGGACGTTTCAGTTCTTGTGTCGAACAGAGGCGAGTTTGATGAAGTTGGTAAAGAGATCAGTGTGTACGAGACGGTGACAGAAGCTATGATCAACCGCGAGAAGTCTGTCTGTCGGCTTGCGGATGAGCGCGTGGTAGGGGGATTCTCTTCCTCTGGACGGACGAGCCGATCAAGATACTCAGCGTCTGGTTCGGCCCCGAACTCCTGTTGGAAATGAATTGGTCAGAGGCGCGGGAGAAGGTCGAATGCACAACTACCCGATTCTCTTTCCACTCCCGTATGCCACTCTAATGTGTTTAATAAGGCTTTTGTTCTCCTTCTTGTAAAATGTAAATTGTCAAATTATCTGTTACCTCCACCGTTCTGAAGGCGTTCTGGGTATGCCTAGCGTTGACATTTGTCAACATACGCTTTGCATCTCTTTCCTAGACCGGATGTGTTTGCAGTTGGATGGGAATGGCGAATTCTGGAAAGAAGACCCCTGTAAGAACTTCCCACCCCTGAGAAGTGTGCGAGAAAGAGGCCCGCCGTTTACACTGATGCGAGTGCTCCTTCTATCGTGAATGTCGGATTGCTCTCAAGTTCCTCTTATGGGCAACGGATGGCCTCTCCGACGTCCAGGCGTTGTCCCATAAGGTGCTATGTCACCTACTAGTTAGGGGATCCATTCAAGATGATCTGATAGGCGGGCTCGGTCTAACGAAGCAGGAGGCTGCAGGGTCGTAAGACTGTTGTGCAAGTTTATTGAAGTCACCATAGTTCGCATACTGCACGGAAAGTTCTTTGTCCTCGAGGCAAGTTCTGTTTGTAGCAATGTCGTACAACCGTTGACTAAGGATGAGCACTATGTGTTCTCCTTACTAGGCCTTATGCGAGTTGTGATATGGACAACGCGACAGAAGGAATTCTATGGGGACGAGCAATTTACCTCTTTCCAACTAATCTTGTTCTTTAGGCATTGGCAAAAGGTGAGTGAATCTTGCGCGTCTGTGTCGTGTAAAAGAAGCTGACTTAGAGTGGTATTTTGATGTCAGTTAGGCATTAAGATATTGGAAATTCTGGAGTGAACATTGGCAACCCCGCACAAAATAGAGTAGTTTAGGCTTGTTTTGCTTTTATTTTATTTTTCGTTAAAGTTAACTTAGCTAGGGGATGTATGCTCATTGGGTCCTTTTATTTTTGCCCCTACTTTCTTTAGTTTAATTCCTCCTTCCCCCTCTCCTGTTAGGTGGCCAAAGATGTCAGTTCTCTGGTGGATACGGGGTGACTTTCGTTTTTCGAGTGTATTTTTCGTTTGTGCTGTTGTGTTTGGATGAGTGCGAATTTGAGTGAGTGATTGGTCGAGTGGTTATTCGAATTTTTAAAACCCCGCATTAATTTCGCCCAGTTAATTGATGTTTCTGTTATGTTTAAGGATTGTGGGAGTTTTTATTACTAACACCATTTTTGTTTTATTTATTGCAAATAAATCTTGTTCTCATTGTAAATATTCATTGGGGATATACATTTTAAAAAGTTGTTATTTTATTTACACCCCAGACAAATTGTACATATGGGGGCTAGTTAGAACCTCATGGAGTCTCTGAGGTATTATGGTGGTTGTAGTAAGAATGGTAAGTAAGAATGTGTTATTTTAGTGCATGGATTTTTGTGGCATGTTTGGCTCGGTGATTGTGGCTAGCTAAGTTTAAGTCTATGACAGATGAAGACATTGTGCTATATTTATACATATCGTTCATTAAAGCTTACGGATAAGCAAATACATATAGTATCGAACAATTATGCTCCAGATTCTTCAATAGAAAATTATAGGAATAATTTATAGGAATAATTTCTAGGAATAATTTATGGGAATAAATTATAGGAATAAATTTTAGGAATAAATAATAAATAAAAATCACAATTTTAACTCACTCTTTTCTTTTTAATCAATTCACCCCAAGCAAAGCGATATCGCCACTAAGAAGCAATGGGGTACTGGAGACTATGGAAGGAAAAGACATAAAAATGAACCGGAATCCCATTCCTAAATAGGAAACTAGGGATAAACCTCTACTCCTATTAAAAAAACCGGGGAGGAGTGTGAACGGGACGATAGGCGAACCTATCTACTCCAAAATTAGTAAATAGAATTTCAGAGTTTAGACTGAGACCTTAGAAGTACAGAGTTGAAGTAGACTTTAAAATGAATCCGAAACCCAATCCTAAACAGAAAATAAGGGATAAACCACTACTCCTGTTCAAAAGACCGGAAAGGAGTGTTAACCGGGCGATAGCAAATCTATCTACTCCTATTGAAGTAGTAGTAGAAGTGATAAACTAAAAATTTTATTTGCATTTTTTAACCAAGTTAGCCTTGAGAAAGATTTCAAGATAAAATTAACATTCATTATTTAGAAAGGATTTTGAGCTCATCGAGAGTAACTTATTCTGTTGAAAAAATATAACAATAAAGTTATACTAATTTTACTTCATTTTATTAAATTAAAAATGACGTGGGCGATCATGACTATCCACGGATTTCATTTCTTTATTATCTGCGAATTACCATGCATTCTTGGGAAATATGATATAGTGGTTTCCCATTGCCTTTCTCAAGTTTTGGAATTGAGATTTTCCCGTCTTTTAGGTTGATTGCCAGTGAGAGCCCAGCCCACTCTACTATGTATAGCGGATTTATAGCCAAGGGCATCATGTGGAAGTGAATACAATAGACTAGTCTGGAATTTGAACTTGGCTCGCCGATTTTACTTTCTCTGTCGATAACCGTTGCCCTGCCCACACGCCTTTACTAATCATTAACATAAAAAACAACTTGGTAACAAAAATAGATTTTTTAAATAAAATCACTAGAAGGCTTCTGTACATCACATTTCAGAAGCATGTGAAAAAGAAAAAGGAAGAAAAAAAAAGAGAGGAAAAAAGAAAGAAAGAAAGAAAGAGAAAGAAAAAAAGAAAAAAGAGAGAGGCTCTATATAGCTAATAAATTGGGGAGGGTAAAATATCAAAAATAAAATCTAAAATATTAAAAATTTGCAGTCGTACCAGAAAAAACAGATGAGATTTTGCATGAAGAAGATAGTATTTTGAATGTGTTATAAAATAAAATAAGACATATCTCGGCTGATTTGCAGGCAAATAAACTAACATACTCAAGAGCGAGAGCCAGATGTGAACGGGACAAGTCCCCGTCACAAAAAGTGTTTCTATTTTTCGACCAATAAAAATGCTTCCCTCCTCATTATACTCGCGTCATTTTTCGAGCCTGTTAAGCCATAAAAGGGTCACACGGGGAAGTACAACAGCAGTCAACAGGAGGCCAAGGAAGAGACCTGTTACGGTCAGTCAGCAGCTGTCAGCAGGAGGAGCGCTAAGCCAACCAGTGAGAACTACTATGAGAAATCAACCCAGATCAGAATCCGGCTTATGAACTATACCATAAGGTGCTGTCCCGAACCCACACGTTCCTGTTGAAATAAATCACGTAAATCTATTTCTGCTGTTGTAGTATTTCTTTCTTGCAACCATACGCTTGTCTATAACAAATGGCGTAAACGAAAAAACACAAGACCCTTACTTTGGTGTGAAACTTGCAGAGAAACAGACATTTATTACAATGGCAAAACCATTTTTCAATAATATAGGAATAAAACAAATTACAAGATAGGCCTGGCACAAAATTTCCCTTGTTCATTTCAAATTATCAAGACAAGTTAACACTTCTTTCAAATTTCTCTTAGAAAACTGTATTTCGTTTAAAGCAAATGTTTTCCTTAACAACAAAGGAATTTTTAACAAAGTTTTTTTTTTAAGGCAACAGTTCATATAAAACAATTTCTTAGCAAAAGAACCTTACTTCGAAATGATGCTGGTTCAAAGGTTGGAAGTTAAAATTCGAAGGGAAAAGTTGAAGTTCAGTAGGAGGGAGTGAGAAAAGGTTGACTTTCCGCGGCGAAGCAGCTCTTTTAACGAATATTCAGATTTTTGGAACAGGCGACCTCAAGTTTGAGATAAACTCTCACGGGTTTATGGTAGTCATTTTTATCATGACAGCAATAATGTTAGTAATCTTTTATCCTCCCAGGTCATCACATTATTTTATCATCATCATCATCATCATCAGGGGAAGTACCTGATGACAGCCTTTCGCCCGAGTGGCCTAATCTGCAGCAGCATGAGTATGGTCTACTCCCGTTGCGAAGAGTGACTTGGAAACTAGGGTATGCAGTCCATAATACAGGCCAATCGCCAAACCGAAGAGTGCGGGAGTGGTGCCTTACTTCATCTGTGAATATGATATGAACTAATTTTAATGTGAGGAAATGAACTACCACCACTTGATAGCAATCGACTAGAGGTTCCCCCATTAGTAATACCCTGGCGAATTCTTTGTTTTTTTTTTTTGGTAAATTCATGTATCACTTTGCTATAAAATGTATTAGCACCACTCTCTACCTTCAATTTCTTCAAAAGGTCTTTACTCATGTAAATGAAGACCAAATTACTCAATCACGTTTCACTTTGAGAACACCTCATGTAATTATTTACACGTTGTAATAAAGGAAACGATCTCTCACAGGAAGCGGATGGGACAGATATGGCCAGAATCAGTAGTAGTAGTGGAAAAGTGCTAGAGGTCCTTAGTATTATTTATCGGAAATGAACGAACAAAATCAAAGATATAAAAAAATAATATATATTTATTTATTTGCCTTCGACTGAAGCGAATCCTTTGTAGATAGAATTCCTGTCATACTCAAATATCTGCTCATGTTCTTTGAATCTTTAGAAGCTGGGAATACTTTCCATTTTTTAATCTTATTGCTAGCAGACAATAAACCTTCTTTACTTAAATTAAATCCCAGAAAGTCTAGATTCGAAACTTTAAATGTACACTTGGCCAAATAAATTTTAAGGTTATTTTCGTGCAGTATATTAAATAATGTATCCAAGCCTTTCTTATACTGAAGTTCATTATCGCTAAAAACTAAAATATCGTCGATGTAAATGAATAGGTAGTGAATCCCGATAAAAATAAAATATGTAAATAAAATATATAAATATTATATAGGAATAATGTCGCTGCCGACACTTGAGTTTAAAATAAAGCATTTGCTCTTTCCTTTAACCCCACCTCTCTCTCTCAACTTCTTTTTCTATACTTCTCTCAACTAATGCGAAGGCAACACTCAAATAAAAAGAGTAAGAAGAAAAGACTAAACCCGGTCGAAAAACGACGGAAGTTTGCAGGAACAGAGCTTACTTTTTGTGACTAAAAAATAACAAAACTCAAGGAGACTCTTCGCATAATTTCCATTATTAAAAAAAAATGAAAAAGAAAAGAACGACGGAAAATAAAGTAGTTTTGTCCAATCCAAAAAACTGACACAAAAAGTCTTTTGATGTTAGCCGAAACAAATGTTCACGCTAGAAACTCTGAACAAAAAAAAAAAAAAAAAGATATAAACCTGACACTTCTGAGCTAGAAGAGGAGGACGACAGAAGTGATGGCCAGAGTGACGGAGACGCTACCGCATAAAAATCAACCATGCGTGACGAGTAATGAATTAGTTCAGAAGTCATTTGCTAATGATATTTCTGCCCTACTTAAAGCCGAGAAAAACACAGTAAATTGACAGTGACCTATTTTTAAGATTACTACTATCCCTATCATGATGATTCAAACTATATTACTGGACCTTCTCCCAAAGACAAAAAACTACCCACAACCTTTGCTACAAAAGACACGTACCAGTCCTAACAGATTCACACTCAAATTTCTCGTTTCTCCGTGGGAACAAGCGGAGAAATCTCTCTCTACAAAAGATCTACTCAAGGGAAGAACTTTGTTAACTGGTAAACGCTATTCTTTTACCCGAAAAAAATACCACTATATTTGGCACTCTCTCTTTCAACCACAAATAAAAGCTGTTAAACATTTATTTCGAGTCTTGGGTTTTGTTCATTCCACCCTCACTGCCGAACACACGCATACACACACACATTCAAACAGGAAAAATTCCTACAGGATAGAGCAATACGAGAAGGCAACGACACACTGCTTGTTGTTTGTTTGATGACGTCTACACGGTAAGGAATTGCCTTTTATGGCAAAACTTTAGCGTCCCAATCCAATTTGAGTCGCCACAGGGACCTTAAAATGAGCTTTGACTTGACTGTGATGGGAGCATAAAGAGATATTGGATCAAAAATCCTCGCATTTTGGACTAGGATGCATCTTTTCGTATTAGTTCCCTTGTCAGTGGAACAAGCTTTACAAATCTTTACTAGGATCGTGTAGCGCGCATCACCACAATTTATCTTTGATTGGGAATGACGTGGAAAAGGACAAGCAAAGACGCTGGAGGTTACGAAACATGTAGCGGTCACAATGCAGTTTATATTTGGCGTAAAATAGCACATAGTATAAAATACAAGACTGAACGTAATGATTCAAAACATAACAACTGAATTTATTAGTGTTGATGTACATGCATATAAGCTGAAGGTTTGAATGAGTTATGTCTCTTAAATTTGGAAATATTTGTACCAGAGCTCATAAAGATGAAGTAATTATTAAACTGAAGTTTTAGGAGAATAAAGTTCCTTTTGCATGTTAGGAAATGTGAATTGGTAAAGTTGGTAAGAGTTCAGAAGAGTTAAGTGTTTGTACTTGCGTGAATTGGTAATGTTCTTTAACGTCTGTCCGCACGGTCAAGACGGGAGCTCTTGAAGATTACATCTTGGCAGCAAGGAATAAAATGAATGAAGAGAAAACAGAGAGAGAGAGAGAGCTTACACGTGTTTTGTTTATATAAGATGGTGTATCACGTTACTGACTCAAACCTTAGTGAGCCGGAAATTTCATTCCTTGCGTGAAGGATATCTGGTTGGTCGGAATTGACCAATCAGCGAGCTAGTTTTGAGGAGATTAACCAATGAATGCTTGTCGCATGATTTGTATGTATGATGGTGATGATAATTACCACAGTCGTATTTATAACCTAGGACTCTTTCATAATCAGAATTATGTTGAACCAAAGAATTAACCTTTGTCATTAATTTTTTTTAACTCCTTAGAGTTAGAATTACAAGACCTTAGAAGTTTCCTTCTTGTAATCTGTCCGCGACAGTTTTGTAGACGCATTAATATTTTCGTCCGTGACAATCAGATTGTAAGCATAGAAACTACATTTTATCATTCTAGTTCACTCTGTACATATTGTTTAATTTGATATTGCAATATGCAATTCAAAATGAAATGACAGGCATTGAACATGAACAGCAGGGTCTTATAACGATAATAGATCAACTCGTCATTTCTTTTTACAAAAAAAAAATTCGATTTTGATCTTCTGTTTTTCTTTTAATTTAATCATAAGAAAAGTTTTTTTTTTATATCTACCAGTAGGACAAAATTATTTATCCTAAATTCTAATATAATTTCAATTAAGTTATTGATCAAATTGACTCCAGGATATGCTGCTTCATTTAAAGAACAGTCACAGTGCATTATTTTTGCACCAACCTAATAAATACTGCTCTGATCTTGGTGGTAGGCTACTCTTCCGATTTGAAAACTGGTCTATGTGGGATCCGAATATATTTAGAAAAATTCCTATGGGAGACCTTGATTCTCTCAATAATCCCTTCAGATTCTAGCTGGCAAATATTTATCTTTTGACTAGGAAAGGCGTGATTAAAGACAATGCTTGGACGCAATGCAATTTATATTTGACGTAAAATAACACATAGTATAAAATACAAGACTGAACGTAATGATTCAAAACATAACAACTGAATTTATTAGTGTAGATGTACATGCATATAAGCTGAAGGTTTGAATGAGTTATGTCTCTTAGATTTGGAAATATTTGTACCGAAGCTCATAAAGATGAAGTAATTATTAAACTGAAGTTTTAGGAGAATAAAGTTCCTTTTGCATGTTAGGAAATGTGAATTGGTAAAGTTGGTAAGAGTTCAGAAGAGTTAAGAATTCGTACTTGCGTGAATTGGTAATGTTCTTTAATGTCTGACCCCATGGTCAAGACGGGAGTTCTTGAAGATTACATCTTGGCAGCAAGGAGAAAGATGAATGAGAAAACGAAGAGAGAGAGAGAGAGACTGAATAGAACACGAGGGAGCTTATTCGTGTTTTGTTTATATATGGCAGTGTATCACGTGGTAGGCTCAGAAGCTTGTGCGCGGGAAAATTATTCCTCGCGTGCAGGATATCTGATTGGTCGGAATTGACCAATCAGCGAGCTAGTTTTGAGGAGATCAACCAATGAATACTTGTCGCATGATTTCTATGTACTGTGCGTATATAATGGTGGTGGTAGTTACCACAATATTATTATATTTCAGTATCTAGATTTTCCTTTCCCAGAGAAAGCATCATTCTATCAAGAACCTTTAAGGCTACTTGATGGCACGGGGTGGATCCTATCTTCATACTTGGGTAGTTCGACATAATAAGAATTGTCTCTGTATTCTATACTTTTTTCGAACAGGTCAATTTTGTGTATGTCGTAGTCAGTAATGTTTTCTTCCACTTCAAAGGAAGAAGTGCAAGAGTCCACTGAAAACATTTTTTCAAGTTCCTTTCGACGTCCGATACTTCGAGACTTTCTGGAAATGTCACTGCATGGGTAGATGTAGGTTCCAAAGCGAACTTCACTTGGTGTTCAGGACACGCAGAGTATCTAGAAATTATCGTGTGGTAAATATGTTGTCTACCGGAAGCTTTTGGTTTGAGTGGCGTTATTTGATGGCTATAGATAGAATCAATATAATTTCCGAAAGGAGTGATTCAATTAGACATTTTCCATACCAAGCTGTTCATACATTGGACAACCTTGATATTGTTGGGATTGCTATGAGTTTGAATTTGTTATCAGAAGGTTTTTATATTCAGATGGTTAGTTCACGGGCATGTTCACCATATTAATCCACAACAATATAGAATATAAGCATTCAAAAACGAATCAATCACAAGGCAATTGCGTAAGAAACACCGATTATGAGATTCCAATAAAACAACATACATTTATGTACAATTAATATACAATTTGAAAACTTGAAGTTTGATAATGCAAGAAATTGACCATTGATAAATTGGGTTTCTTATTGATTTACAGTTCGAAATTGTTCAAGTGTTTAAGAACTGGTCAAACAGAGTTAAGTGGAAAATATTATTTACACAGAAATTTGTGTAGTTTGTATGCGTGAATAAAGTAGGCGTTTAATTCTCTAAATTCTCCAGAGTTGTTTACCTTGGATTGTTTAGATATTTGATTAAATATTTACGAATACTTGTTAGTAGTGAGTTATTATCACTTTTTAGTATTGTAAGAAATTGTTCCTGGTAGAGCGAAATGCTGCGTGTGTTGAGTCAGAGAAATTTGTGCGGCAAAAATGTAGCTGGTTATGATTCTTACGGGCGTGGATTCGTTTGGCACTTCTCTAGGATGAAATTCTGACTGCCTGGATCGATCTGAACGCTTCCTTTTATTTTGTTCTGGAAGTAGGAGTTGGCTCCAAATGGCTAGGCGCGAAAAGATATTTTGCGTGAATTTGCTGCAGTTTGAGCCAATGAAAAGTCTAGTTCACTGAAACTAGGGTGTTGATTGGTTAGGTAATTTTGTGGTAGAGTGTATTATTCCGGAGGGGTGAAAAGGTATGTATGGACTATTCCATCAATATCGTCCATATATTTTAAGATATCCACACCGACAATTCCCTGTATTCTTATTCGATCACTATATGTTGCTTATTACTCGGTCGAAGCTTTCAAACTCAAATCGTACATCGAATTTATCATCTAAGACAGGAATGGGGAGTGATCTCCCCTTCCTTACACCCACTTTCAAACGAATTTGTTCTAGGTTCTTGAATTTTTCTTTTGAAAAGTACGATTGTTGGCTTTCTGTATTTAGAAAGCAGTTAACCAGTTCAAGGTAACTTGCACTATCGGCAAAATCATAACTTCACTGGAATTGGTGTTCACATGTATAAAAAAAAGAAAAAAGAGACGCTCCTGTAGTGGAAAGTTTGGTGGTTACCATTTATTTAATGGTGTTGACGGCCCAAATCAATCCATACAATTTTTTACTCAACGAATATGTAAGAAAAATGCAAAATCAACAAGAGAAAACAACAAGAAACATTTGTGATAAAAGACAAAAGGCAAATATTTGAATAACAAGTAATTTTCAGTATATTTTTGTAATGAAAATAATTTACAAAAATGTAGTGGATTTTTTTTAGGTGAAATCTTGTTAATTTAATTTATGTTGAACTCAAGTTTGGTGAAAGATTAAATTTTGTTAATGAGTTCTGATTTGAAAGGATGTTTGTTAGAATCTGTTATTGAAGATTCCGTGAATTAATTGCAAGAGAAAAATTTACATTTAAGAATTTACTGTTCATATAAGTTATAAATGTTTGTAAATTTGAATGCAATTTTGTGATCAAAGAAGTTATCTACATTTGATTGTTTTGTGTAATACAATGTTCTCAAATGTTGAGAAATAAAGTTGATTTGTTAGCAGGAATTTGTTTAACTTCTGCGTAAGTGAATGGGAATAGAGTTCAGTGGTGAGTTTTGGTGAGTGAGTATGAATTTGTATCATGTTCGTATAGACGAACAACTTAAGATTGTGTGACGTGAAGTTTAGTTGCAATTCGTTTGATGTCGTCATGATGCTCACTGGCGAGTGTGAATGAGTTTCTGTTTTTATTTGCTTCGGGTGGCTCACAGAGTCTTGGAGCGAAGTTGGATTTCAATCATGAGCTGTAAAAATTAGTTAAGCGTGGGTGGATAGTCGTGCCTACTTATATATTTATTAACCAATGAGGACTCGAGATTTTTTTGAAAGTGTACGAAGTTGAAAGTGTCCTGTGATCCACTTTTTGCACAGATTTGACCAAACTATTTTCAAACTAGAATTTGAGTTCTACACTCCCTTGTTACGGCGGTTGCATAATGTCGCGATGTGTCCCTTTGAAGCACATTTTTTACAGAGGAACATTTATTTATTCTGTCGCCCAGGACATTCACCATCCAGTCTGTCACTGACGCATCTAAAACACAATTTTAATATTCTGCATCTTTGTCTCATTTGTAGGATATTTGGCGCACTTCCACGTGGGGTGATCACGTGCGTCACAAAATTTGCATCGTGATCCCTTGGGGCTGATGACAAAATTCTGTAATACCGCTCGATTTTCTTCTTTTCCCTCTGATTTATTACTTTCCACTTTTTACTGTATGCTCAGAAAGACATCTTATTCTTTGCTACGGTATGTATGGCCTCATTGTAATTTTCAAATATTTGATTCAAAGTAGGGTAACTGTTGCCTACCTTATGGATAACTTCCTGCCCTAAATTTGGCGACAACTTTCCCAAAACAATATGGCTAACTAATTTGAAACCAGGCACATTCTCTTCGAAGAAATCTAAGTAATTCGCAAATACGCTTTTAAGTAGGCGCCCAAGGAGGTCGTCAGTGATGTTTTGATTTGGTTCATCAGGGAGTTTCGGGTCTTTCAACATCATACTCCCCATCACCAAATCGACCCAATCAGAGGAGATCAATCGCTGATTCCCCCTTCCATTTAAACGCTAACAGCTACTCTGGCCTTTTTAAAGAATAAGAGGAAGAAAGACTACATATTCCGCACATCCGATTGGATGTTTGTAACAACCAATCCGCTGCGCGAACCATCTTTTAAATGGCTCGCGGTGGGGACTGGCTACTTTTCTTATTTCGGTGGATTGCAGTTTCGATGGATAACTGAGGAGGTAATCTTAATGTTTCTAAATCTTACCCTTTTCCTTAAGTATTGTAAGGTTTCATTATTTGCCGTTTTTATTTTATTTGTACGTTTTTTCTTTTCTTTTGGCGGGGATACTTGAACTCAACCCTATTATCACATTTTATCGTTTAGCCCGTTTCTTAAGTAATACGATGTTTTCAATTCAGACAAATCTGCTCTTATTTCGGCCAGGTATTGTCTGTTCCAAAAATCGGGGTCAAAATTGCGAGAATTGTTCAAAATATGTTTGAAAATCTCATGCATTATATATGGTACATCGAGAAATTCCTTAATCAATAAGTTTATCGCCACGTGAAAATTATTATCTTTTAATGTAAGGTGAGATATTAACTGCAGTGCATAGTCAGTGAGGTTGTAGTGAACAAAACGAGATCTAGATTTTAAAATTCAAATGCTAAGCACTGACTCATTGATTTTATTAGAAATTAAAAAGACTCGAATTTACAAACTTTGCTTAACACACACGAAAAAGCGAATCCAAAACAAAACTCGTGAAATTTCACACCTTGATGCGAAATGTTTTTCGGCCAATAGAAAACTAGGAAACATTTAAAAACAAAATTCAAATAATCTTCAATTCTCAGAAGCAACTTCTTTTACAGATCTTTTCGCGAGCCGACGCGAAGTTTGTCCGTCATCCAATGGGAAGGCTCGAATCATATCTGGGAGTGAATTCCCAAATGACCTTTTCAAGCCACACAAACAAAATAAAAGACAGGCAAGTTCGCATGTCTATAGAGAGAAGGAGACGAGCGTAACACTTCACTTGAAAACCATCAAGCGATCGTTATTATTATCTCTACCTTTCTCCCTCACCTCTTTTATACTTGATAAACGAACGGAACATTTTAAGACTGAGCGATTACTTCAAAGACATTCCTACCCTACGATAACGCTCATATATACATACATACATACATACATTCCTGCCTACGTACACATAAATTCATTCTTGTAAGGACTACTACGAACATTTTGACGATCTTGTATCAACCAAAATACATTAATTTTATTTGTATAGACCTTAATTGATTTATATGTATATAAATTTGTTTCACTTTACAATTAGATTTTCTTGTTTTATACCCGTCTTATCGTGGGCTAACTAACAAGGCCAAATCAAACTAATCTGTTTCAACACTCATACACTTCGCTATAACTGATAACCTACTATAAGATAACTTTTCAGTAGTACTAACTTTGCTTTATTTGAGTAAATATAACTAATGCAGTTATAGAACTGCATTTAAAAAAATTCGAATTTTTAAGGATTGACTCCACCAAAGATAGTATACTGCAACTTAGAAGTTGCTATCCCTGAATCTCTGGTCGATATACAGTCGGTCTCACTGCTGTGAGAATTACTCAATTTTTTAACAGATTCCCCAATAACGGCTAGCCGGTTATTGACGCGGACTCGAAAAATATATTGATATCTCTGGTCATCCATAAATTTATGGTGTGCTGCTCAGATTTGTTTAAAAATTGTTAATGAGGTTGTTAGTGAGGCTGCGTTTTTAGTGAGAGTACATACATTTAAATTTACAAGGAAAGAAGAACAAGAGATCAAATTGCATTCAACAATGAAATATATATTGAAAATCAACAAGTACAACAATTGTGCTTATGTATTAATATTTAGAGAGAGAAAAGCAGCTTCCCTTGTACTGATATCTGATGCAAGATAGGAATAATGTACTTAAGAACTTTCTTGTTGAAATGTTCAGTGTTCAGTGAATAAGATTTGAATTCAAGAATGAAAAGTTTGTACAAAAAGGATAATAGAATTTGTTTGTGACTTGGCTTGTGACAGACTGTTAACAGTGTAGTGTAATGGTAGTTCTGTGTCTGTGTGTGCGTGAGTAGAAGAATGTAGATATGCGGGCGTTGCTGAGTTCTGCTGATTTATTGTTCTACTAATTTATTTCTGGAGTACGAACTGTTTAAATATTTTTTGGGTAGGCTCCAGAGAGAAGCGGGAAAAATATCGAAAGTAATATCTAAAATACACGATTGGATAAAATTTGACCAATCACTGATTTTTTTACAAAACCAAGATCATGGCAGAAAATTTGGTGTGGTTACTGCGATAGGTAAATTGCCCTGTAGTAAACATTACTTATTTTCTATCCAATTATAACTGAGTATTTTGTGGGCGTGGTAAATCGGAGTAGTCACTACAAATTCACCATCCTGCAAATTCAAGTTTGTTTTGATACAAATTTCTTTTATTTTTGCATCTAGGGCTCGAATCTCTTTCTTTTAGTAGATTTCGAATAATAGCCTCTTCTTCCTTATAAGATTTTCTCTTTCTCTACTAACAATTCTAAACTTAGACTTGTCGGAGTTAGCTCCTCCTTAGCTCCTTACCCTTCAACAGAGGTCTCTCTCTCCCCTGGCTATAAATAATCGCTGACCCTTCGCCTCTTTCTCTTTTTCCCTCAGGCCTTTGGGCCGCCACCTTGAGGTAAATCTCTTTCCTCAGTCTTCAGCCTTATACCACCTCGCAGATGTGAACGCTCACAGATACAGCGTTTCCCAAATGCTGGGAACACGCTAAGAACAATACACGTACGTACGAACACTCACCACAACACACACACATAATATTCACCACACGTACTCTATCCATGTAACTTGTAACCTTTCTTGTTATTAATACATATATTTGTTTACATATCGGTCTTGTGTTTGTTTTTCTTTGCCTTCTTTGGACTTAATTAAAGTCCAACTTTCTCATGTTGTTGGACCGGCTAGCAGGAAATTCTACAATATTCATCTACTTCTACTCAACTTCGCCGACACGGTCCACTACAGACTGATATCATTTCTCAAATTATTTTTGCTGTCAATAAGTGTTTACTTTTGACGCTTTTTATTTCTTTATATAGTTTTCCATCTCAAAAGGACTATAATAAAAATAAAATCGTTTTATTATGTTCATTTTTATTAAATATATTACACCACGTGT
The DNA here is from genome assembly GCA_963932145.1 of Acanthosepion lycidas. NCBI lineage: Eukaryota > Metazoa > Mollusca > Cephalopoda > Sepiida > Sepiidae > Acanthosepion > Acanthosepion lycidas. The sequence continues at coordinate 48,734,798 of OZ010597.1, read as the reverse complement.
ACAAAATTACTTTGGGTGGTACAAGGCCAATTTAAAAATTTTACGAAGAAGGCTACAATAACTTTCAGGACGTCACGTGTCCTAAAGACCCACAGAACGATGAAGGTCCAAAACATTCATTAATCACACCTCGTGTTCAATAAACTTCGTAACAAGAGATCTTTTCTTTCTCTTTTTTTTTTTTTTTTTTTTTTGCAGGGAAATTTTTTTTACTTAACTGAATGACAATTCATAACGAATTCTTTCAGATATTAAAGGACAACAACTTAAAAAAATACCCACTCTCAATACTTTTGTATTCAATCTGTCTCAATCGAACTTTTTAAAAAAAGTTCTTTGCCATCATGCCAATATATTTGATAGTCGTACGCACGTTTTTTTTTGTTTTCTTTTAGAAAAATATGGGATTTTTAACGACTTCCACATCGAGTCAGGCAAATGACAAGGAAGAGACAACAGGATAGTTTAGATATTTTACAACAATAACATATACATCAAAACATGAAATGAGAGAGTTGCTAAAAAACGTGCTTTTAGCGGATATAGTCAAATAATTGTGTTGTAGTGATAGGGTACCATTATTGCTTATTCCCGACGGGATCACCAAATATGTTGATATATAGAGTTACCAATATATGTGATGGCTAAGAAAGATGTGATTCAGGACAATGCGTGAAAGCAATGCAATTTATACTTGACGAAAATAGCACATAGAATACAAAACTGAACTGAATGATTCCAAAACATAATTAGATTTATTAATGTTTGATGTACATGCATGCGAACTGAAGAGGTAGGACAGAGTCGTGTCCCTTTGATTCGGTATTAGTTGTACCGGAGTTCATATTAAGAAAGTTTGGAATTGTGAGGTAAAAGTTCAGAAGTGATTTCAGAGTTCTTGAATGTTGGTAATTGTCTTTAACGTCTGGCCAGCAAATGACTAAGACGGGAGTTCCTAAAGGTTACATCTTGGCACTTGGTAGCAAGGGAATGAGACGTGCGAGAGAGATGAATGGAAGGAAAAACTCGAGGAAGTTTACACGTGTTAGGTTTATATACTAATCGTGTATCACGTGGGAGGCTCAAACGGAGAACGCGGGAAAAACAGATTGGTCGCATGCAGGCGGTTTGATTGGTCGGAACTGACCAATCAGCAAGCAAGATTGGAGGTGAATGACCAATGAATACTTGTTATAATTGTGTGAAAGTAGGATGTTACTTACCAGATAGGAAGAGTGCATTTCCTAAAAAGAAGTAAGGCTGGTTTGTTGTGGAAGATTCCACAGTGTCAATTCCAAATGCATTTCGGTTAGAAATAGTTGGTTACACATATATGTCATTCAAACAAGGGTTGTTTGTCTCAGGGGCTATCTAGAAGGTTCAAAAACTTCTCTTGAGAGGCGGGCCTTACCGTTCGAAACTGTTTTGGGCGCCATTCCCGAGAAGCAGCTAAAAATATGTCTCTTTCGATATCATGGTCTGCACAAACTTAGTGTTCGTAATTATACGCTAAATCTTATTTGGTGTGAAAACTGGGTTATACCATTAAAAGTAGATATTAGAATTTTCCAACAGTAGCAGAAGCAAGGGGAGATGACCTAATTTCTCATATCCGAGAATGTTAATATTCCCCTTCTCTTCGAAGCTTCTTGTTGCAAAAGATCGGCAAAGTAGAACGGAAACTAAGCTAATTGAATATTTGGTCACATTGTGAGTGAATAAAAACGTGAAAAATGCGCAGAAATTATATTTTTCAACCAATAAAATTCCATTAGAAAGTTTGTTTGATAAATAATCACTACAAGGGCAAATACCGCCAAAATACTCGCAGACGTAGTTGTAAACCTACCATGTGTTATTTTTTAGTCCATTTATAAAATAATAATAACTCCTTTCACCAGACCCGAAAATTTGAGAAAAAGATTTTTGCGAGCCAGCGTAAAATTATTTTCTAACCAATGAAAACCTTCAAAAAGTTCACACTGCCATGTGAAATTAGATTTTGATCTCCTTTATAGATATAAAAATAGAAGCCAACTCCTTCTCGGGGCTCAAAACAATTTGATCTACAAGTGTGTATACATGCACGCACCCACTGGAAGAGACGACAGCCCAGCAGCCACCAACTAAGGCCTTGTTCACGCACACGATAAAAGGGATTAATCAGCAACTGCCGACTAAGCCTTTGTCTACGAACGCACAAATACATTAGGCTAACTGTCATAAAACCGTCCACACATTTTACACTGCACTACGAGCACTTAATTACCTTATAAAACAAACTTCACTGCAAGGAAAATTGAACATTTTATTGCTATTGTATATTTCTGGAAAGAAGATATAAATGTTATTTAAACTGACGTTCTGTTTCTACTTTTTCTTCAGAAAATGACCATTTTCATATTTCATTTAAAATATGTATTATTGCTGTTGTTAAATGTTTGTTATCCTGACACTTAGCAACAAAAACCTGGGTAGACAGATCCCAATAAATGTTAATTTTTTAAACGAATTGCAGTTTTATTATAATAATAAAAAAACTAAGCGCTAGTTTACTTTTATACGTAACTTTAAAATAAATACTTAAAATTAAATTTTAAAGCATTGCAATGGATGAAAACTTTACCTTTTTAATGAAAAGAAAAGAAAAACTTTGCCGGTTGCTCCTTTTCGCTCCAAGTGTAAACTGATCAAGAAGAAAATTTTGGGTAGTGGTCACATAAGTGAATCCGGGTTTTAAGAAGGGATCGAACATTCTCTCCATGGTTTAATAAGTAACTTTTTGATGTAATATTAGGGTTGCCAGATATTCGTAATATACTCTTAAGTGCCAAATAAACCAGAATCAGCAATAAAACAAAGTTACAAATTGACTAAATATCCATTTCAGCAGCAGGTCGCGATCAATCAACTCAAAACGTTCTGTCTGTCTTCACAAATCTATGCCAAATGATTGTCGTTATCTATAGGAAAATGGTTAGAGATTAAAAGACACACCGACAACTGAAACTACATGCTAACTTCCTTTTCACCTGTAAAGTGAGTAATGGCATTTAAATATTATCTATACCTGTGACGGGAGGCAGCCATAATTGTCTCCCCCTCGAATTACTCGATTATAAAAGAAATGGTCAAACCTCACTTATGGGCAGTAGTCAGATTGCATTGAATAAAACTTCACCGCATGCTTAAACGTTCGTCTGTTTTTCTTAGCAATACCAGACACATGTCAATTTCTACGAGCATTTCAAATAATAGAAATTTACTATGAAAAGATACATCACCAGAAAAACAAGTTACACTACACACTAACACACATCTTTACAAGCAAAAAAGCCTTGTAAGTTCTACTTGTACATAAATTACAGTTTTAATTTTACCACAATTACTAGAAGTTTATTTACTCTATTATAAATTGTGACTATGCTAAATTACGATGTTATTCATATTTTCAAAGAAAAGTAGGATTTTGTCACCAACTCAGATAGTGAACGATAAAAATTTAAAAAATCAGCCGTGGTTGAACAAGATATACGGATCTTTCTGAATGCCAAAGCCCAAAAAATCGATGTCTTGTTTGAAGTTAATAATTGAGACAGTTAATTTTTAATGATTTTAACACCATTTATTAAATTAACTATTTTAATTAACTTTCAGTAATAAATTTCTTGATAAAGATCTGACATTCTAAATACTTAATTTACATTTTGGTTTTTAATTTTTACTCTATAAAAGGGTGAGATGAAAAATTTTGAAGGTGTGTGAATCTTGAAACCAGTTAATAACCGCTTTTTAACGTTACTTATGTTTCCTTCTTTTTTCATTCAAAATTAAAAATTATTTAACGATTTTTGTGACACTGACATTTTTAACCCCAAATCAATTTATCTTCTTCACTATTATGAAGAACAGACTCACTTTTACACTTGTGAGAGCAAATGCTTAAAACTTCATTTATCTCTTCTGGTAAAAGGCCACATGTATGCAATCGAACTCGTCTGGTTCGGTCCTGATCTCCAGTTGGAAATGAACTGGTCGGAGGTACAAGGGAAGGCCGAGATCGCGGTTAATCTGTGGTCTCGGAGGAGACTTTCCCTGAAGGGAAGGGCGGAAGTATGTGTTTCACACATATATCCGATTCTCCTGTACCGACTCTCTGTACTTCCACTCCCGTATGCCAGACTAATTTTATTAGTACGGACCTTGTTCTCTTTCTTGTGCAGAGACAAGACCCCTATGGTATCTCGCGAGATCTGTTGCCTTCATCCCTCTGAGGGCGGTCTGGGTATGCCTAGCATTGAGATTCGTCAACATATGCTTCGTATTACCTTTCTAGACCGAATGTGCCGCGGTTCGGATGAGGTGGGCACCTTTTGGAAAGAAGACGTCCGAAAACATTTCCCATCCCTGAGAAGTGTGCACTCGTGCGAGGAGGAGGCCGGTCGTACACACCGAGCCGAGTGCTCCTTCTACCGCGAATGTCGTCGTACTCTGAAACTCCTCTTACGGACGTCGGATGGCCTCTCCGACGCCCAGGCGTTGTCTCGTAAGGCATTGTATCGTCTGTTAGTTAGGGGGGGGGGCGTTCAAAATGATCTGATTGACGAGCTCGGTCTTACGAAACAGGAGGCTCGCTCGATATGGCCTTTGGCGCCTGGGTTGAAATGTCTCAATAATGATGAGGCATCACTCACCTGGCTGATGATTCGTGGGGCCCTCTGGGTCGGCAAGAGACTTTATTCAGCAGGCTTGGAGAAATATCCAAACTGTCGTCGCTGTACTGGGGAAGTCGAGACCATTGGCCACGTCTTTTTTCAGTGCAAGACGGTAGTGCCGTTGTGCGGGTTTGTTGAAGGCCTCATGGTTCGCATGCTGCAGGGAAAGTTTTTTGTCCTTGAAGCCAGTTCTGTTTGTAGCAATGTGGTGCCGCAATTGACGAAGGCTGAACACTATGTGTTCTGTTGCTTACTAGGGGTTATGAGAGTCGTGATTTGGACGACCCGTCAGAAGGAATTCTATGATGGCGAGTTCACCTCTTCCCAAATGATCTTGTTCTTTAAGCATCAGCTTAAAGTCAATATTAGGACGGAAAGGCGGCGGCTCCCTTCATCAGAATTTGGCAAAAGGTGGGTAAATCTTGCGCGAATGTGTAGAGTGAAAGGGGCTGACTTAGAGAGTGACATTTGGATATCGGTTAGGCTCAGGATTTTTTTGTCCTATCAGGGTTGAACAGAGGCAACCCACCCTCGTTTTCGTTTCGTGTGTGTGATATTTCGTATTTGTTGTTGTGTATGAATGTGTGTGTGCCTGTGTGAATGCCTTGGAGGAATGAATGTTTTTCTTATTTTTCATAGTCCCGCATTGATTTCGTCCACATTTAGGGATTGTGGTTTTTTTTTATTACTAACCCTATTTTGTTTTATGTAAATAAGTTTAAATCATATTGTAATCATTGGGTTTTTTTAAAAATTGTTGTTCCCCCCCCCCACACACACACAGACTTTTAAATGTACATATGGGGACTAGTTAGGATTTCATAGAGAATTTGAGGTATTATGGTGGACGTAGTAAGAAAGGTAGGAGTGAATGTGTTGTTTTGGTGATAGGAATATTGTTGGTATGTTTGTGTCTGTGTCTAGCTAAGTTTAGAATTAAGACAGAAGAAGACCGTCCTTCCCCAACCCCCTTTTAGGCCTTGTGCCACATTTTGTACATTTGTGCAAATAAATATTGTATGCAATCGAACTCACTAAGTAAGTCATTTAAAACAACGGGAGACCAGCTTGCTAACCATCATGCTTTGACGATGCTCTTCGGCTTGAGTGTTTCACTTCGACTAAAAATTTCTCTGTAGTTGTTTTTAGCTAATGAAAGCTGTTCTTGCTCTTCCTTTCTGAGAACTTACGAAAGTAATGTTAGTTAAATAATAATTACTTAGGATTTCAAGAAAAGTTTAGAGTGTATGTACAAATTTTTAAAAAAGTACGAAAAATAGCCCTTCCCATTTAATAGTTGGTTACTGCTTTTTGTTTTTACTTAGTGTTGTGTTTAGTTTAGTTTTTCACTACAGTTTTTATTTTAAATTTTAATCAAATGAATGTAAAAAAAAAAATGAAATGGCGGGGGTGGAGAGAATGGGCAGTTATTTGATTGGCTAAAGTGTCTTGTTCAATCCTAATCGAAAATAAATAGGGTACGAAGAAAGATAAGAAAAAAAATATTTTTAAAAATAAACTACGAAAAATTATCCTATTCAATAACATCCGCTTTCGAGGAGTCCCGCCACGTGACGTCAACTATATTTTTATTCGAGTCCTTGTTGGGATTCTCGGCAACAGGTAAGTTCGTTTTCAAGTCTTAATGAGTTTGATAATTTGTTAACAGAATAATCGATTTGTTTGATGTTTCTGCATTTATTTTAAAATCATATCATTTTTTTTATTGGTTATTTATGCCTTTTTTCACGCTCGTCTCTGTTCAGATAAATTGTACACAGTAGTACAGTACACACGATAATAAATTTGTTTTAGTTTGTTTTTTTAAGGTGGGGAAAGATAAAATTAATTATGAAATATATTATTTTATAGCTGTGTTAAGTATTTTAAAAAAGCAGTGTTACTTTTTTTTCTGAAGTAAGTTAAACTAAAAAAAAACAAAAATCGAAAATTAATGCCAATGGTGAAAGAAAAAACTGAAAAAAATGAAACATCGAGTTTTTATTTTTTTTTTTTTGTCATATTCAGTCTCATCAGACGACAACGGATCTATTGTAAAAAAATATCTCTTCTCTTTCATTTTAAAGCAGTTTGCACGTATTATTCTTTTAACTTAAGGGACCAAAAAATTAACAAGATACGTTTTTTTTTTTTTTGTTTTTTTTTTTTTCGTCGCTCTTTTTTATAAGTTATTGATTGTTCTCAGTTTTTAACTTTTTTTTTTTTTAACCATCACCATAAAAGTTATTAAAACGGTGATACTGATATCTAAAAGAAAAAAAAAAACAGACCTAAAAAAACCAAGGCGATCGTCTTGGCTTAAACCCCAAAAATAAATAAAAAATCCGTCTACACACACAAACAATAATTGTATTGTTTAAGAATTGTTTTTCAATTTTTATTTTATTTTTACGTTAATTTCGGATGTAAGGTGAATTAAAAAAACAAACAAACAAAAATAGTAAATGAATTATTTGACAAACAAAAACAATGTGCTTGGGAACGAACGATCCTGTATATAACTGTCACTCACACTTTTACGATTTAAAGATTACAGGACAGGTCGCGGTTGACACAAGAAAAAAATAGTAAAGTCCTTGAGGCATTTGATGAGTTGATATATTTTGAAAGATCTTGAACGATTCCTTATTATTAACATTATCTTCAACTATTTTTGTCTTATAGTTGGATATGAAATAAAACGTAAGTAAGAAAAGAAGTTATTTCTGAAAATTAACATGTGTTTTTTACTAGCAGAGTAACTGACTTAATTTTTCATTTATCAAGATCTTTTTTGTGACACTTGTTTCTACTGAAAGCTGTTTTTTTTTTGTTTTTTTTTTAAATTTCCGTTTTTTTTTTTCCCTTTTCAAGTGGCGCAGATTTAACAGTTCGTGACATACGATCATGTTCTAGAACAAAAATTAAAAACTCCTAGTCTTACTCTTCAGTCTTCACTCTTCTTAACTCTTTAATTGACTGTCTTATTTTGGCCTCCTGTTTTTTTCATTCACAGTAAGTACACTTACACACTGTCTTGTTTTTTTATTTAATTTTAAAAGTTTCTTAAGTCTTTAATTCGTCTCTCGAATTCTATTTTATTATCATTTTTGTGTAAAAAAACAAAAACTAAAAAAAAACTAAGTATGGATATATAAATCAACACCGTATGGTGACTATTATTAATAATTGAATGTTGAGTTCAGCAGGCTTTAAGCCTAGCGTATCATTTAAAAAAAACCATACAACAAAAAATGCAAACGTTCTCTCGTCAATAGCAATTTTTTTTTTTTTTTTTTTTTTTTTTTTTGCATCCTGGAAAAAATATAGGAAATTTTAGAATTGTTTATGATATAAAAGAAAACTTTGGGATAAATCACGCTTTTTGCTTTCTTTTATTAGTATTAATTATTATTATTATATTATATTCCTATTTCTATTTTTCTTTTTATCCTCCGATTTTGTATTTATTTTTGCAAATAAAAGTGTGTAAACATTTATTTTTTTCATTTTTTAAAATAAATACACATTTTTTTTATTCTTTTCGCTTGTACTCATTTTCTCTATAATTTTTCCGAGTATAAGATAAAATTTAAAAAAGTATTTTTGGAAGTTGGTTTAATATTTAAAAAATATATGTATAAACCGAAAATGAAGTTTTCTGATTTTATTCTAAAAATTAATGGCAGTAATAAATAATTTTATTTTAGACAAGTGAGACAGCATTATTAGATTGTGGGCATTTTAGTTTTCCGTTCAGTTCTCAGTTCCAGTGAATGCGAAATAATAACTCCCTTCAAATTTGGAGGACTGGGGAAGAAGGAAAGAAATTAGTGAGGCTATTTCTGGTTTTCACAGAAATTCCGGTGAGCTGAGGAAGAAATAAATTAATTCGCAAGCCTATGTGAAATTGGTTTTGGTTTTGGACCAATGAAACCCTTGCCTTCACAGAAATTAGCTGGTCAGCCAAGAAAAAGAAGGAAAAAGTAGCGAGCAAAATTCTTTTCGATATAAAATGAGAAAAATTAAGAGTGTCTGAAGCCATGTGAAAGGTTTTGTTTCACTTCCTTGCACCCAGCGTTGAAGTTCTTGCCAGTGTAAAATTAGTCGCCAATTATATCATCGGCCTCTAACCAGCATGTAGCATTTCAAAGAATAGCTATTTTTATATTGACATGGAATCTTATATTTCTCTCAAAGTAGCTAATCTTTTTTCTTCTTTTTTTATTGTTTATGAATTATGAGAGAATCAAAATTTTAATTATATAAAGAAAATTAATAATATGACATTATCCTCTTTTTTTCTTTTTTTAAATAATTTCAAAAAGATTGGACTGACATAAAAATTCTGTAAGACTGCCAGATAATGCAACCCGCACATTTACAGAATCAAAATTTGTTATAGAGAAAAAAAAAACATAAAATTTTCTTTTCTTTTCTTTAAATTTTAAGAAATAATTGAATTCAATAATTATATTTATATACATGTTTTGAAAATCTAAAAACAAGGGTGCTGATCTAAGATATTTATTTTAATTTTTGTTTTGTATTTTGGCTTTTCTTTTACCAGTCATATATTTTTGTCTTCTTGAAATATCTCCATCTAAAAATGTTTTTAAAAGGAAATGGCACGTACAGAATTCCACATCAATTGGGGTATCTTTCTATATTTCTGAGATGAGGTATTATGTACACTATTTACATTATTCTGACTATTGTCCTAATCTTTGTCGCCATATTTATTACAAGTTCTCCACTCAAGGGCACAGTAGATAAAGGCGTTGGTTAGATCCAGTGACAGGACCCAAAGAGTGTGAGTTCAATACCCGGTTAAGGCAGTGGAGAACTTTCAGAGGGAAATTAACAGGAGATAACTGTTGACTGACATCCATTAAACATGGCACATGGAACTAGAACAGTCTACCCCAGTGAGTGAAATAAAGGGTTCAGTTTGAGATTCCAACCACCCGAAGAAGGCTGGAGTGTATAACGGCCGGAACGTAATAAATATGGTGACAAAGATGAGGACAATAGTCCAAATAATGTAAATAGTGTACAATTGTATATTTATGGATGTTTATTGAGAAAAGAACTTAAAGATGCTTTTGCTCACATAATCAATAAAATGAACCAATTTTGAAATAAAAATAATGAATTGTATAAATCACCTCCTTTTGTTTATATGCCTGAGGAGGGGGGCATTATTCTCCATTATATTGTTTCTAATGACAAAGAAATGGAACCTTTCAAAATAACATTTCTACACTTTTTCTTACAATTTTTTAATTGTTATGTAAGTGGGAATTTAATATTCTTCAATTCGTGATACCTTCACTATGTAAATATACATCCATGTACTAAAATAACCATTTTAAATTAAATTAAATAAAGCTGTTACTTTTCAAATAAAACCAAAATTTGACTAAAAAGGGGACATTTAAAATTTAAATTATTTTAAATGCATTTTTAAGTTTGTTTTAGCTCAAATTTTGGTAATATACAAACATGGATCTGTCTATATCTCTGAGATGAAGTATTATGATTATTTACTTCATTGCCATATTAACGTTTCAGCCATTGTATGCTCTGGCCTTCTTCAGGTGGACAAAATAAAAGGTTCGATTCAAAATTATAATCGCCAGAAGAAGGCTGAAGCATACAATGGCCGAAACATTGTGAATATTAGGATAACAGTCTGAATAATGTAAACAAACATGGATTTTATGAAGAATAGTGTTACTTCCATATTTTTTTTTTTTTTTTTTTTTTTTTTACTATAAAGGTATAAATTTGACTTTGAGGTATGTCTGTTTCAATAAAGGAAAACAAATTTTGAATACAGGAAAAAATCGTTTTTACACCTTTTTTCTTCAAAGGAAAGTAAATCTATTGAATTGAAATATTGAATAAACTTGAATAAACATGTCATCTGATTTAGTTGTGCCCCATTCAACTAAGACCTAAACACTTAATCTCGTTCCCAGTTCTTTGTCTACTTTTTTTTAGATTCACTTGTTAAACATTTAATTTGAAAAAAATCTTTTATCCAACAAAAAATACAAAAAAAATGTTCATTAATAACTTTTGTATAGGTACCTCCAAAGAAAAGCGATGCCTAATGTTTAAAATTCCATTTTTAAAAATAAAACATCTTTCTTGAAGCTTTTATTTTAGTTTTAATTTCAAGCTAATAGATTAATAAATTTAATATTTCCAATCAAAATACTCTGCTGTATTTCAAACTGAATTTAAATTGACTGGAATAAAATGGTAAAATCGTCTATATTTACAAATGTCAACACAACATATTTATCTTTATTAAAAAAAATATCTTTCAAAGATAAAATATACTTTTCTGAAATTTTATTTGAGGAAGAATAGCTTATTTAAATTTTATTTAATCTGATTTGAAACAAATGTTACTTTTTAGCTTAAAATATTGCAGAAAAGCATTTTTTAACACTTCAATGGGTGTTTTTATGAGGTGTTGACATCTATCTCAATGGACTTAAGTTTGGGAATTTTTTCGAAAGTAAACAATTATTGTAATAATTACTGGACGAATATAACACATATGCCTTGTTTTATATAATTTTTTTTTAACTACACAGTAATTTTAAAAACTTGGAAATATTCTAAGTAATCTAATATTTTATTGGATTTTAGGTCCTTTGACTTTGAGATGCTTGTTAAGGAAATATTAGAAAATTACTAATAAATTTTAAATTTACTATAGTCACTGCTCTTATTTCCTGATAGTCATGTATGGACATACATATTTACAAAAATTAGCATGTTTATACTTGCACAAAAAAAAAATCCAAAATTCTTTTTAAAATATTGGTGGGGTGTCACTGAATTGTAAGCTTCATCATTTAGTAAATATAGTTTTTACTTAATATCACCTAACTGCCAAAAATGTATAAAGCATTTTAAGATTTAAAACTTTATAAATTATTATTAAAAAATGAAAACAATTCTTGTAAAAATTTTTTTCCTTAAGTCACTAGTGTCCATAATATATTTTATTCATAAAAACAGAAGCTTTTCTAATTAAATAATGTCTTAGTTTCATAGCATTTTTTATTTTAAAATTCACAGCCGATTTTCTGTAATTGGAGGTCCTGTTTTGACAAAAAAAATGATATAAATTCTCCAAGGACTTGTGTTTATAACTAATATAAATATTAAGCTCTGAAAAAAATTAATTTCTTGAAATTTCATAAAATTAAATGAGTGTGTGTGTGTGTGGGGGGGGGTAACAGATGTAAAACAAAGTAAATTAGAGTCAAATTTTCTAAAAATGAAAGGTTTATAAAATAATTTAATTCATTTCTAAAGAAGTCCTGAAAGTTTCATTAAAATTTAGCAATTATCTGGTTTTTGTAAGAATTTCTAAATCCATGTATTTATCACTGCAAAAAGATGCTCAAATTTTTTATACTAACTTATGGTCATTCACTGACGTAAGAAAAACAAAATTTTTAACCAAAATTTTGAACGTTCTAAAAAGAATTAAGAATTTAATTTAATAATAAAATCCGTTGGTATTTTCTTTTTATAATAACTTTAAAATTTTCATGATAAACCTTTGTTTTTATTAAGTTTGGGGCATTTTTTCATCATGGTATAATTTTTTAGCAAATCTTTGGAAGTACCTATTATTTTTGTATATCTGATTGGACTTTGAGGAATAAAACTTGTCTTCTTCCTATTAAGGAAATTTAGCAACATGAATCTTCATGCCTGAAAAAAACCCCCCAAAAAACGGTATTTCAAAAGGACAGTTTTTTTCATTGGTACTGCTATTATTTTAACTACATTCACTTCCTCAGCAATATTTATTTACAAGATTACAAAAACTTATTTACCTTTTTATAAAGATTTCTTATTTACCATTTTATAAAGAAAGAAATGTGAAAAATCTTTATTTAAAATTTTTTTAAATAATTACTAAATTTTCAAACTATGTAAACCAACTACAATGCAATAAGTTTTAAAACATCAACTAATTGTCAATCTTTCTTACATTCACTCCTTCAGCAATGTTTGTTTTTAAAAAGTGATAATTAGAATTTTAATAAAGGCCAAACATGAAATTGAATTTATACATTTTCTTTGTTCTTTGAGAATTTATAACAAAATATATTAAACACTATTTATTCATTAGATTGTTTATTTACGAAAATAATTTTATATTTACAATATTCTTAAAATTTGAACCAACTAATACAATTTGATGTTTATCATTTTTCAATTTATAAAGGTATAAATATGAAAGTAATTTTTTTTTTTTTTTTTTTTTTTTAATTGATAATAAATCTTTATAAAAGGTAAAAAAAAATTATAATCTTGTAAATAAACATTGCCAGGGGTGTGAATGTAGTGAAAATAATAGTGGTGTCAATGGAAAAACAATTTCCTTTTGAAACCATTTTTTCCTTTGTTTTTTTTTTGTGGGGAGGGGGGAGGCACTTCAAATAATCTGCATTACTGCAAAAAACCTTTTTGTCTAATGTCTTGCTGGTTATAGATGAACTTGACACCCAAGCAAATTGTAGATTTTTTCCCAAGATCAGGAAAGTGTTATATGATCGCAGTATGATTTGTTGAACTGTTTTTTAAGACAAGACTGGACAAAACTTAAAATTTTAGAATTATGATAATTTTTTAAGAAAAAGAAAAAAAATTAGTAGATTACTAATCTTAATTATGAGAAAAATGTTTCAAATTTTGTTATAAAACACCACAGAATGTCTCAAGCCAATTCTTCTGTAGTATATGATTAGCGTCAGGAAATTCCAGAAGGGCTGAATTGCATCTAATTCTAATGTCAATAAGAACATTTTGATCTGTGATAAACCCAATATGTACAGAGCTTATCCCAGATTATAGCAAAATAGACTTTGCTTTCAGAGTGTAAGAAAAGCCAGGTACATCATAGGGCTGACATGGAAGGTGCTCTCATAGCCACTAGGTGCAGATTTATGCCTCACACAATGTCTGGATATCAACAAGTATTTGACCCAGCTGTATTTAGGATGTGAACACATGGGACAAGCACATGACAAGAAGATGGCTTCTTTATGAGGCCCTGCCTTGAACATTTATTAGGACTCAAGTTTGCCCAAGACATCAAGTGTAACTCGTATCACTCTTTGCTAAAGATGCTGGAAAAATGGTCAGTTCCTTGTTCTGTTCCAGAACGTACTGGACTCCTCCTGTCATGCTTTATCATTACAAAAGCCACATCAGACTCAAACTGAAGTATTGCTGTCATATATGGACTTCCAATCCTCACTTTCTAGCCTTGACAGATTTCAAAATCATCTACACAACCTCTCAGGGAATGACAGCCTCTTTCTCATGTCACAAACCTGTCACTGTTTCCATGGCAAATGTTCAGGCATGTTAACTTCTTTAGTTCTACCAGTTTGGGTGATATTGTTTTGTGACATATCAACCTCTATGGGTTATTAATGCTGAAATCTAAATATTTTGTGTATAATTTTATGGCTTCAGCTAAATATATTTTGAATGCAATTGTATGCCATCAACTACAGATAAAACGTATTTTTTGTCATTTTGCTATAAAATAAATTGTTGGTAATTCTACTATAAATAGGTATTGCTGGTAATTTTACAATATAAAATTGTATTACTGGGATTTTTACTATAAAAATCTATTTTTATACTTTCATAGTATTTTGTTTGGGAGTTCACTATTTGCCCATAGCTGGGACCCTAACAGGTGCTACCACCCCAGGTCAGGGTGGATCTGGGAACAACAGCAACTAACATGTCATTCCATGCTCTGCAAAATCTCCCAGTTAGAGGCCTTGCTGCCAGATGTAATTTATCATCATACCGAGGACTGTCTACCAGTTCAGGCCTTTACAGCAAGGACCCACCATGCCATGCACATAGGGTCAAACCAACCTCATTGCCTTCATATTTCATTAGTAAGAAAGAAGTTCCGCTTGGATATCTCCTTCCCAAGAACCATTACTTTGTGGAAGAGACTCTTTAACCACTTAAAGTCTAAGGTCAACCATTATCTATCCAACATATCCTTATACTTACTTCCTCCTCTGACATTCATATGACAACTTCATTTAATAATCCTCCAACTTGTGTTGAGTGAACATTTTAGTAAAAAAAAAACCCAAAAAAAACGAAAGAACTGTTTACAAAATATGTTTGAATGTACTAACAGACACAGTTTTTATAGTAATTACTTTCAAACTAACGTAATGCATTTTCATAATCTAAAGAATAATACTTAACAAAGTACTAAAGGTTAGAGGGCAAATTTGGACGTTCATGCCTGAAAAAAAAAAAAAAAAATGAAGTGTCAAAAGAATGTTTTTTCCATTGACACTACTATTATATTATCTACCTTCATTCCTCAGCAAATTTTGTTTTTAAAAAATGATTAGAATTGTAATAAAGCTTAAACATATGAAAGTGAATCTATACATTTTCATTGTTCTTGAGAATTTACAACAAAAACATTAATCACTACTTATTTATTAGATACAAGAATATTTTTATATTTACAAAATCCTTAAAACAAATGCAATGCCATATTTATCATTTACCAATTTATAAAGAAATAAATATGAAAACAAATTTTTTATTCATAAATTTATAAACATTTACTAAATTATTAAAATCTGTGTACCAACTATAAGGAAATTCTTTACCATTTCATAAAGTTCAAATCTATTGATTCCAATGTTTTGCCAACCATTTCAACTAACAATCTAATAAATAGTGTTTATTATTTTTGTTGTCAAGAATGATGAAAGTTCCTTGAAGACAACTCTAATAATATATCAAGGAATTTATCTTGCTATTCCGTGTTAAGTACAGATTGATGTCTTTGGCAATTACCTTTCCACACAAGGTTAAGTTGTTTCGGGGGGGAATGGGAAAAATATTTTGGGGAATAATTTTTGTAGAGGAGCAGATTGTTTGTGTAAATGTCACTGAGAAAAAACAAAAAGAAATTTTTTAAAAATGTGAAAAGAAATCCATCCCAATTGGGAGGGGAAAAGACATCAGTAATACTTTACGGTTCATAAAGTGGGTGGGAGGTGTCATTTTTTCAGTTATTAAGTAATAAATTGATCCCTCCTGAATTACCACATATTAATATAATTGTAAATATATATATATATATATATATATATATATATATATATATATATATATATATATATATATATATTTATTTATTTATTAGTTTTTAATCATTTCACCTCAAGTAAGGTCATAAAACTACTAAGATGCAAGGAGTTACTGAGCGTAAGAATATGAGAAAAGATGTTAAGGAGAGAGGACAATAAAAGAACAGGAAATAAGACAGAAGATGACATTGCATTTAAATTTGGGAAGATCAAAGTTGTCTGTAAAACAAGAAGCTGGAAGAGTTTCACAAGTGAGAAGTACAGGAGAAGAGACTGCTAGCATAAAATAAAATATATATGTCTATATTAGATTTATATGTGAAGCATAACTGATGGTAATAGCAAGAACTTAACAAAATATGACATCATTTTTTATGATGTTTACATACTATAAGTATTATTTTAAACTTGACTGAACCCTGAATACTAATTTCTTAATTTTCTTATATGATAAAGCTCCTCATTATCAACCATGCAAATTTTTTTTTTTGAACTGCTCTCTTATCTTTTAGTTAACTAGTTTGATTGAATAAAGATTGATGTTGAATTTTTTTTTTTCTTTTTAGGCAGCATTGAAGCAAATTCAATCTAGACGTAACAATGCCATTTGGGAAATCAATAAATTCAAATTCCTACATTCGTCAATTACCCATGAGCAGCTACAAGACATTAGAGAGTTTGTTGGACCCTGGGGATATGTGGGAACAATTTATGGAGAATATCCCACAATACCTTGATGATCCAAACTCTCCTTTACGTTATACAGCTCAGGATGGATTGTAAGTAAGATATATTTTGTTTTTGCTTAAAAAAATTTCTTATGGATATCTAAACAGTTTTGAGATTTCAATTTATAGATCAGTTCAGCTGTTCAAAACATTTAATATGGAGCAAAAAGGGTCTACATAGGTGTTTTAACACTGCCACTGTTATGGATGTAGGTATTAGGTTGGTGCAAAAATAATGTCGTTTTCTCACATAGTAACATATGTGAGAAAACGACATTATTTTTGCACCAACCTAATATAAAGCCTACATTGCCTGCTGCCAATGTGTACATTTTCAAGACATACTTATGCAACTTTATGAAACTTGCATTGCCTGCTGTTAATGTTATTTTTGTGTTATGAACTAGTGCTTTCTAAACCAGTGTTATATTAATGTACAATATGACCTGTTTTATTATATAGTTTTATTAAATTGTGTGTTATTGAGCTAAATCTGTACTGTAGAACATCCAATCAAAACCAAAATGGCAGCCCCCATAAGAAATCATCAGCATCTTTATAGTCATTTATTTCCAATAAACAGCAGTCCCCCCAAGAAAAAAAAATTTGGCCAACACAGTCAAGCAACAATGCTATAATAATACAGGATTGCAAGGGTTAAAAAAACTGTCACAAGATGGCTGCTGAGAAGGGTGGGTCTTTGCACAAATTATCAAGATTTTAATGCTTATTACCAACCCATGTATGCATCTTGTGACATATTTCATATCATTTCTACTGCAAATTTTTTTTTTTTTTTTTTTTTTTAAATAAATTTTACCTGTTTTTATTATTTATTTAAATAACCATAAAACTTTGTTAATGTTATTTTTTTTTTTTTTTTACCTTGTGTGATAGAAATGATTTTAGTGCAAATATTGCTTAATACTGTCAAAAAAAATAAAAAATAAAACTAGTATGAAGGATGGATATCAACATTGTTCTTTTATCAACTAATAAATTTAATTTTATTTACCGTATTGAAATATAAATACTTAGAACAAATTCTTTAGAAAGAAAAGTTATATTGGAATTGTTTTTCTGAAAATGTTGTCACTGAAAGATTTCTGGGTTCAGCATTAGTGTGAACTTTGCTGATCAATTAAAAAAAGCCTTTTGTCTTAATGTAGGTTGAATTAAAATATTGAACTTGGAATGAATGTAGAATAAAACGGAAAATAAGCAAGATTTCTTGTTCAGATCTAAAGATAAAAAATGGTTAATAGCACAATTCATGACAAAGTGGAAAGGCTCATAGCCACATCAAGTTGAAATACCAGTTCTTGTACAGTCACCAAAATTAAGCAATATGGGACCTGGTCAGTACCCAGATGGGTGACTGCTTGGGAATATTAGGTGGTGTAAGTTTGGATGTGCAGATGGTATAAAGGGTGGCTTACGGCTACACCAAGTTGAAACACCAGTTCTTGTAGGATCATCAAAATTAAACAGCGTGGAATCTAGTCAGTACCTATGTTGGTGTTGTAGAGTAAATGGTATACCCCTCAGTAACTATATGAATTAGTCTATAACAATAAAGAGTTCCAGGTCAGAGGAGAAAAAAGGTGTTTGGAGTCAGCTTTCAGACTAATTAATACAGGTGTTTGGCAAGTAGCTGAAGCATTATTTATAAGTGCTACAAAGAGTGTTATAACAATGGGTGATTGCTTGAGAATACCAGGTGCTGCAAGCTTGGATGTCTAGTTGGTGTAGTGAATTATGACTCGGAATTGTTACTTCCTATTCTGATGTTTTTACTGAAGGAATTATGTATGTGTAGGAGTGGGAGGAGTAATGTAAAAACGTGAGTATTAGTTATAATTAGGTACCAGTGGGAGGTGAGGGAGAGATGTGGAAATTCAGAAATTTTTTTTAAGAGTTGTCTGGACACACATTTAATATCTGCAGGTTTTTTTTTGTTTTGTTTTTTTTTGCAGTCCATGCTTGCCTTTAAATTGATATCATGCATAAAATAAATGCTTTCTTGGATCAATGATAAAAATAGCTTTGAGTAAATGAAACCTGTAGGTTTTAGTGAGGAAACTTGTTCTTCGAACCATATTGTTGGCACTACAGAATCACAAAGGAAGAACTTGACTAAACCACAGAAACCTCATTTGATGACTTGCAACAGCTAAAATTGATAGTACCTGTAACTTGGAGAGAAAATAATATAATGAATATGTTGAATCTCCCCAATACTTCAAACAAAAGGTTAGGAAGGAAACTGCAATTCATACTGGAAAGAGTGATAACAGTGAACTTAAAGCTATTTTCCTGAAAAATCGTTTTAATAGATTTTATAAATTTCAACTGACAATAACTCTGGCTGACAAGCCAATGAATGCTTCCTTATAAGGAAATGATTAATATTACCAATACCATAGTGGAGTAATCCAACAAAGAAACTTTAAGTATAATATAGAAGCCTCCAAACCAAGCCTGCACAAAATATGGACTGCGGGCAGCATGCAACTTGCAAGACTTACCAGTGTGTCCTTTGAGAAGTTTTCAAAGTAGGTTTTTTTTTTTTTTTTAATCATCAGAATAAATTCAGTAACTACTTGTGTACAAAAAAACTCAGTTTTATGAAACCATGACTTTATTCGGATGCTATTTGCTCAATACATACTTCGTTTGAGATGTGGATTTGTACCAGTTTTTTCCACTTGGTCATTTATGCTGAAGGTTTACTCTTGCTGCCAGTAGCTAATTTTCTGTGAGCAATTGTGACTGACTGCTATAAAGTCTCAGTCAAGCAAATTCTTTGAGGCACAAAGAATTTGATATGCAAAATGGAATTAAAAAGTTCTTGGCCTAGTACACTTTCCAAAATATGGTCATTTTCTTCTATTTTATTTATGGTTTCTTGAGCAGAGCAAGAAATTTTTACCACCTCATCATGCCTCTCATACCAACAACAAAAATGTTTGTTTTTTTTTTTTTTGTTTTTTTTTTTTTTCAGGACATATGTAATCATGGTTCTCCACAGATTACTTTTCTTTATCTGTGAATTGCCATCAGATTGGTTTGATAAGGTCAAATTGGCTATGGTAAAATATTTTTTACACATTTGACACAAAAATCTACATTGAATATCTATTTTTAAAAAAAAAAAAATGTACTTATAAGTACATTTGCAGTTCTGAAAATTACTCCAATAATGGATTTTTCTATTAAATGAAGATATGTTTTCAGAATTAAAATATGTAAAGTTTAATATCATTTTCATTAGATGGCTACTGGGATTATGACAGCTCATGTGTTACTCTGTGTAAATAAATATTATTTTCACTGTTTTAAATAAAAAAAATAAGCATTATTTTTACAAAATCCAGTCAGTTACCGTTTAATTTTATTAATTTAATTTGAAACAAAAGACAAATATTGGATTTTTAAATTTATTTTCATTTGAAAATTTCAAAAATGGAGATTTAGTGAGTGACTGGCAATGCTTAAAAATGTTCCACAAAGTTAAAACCCTATTTGAATAAATAAAATTGTTTTCTATTTTTCCTTTTTTACAAATTAAATTTAGGCTGTTATCTTGCAAATAAAAACAAAATTTAACTTTTAAGGAGGCATTTAAATTATTTAAAATGCATTTTAAAGTTTTCTTCAGTAAGTTCATGATGATACTTTATAAATGACCATTAAAAGTTCTACTTTAACAAACGAGACATAAGCAAAATTTAAAGAACTAAAAATATACCCAGTTTATTTTATTTCATTACTTCTGTTAATTTTTTTAATAAGAATGCAAAACAAAATCTGTTTATTTACTTCTGGCCTCTTATCAAATTAATGTCAGCTTAAAGGTGTGTGGTGGTTATGGGGACTTTCTTTGAATGTCAATTCTCTCCTGGGGATGTGAGAGATATTTTTTTTTTTTTTATATCACTTGCAGCTGATATTTTGCAAAAAGCTAAAATATTTTTTTTTCTCCACTAATTACTTTATACATTTTTAAAATGCATCAATAAAGAAAATATAACAAAAAGATTTAAACTGTAATATCCGTCAATGAATCAAGTCTGATTTAAAATACAAATTTCAATGTGTTGAACCCAACTGTTTTATACAAAGTAAACACAGTATACCCTCTTTTTGATTTGTCTGCACCTCAAGTTGTATAGACACAGATATGAAACCGACTGTTTATAAAGATGAGACATTGCTCTTGTAGCGGACCCCTCGAGCACCCCAGTATCACAAAAGGGTGATGAGGTCACAAGAGGCCTGCTAACATTTTCGAAGACGTTAAATCTGACAAGGTGAAACAACATAGACGACAGAACAAGGATATATAAGATATAAGCTAATTTATTCTAGAAAAGTAATAAAGAAATAAAGGTGGTCGGAACGGTAGAGATGCAGATGTTCCGGTGAAGGCATTGATGGTCGAGGTTGGTCGTTACAGGTGATTGCTGCTGGTCATGCAGATGATCGCTGTTGGTCGTTGAAGTTGATGTTGGTCATTGCAGATAATTGCTGCTGGTCATTGTAGTTTGAGGTTGATGTTGGTCGTTGCCGGGATGCCAACTTGACATGTTGGGAAGGAAAGAGGAGCTGGCATTGCGATGTTGTTTGGGTATGTCAAAGGTCCAGTGCAGGCATTGCGTGTCTGCCGGTCAAGTCCAATATTAGTAACCTCCCGTAATAATTACAAACATAGTGTACGGGAAAGGTTATGGACGACGTGCAGGCAGCCAGTAGGGACGGAATGCCGAGAATTGGCAAGGAGCCAGAAGTAAGAGGCGAAGTAGAGAGAGAAAGCAAAGTTTCCAATTATCAAGTTGGCAGACAAAAAGAAATGGGAGCGTAACTTAATACACAGCCCGGTGGTCGACGTCCTGGCCATGGAGGCCAGGAGCCTGCATATCAACCGTTTCAGTTGCCGACCCTAAATTTAGCGAGAAGTCACTGTCTTGTGGTAAGGGAAACTAGCAAGAGAATTGGTAAGCTAACACAGTAAAGTTTATCTAAAAAATGAGTAGAGCTTAGCTAAAAGAAAACCAAGGCCTAAAAATGCCAAGAAGTATATTACAACAATGTTCGTAATATAACTAAACTGAAAAGGTAACTTGCTAGTCTCTACCTTGGGTTAACAGCATGTAGGGAGCACAACCGAAAGGTCAAGGTCGAAATGACCTGTTCTTGTCCGGTTTAAGGAGCCAAGGAGGAGCTAACTCCGACACTCTACAAGGAGGGTATAAATTTAATTTTTTCATAATTGAATTTCTCTTCATGTATTAAAGATTTCAACTTAGAAATTTTTTGTGAAAAACAACTTCAAGCCTTATGGTTCATCCATCAAATTGACAAGCGTCCTATTTTCTTTAAGATGGGACTATTTTGATGTGTGTAGACAGACACAACTCCGGGCAGAACAAATTTTGTAAAACACCACTATGAAATTGTCAACTTAGAAAATCATTGTTTGTCATTAAATGGTGACATAATTTAAAAAGATATGGAATAAAAACTAATCATTACACATTAGAAAGAATTGTATCTTTAGAAAGAGAAAAGATGATTTGTTGATATACTAAATTTATCAAAATAGTTTAAAAAATAAATGAGATGTCATCAATTGGAATGGAAGGAAATTTCACTATTTTGACACAACAGGGTGTTGCAGCAAAATCCGACACTTGACAAAAGAAGAAGCCTGCGGAAGTGATGGCCTGTTTTGGGTTCATGAGGACCATGGTCATGGACATTTGGAGGAACTGGCAGGCGTGTGAGAACAAGGACGAGTTTACTGCCAAATGAAAGGCCCACAACGTTCGTTCTTCAGCTGTTAGGACCAACAAGTTTGTCACCACTGTCCAGGAGACAGTCTACAATGATGGAAGCCAGAGCTATGTCGAGATTCAACAGGCAGAACGACAGGTGGATCTGCAAAGACATCGAGGATGTTCCCGTTATGAAGCATACAAAGTTTCCTTCTTCTGTCATGGTCCTTGGCATCATCTCCAGCGAGGGGGACGTCATGCCTCTATTCTTCTTTCGAAAGGGCCTGAGAGTCACTGCTAAGATCTTCTAGGAGGTGCTGAGGAGTATGGTGAAGCCCTGGATGGACAAGATCACCACTGGACGCCCCTACGTCTTCCAGCAGGACTCTGCTTCTGCACACAAGCCCAAGACAACCCAGGCGTGGATGCTAAAGAATGTTCCTCCCCACTGATCACTGGACTTGTGGCTGCCCTCCTCACCTGACTGCAACCCCCTTGACTATTTCTTCTGGGGCATGATCGAGATCGAGACCAAGACCAACAAGCACGCCTACAACACTGTCGACTCTCTGAAGGCTGCCATCGTGGACATGGTCACCAAAGTGTGTGGCTCATTTCGTGCCCACCTTGAGATGGTCATCACCACTGCCGTCGGCGGTTACATTGAAAAATAATGTATGTAACTCTAACTGTTGCTAAATAAACTGTTGGGTCTCTGCATATACAACTTTTGTTTTTATTGCCTATTTCGTTTTCTTTTTGTCAAGTGACAGATTTTGCTGCAACACCTAGTATTTCTGAAATACGATATATTTGACAAGGTCAGTTGATGATCACAAATCCCCTAAGTAAAAAGGAAAAGCAGAATGTGGCTGTGCTTTTTCATTGGTCCATGAATTGAGGAATCTTCTACTAGTAAGAACATTTGATTTCCTGGGGGGGAAAAAAAGGAAGTCCTTCCTTCAATATTCTTCAATGAGAGTGTTTTTTTGTTTTTTTTTTTTACTTGAGGTTGAGCACATGGATGTCTAATATGCTGGTATAGAGGAGTTTCTCTCACTCACTTCATTTTCTTCATCACTAACAAGTTGTCAGCAAAATTTGCCTACTAGGGAACAATAAAAGAAGCCAATACAGACCATATGTGTTGTTCTATTTATTTTTTTAATAATCATTTCACTGAGCAAGGTGGGAATGTCACTAGTATGCAAGAGATTACAGGGAGTGAAAGTGAAAGAGAAGATTGAGTGAAGGACAAAAGTTGAAGGGGGATTCAAGATAGTGACTGATATTACATTTAAATTTTTCCCACACAAACATATATATGCACCAAAGTTGAATATCATCTATCATGTATTCAATTGTGAAATCAGAATAATGTTTTTATTACTTCAAATCTCTCAAGAAAATTAAATTTCAACATTAAATAACCCATAAGGCCATAAAACAAAGATATCAATCAAAAACCAGCTTGAGGCCTAGAAGACTAGTTTTCAATTTCAACAAAATGTGGGCGTGTTGAATCTCCCCACCCCACATCCAGTATTTCCTATAGTGCCATGGATGTAATATGTTACATTTTACTTGATATGTAGAAATGGCAAGACCTTTGCTGTTGGGATGAAAGTCAAGAGTGACAATTGTACAAATTATATAGATTTTAGTATTAAATAACTGATGGAGGTTGATATACTACTGTGACACAATATTGTCGGCCTGGGGTGAACTCCCAGTTGCAGTGCAAAGCTGTCGTACTACTCTTACCAACGTTTTGGGATTGACTGTTAGTTGCTGCCATCAACAATGTAACCTGATCAATCAGCAGGATCGTTTGGTCAGAGTACTAAATGGGATGGTCGGTCGATTCTAACGGCTTCACCCCATATGCAACCAGTTCGCCACCAGCTCCGTCATTCTTAGCTCGCTTCCAATGACTGGTTACTGAAGTAACTACTTTGCTCTCAAGTCTAACCTACCCATGTTGTGACTTGATCTTAGATAGAAGAGATCAGTCAGGCATTGGACCATAGTGCAAGATCAGTCTAAACTGGAGGTGATTTCGCAGAAGCATAAAAAAAAATAAAATAAATAAATAAAAAGCAGAAAAATGTTTGGGTATGTTGAAAGAAAGCAAATTAACTTTTATCAGTTTGTTCTACACAGGAGTATGTGTTTTTCCCAACCCATTTCTTCTGAGTGACATTATTATACTTCTAGGCAAGTTCTGGTCTTCTAAGTCAACTGGTTTAGTTTTTAGGTTCTGGCTTAGCTTCATTTGTCAGTATAACTTGCTGTTCTGTAGAAAGGCAAAGTCAGAGGCAGAAGTCGTGGAATCCCTCGGTCAGCTTCTGCAAGGCAACTCTCTTTGTCCTGCTAGTGAACTGGACTGGAACTGACTCGAACTAACTGGTGAACTGCCCGAGAGTGCTTGCTTATGTGGACATCGACCAAAAACTAGACACAGCCTGGGGTTCTTGGTAATTCCCGATTTCTGACAAGGAAACCCTTTGTTGTCCGACTAGAAAAATTGATTACTTCCCATTTTGGAAAATTAATTACTTTCCATTTTTTTGGGGGGGGATTCTGTCACCCGTGAGGAGAGGTTGCAGGATAGCCATCCTCCTAAACTCCCTCCTTCTCACATTGGTACCTCATACGAAATCCTTTTGGTGGGCGTTAGTAATTTCTCTGTCTTCCTTACCAATATGCCTCCATCTATCACCATTGCTACCACCCAACCAATGGCATCTTGGTCATGTGGGTGTGTGGCTAAGCTTGCTTCATTAACTCTTTGACATCCCTATTTATTCAGGATTTCCAGGTTCAGAATTATCAATTTTGTTTATGAAATTCCCTTTTCCATCTTACAAATAACACCTGGTCCTGTCGCTTGGCCAACTCCTAAAATCTTTGTGATTTCGAACGATATTTGTATTTTCTTAACCAGTACTTTTACAATCATCATTAATCAATTGTTAAAGCTCACTACATGGAAAAGTAAAAATAAAATCTTTCCATATTGGACGCATATCTCTTGGAACATCTTCCTATGCCAAAAATTCTTACAATTAACACATGGCTTTGTCACTTGGTCAACTCCTAAAATCTTTGTGATCTTGAATGTTATCTTAGATGCTTTCTGTTTCTCATGCTTTCTTAACCAGTACTTTTACAATCATCATTAATCAATTGTCAAAAGCTTACCACATTGCCCTTCTGTGAATTTATCATTGACACAAATCCCTGCTTTCTTGAGAAAAATAACTTTTATTTATTTATTTTTTTTTTTTATTTTTTTTTTTTAAGGTAAAAATAAAATCTTGTGAGATCTTCTTTTCTGTTCTCAGTATTTTCTTGTTTAACTCTGACTAATTAGTTAATCAATTACCATAACTAAATAGTGTCATACCACCAATCAAAATCAACCAAACAACCAATATGACAGCAGAATAATGTATATTTTTATTACTTCAAAGCTCCCAAGAAAATTAAATTTTGGCATTAAATGACCCATAAGGAGTTGATATGCTGTTAAACAAGCAAATCAAATTGTATGTTTACACTGAAACATGTAAATCAATATTAGAAAGAAAATGAACTTGATTTTGAAAATGATTCGAATCGCTCTTACTATTCAGTTAAATACTAAATGAAATAAATATTTTAAATTTCAGAAATATCCGTACAAAAAGCCAACAGAAAGGGAGAAGTCCAACAGTTTTGTTGCTTGAAGACTGGAGTACACAAAACCCTCAAATCCATCATTTAATTGAAGCACTGAAAAAATCAGAATTATATGCAGCAGCTGATTATCTGTCTGTCACTGTTCTTAAAGGTAAGGAACCAAATTGATAGCTTCTTTCTTTTCTCTCCCCCTTTTTATACCACTAGAATATTTTTGCAATATGCTGATGCATGTTGAAATTCTCACAGTATTTAATATTGTTGAAGTTATCACTAACATTTTTTGTCGAAATTTACAAACTCTAAGTGTTGTTCAATTTCACAAACCTGTCGATGAAATTTGAATAAGCTGATTTGTTTGGAAAAATATTATCCTGTTTCTAGTTTGCCCTGTGTTTGTGAGAACTATAAACAAATCACAAGGCTAAATGCTTTAAAAAAGAAATATTTATGCATGGTCAGTTGTATGTTGCATGCTCAAGAGTAAGAAATCCTAAGAATTTATTTTTCACTGTTAAAAAGGAAAGAGGGAATTTTCTTGTTTATCATGAAGTCCTATAAAATTAAAGAAATTGTTTGACAAAAACCCTACTTTGTTGTCTAAGTATTCTAGTAAACAAATCAGCTTATTCAAATTTCATCAATTCGTTTGCGAAACTGGATGAAACATAGTTTGTAAATCTCAGCAAAAATGTTAGATAACTTCAGCAATACTAAATACTGTGAAGTATATAAAAACTTAGATATGCAAAAAACAAAACTAAAAGTATTTATTTTAATCATATATATATTAGTATATACTAAAAGTATTTATTTTAATCATTAAATTGTTTTTACAATATTGGCAATATTTTGTATGTTAAATAATAAAATTTTTAATTTTTTCCCCAAAAATTAATGAAAATTTGTTGTACTAAGATACACATCCTAGTAAAACCAACTGTGCTTTGTACTCCCTTACCTGTTTGCACTTCACCGCAAAATTTGGTTTCAGTCGGTCAGTGTATGGCTATTTTAGAGGGTGTGAAGTGTGGACAGACGAACAGAAGTCACGGAATCATAACTTGTCTTTGAGAATGAAAATTTCTACTTAAAATTGCATAGAAAGGTGCATTTTTAAATTACGCTCTAAAAACTGAAAAAAAAAAATTTTTCTAAAATAGAAACTTTTATAAAAAAAAAAAAACTAATTTTCTAAAAACTGAATTGTCAGTATCTTAATTGATGATTTATTTCTTTCATCTTAATTTTAGTTGATATTCAGACTATAATTTTACAAGCATTATTGAATTTTTATTCACCGATACATTGTCATATTTTAGTATTTCTTTTATTTTCATTTCAATTACTTTCTCTCCTAGTCGGGGCTGGTGCATAAAACACATCAAAGAGGGGCTATGAGCAGTGATTTATAACCCTCATTATCTTATCAACATTTGCTTTTTTTCTACCTATATTTATATACTTTACAAATTAAACTAAGCACAACTGACTATTAAAGCGTCAAAATGTGTTGTGGATTTTTTTTTTTTGTACAAATCCATGAATTTCTGATCATGAAGTTACATAAAAACACTATATAAAATCCGCTATTTTTCATCCATAATGTTGATTGTGTGAAAATTCTACAACTTTGTAAGAAGAAAAATCTCAAGTTGATGCTAAAAATTGCTGCAAAACATTGTTGATTGATTTAAGATGGAATGATCTGTTATGACATGTCTCTAATTTGTATTTAGATACATTGTATCTATTTAAAATTTTTCTAGTTTAATTGTTCACCTATATTGCATATGATCCATTATTGTATATAATTAGCTTACAATAAAATTTGTATTTTATATGAATACTACATTATGAAAATTGAGATGCATTAAAGTGGGTGGTGGCCATATCATAGATTGAAAGAGTGTACAGTTGCGCCAACCCTGCCACTAGTAGTATTAGTAGTAGTAATATTATCTGGAATTTAGATTAGATGAAGCATTGTCAAACATTATTCATTTTGGACTAGGATTTCTTTCCTATTCATTTCAGTTGCTTTATTTCCACCAATATTATACCAGAAGATCTAAGTAAATCCATTTTCATAGCCCTGCCTAAGAAGCCAGGTGCAAATGAATGGGAAGTCATTTGAACATTCAGCTTAATGAGCCATATAACAAAACTTCTTATCTGAATTCTGATGAATTGAGTGCACAACAAAATTTGACCAGAAATAAGACAAGAACAGAGTGTGTGCATTAAAGACACTTGAACAAGGAATGCAATATTTATGCTCAGAATTATATCAGAAAGAGCAATACAAATGCAGAAGTAGGTGTATCTGTATTTTATAGATTATGCAAAAGTGTTTGATAAAGTACATCATAAAGAATTGTAATAGTTAAGCTTGATATATTTGGGAAGGATATTAGAATGTATGCTAGCAGCAAATCACCTGCATATGGATAGAAAATGAATTCAGTAAATATACTGTTGTAATTTTGGTTAATTCTTGTCACCAAAATGTTGTAACCTAGGGAAGGTTACTGAATAGAATAGTCACACAAAGGTCGGTAATGAATGATAATACTTAGGACAAGAACAAAATGTATAAGATTCACCAGCAGCACATAGAATTAGTCAACTGCTAAAAGTGAGTCAAGTGAATTCCACAATGAATCTCCAACTGCAGGATATCCACCAATCATCCCACATGGTCAGATGTGGTACAAGGCTGAATTTAATGTGGGTTATTCAAGCCCGTATGCTTAGACAAAAATTCCCCGTAGAACCCATTTAAAATGGGGTTGGGTAGCTGTTTCTTGAGACAAGACTGCCCTTTGACATAGCCTCATCTGGGGATCCTCTCTGCTCGGAGGCAGAGGGTTTGACCAGCACAGCTGGAGACTAATCTCCAACTGCAGACCAACATACAGTATTTACTACTGTATTTATGTGAATGGGGACATACTCATTATTGTCCATAGGTATGCTACAAGATATACTAAAACAGAAAGGTGTTTAAGACAAAGATGTGCCTTCTTACCGGATCTATTTGAGAGAATTAGGTGTCCTAATAGGATTCATTTTTTTTGGCAGCCAAAATGTTAACAAAATAAGATATGCAGATTATGCAATTGTTGATAGAAGACACAAAGGAAAATACAAAAATTCCTACAGAAGGTAGTGCAGGAAAACAAAAACAAATGACTTAACGTCAATTGGACAAAGATAGAATGCATGGTTGTTAGCAAACAGAAGAGCTTAACATATTAGGTTTGTGCAAAAATAATGACGTAATAATGTCGTTTTTGATGTATTTTTTAACGTCAAAAAACGACATTATTACGTCATTATTTTTGCACCAACCTAATACAAATTACAAACTGGAGATACCAAAATAAAACAAGTTTTACGGCCACATCATATTGAAATACCAGTTCCTCTGCAATCACCAGTTAAGCAACAACAAGCCTAGTCAGTATCTAGATTGGTAACTGCTTGAGAATATTGGTTGCTGTAAGCTTGGATGTGCAAGTAGTATAAAGGGCTTCTGACCATATCAGTTTGAAACATCAGTTCTCATATGATCACTGAAGTTAAACATCGAGTATGGTCAATACCTAGATGAGTGACTGCTTAGGAATACCTGCTGCTGTAAGCTTGGATGTGCAGGAGGTGTGATGGATAATGGCTCTAAATTATCTATCAGTAACGTTTAAAGTGATAAAATCTGTCAGATTAATAAATAATAAAATCCATTACTTCTTTAGAAATATATGTGTATGCATGTGGTGAAATCTCTGGTCAATTTCAATGTTTAGAACTACACAGGTGATTTGATTATAAAGACTTGTGTAAAATCAGGCACACTTTTCAGAAATAGAAATGTCAGACAAATGGTATATAGTCTGTCACAACATCACTGAACAACCCATCTTTGGTTTTATTATCACAGAATTTAACCAGTTGTTATTAATGTTACTGTTTTTGAAAAAAAAAAAAAAATCAGAATTAGTACAACTCTAACCTGCACACCTACTAAAAATAATGTTATATATAAATATATATATATATATCCGAATGTAATGAGAACAAAAATAACAAATTTTAACATTCACAGCATTAATTCAAGAGGGCTTAATGCCAATAGTAGAGCAATAATTATTATAATTTTTTTCATATAGACAAAAGCAATTTACTCACTACAAAGATGCAACTTTGTTTCTGTGTATTTAGTTTCACCTTTACTGGTGAGAACCAAAATGGTTATGGACAATTCTGTTTGTAAGCAGACCGTGCGTAGAAGGTCACTTCCTTTTTTCTATTTGTTTGAAAAAAAAAATATAAAATTTTAAGAGGGGATGTATAAGGATAAAGAAAAGATAGGAAAGGCAAAAAGGTAACAGTGAAACAATACTTAAATTGACAACAATGGTCAAGGGTTTAGGCACAGCATTTCCAAGCCTCTCAAGAGTGAGGGAGTGGGGAGGAAAAGTGGGAATAGGGGATAAAAGTGATGGAAACAAAAAAAAAAAAAAAAAAATCTAAATGAGATCAGCTAGATTACATACCTGATAAAAAACAAAATTTAAATTTAAAAAAAAAAAAATTTTTTTTTAATTTTAAATTTCCAGTTCCTCTTGTTCATGCACATCAATGTAAACAAACTTCATCTGATGACAAAACGTGTCACACAAAAACTCTTTCCACTTTGTCATTCATCTTTTCCCCCAAAATTGTTCTTGCTTTATATATCGGTATCCTATATATATATATATATATATATATATATATATTGCACTTCCCACTTGTGGAACTCTTTTGGCTTTTTGCTATCCAACCAACTTTGATCTTCAAAAAGCTAAATGCAACATCAGTCATTATTTTCTGTCCTCTTAAATCCTGTTTTTTATTATTCTTGCTCCATGATGTTTTTCTTATGTTCTTTCACTCAGTAACCCATTGTTTGTTAGTGGCACTTTTGCCTTGCATGGGGTGAAATGATTAAACCAAAAGAAAATTGTGATGTTGGGTGAAAACTACTCTTAGGATGGTTGATTGATTCTGTTTAGTGGCACACCAATATCTCTATGGGTTATTTAATGCTAAAATCTACATATTAATTACATAATTTTATGTTTTCAGTGGAAATTTCTGTTTTTTGGATATATAGTTTGTAGATTATTATAGAATGTATTTTTGGTAATTTTACTATCAAAATGTATTTTTATATTTTTTTAGTGTTGCATTGATTGGCATTTTGCTATAAAAATTTATTGTTGCTCATTTTATTATAAAAATGTACTGTTGATTTTTGTTTGGGAGGATTCACTGTTTGTCCATAGCTGGGACCCTAATAGGTGCCACCATCCCAGGCTTGAGTAGACCTGGGAACAACTGCAGTTAAGAGGTGGTTCCATGCTCCTCAAACCCTCCAATCTCCTGATCAGAGATCTTGTTGCCAGATGTAGTTTATCATCATACCAAGAACAAACTACTCCTAGGATAGCCTTTTTTTCTGTGTTCACTTTTCTTATCTCCTGTACTAAAATTTTAGATAGAATGAAATAAGCTGATTTCTCTTTTTTTTCCCCTCTCTTATTAGCAAGAATCTGTCAAAACAATTTTCGGTATCTGCATCTTCCATCCAAATATCCCCACCCCACAAAAACAACTCAAATATCTGGTAACAGTTCATGTTTTGTAACTTTCTTTCTTATTCTCCAGGATCTCCAGTTCAGCGTATAGGACAATCTACATTTTCTTATCAATGTAAGTAGTAATCTTTTTGTCATAAAAAAAAAAAAAAATTGTCATATCACTCAGTTGTTATTATTGCCAAATATGTTCTAGTCTCCTGCTCATATTAGATTATTGGGCTACTAGTGCTGATTCATTCACCTTCATGACATTTAGCAGTGTCCATCTCCTTTCCAAGTACAGGTTATATTGGATTACATGTTACCATCATCATAGAGTAAATCTTGACTTAACTATTTTTCCATTTTCTGCTATTTACCCATAGCCGAGAGAAAGGTTAATGTGTGCTTTCTTGATGTATGCAAGTCGCCTTCTTAACACCATCTGGGACTTGTCATAGGTTCACTCTATAATCCCATTCCAAAACCTGACACCGCAGCAGCCTTGATAATTACTCAGCCTGTGAGAGTGGTTTCTGCCACTAGCCACTCAACATTTGCTCCATCTGTCTAATCCATCTAGAGTAGAATGGCATCCATCAGTGAAAAGAAGAGTTGAAAAAAAAAAATGATATTCATGTTTACTGGTCCTCAGTTCATTCGATTTTTTTCTTTGTGTTCATTTTAAAGGTCAGATTTTGCCACTTAATTTAGGACCCAATGTTTTATGTTTTTCTACACTTCTTTACTGCTGGTGTGACATTGTTATCTCTAAGCATGAACTCAGTACATATTGGGGTCACCACAAATCAACTCAATTTAGATCACGGTTCCTGATGGATATTACATTCAATTATCACATACTAAACTTATTTTACAGTTTTTCGAAACTAACCTACAAGTGTTATTTAGCAAACATACCTTGTCAGAAACGATTGGATTATTTTCATGTGGATTAGCACTTCTGACTTGATCAAATTGTAGCATCTGTGTAGGATGTCTGGGCTTGGAGCATAGCATCAGTGTACTAAGTCTGGGCTCAGAATGTAGCATTAGTGCACACTACCTAGTCTTTGAATGTAATGTGTTCTGTCTAGGCTCAAAGTTTATACTCCTAAAGACACTATCTTTGCTTGGTTAGCCTTTTGACTAAGATCAAAGTGTAGTTTCTGTATGACATCAGGATTGTGTTTCACAATTAGTGATAAGGTGATCCCTGCTCTGTGAAGCACCTCCCCTATTGTGCCAAAGAGAGACAATCTGAGGATTCTAACACTACATGACAAGTCACCATGTTTCCATCTTTAGTTGACCTGTACCAAAAGAAAAAAAAAAGATGAACCTGATGCTGAGAATTCTTACCTTGGAGCAGCACCTACCCAGTTCACTATAAAGGGAGAGCTTTATTCTGATACCAATGTAGTGCCAGTTCCAAGGAATGGGCAGTTTCTGTCTACACGTTTGCCCTCCCCCACATTAAACTGATCATGTGTCGAGTTCTTGATGAGATGATAGTTAAAACTCTAATCAGTGTATTCTTCTATGAAAAGTATTACATTCAAAGAAGATATATGCAACAGTAAAATATAAGATATGCAGATGACAGTGTTGATAGCAGACACAGAAAGGAAACTACAAAAGCTCCTACAGAAGGTAGCAAAAGAAAGCAAGAAGAAAGGACTAAATATAAACTACAAGAAGACAGAATACATGGTTGTCAGCAAAAGGATGATCCCAAAATGCAAATTACAAATTGGGGATACTAAAATCAAACAAGTACAAAAATTTTAATATCTGGGAAGTGTTCTAACAAAGGACAGAAAGACGTATTGGGATGGCCAAAGATGTAGTAGGATGACCAAAGATCCGAAGACGTATTGGAATAGCCACATTCCAAAATCTAAACAGAGAATTAAACGATAGAAAAATTTTGTTACAAAGAAAAGAGTATTGAGTCCTTCTGTATGCCAGTGAATGCTGGACAATCTACTAACAGAGGAAGAAGCAACTGAAAGCAACAGAAATTTGGTTCTACAGAAGGATGCTGAGAATATGGACCAAACAGGTGAGCAATGATGAAGTTTTACAGAAAATGAAAACAAAAAGTACACTTATGATTAACATCAGAAAGAGACAGTCTAGGACATATAATGAGGAAAAGGTGCTTGGAGAATCTGATCCTCATGTAACACTTCAGGGTTGATTCTGGTTCATGGCAGACTGCAGCAAATGCAATGTAATCCCGGTTCATGGCAATAAATGTAACCTCTTTATCAAGGTCAGCCCAGGGTGGCTCCTGGTTTCTCATGATCAGCAGGAGTCGTGGAACCTCTCAGCGACTTTCGCCGCTTCCTTTCTCAGCTCTCAACTGTCAACTCTCTAAATTGCTTTTGTGCATTCATTTTCATGTACTCCAACTAAAAACTGCTGTGGGGCAAGATGTAGGTTGGGTTTTGGTGAATCTCCCGATTTCCAACAAAAGCCTATTGTTTTTGGTCCTGAGAAATTAAATTATTTCATAATTTTGGGGAATTCTCCTTCTCTCATGGGAGATGGGTGCAAGCATCACTCTGCCTGGTTACTTCTACTTATTACCATCTCCCACCAGTGCTTTCCAGTAGGCATGGACAGCTCCTTCAACCTCCTTAATGTCTCGTCTGTGCCTGCTACCCGTCAGTGGGTGCAGGCAGACCCTCCTCCTTCCTTGATCACTCTTCTGCCCCTGTCACCTCCAGCATTCAAAGACTAATTTAAAAAAATTAAGGTCCTAAATGCTATCATCTCATAAGTGAACTGACACAACAATTGGATTTCTCACCTTTGACCCAAAAGACACTTTCCTAGGGAAAATTTTGCAACTCACATTATGGTGACAATTCATGCAGCTGAAGGTCAGCATTCTGCAGGCTTTTGATTTATTGTTTCACATCCTGACATCTCTGTAAAATGATTTCATTTGGTTCAACCTAATTCTCCTCATGTCAATCTCTCAGGCATTGTTTGCCGATGATTGTCACCACTTGGCTTTTTCGCACAAACCAAGCATTGCTTTCAGCCAGTTACCTGGTCTATTGTATAAATCTCAATTCTCTGGGAACCAGTCTATCGTTCTTGATATTTTTTAACCCTTTTTATGCTAGTTTATTCATCAATATCTCATTTTTGTCATTATTATTATTATTATTAATTACCAGCAACCCAAATAGTGTTACACTCACAGGACAAATTGAAGGCAAGAGGGACAGGAAAACAACGCATAACACACTGAGTAAACTTGAGTAAATGGATGGCAGAACAAGGTTTAGGTGAGATAATAGACAAAATTTATTAAGAGCTACAAAGAACAGGAAATTGTGGTGAGCCATGATTGCCTACATCCTGAAGAGACACAGCATATAGAAGAGAAGATAGAGGCATGAAATATTTGCCCATCCTGTTTTGTTCAAGTGTCCTCTTGTATTCACAAGGTCTCATCTCGATGTAGTAAAATCTACTGTTTTTGCTTTAGCACTGATATTCATTCAAATGCAGAAATTTTACTCTTTTAATGTTTCCCAAGGACATCATAGAATAGATTATTACACCAAAAATACTAATTTTTACCCCAAAACAATATTTTTGAACTTCAATGTAGAATTTATCACTTTTAGAATGGCCACTCTAATATGAATCAAGTGAAGCCTCAATTTCCTCCCAAACATTATTTTTATTGTTTTGGGGCTGAAATATGAAAAATTCGACCCCAGATTTGGGGTAAAATTTAAAGTTTTGGCCTTTTTCGAAATGGTCTTACAAATACAATTCTAACAAGCCCTTAACCACCTCAAAAGCATAATTTTATGCCAAGTTATGATCAAATGTCTGTAAAATCCATGTAATAGCCAACTGTTAAGTTTTTTTTTGTCCAACCTAAATATCAAATTCTTATTTTAAAATAGCATCTTGGTCAGGCTGAGAATTTTTTAACACCCTGTCATATTTATGACGATAAATAGCATTTTATATTGAATCAGAACAAATATTTGTAGTAGCATTTTTAAGTGAATTTCAAAAACAACATTCAAATATAGGAGTATTTAATATTTTTGTCTTTGAAATTTGCTTAAAAATGTTACATTTGTTCTGATCCATTTTTACCTATATTCTGATTAACACACTTCCTTGGCTTTTGGAACAAGACTAGAGGTTTATCCCTTGTTTCCGGTTCCTTTTGTAGCCTACTTCAACTCTATACTTCTAATGTTTCCGCCTAAACACTGAAACTTTATTTACTATTTATTTTATTTTTTTCCTTAATTCGAGTAGATAGGTTCACTTATCTTCTGGTTCATATCCCTCTCTGGCCTTTTTTTACAGGAATAGAGGTTTATCCTTTGTTTCTTGTTTAAGATTGAATTTCCAGGTTCCTTCTAAAGTTTTCACATTCTCTTTCACACCTCCTTGCATCTTAGTGGCATTATTAGTGTTGGTTCCATTTTCACAACCTCAAAAAATCAAAATTATAACGTGACCTTTATGCAATATTCTCACTAACTATGAAGAAGCACTTACAGTATTAGCACAAATTATATGACTGATACTTTTTTTTTTTTTTCTTAATAGAAGTGAGGTAAGGTTTAATTGCCAGAACATTTTTGGAAAAAGAATTTTAGTACATTTCATCACTGATTTATTGAAAATTGTTTTTGTTGTTTTTCAGGGAACATCTGCACATACAGTAAATTCATAATAGCTACAAAGAAATCTACTGGTATCGGTGAACTCTGGTACATATGATAATAGGCAAAAAAACAGAAATATGGTACTTGTTGGTAAATTAAGTCCTATACCATACATGCAAAAAAGCAAATTCCAATACCTGTATATCAACAAAAACACACACAAAGCAGGCAGCAATACACGTTGAAGCAAATATATCTGGAATTTCTACAAAACAAGCAGCAAAATATTGTGCAATTCCATAAATTTCTTAATTTCTGGGTGAAATTTCCAGGGATATTTTCAGATAGTCCTAATTTCAAAGCTAAGCTCTATACATGCACTGATTCCTGATGAACCCCACGGAATCATATGTCTAAATGCCATCTGTTTAAAAACTCTACAAACAATTGTTCCAACTCAATATATGTGGAGGATTGATTAAAATTAATCTGGATAATGAACCTCCAAAAATCTGAATGACCTGAACATGGCAGCTGATCTCTCCTCTGACCTGTCTCTGGGGGCTCAATGGGGGAAGGACAGGCTTGTAAAATTAAATATATCCCAATTGAAACAAGTAATATACCACCATCACCGAACAGACCCTGAACTTTCACCTATCATGATGTGGATTGGTGCTTTCTCAAAGAAGCTTCTTGTCTTAATGCCTATTGGGACAAGCTGACTGCAGACTTCATGGAACTCTTCTAGTACTAAAAATGCTGGTAAAAGGGTTGGTTCCTTGTAACACCCCCAGTAAGTATCTGACTCTTACTGCTAAGCTTTGTACAGGAACCAAAATGGAGTATTGCTGCCATACCTAGGTTGGAGCTACCCACTCCTTACTTGCCTGTCTTGATAGTTCAAAAGCATTGTGAGTGATGAATTATTTTCCACACTACAACTCCCTCTCTTACAGGTAAAACATTGAAAGCATTTTGCTACTCTATCGCTATTTCCATGTTAAGTAGTGTTCTGATGAGCTACATTCCATAGTTCCACTAGTGCTGACATTTACAGCTAAAACCCGTTTTGCCAGGTACACCTGAATGCTCATCATTCCCTTTGTATTCCATTAGTAAGAAGTAAGTTCCACTTAGCTTCTTCACAAGAACTGCTGATTTGTGGAACACTCCTGGCAGGACTTTTTCCTGATTGCTATATTCTTAACCTCTTCAAATTAAGGGTTAATCATTATCTTTCCTACATTCCTACATCAACTGCACTTCTGGCTCTCTCTACCTTGAGTGTCTCTTGGACCTTGTATTAGCTAAAAAATGCAAAATAAAAAGGTTTTTATCATATTCAGTTTTTGTTGATTTCTTGAGGATGTTAATTAATCAAAATTCTTTTTATATTTGTATTTTGGTAGGTACGGAACCACCTGCTGAAAACAAAAGTTTCAGCTCATGTGATAGCTGTCGGAAGCATACATGCGGAAAGCCAGAGGAACACAATGAATCATCTTCTAGTACCAAATGGAGAATGGGTAATGAGCACACACAAATGAAACCATGTCTCTCATTAACAGAGTCAATTAATAGCAGGGAAGATGTAAAAAGTCTCCCCCTTGTTGGCAGTGCTCGTCCCTCCAAAGCAGTAAATGATCAAAAATGCAAAGCCACAGAAAATGATGAAATGGATGAAGTGAAAGAAACATTCAAAATGATAGCAATAGGTGATATTAAACATTTCTTTTAGTAAAAAGTAGGCTTTGAAATCTCTCTCTCTTTCACTTTGAGATATCTCGCTCTCTCTCTCTTTCGCTTTGAGATATCTCGCTCTCTCTCTCTTTCGCTTTGAGATATCTCGCTCTCTCTCTCTTTCGCTTTGAGATATCTCGCTCTCTCTCTCTTTCGCTTTGAGATATCTCGCTCTCTCTCTCTTTCGCTTTGAGATATCTCGCTCTCTCTCTCTTTCGCTTTGAGATATCTCGCTCTCTCTCTCTTTCGCTTTGAGATATCTCGCTCTCTCTCTCTTTCGCTTTGAGATATCTCGCTCTCTCTCTCTTTCGCTTTGAGATATCTCGCTCTCTCTCTCTTTCGCTTTGAGATATCTCGCTCTCTCTCTCTTTCGCTTTGAGATATCTCTCTCTCTTTCGCTTTGAGATATCTCGCTCTCTCTCCCTTTCGCTTTGAGATATCTCGCTCTCTCTCTCTTTCGCTTTGAGATCTCTCGCTCTCTCTCTCTTTCGCTTTGAGATCTCTCGCTCTCTCTCTCTTTTGCTTTGAGATCTCTCGCTCTCTCTCTCTTTCGCTTTGAGATCTCTCTCTCTCTCTCTCTCTCTTTCGCTTTGAGATCTCTCTCTCTCTCTCTCTCTCTTTCGCTTTGAGATCTCTCTCTCTCTCTCTTTCGCTTTGAGATCTCTCTCTCTCTCTCTTTTGCTTTGAGATATCTCTCTCTCTCTCTCTCTCTTTTGCTTTGAGATATCTCTCTCTCTCTCTCTCTCTCTTTCGCTTTGAGATATCTCTCTCTCTCTCTCTCTCTTTCGCTTTGAGATATCTCTCTCTCTCTCTCTCTCTTTCGCTTTGAGATATCTCTCTCTCTCTCTCTCTCTCTCTCTTTCGCTTTGAGATATCTCTCTCTCTCTCTCTCTCTTTCGCTTTGAGATATCTCTCTCTCTCTCTCTTTCGCTTTGAGATATCTCTCTCTCTCACTTTCGCTTTGAGATATCTCTCTCTCTCACTTTCGCTTTGAGATATCTCTCTCTCTCTCACTTTCGCTTTGAGATATCTCTCTCTCTCTCTCTTTCGCTTTGAGATATCTCTCTCTCTCTCTCTTTCGCTTTGAGATATCTCTCTCTCTCTCTCTTTCGCTTTGAGATATCTCTCTCTCTCTCTCTTTCGCTTTGAGATATCTCTCTCTCTCTCTCTTTCGCTTTGAGATATCTCTCTCTCTCTCTCTTTCGCTTTGAGATATCTCTCTCTCTCTCTCTTTCGCTTTGAGATATCTCTCTCTCTCTCGCTTTGAGATATCTCTCTCTCTCTCGCTTTGAGATATCTCTCTCTCTCTCGCTTTGAGATATCTCTCTCTTTCGCTTTGAGATATCTCTCTCTCTTTCGCTTTGAGATCTCTCTCTCTCTTTCGCTTTGAGATCTCTCTCTCTCTTTCGCTTTGAGATCTCTCTCTCTCTCTCTCTCCTCCCTCCTCTCTCTTGTCCCTCTTCTCTCTCTCATAAGGAGTACTGAAAAGAGATTTCTCAACACAAGCACAAAGGCCTTCAAAAAAACACTCACTTTTCCCTTCCTCTCTCACTTTGCTTTTTTCCTGCATTTTCTCTGCTCATCACCTCCTCTATCATCTGTTCCTCTCTCTTATCTTTCTCTTTCAATCCAGTTGACTATTTCTGATATAACTTATTGAATGGAAATTATTCTAGATCAAAAAAACCTTATCTATCACTAATATGTCATTTTGTGGCCAAAACCTTTTATGCTTTTAATGTTTTATACATATATAATATTTTTTTAAAACTTGAATGTATTTTTGCTTTTAATATTAGAGAAGCTAAAAATTTTAACTTGTTAACAAAATAATTTAAAAACTCTGAAAAAAAGCCAAAAACAAGCCTGTTTCTTTTAAATTTAAATGAAGTTGTCATATGACTGTTTGAAAAGAAACTAGGGTAAATTTTATTTTCTTCCATTAAAATTATTTTTTATCAAAAATAACTAAAAAAAAATAATGTGAGCTGAATTTAAAAATTAAACTTAAAAATTTTAAATGTGCAAGATTTATTTATTTATTTATTTTGGTGAATCTCATTGGTACAGAAAGCGGCCATTGTCCCAGAATTGCGTACAATATTTTAAGTGAAATGACTGATAATTTTAATGATAAAGACTTTTTTTATGGTGGACGATTACTGGGAAGTGGAGGCTTTGGCTCTGTTTATCTCGGTAAGTAAAATGTTTATATATTTAAAGATAAATGTCTATCAATCCTTTAATCTTTGTTTTTATTTACTTAAGTACAGATGAAATATCAAACCTCATCTTTGTTCATTCATCTACTATATTCCAGACAAGGTTATGTTTCCACAAAGGGGTAACGGCATGTCTTTGGTTTTCTCAAATTGATGACTGCAAGCCAGAATTTCTTTCTATATCTGGGAAAAATATATTCTCAAAAGGAAATGGCACTATGGATTTATAAACTGTAGCATTTGCTGGAAGAGGTATGTTTAGCCTCAGCCTGGGCCGAGAGGCCCAGGCTAAAAAAGCAACTGCTCAGTTTGGCTGCTGTAAGCAAGCTGAATGACTGGCCACTCTTGTCACTGTGTAGAATGACATCACTAAGTGGCTGTCACATAACAGATGTGACTTGTCTCCACCAAAGGTTTTTATTTTGTGAATAAAAGAGGCTTGTGGCCAATAAAGACAATGATGGACAGATTTATTGAAGTGACATTTAAAAAAAAAAAAAAATGCTAAACCAGAATCAATAAAGACTTTCCTTTTCAATTTCTTTGATTTTTGGTAAATTTTTGTAAAAAATAACAGATTTGATGTTACATATAGATTCTTCAATCTCTCTCTATATATAAAACAAAAGCTGTCTGTGTGATACCGTTTCACTCGAGATCATTCCAACCGATTTTGACCAAACTTGGCACATACATTGTACAATTTAAAAGATAGGTCCTTAGTGTAAAAAAATCAATAATTGATAAAGCCAATCAAAAATTGATAAATTCAACTTTTTTCCTCCAATTTTGTTCAAACTCAGTATGTAGATTACTTGCATCATGACAAGCTCAGTGCTACCTCATTTTTATTTCTACGCCACTGCATTTAACGAAAAACCAAGAAAAACAAAAAATTGATTTCAACACAAATTGTAAACTAAAAACTCCCTTTCAAGCAATCAAATACAAACTTCACTCAATTGTAGCCAACAATAAGTTGATTGTTTAAAAGTCCACCCATATAGTGAAAACCTGCAAAAATGGTGATTTTTACTGGTTTCTTTCTTATTTTTTTGTTGATCTTTCAACCAATTTTCATCAAACTTAACAATTGCTTTATAAATGTATCCTCATTTACATCTCTGGTAGCACACTGACAAATTAAATTTCAAAAACACCAAAATAATTTTGGTCTGAAGTGGGTCTTCATGTTGCCTATTTTACCCCTTCATGTCCTCGGCTAACTTCGATTGAAAAAATACAGACTACTTCTATTATATCAGTAACTGCATTAATTCAAAATGTTTCTTAATGAAAGTACTTTAAAATAATTAAAAAAAATAGACTTTGTTACATCTAAACATGATGCTGTTTTTGCTCCATTCTAATTGAACACTTTTTCTGATTGACCAGCTGGGTATGGCTACTAATTGTTTGAATAAATCCAAGCTTACAGTCAACCTTGAAAAATGTAACTTCAAATTTGTGTCAGGGCCAACAAAGCCTCTTTGTGTTAAGGCTTGGGTCACCTCTGCTTTTTCTAGACAAATAAAATAAGAAACAAGTCATTTTCTTGGCAAGACAAGCTACTCAAAAAAAGTGAATC
The DNA here is from genome assembly GCA_963932145.1 of Acanthosepion lycidas. Taxonomy (NCBI): domain Eukaryota; kingdom Metazoa; phylum Mollusca; class Cephalopoda; order Sepiida; family Sepiidae; genus Acanthosepion; species Acanthosepion lycidas. The sequence goes on along the minus strand of OZ010597.1, from coordinate 48,692,861 downwards.
TTTGACTCCATTACTGAGGAAGTATGTTAAATTTATTTGGTCAAAAAATTATGAAGAATTAAGAAACTTTTCATACCTATTGCACTGGTGAGAGAAATTCTTAAGATTTAATAAGGTGGAGGGGGGGTTCTTTTTTTTCTTTTTCTTTCTTCTCTCTTTCCCCATTCTTCTCTCTTTCCCCATTCTTCTCTCTTTCCCCATTCTTCTCTCTTTCCCCATTCTTCTCTCTTTCCCCATTCTTCTCTCTTTCCCCATTCTTCTCTCTTTCCCCATTCTTCTCTCTTTCCCCATTCTTCTCTCTTTCCCCATTCTTCTCTCTTTCCCCATTCTTCTCTCTTTCCCCATTCTTCTCTCTTTCCCCATTCTTCTCTCTTTCCCCATTCTTCTCTCTTTCCCCATTCTTCTCTCTGCTCTCAGGACAATTTTGCAAAAGTCTAATCACTGGAAGAGCCAGGTAGTTTGATGCTATATTCTTCTGCTGCCACAAATCCTATTTGGCAAATACGTTTGACTGCATATGATCCAATAACTCAGGACTTATCAACTGCAAGAGGTATAAACTCATATCTGTCAGATAAGCAATGACATTTAACCAGTTTATGTCTAGCCTGTCAGGTGCTAAAAGAAGGCAACTGAAAGTAACATTTAGATGAAACCTTTCATGCAATATTAAAAAATAATAGAAAATACTTTTTTAAATTTGTTAGCTAGTCTATTTTGTTTTAATCTCTTTTTCTTCTTGTCAGGTCTAAAATCAGGTCTCAAGGTAGCTGTAAAACGACTCTTTGATACAACAGATGAACAGACAAAACTTTTTGAGACAGAACTAAATGTGCTCTCTCAGTAAGTATCATTTATTTTACCAGGTTCAACTCATAAGGAAAAATTGCTCAAAATTAAAATTAAAATTTTTTTTTAACAATGTTCACTCTGTACAAGGCCCAAGAGCCACACGAGGTAGAGGATTACATAGTAAAAGGCATTCTTTATAGGTATATGTTTCGACGATAACAATTAACCCTAGACTTGAAAAGGTTATGATTGCTGTAATTGGAGAAGCATCGTCTTAGAATCAGTTCCACAAAGCAGTGGCTCTTGGGAAGAAGCTGTTAAAGTGGAACTTACATTTCACCAATTGAATAAGAAGGGAATGAGGGTGGTTTGCTACAATGTGCATGCATGGCTTGTTTTAGCTGTGTAGGTTGGAACTGGTGGAAGTAAGGGATATAGTTGAATGCATATAACATTTGTGGCAGTGAACAAGAGAAAAGCAAGCAAGCTGATTGCTGGAAGAATGGATTTATGACAGTTTGATTTACCTTTCACTACAATTCTTTAAATCAAAATTATGGTCAGATCTATTATAATGAACATATAATGTAGTGAGCAAATTGTTTTGTAAAAGATCCCTTTTGGGTTCATATAATCTTTTATTTAAATTCCTAGATGTTTCATCAGTCTGTTTTGTAAATTCCTGCTTCATGTTTAATGTTATTTTGTTTAGTGTAAATTTTTTTTTTTTTTTTTTTTTTTTTTTTTAAGTGGTTGCTTTTATTTTTATCACTTTTGTTTTTAAATACCCCACATTGAAATTGCAGAATTTTTGTTAAGGAAGGAAATATATTGTATGATCCTGGATATAAATTTACCATGGAAGATTCTGCAATTAGTCCACTTTTAATATTTGTTTTTTCCTTAATTACTTTCTCCTCTTAATCAACTTATATTTTATACATATGCTAATTAAGAATAGGGTGCTGAATCCTGGGAAATGTATTTTTCTAAACGAGACAACCAAATTGTATTGCCTACTCAGTTTGCTAGTTTCCTCTCAAAGTCAATACTACTACCAAAAACACTGATAAAGTTTTATTTTATCGTCATGTCACACAGTCTAACATCTCATTTTCATTTTTTCCTCCCACTCCACTCATGAAAGTTAGATTTGATGATAACAGTATCATTTAATAATTGTGCTTGTCTCTCCCTTTGTAAGTTAGTTCCTTAGTTCACACGACCGTTATGTCCTGCCAGTACCGCATAAATAATGGACTATTTCATTTTACTCATTTACGCTATTTAGTTTCTGTGAAAGAAAGATAAGTGTTTAATGTCTCCTGCCAATACCTTATAATGGATTATTCCATTTTAATTGGGAGAGGGGGGGGGGCAAAACACATATCAAAGGTGCTACTTGGTTTCAGTGAGAAAATGAATGAAAAAAAGAAAGGGAAGATAGAAGAGTTTAGTGGCTGTTTCAGTAAAATAGAAAGTTGTCAATTTCAAATCTTTTCATTTCTACCCACTTAAAATAATGACCATCATTCATATTTATGATTGTCATTGCAATATATTTTGTCAAAGTTGTTAAGTTCAAATAATTTAACAATGTTTTAGAGAAATTTCTATAGATATTGTCATAGAACTTGCCACGAGCTTATTCAATCATTAGCTTAAGAATTTAGATTCAGCAGAAAATTTTCATGGGTCATTATAGTTTTGTCTATCATTGGGTAGCACTTGAGTATATGGCATTAGTTTTTCAAAATTGACTACTGATTTGCATTTAGAACACCCTGGATGTGCTAATCATGGAATAGGTTGATATAATTTGGGACCCTTCTAACAACTGTCTTTCCTATATATCTTCATAATATGCACTTCTTACTTACTCTTTGTATGCCCTTATAACACATTCATTAAGTAACCATAGCTCTTGGTCCTTGTATTGGGTGAAAAATAGTAAAAAAAAAAAAAAAAAAAAGCAATTGATGCATACCCTCATCCAGCTTTTCACTAAACAGCTGATGACTACCTCACATTGTGTTTACATTCTTGTTCATGTCAGTGTAAACCAAAAACTAGGAAAAGCCTGTTGTAAGCTGACAAGGAAATGAAAGATGAAAACAAATGGCAAAAAATGAGGGCTTGAACCCTGTTTTCAATATATTAGTGTTTTCTTCAGGGTTGAATAGGTAGCACTTGAGTAACTTTTGCCATGTTTCCCCACAACTCTTCTTCCTACCAGGTCTTTGCCCATCCTAATTTCACAACACATGGCTGGCAATATGAACAGGTGGCATTAGAACTATCTGAGACAATCTGCCCTTCACCAAGGGCAGACCAGAACTATTTCAATCCCAATCATGTCTATTAATATAGACTAGCAACTGGAAATCATCAATATCTGGTTTGGTGTTGCTTGACCCCAAAAGTTTTCATTTATTTACTTATTCTTTTGTTCCTCTGAGCAAGTAGGTGCCACTTGGAAGACTTCAAAGACTTTATCTGCTATCCATGAAACATTTGATCAAGATAAAATTACACACTATCCTCTTCTATATGGATGTCCCAATCATTGTATCATAGTAGACTTTATGATCTGAATTGCTATCAACTTGTACTGTAAAAAACAAAGAATTAAACAAGAAAAGAGTTGAGATTAGTTCTTTGCGGCAAAATTAGGATGTATGGGTTGTGCGATGGATACTGGCTCCAAATGAGTAATCGGAGAGCTGAGTCCAAATTCCAGTCATGTCTGTTATATTCACTTACCAAAAATACCCTTCGGAAAGGTATGAATCCTTCTTCCCTTCCAAGCTATGATTTACATAGAATGACTTGTATCTAGGAAACCTAATGTCATTTTCAAAAATGTTTTTATTGCAATATTCACTCACAAAAGCATAAAAATTATTCTTACAATCCAAAATATGTTTCAGCTTTAAATAACCCACAAAGAGTTGATAAGCCATAAAAAAAAAACATTGCTGCAAAATTTATTTTATTTTGGAAATGCACTTCACTTTTATAAATATATTTATTTATTAAAATAAATAAGACATCTTATTTTGGAAACAGAATTCTCTTTTCTTTTTTTTTTCTATTTAATTAATTCATTTTAAATACTTTTATATATTTTTACAGATTTCACCATGAGAACCTGGTTTCTTTGCTTGGATACAGTTGTGGCCCTAAGTTTTGTTTGGTTTATACTTACATGGTAAATGGTTCTGTAGAAGACAGGTTGGCATGCAAGGTAATTCTATTTGCTACCTGTTAGATATTCTTAGAAAAACAAACATTGATTTTTTTTTTTTTTTTTTTTTTTTTTTTCTTAAATAAGTATTATTTAAGTAGACAGGTCCATTCATGAAAATAGGAAAAAAAAAATTTGGGGGGAACTAATTTTTGTAGATTAGCATTCATTCAAGGTGCAAACTTTGTCAGAACAAGCTAAACAAGCAAAATCCAGATATTTTCAAGCATTACATACAAATCGTCCTTCATAAGTCTTGTATTAGCAAAAGTTCTCTTATGTTTTAGTTAATCTGCAAATAAAACTATTAAAGTGATTTTAAACCACTTTATTTTATATTTTTTTCTTTCTCAGTTTTATTTTATTATTTTTTTTCTTTTTTTTTTCTTTCACCAGAACAATACACCTACACTTACAGTCAAACATAGAATTGATATTGCAAAGGGAACGGCTCAGGGGATAAATTACTTGAATAGCAACAATATTGTCCACAGAGATATAAAAAGGTAAAGTAGTTTATATTCACTACAAATTTTTCTTACTTGGTTAAGCAAAAGAATCAAAATAGAAAATTTCATCTGAAAGTTTGAGACATTTATAATTGGTTAAGAGTTGTGGTTACGGTTGTGGTGGAAGTCATGCTGCTGGGGAATATTTAGAAATTGGTCTTAAAATCTACTGTGAGCCTCACTGAGTGCACCCATATTTGCGGCTCTGTAACAGACTAATCTTGATAAATATATGATGCTGCATTGAATTTGTCATAAAATTTACCTCCTGACCAAATCGAATCTGATTAACAGTATTTTAATTGCATCATATTCACATCTTGAATTTATAAAAGTAGATTAAGACTGTTGAAAAATGAACAGAAAATGCTTAAGTTTCATATTTGTGTGTGTGTGTGTGTGTGTGTGTGTGTGTGTGTGTGTGTGTGTATATGTTTGTATGTATGTATATATATATATATATATATATATATATATATATATATATATATATATATATATATATAGGTAATAGATCCATTGGTATATAATCCAGATGGATCCTAGTAATATCATCTCTTTGGGTAGACCTGTACCTTTTCCTTGACTGCTATCTAATTTAAATTCCAAACCCCTGATTCTGAGATGAACTCGGTCCAGGGCTGAGGAGGACTGGCACAAGGTTGTGCCAGTTTGAAATAGACTATACCTACATTAGGTAATTTTGGCTTTTTTGCACTATAATATATATATATAATTTCTCGGTTAACCTGTAGAAAAAGACAACAATAAAAACAATTTTTCCATACATAATTTTCATTTGACAATATGAATACAATAGTGTTTTCTAAATTCTTCTAGTTTCTAAGGACATTTTGTTTGTTGTTAATAGTTATTTTGTTTTTAATAAATTTATTTTGTTTTTGACTTAAAAATGTTCACATTGGACGAAACATGTCAGCTAATAACACAGTTTTCCTGTTGTATTTTTACCTTATATATATAACATAAGTATGTGTACATATGTAATAGAGAAATGAGTTGTTTTTTAAAGAAATTAATTTATTTCCAGTGCAAATGTTCTTCTGGATGAAAACTATGTACCAAAAGTTGGTGATTTTGCCACAGCTCGGACGGGGCCAGGAGATAGCACCAGCATATTCACTAACATAGTAACTGGAACAGCGGCATATTTGGCCCCAGAAGCTTATCACCATGACATTTCTGTAAAGTTAGATTCCTACAGCTTTGGTGTTGTAAGTATTGCCAACAATGGACATCATTTTCTTCCAGGGGAGATGACTCTTTTTGGATGAAGTTGAATGGCTGACATTTAGTCAATAGTTCTACATGACAATTTAGAGTAACACTACACACGTTCTGCCAGGATCATATACAGCTTTTTTGCACGTCTATGTGTGCTTGTGTACTGTGTAACTAAGCAAACATATTCTTCATGTTTTGTGCAGGATTATTTGGCAAAAGCATTGCTACACACAGTTCTTTTATCCCTCCCATTACAGCTCAGATTTTTTTTCTCTGCAAATCCAAATTTTTTTTCTCTCCCCAAAATTTAATGGTAATATTAGCTATTTCCCTATAAGGAAATAATTGCCATTCTTTGACGGAGCAGCTTCTAATACTGTTAGCTGAAATTTATAAAACTTTCTCTTACAATTTTTCTAGAAAATAAGTTTCTTAAGTCTAGTAACTGTTATCACTCTTTCCAGTAGTGATGGAGGTTTCCTTCCTAACCTTTTATTTGAAGTAGTGTGGAATGTCCACATCTTGATTTGGTCATTATTTTCTCTTTGAATTACATGTGCTATCCATTTTAGTTATTACTGTTGTTAGCAGTTCTCAAGTGATGTGGTTCCTATTATTTGGTACAGTTCTATTTTTTGTGATTCTGTAGTGCCGTTCTACAAGATTCAAAGAAGTTTGGTCTTAAAGTCCAACAGACTTCACTCGTTCAAAATCATTTTCAACCACTGATCTTAGAAAGTTTAGTTATTTCTGAACAGGTTTGGCACTATGCATGACATCCATATGAAAGTCTGACAAGGCCATTTTAAGAACTTGTATCAAGTTTTTAGGTTAATGTTTTGGTTTTGAGGATACTGAAGGGATGCTCATTTATGTGCATGTATGTGATGTTCCGAGGGAGCTACAATTGAAGAAGACTTAGCATATTCATGCACCTCAAAAATTCTAGATGACCTGAGCCTGGCAGCTGATCTCGCCTCTGATTTAGCTCTAACAGCTCAGTGGGGAGAAAAACTGGCTAGTCACATTCAGTTCCACAAAAAACAAACTAGTAACATTCTATCATCACCAAACAAACCCTGAATTTTTGCCTATTGCAATGAATGGAAGTTTTCTCAGGGAGACCTCGTGCTTTGAGTGCAGTATATGGATGCACCTCCAAAACTCTAGATGATCAGAGCCTGGCAGCTAATCTCTCCTCAGACCTAGTTCTAACAGCTCAGTGGCTTGTCACATTCATTGATACAAAAATCAGACTGGTTATATTCCATCATCAACAGACCTTAAATTTTTGATATTGTGATAAATGGGTGTTCTCACAGTGAGAGGCCATCCATCTATTGGGACTCAACCCAGACCTCAAGTGGAACTCGTAAATATGATCCATCACTAAAGACAGTGGAAAAATGTTTGGTTCCCTGTACCTGACTCCTCCTGCTATCCTCTACCTTTACAAGAGTCAGATCAGGCCAAAAAAGGGGTATTGCTGCCATATATGGGCTGGAGCTTCAGTCTTCACTTCCCAGTCACGCTAGAGATCAAAAATGTCTCTGCATCCTTCTGGGTGATGAATTATTTTCCATTTTATTTAAGTATCTATCCTCAAGTGAATCATAATGCACACACTTTGTTTATTGATATTACAAGGGGTAGGGATGCTAAAATGTTCTAGGAGCTACCGAGAAGTCTTTAAAATAAAAATTTTCAGCATGATGATCTTGTATTGCTGCCTAGATTTTATAAGTCCAAATTTGTTATGAACTTTTCTCTGAAACAATCATATTTGTTACTGAATTTCAGGTTCTTCTTGAGTTGTTAACCGGACTTCCTGTAGTCGACTGTAAGAGAGATGAGCGTGACTTGGTAAGCATTATTATTGTTATTATTACTTTGTGTTCATAGATTTTCTGCTGACAATTTGCTTTGAAGACATGAGGATTGATTTTCATCCAAATGCGCACACCCACGTGTGTGCACACATATAAATAGACAGCAATTTTTAATTGGAGTAGGTTTTATTGAACACAGCAGGGAAGGTTATTGTTTTTGTTTTTTTTGTTTTTTTTTAATACATCCAGAAATAAATTCATTGTTAGGAGTTTTTATTACAACACCAACTACAAATTATTTAATGCTGATTATGAGTTATAGTGATTTTCTAAGCATAGCTTAGATGTGGCACAAGGCTGAAAGTATGGGGTACCCAGTGAGTATCAAACTCACTTTCCTGTTGTAACTCATCTAGCAAGACAAGCTTGATAACCCTTACACTATATAGAACTAACCTTAAATTATTTTCTAAGTGTAGGTTAGATGTGGCACAAAGCTTAAAGTGTGGAGCAGCCAGTGAGGATTGAACTCACTACTCTGTCATAATTGAACTAGCAAGACAAGTTTGCTAACCATTACACCATATCAAAGTGTCCACAGCAACTATGAGTTATGTCATACTTGGCATTTTCTAATGCATTTTTATCTGCAGGTGTCAACAATTAGTTTATTCACAGTGGGTTTTTTTTTTTGTGTGTGTGTGTGTGTGTGTGTGTGTGTGAAAACAGTGTTAAGACTTTAATTGAAGCTATAAATCAAGTCCTAAAAACATTTTATTGCCTAAGTTGGCTATTATAAAGTTGGTGTTTTAAGTCAGATTTCGGAATTGACTTTTGGCAGTCAATGTGTTAGTAATTTTCTCTTGTACAAAATACTAAATATCTGTCTATATTTTTGAGATGATGTATTGTAATTATTTACATTACATTGTTCAGTCTTTTGTCATCTTTATTGTCACATTCACAACATTTCAGTTGTTGTGCACTCTGCCCTCTTTCGGTGATTGCAATTTTTGAAACAAACCCTTTAGGACACAGGGCCCAGTGAATAAAAGCGTTGGTTGGATCCAGTGACTTGACCCAAAGAGTTATGAGTTCACTACTTCACTACTGCAGTGGTGAACAAAAACTTGGAGAATTGAGTTAAAGGGAGATAACCGAGACATCTGGAAAAAGCATGGCACATGGAACTAGAACAACCTACCCCAGTGGATCATTTCGAAATTTCGATCACCTGAAGAATTTTGGAGCATACAACGGCCAAAATATCATTAATATAGATGAGGACAACAGCCCAAACAATGTAAATAATGTTAAAAAAAACAAAAATAAATGCTAAATGTTTTCTTTCATTGTGTGTACATGATCAGTGTCTTTGAAAATGCAACTAACAAACATCGTAAAATGTACATTCTTTATTTTATTTTATTTGTTTCACCTTGATATGTGTTATATGGGATCACTTTTGGGACGTGTGGGTAATATATGTTAAATACAAACATTTTATATATATATATATATATATATATATATATATAATGTGTATGTTAAATACAAACATTTTATTTCCAATGTAATGCTCTTTTTTATTCCTAATATACACCCCTCCTTTTGTAAATGTTGTAGTGTTTTGATATGTTAGCTCAAATACATACTGTGTTGTCCTACACTTTCAATTCAAATCTCATCATAGGGATTGGTAGTAAATCAAAATCTTAGGACAGCATACAAATTCCTGGCAATTAATTCGCACACAGCGAACACATTTATGAAAAGAGATTTGTGTATTAAAAAAAATCGTTAAATTTGATATAAAATATTTATGAAATATGATTTCCTTCATATTTCCACAGTCCAGCGGTAGTTGTTAATGTTGCATCATATTCTGCCCTTCCCCTTCCTGCTGGGCATTATATGTCTTCTGTATGCAATATCTATACTAATTAGTCAATAATTTACATATCACTACAATGTTTATTGATTTTAAAAATATAAGTTTAAATGACAATTGCTGCCCAGTTACTATACCAAATTTAAATTTATATATATATATATATATCTCAGGGTGACCCAAAAGTTTACCTTACTCTGATACTATTTTTTAAATATAATATTTCAAAGATTTAAAGTTCAAACATAATTGTTTATCAGCTTTTATAGACATTTTAGTTTATTTTTTTTAACTTCATGTATTTTTATTGATTCTATAACTTGTTTTATTTAACACTTTCTTTTCTAAATTACACAAAAATAACACTGGCATGTCATTTTAACAAATATATTATCAAAATTACACAAAAATATCTTTAATTACTATTCAATAAAATCGACATTGGCTTCAGCCACAGTCTCCAGACAACTTCAGAATCTCCTACATCTCTTCTGAACAGTCTCCTTGTTTAAGTTGATAAATGCTGCCATAATCCCTGCTTTCAGTTCATCTTACAAGGAGTCCTGTTGGTCTCTCGCTCAACTGCGCCCCACACATAATAATCAAGAGGGTTGCAGTCTGGGGAGTTAGGTGGCCAGATGTAAGTGGTGATGTAGTCACAGAAATTGTCTGACAGCCATGACTGAGTTCTCCTGCTTGTGTGGCATGGTGCAAAGTCCTGTTGCCAGACATAGTGTCTTCCAGCAGCCACCCTCTTGACCCAGAGCAGCACTACCTCTTCAAGGCACTTGCTGTAGGCCTCTCTGTGTTGAGTCTGAGGCCTTGTGTGAAGATTAATGGAGGCATAACGTCACCATCACTAGTGATCACTCAAAACACCATGATGTTGACCGGACATTTCCAACTCTTTCTGAATCCTCTGCACTGTCCTCCGGTTGTCACCCAAACACTCTAAAATGTTCATACTGGAGCTTCTGGAACAAATGCCTAGCAGTACAGCATGCCATTTCCAAATTTCTGGCAGAATGAATTGTGTCATGGTGCTCTTTTTCTCACAAATGATGCCCAACTGACCGAACAAGTTGAGTTCCCTTACTTTTGGACGTTCCAAATTTGAAAATAAATAAATAATTGTTATAATTCTTTTTCTATCCTTTGCAAATGATTCAAATTTTAGTATGTTGTTATGGATGATAACAACTACCAGTTGTCAAAATTTCAGCTTTTCAAAGTTGTTATTTCTAACAAATATTAGGTTTCAAAATTTTGTCCCTTAGTTTTGGACGCTACTATATATATATATATATATATATAAAATCAAGAAAAAGTTTTGGAGGAAAGATGTATGACATTAATCCATATAATATCCTAAAATTTCTTAAAGAAATCAAACTGTATTCTAAAACATAACTACGACATTACACCACCTCTGGTAATTATATTTACATTCACACAAACATTTATATGCACAAAAGCTGAGTATCATCTACCATGTATTCAATCATGGAAGCAGAACAACATTTACATATTTTGATTACTTCAAAGCTCTCAAGAAAATTAAATTTTGGCATTAAATGACCCAGATGGAGTTGATATACTGTTAAACAAACAAATCAAATTAAATCTGGACTTAATGAAATAACCCATTATACTGTCTTTGCATTTATTATCAACATCAGATATTATTTTTTTTTTTTGTTTTTTTGTTTTTTTCAGTTAAAAATATCTTTTTCTTTCAAAGCCATGTTTACTTTTGTATTTGTTCTTTAATCCTTTTACCCCAAGTAAGGCAATAAAGCCACTAAGACACAAAGGGTTGCCATGTGTGAAAGAATAAAAAGAAAAACTTTATTAAGGAACAAGAATGATAAAAGAAAGATAATCAAGTCAACTGGAAAGTAAGAAGCTGGAAGAAAATTACACAGGCAAGAAGTGCAAGAAAAGAAACTGTATTTTGAAAATCCCTCATGGTCCACACTGGGTAGTTTCATGGTCTGCAATTTCCTTATGATCTAAGGAATTCTGACAATATAAGACTATTACTACAATAGAAATAATTATAACAGTTTTAACAAAAAAAAAAAAAAAAAAAAAAAGAAAGAAATAATAACTCATGTTTTCATCTTTTTTTTTCTCTGCTTATCTCTCTCTCCAGAAATCTCACATTGCTGAACACTGTGACAGAGTAGATGATATCTATAATTTTCTAGACAATTCTGCTGGAAGTTGGCCAAAACAATTAGTTGAAGAGATTTACAGCATTGCAATGAAATGTCTTACTGACAGAAAAAGGAGACGGGTTACTGTTGCTGATGTAAGTATTTTCTTTCTTTTACTCAAAGAAATATTCTACTAGACAAGAACATCAAATAGAATCATTCAAGGTAATATTTTGTCTTGTACTTTTTGACAGAAAACTGAATCTGTGTCTCAATTGCAGATAATGAACAATAACATCAGAATCATTTTGGTAGCGTTGATTTTCTGTGAGATAACATTTTTTTACTCCATGTTAAGGAAAGCATTAAGAACATTTTTCTTTTTAACCTTGGCTCTGTACACGATGTAAATTTAAATCTCTATTAAATCACTATCATTAGGTTGGAATAAAAGTTTTAAGCCATGGTAGAGTAATGAATCTCAGCTCAAATTGAGGAATTGTAGAGCCGAGTTTTGAATTTCAGTCTAGTTCATTACATTCATTTACATGCTAATACTCTTGGGAAAGGTATGAATCCAACTTCCCCCACCAGATAAAGGACAGACTATAGTAGGACAGACTAGTTTCTATAGTCTTGGGTGGCAAAAACTCTGAATTCAAAACTGTATGTAGCCCTGGTGAAGCACATACTATGCAGCTAACAAAAGTATCTCTCGCATTAATTTGATGGTCCCAACTACAGTTCACTACAAAAATTTGTAGCGTTTTTTTAATGGTTTGAATTTGAACACCTAATTTTGTTTCACATGTGACTGAAGTTTATGACATATGCATATTCTGAAAGATGACTTTTTATCACATTTTTCTATGCAATTCACATAGAAGAGAGCAGCAAAAGGAGTCAGGTACTTACTGGGATGGTAGAAGGAACTGACTCTTTTTGCAGCATCTTTAGCGAAGGATTGTATGTACTAGTTCCATTGAGGTCTTGGTTGAGTCCCAATAGGTGCTCAATGCACAGGGCCTCTCTGTGAGAATGTTCATCTATCACAATAGTAAAAAAAAGTCCTCAAATCTGTCAAAAAGGGATCCTCTCTTCGAACCAAAAAAAATAAATAAATGTATAAAATAACAAAATAAATATAAAAATATATAAATAAATTTTATATTTGTCAAATTTTGGGAAGATTGTGTGAACCAAAGATTTTTTAGCAAACTCTTCCTGCTGATATCTATTGCATTTAATGGCATAAAAATTTACCTGCCCCCACAGGTAGATTTTTATGCAATAAGCTTACTTATTTGACAATGGATTTCTTTGTGCCCAATGCCTGTTTGTGTCAACAGTATTCTGGATAATCACTCTCCAATAAAATCTTCCATAGCTGTTAAAATCAGTCACGTTCTTGTTTTTACAAATATAGTATCTACAACCCCATGTCTGACCATCATCTTCATGTGGCTGAGCTTTGAATTCAGTTGTCCTTCTAGACAGGTTGCCTACCCTGCTGTTATTTAACCCATAGCTGTGGAGAGAAAAGATGGATTCATAACTTTCCCAAGTACAAAAGTAATGAACTTTACCTGAATTTATATCTGGCTCACCAATTTCTTATTCAAATAAATGTTTGTGTGATATATATTTTTACTAGGAATCATTTTTCTCACATTACTCTTAGCTAAAATTTGTATTTATTTATTTTTTCTTATTTATTTTTTCAGATTATACCTGAACTCCAGATGCTGTCAGCTGTAAATTCCGAAAATATCACATCATCATCTTGTTGATGTTAGTTGAGGTTTTTTTTTTTTGTTTTTTTGTTTTTTTTGAAAATGATTCAATTGGCAATACTTTTTTTTTCTGAGACTTTAAAAACTTAACAGTTTTAAGAATGACATCATATCTTTTAAGAATCATTAATATTCTTAATAAAACAATTGTTTTATATTTGTATACATTCAAAAAGTTACTTGCTTTGCTTGCAACCTCATCTTCGCTTCAAGGGAACATGAGAACGATGGACATCAAGAGGTGGGAAGACGTTTTGAACGATCACTCACGCTAGTGACATGACTGCTGGAGTAAGGAGAGGAGAAACAAAGGCTTGCCACTGGGGAGAAGCATGCTTTATTGAAAGAAAACAAGGCATTTTCATTGCATTCAAGACTGTCACTCACATATGGGCCTGTACAACGATAACATGCTGCAACACCATCAACAGCTGAGGTATAACTCTTTGAGTGCAGATTCAAGGTTTCTTGAGACCGACAGATACCACATACTTTGCTTGACAAACCCACCTGAGACACTATCTTGGCTTCACCCTCATTTACATATTATTTTAAAAAGGATTCATTGTTTCAATCACAATCTTACAAAAGGCATTCTATTTTCTTCAGAATTATGTTCCATCCATGAAGAATTTTGAATAGAATCCATTATTTTCACTTTATTTTTCTCCATTTCCCCTTAAAAAATTTTTATGTTTTCTGTTTAACACTTGGCTTTTACCTTTTTATTGTATATTAATCAGGTAAATGATAAATAATATCAACTAATTGCACCTGTGGAAATTCAGTGGAAGTTAGCAAGATGCCATAATTACATTTATTTATTTATTTATTTATAAAAAGAATAGTAATGAGGATATTATGTATTTACATTAAATATACATTTACAAATTGACAATTAATAAACAAGGGTAAAATAAATAAATTCAGCTGGAAAGAAAAGATGTATTAAAAAAACAAAGAAAGTAGGGTGGTACAAAGCAGAGGAAGAGGCAGGTGATATCGGAAGGAAGCAGAGCAAGAGGTGGTCAATTTTTAAAAATCATTCTATCAGTAAATTTGTATTACATTCCTGATGTATTATGACATCACTGAGAGACTTCAGTGACAAATATTTCTCTGGCGTTGGTTAAGCAAATGATATTGAGTTCGGTTTTGTTTGCCAAGTATATTTGTCATGCATACACGTAAATAGAAATCAAGATGACACACTGACCAAAAATAAAATTGCAACCCCCATGGATTATGCATTTCAATCACCAGATCAATATGTGCATAGGTTTGTGAAGAAGAAAATGGTGACTTGCCTCATCAGTCATAATGTTCTCCACATTGCATTGCCAACAAAAAAACTGACCACTCAGACAAGATCAGTGTTTTAGATGTAACCATGCAAATGTTTTTATCCCCAGCCAATTGTAAATGATGTTTTGTAAAAAGATTTAAAAATCTTTGGTTGGTCAAGGGAGCTTTCATTTTCTGTCAGCATGATAGCCAATTGATTGATTCATTCCTTTTCTATGGCTTAACCCAGTTATTTAAAGCCAGAAAATATTTTTAGGCTATTTTTTTTTTTTTTTTTTTTTTTTTTTGAAGATAATAATGGTTAGATGATACAAGTCTAGGCACCTCCCAAAATTCAGTATACCTAAGGTTTAAAGGTATTTTTCATAAATGAAAAATCATTTTTGAAGCTTTCCTCAGCTTCAATTGAAAGCTAAAGGATTAAATTTTCTAATTCCAGAAAACAAAACACTACTGTATTTCAAATAGAAATTATAATGATTTTTAGTTGATTCTTCTGAAAAATCAATTGAAATTGCCATTTTTTAAATTTTTTTAAAGAAATGTAAACAAAATTATTTTGTGTTTTTAAAAAAAACGCCTAAAATAACATATTTCTGAAACGTTACTTTCATAAAGTTAGCAAATTTAAAATTAAATTAATCTATTTTGAAACAAACATTACTTACACCATAAAATTTTCTAGACAAGCATTTCTTCACCATGGAGTCTTGCTTTTCTCAATAATTCACTTTTTAATTTAATAACTGAGTTATAATTAATAAAATTATTATCTGTTATCACTTTAATAACTGAGAGTGAGATGATATTTTAATAACCATCTCACTCTCAACTATTAAATTATAATTAATAAAATTATTATATTATCTCAGTTCCCTAAGGTGGGGGACAAGCCTTGAAATATGTGACCTTTTAACCATAATATCACTTGTGCGACACCATACTAAAAAAAAAAAAAAAAAAAAAAATCTAACATTTTAACACACAAAAAAAATATCTTTTAATTATGGTAAAGTTTTGAGCATGATTTGTATTAAACTTTTAATTTTCACTTAGTAAATATAGTCTTCACTTAAAAACTTAACCTACCTCATATTCTAAAAGAATTTTAAAATGTTTTTTAAAATTAAAGAAAAATGAAAAAACTAAAAGAAAGATGCAAACAATTCTTGTAAAAATTCTTTATTCATCGAGAAAATTTTTTTTTTTTCTTCAGATAATAATGTCCTCAGCATATATTATTTATAAAAAGCAAATAAAAGCATAAAAAAAAGTACCAACAATACATCTCATAACAAAATGGCCAACAATACATTTTCTGTAGTTAGAGGCATACAATTATGTTCAAAATATATATAGTTGAAGTTATAAAATTCTGTTCAAGAAATTTAGATTTTAGCATTAAATAACCCATAGACGTTCATATGCTGCTAAACAAAATTAACAAACCAAAAATCACCATGAAAGAACTCTTTTGAGATATTAATCCATATAATATCCTTCAATTTCTTAAATCAACCGTATTCCAAAACATAACTTCAACAAAACTACAACATAAAACACACATATCACCACCTCTAGTAATTATGTCTGCACAGACATGTCTATGCACAAAAGCTGAGTATTATCTACCATGTATTCAATTGTGAAAGCTGAATAACATATATCATATTTTTATTACTTCAAAGCTCCCAAGAAAATTAAATTTCAGCATTAGATGCCCATAAGGCGTTAAACAAATCATTCAGGATCTGATTGGTGATGAAACAATACTAGCTTGGTTTTGAAGGTATAAAATGTTAAAAGCCAGTTTCCCCTCACCACCTAAGTTGTTAGAGCTTGGTCAGAGGAAGGATCAGCTGTCAGGCTTTTGTTATGTAGAGTTTTGGAGGGGGTGCTCATAAACATTGCACATGCAAACTATTATCACTCTTCTTATTTACAGAGTGCCATTTAGATCAGTGGTTCTCCTCTGGGATCCATATGGACCCTGGGGGTCTACACAAAAAATAGCAAATTGGGGGCCCACAGTAATATTTTAGAGGTCCATACAGCAATTTCACTCTGGAATGGGTGTTACAACTTACAATTGGAACTAGTATTTTTAAAATACTAAAAATAGAAAAACAACTCTAAAACTAGCAAGATCAAGTGATGTAAGTTAGCATCCCTTTTACTCTGAGGTTTTGATTGTAAAGGTTGAATAAAACCTGAGGATATATAAAGGAAGGATTATCCAAGAAACAAAAGGAAAAAAAGGTCATCCCTTATATTTCAACTTTCAACCCAAAGAACACGGAAATCTACACACATGCGACTAAATGTACCAATCCTACTAAAGGACAAAAACATGAAAAGCCTACTACAAAAAGACCCAATCATAAAAAGTAAATGACAAACAAAATCACTAGAAAAGATACTGATGAGCACAAAATGGCAGAACACAAAGACCCTCAGGTGAAAAAATGCAACTGACCCCTTTGTGGAGTATGCAGCTACCTATTAGAGGGTGACATTTCATTTCAAAGATGGATCAAAATTAAAAATGATTTCTCATGCAACTTGGCGAATTTAATATACATAATTACATGCAAAGGTTGCCATGAGCATTACATTGGCCAAACTGGCCAGTCACTCCGGCAAAGAATGATAGTTCATCACCAACAAATTAGGAACCCCTATACCAGAAAAATACCCCTTAGCCAACATATAGAGGAATGTGGCAAACAAAATCAGCTAAACTTTAGTGTCTTCCCATTCTACTAGTGCAACTATAGAACCACTGAACAAAGGTGGATTAATAAAGAAACATTTTTCATGAACAATTTCAAACCAATACTTAATTCATTGCATAGATTCTACCAAATTTTCCTTATCATAAACAACATATATAGCGATTTGATTATTTCTTTTTTTTTTTTTTTTATTATTTGTTCCAAACATAAGCATCAACACATGGAGATACAAACAGTTAAAAACTTTTTGAAAAGCTAAGCAAAAGCAGTTAAAGTAAAAAAAAAGTAAAACAAATTATTTTTCTAGGAAAAATACACTGAAAATACAATTGTTAGTAACAAAGTTTTAATTTTAATTTTTCACTGTAAAAATACATATAAATAAATATTAGATACCATTTTTCGCAATTCTTATTTTAGTCTATACAAGTTTTTGTACAGAATCTTTCTGACAATTTCATTTTTTACCTTATATTAATTATAATCTTTATAGATTATAATTTATTATATAAATTAATACAAAATATTAATAATAAAATTAATATATAAATTATATAAGGATTATATATAAAGGAAGGATTAACAGTATTAACCTCTTCAGCAGTATTAGCCACAAGAATCTCATTGAATAACACTGCACTTTTTATTTATTAATTAAATATTTTAAAATGGTTTATTATTTTATTTTACTGGTGTAGATACAAGTTTATTTTCATTAAATTAGCTTCAAAATAAAGCATATATATTTACTATTTCTATAATACAATTCCTAAACTTATCAGTAAAAAATTAAATAAGCTTTTTTCTTTTTTTTCCTTTTTAATTTTTTTTCCTTTTTTCCTTTTTTCTTTTTTTTTTTCTTTTTTTTTTTTTTCCTTTTTTCTTTTTTTTCCTTTTTTCATCAAATTTTTTTTTATAATGATCCACCAAAAAAAATTAATCCTCCTGGATCATATCTGGCAACTTGAGTGGCAATGTTGGGGCTATAAGTCTGGTTAGAGGCACTCCTGCTTGTAGCCTTGATACAAGTAAATATTTCCAGATGGTTTGAGTTTCAGGACCACATTCACACTGATGTATGCAATGGTTGCTGAGCAGTTTTCTTTCTTCTTCTCTTTTTTTTTTTTTTTTTTTAAATCATTTCACTCCCAAGCAAGTCAATAAAGCCACAAAGATGCAAGGGGTTACTGAGTATGGGATGTGAGGAAAGAAAATATTATTAAAGAGAACAATAAAAGAACAGGAATTAAGACAGAAGATAATGATTGACATTGCATTTAATTTTTTGAAGATCAAAGTTAACTGGGAAATAAAAAGCCAGAAGTTAGTTCCACAAGCAAGAAGGATGATAGAAGAAACTGTTGGCATAGAACTTAGTTACATCTAACCATTTCAATTGTAAAATGATGAGACCTTTTAGGTTTCTTGTATAATAAAATGTTTTTATGACCCAATACTCCTTAAGCCTCAAGTCTCACGCTTATCCCCCAACCTCCCACTAACTTGTACCTCTAGTAGGGCGGATCTCTCAAAGTGGGACATCTGGTAAGTGTCATTCAAAAGCAATATTGTATATTTTGTAACTTTGCATTGATTTATTTTTAAATTCCTCCTGTCAGCCATGAACAGTCTTCACTTCCCACTCGATAGAGTTTAAAAGCATTTCCATGTCCCTGTAAGTGACAAATTATTTTCCACTCTGCAACCGCTTTATCACAGATGAGATGTTGCAAGTCTCTTGCTGCTCTATCACTATTTCCATGGAGAGTGTTCAAATGAACTACACTCCATAGTTCTACCAGTCCTAACCTTCACAGCTAAGACCTGCCATGCCATGCACATTATAGCAAGCCACCTTCATTCCCTTCATATCCCCCAGGTGAGATGTAAGTTCCCTTCTCACAAACTGCTGTCTTGTGAAACCAACTCCCAAGGAGCTTCTCCAATCACTACAATCTTAATCTGTTCAACTCTAGGTTTAACCATTATCTTCCACACATATCCCAATAAGTTCTACTTGCTCTGTAACCCTCTACCTTGAGTGGCCTCTGGGCTTTGTCCAGGGTGAACACCAAGAAAAAAAATACACACACATTTGTGTTTGGGAACACAAGGCCACTAAAAATATATATATAATAATAATACATAATAATATAATCATTCTACTTCATGTCAGCAGAAAACGTTAGCCTGAGAAAAGGCAATGAGTCGCTCTCCTGGAGGTTAGCATCAGCCATATTGATGGAACACATAAAAGGTTCTCCAAGATTATTAAAAGAGAGCAGATTCATTTTGGAGTTGTTAAAATTAACAAGCCATTTCTTGCCACAGTTAACAACAGATTGATGGTCATTTTTGATATCTGCTGCCAATTTGACCATATCAAACCTATCAGACTTACTATTAAGACAGAAGTAAATAGTGGTATCATCAGCATAGTCAACATAGGCCAACATAATAAAGGGAGCATCTGTTGTTGAATGAGTCCCTGAGTGAATTTTAATTGTGGTAAACTTGTAGAAGTCAGTACAGCCTTGAAGAATTATGGTTACAGTAAGCTAGTTTTGTAACATTTGCCAAAAACTTTGTGTGTTTGTTTCAGACAAGCATGATCAAAATTGTATTATGTAATTGGATGTTGGCCAAGCTCATCTTGGTCACAGAGTATCTCAGAATCAAGTATTCTCTTCTCATTGTTGAAATGGTAATTGATTTGTGTTGTGAATGACTAGTAATTAAGCCAGATGACCACTTCCCTTTTATTCGTGCCAGCAATAACAGTTATTTTTCAAATTGTTGCAGGTTTCAAATTCTGTCCTGATTTATTGAATATAATCTTGAGAAGGACTCATCTTCTCAAACCTATTTCCATTGGTCAGTAATTTCTCGGCTTGAGATAGTTGGAGGAGGACAAAGAGTTGGATTTTCTTCACATAAATTTTTAATATGTAGCCTTTTTAAACTAACATTCTGTCATATTTTAAAAAGATTTTTTAACATTAGTATGATTATTAGTAACAATATTAAATTTATATTTGAGGTGTGAATATTTTCACTCATTAATAATTTTGATTAGTAATTTTCTTTCACCTTAATTTTCAGTTGCCTTTTATAGCAAAAATTCCAATGTTATGTCCACACTTTTATAGTCCTGAAACAGTGCCACCTAACAGGTGTCTTAGCAGACCAAGTGAGGGGTAATCCCTTTAGGTTTGACCAGACAGATAATTCTAATATTTTGGTCTGTCACTTGTACTCCTGCTTAGCCTTGTTGATAGTAAATTCCAATTCTTTAACTCAAATGGAAGTGCTAGCTTTGACATCCATGGCTCATATAATAAAAACAGACCTTAATTTTGTCTAGCTCCATGTACACATCTCCTGAACCAAAATACCAGGGTCATAAGATATTTTTTTCTGGACAATCAGGAAAAGCCCACAAGGTTTTTACAGCAGACATTTCTGAGCCACTGACTCGCTATAAAGTCAACTCTGATTGCACCCATGAAGACAGATTCAACCAGGCTGGCATTAGCAATGGACTCTACAGCAAAAAAAAAAATCTTAACCAGTCACTCAGCAGAAACACCAAGGCATTTTCATCAACAGTGAATCCTTCTGCTAGCGATGAAACCAGCATCAGCAGAGATTAGCTCTTGACTACTACAATGTGATAATTTATCAAAATATTTTTCCCATAAGTTCCTCTCACTCTACTACATATATCAGAAAAATAAATTGGAAGTTGATGCCTACAATCTCAAACATTTATGAGAATGATAATAGAATAAACAACAAAAAAGGTAGTGAGTGTTACGGAGAAATTCTTCCCATTCGGGAACAAGTGACAACATGTCCAATATGAAGGTTAACAAGGTAAACAAAGACTGTAAGGAAACAACAAATGCTTGATGTTTATAGAAATAAGAAAGAGAAACTTTATTTACAATATAAACAACAGTTAGATGTACACATAAATGAATTGTACTTGACATGCACTAATAGTAGGCTTAAGTGCTATGGGACTATTCCCAGCCATTTAACATCAAACATGTAAATAAAAGGATTTTTTTTTTGTACTTACTAATGGAATGAAAAGGATATCTCAGCTCTTTCATCAGAACTGATGTTTTTTTTAAATGTTTCAAGCAACCACTAAAGGTCTTAATAACAGGTTTTAAATGTAACCATTTAAAATATTGACTTACTCTGCCAGATATTTAAAAATAAATAATTTTGGCTCACATGAAAAGATGCCTTGAAAGGTGCAAAACCATCCATGATGAAATTCCTCCAGACAATTTTTTTTTAATAAAACTATCATAAAGGCATTTCTTTTCTTGACATTACTATTAATGTATAATAGAAACCAAACATGAAATTGGATTTATTAATTCTCTTTTTCCATCCACCCCTAGAGATGTCTTGTTTTTAATCCTGCTGAGTGTCTAGCCACCCTACTCACTAGAAAAGCCCGGTGGTGGAACTGGTTTAGTTGTTGATGATCCAAACCAAACATGTGGTAGGTGGTATTAGGTTACATGATAACAGTGGTATTTGTAGATTGAGATGACATAATTGTTCTGTTTTAAGAACTTACAATACATATAACTTTCCATTGTGAGATTAAATGCCACATCCTAGCCCATGAAGTGAAGCACTCTAGCGAAAATGCATTATCCAGTAATGGTAACTATATGAAAAAAATAGTGTTTTTTGTTGAAAAAATTAACCCCAATAAATAAGCACAAAATCAATGATCTGGACATTTATTTTAAAAATCTAGTTAATCAACAATCAACCTTTAATCTTAAAAGTTGTTAAATGATTAAATAAACATCAATTGCAAATGCATGGTTGTTAGTAAAAAGGCCATCGTAACATGCAAATTACAAATTGGAAATGCCAAAATAAAATGAAGTAGAACAATTTAAATATCTGGGAAGTATTTTAACAGAGGACAGAAAGTGTGACACTGAGATCTGAAAGTGCATTGGGATAGTGAAAGATGCCTTCCAAAAGCTAAGCAAATTATTAAGAAACAAAAAAAGTTCTGAACTGTTACATAATATCAGTCCCCTTATACGGCAGTGAATGCCAAACTTGAAGCAACAGAAATGTAATTCTAGAGAAGGATGCTGAGAATACCATGAACTGAACATGTGAGCTTTAAGGAAAATGGAAACAAAAAGGAAACTTATACTTAACATCAGGAAGAGACAGTTGAAATTTCTAGGGCACATAATGAAAAAAGAGGGCTTGAAAAATCTGATACTCACAGGACAGACTGAAGGTAAGAGGGCCAAAGAAAAGCAACACATATCCTACCAAACAAATTTAAGTAGATGGATGGCAGAATAGGATTTAGGAGAAATAACAAAAAGACAAAAATTATTAAGAGTTACAAAGGACAGAAAATTGTGGAAAGCCATGATTGACAACGTCCTAAGGAGACATGCTACGTAGAAGAAGAAAGGATGAAAGAAGCCAAATTATGCTTTAAAATGCACCCATTTTACTCTTAAAATTGCAATTATTACATAGATCACAAAGATATGGGAATGTATATTGTATTTTGCTTTTGTAGTTCACCATAAAAAAATTCTTCCTCAATAAATATTATAATACTTGCATAAATTTGCTTTTATATTAAGAAAAATAAATTAAAGAAAAAGCTACATATTCCTCTCTGTACACTTGACAACCTGTGAACAATATTATGGGATGTTATTGCAATTAATCACAATATATGAATTACAATTATTAAAGGAAAAATATATATTTTATATACTCATAAAAAATACAACTGTTTTTAAAAAAATTTTTTAAAAAATGAATGATGTATAAAATACACGTATTTTCCTGTCGCTTTCTTGAAAAATTATTAAACTTAGCATAAAAGGCAAAAACACGCTTGCCGAAAGTCACGTGATATCGAAAAGTCTCCACGTTTCCTAGCACTTTTCGAGGCAGGCAACCATCGGAGGAAGTTCAGAGCAGACACTCTATCGTTGACGTCATTTCCGTATGGATGGTTACACGACAGGCGAATTACTGCGGAGGTCTGCCATGGCCTAACGTGAAGAATTGTGTGGTGAGTCAAGATCATCATCGGAACAGACAGTGGAACTCCAGTTGGACTACTGCAGAGAGTGGGATGCGGAAGCAAGGCGACCTCTCCTCTGAAACCCAGCACCAGGACCTCCAGTTCTAGCTGCCAGTCACCTTTCACAAAGATAAAGCATCTACAAACACGCACACACACCTAAGTGATATACAGTTTTTTTTTTTACACAACCATGGCGTACCATTCGCATCTCGACCCGGATGATTCGTTTGATTACCTATTTAAAATCGTCCTAATTGGGGATGCTGGAGTGGGTAAAACATGTGTTGTCCAGCGCTTCAAGTCTGGTACCTACTTGGAAAAACACGGCAGTACTATAGGGGTTGACTTTACTATGAAGACCCTCCAAATTGATGGCAAACTGGTCAAGGTAGGAAGACGGGCACCCCCGACCTTTTTTATTATTATTTCATTCAAAAACAAGTCCACAGAGACACTAATTTAATACACGTTTCATTGTTTTTCTCATGTTGTGTATTATTTATTTTTCTGTCTCGGAGGCTTCCATCCATCGCTTTATCAATCCAGTTCTAGTTCGATCTATCTTGGATTCAAATAAGCAAGGTTATCTGGGGTTGCTCGGCTCTAGATTGTTTTTATTTTATTTTTTTTTTTTAAAAACTCTACAAGTTCAGAAGTTAATTTTCAAACCTGTGGGAATGAGACAAACAAAACTTAAAAAAAAAAAAAAAAAAAAAAAAAAGCATTCATTTTTTAGTTACTTTCTTTTTTTTTTTTTTTAACCTTTAAAAAGGGATAAAATTAAATGTAAAAAAAACTTTAATTTTTTTATTTATTTATTTTATTTTATTTTTTAATGGAGAGGGACGAAATTTGGGTGAGAAGAAAAATATTTATCTTGAAGCCCCACCCCCTTATATTCAATAATAAATAAAAATATTTTTACCTGTCCTAACTTTTAAAAGCTCCAGGTGGAAAAAAAAAGAAACTCCGTTGATTTGATTACTAAGACAAAATGATGACACGTATTTAAAAGTAATTATAATTATATATACTACTTATAATTTCTCTTTGTTTTTTTTTTCTGTGAAGATTTTATTAATAATGTTGACATTAGAATTAGATTTTGAATTTGTGGACAATCAATCAATAATAAGAAAGAATCACTTGGTTGAAGAAGATGAGCATGTGATCAACAAACAATCTTGTTGAATAAATTGAAATTTGAGGAAAGAAATTTTTTTTTTTTTTTTTTAAATAAAAATTAAATTATATTTTCTTTGACCCTGAAAAACTGGGTAGGCTAAACGCAAAACTGCCCCCCCTTTTTTTTCTTAGGTACATCGCGGTTATGAGCTATATGAGATTAAAAAAAAAAAAATTTTTTTTATTTTGTGTGAAAAAAGACTTTATTTTTTTTCCTGTCGAAAATCCTCAATTTTAAAACTCTAAATTTATCATTTCCTTTTTTACAAATTTTTTAAGCTTTTTTTTGCAAGATAAACAATGAACTGAGCTGCTTTTAAATTGCGACATTTTTTGTTTCATTGGCACTTGTGAAGTTTTTGTTGTTGTTTTAAATAAGAACTTGTCAGCACCACCTTGTGTGTGCATTTTTTTTTAACATTTCTCTAATATTATTCATATTTCTAAAAAATAAAAATATCCTTCCTTCAAAACACCAAATTACAAGGATTTATTTCAATATTGTAAAAAAAAAACAAAAAAACTGCATACCCCCCAAAAAATTCAAGAATTGTTTAGTTTACTTTTTAATTTCTGCTTGTCTTCAGTTCGACTTGCGACAAGACAATCACGTGACTTCGGTCACTTGCTTCCTCTTATTGTTAAATGACTAATTTATTCACTCACTATGGTTACAGCAGAAAATAGCATTTAAAAAATAATTACAAAATAATAAATAATGCCAATAAATGTTTTTTAAAAGTACAATAAGTAAAATAAATTAAAAAAGGAAATTAAAAATAATTTGGGGGCAAAGGTAATTTTTCTATTTAGGGTGGGGAGAGAAAGTACATTTGTCACCATAAATGATATTATTGAAAACATGTGGGTGTCGTCCACACAAAAATGCGGTCAGAATCCGATAATATCTCCCCAATATAACTACATTCTTTTTTCATCTATTTGACCATGAAGGCTTTTAAAGGTTCAACACACATTGTCAAATAAAAATATTGTTTCTAAAGCAAAAAGAAAAATAATAATAATTTGGTCAAGGAGGATTAAAAAAAATAAAACGTTTTTTAAATTTTAATCTAGAGGATGTTTTTATTTATTTTTCATATTAGACCAGCGGCCCGAGTGAAAAAAAACATTTGGGTCCCATGTTAAAAAAAAAACTGACCTTGTGTCACAACCTGACTCAGTGAGGAGTCCGGTAAAAATCTCTACTTTACTATTTTAAAAACAAAATTAGTATACTTTAAATTCTATTTTTTCATTCATTTTTCTTTTCTTTGTTTACTACAGTACAGTGTATCTCAAAAGTCACAAATCAATTTTTAAATAATTTCTGTAAAAAAAAATAAATAAAATATAAAATATATATTTTAAAAAAAGTTTGCTTTTGTAAAAACTTTTTTAGACTTTGTTTACCCAACACACACACACACACACACACACACACACACACACCAAAAAAGCTATTTAATATGAAAACATTTTTCATTTTGTAAGTACAATATTGTTTATCTTGTACATTATTCGGAAAAAGATCTGATTGATCATTTACGAATGATAGAGGTATTTCATAGTGAAGTGAGTCATCTGTGTTTTCTAATTTAATTGCTTTTTTCTGGCCTCACAGTCTGAATAATGCCCATTTATAAACCTGTTTTTTTCTTAGGCAGTATTTGAAGAGAAAAATACTTTGCATTGAATTGTTATTAAAAAAAAAAAGTTGCTCTTATTTATTTTTACAAATTGACCATAGGTCAAATTTCTTCACTTGAATACATAGCTTTGAATGAGGTCAAAATGTAAAATTCATTTTCTTTTTTTGTTAATATCAAATTTGTTTGATTTATTTTTAGAAATAAAGTTTTAAATAATTCTTAATATGAATAAAGCAAAACAAAAAAAAAAACAACCTTTGCCTCTGACTTGTTTTTCACCAAAGGCCTTTCTTTCAAATAATTAAACTCCATTCTTTCTAATAAAAATAAAATAAAAAGACATTGAAATGATCCTCATCTGTCCATGTTGGTACTTTTTGTTTTTATTTTATCTTTTGTATACTAAAGTTCAGCCACTAGAAGGCCAAAGAGCCACTAAAGGTAGAGACTTAATGAATGAGATGTGTGATATGGACATAAAAGGAGGAAGTAGAAAATGAAGATTACTGGGATATGGAAGATAGATAATGATTGATCCTAGACTTGAAGAGGTTAAAATTGTAGTGTTCTGGGAAGCATCCACACAGGAGTCTGTTCAATAAAGTAGCAGGTCATAGTGACAAAGGTTTGAATTGATGACACTAAAGAATGGAGCTTGTCTGAACATATATAAGTATTCATCCAAACAAGTTTTATTAAATGCAACTATCAAAGTTGGTCCATTTAGTTTTTTTATTGTCTTTTTCTAATTTTTGGATAACATGTATATCAGAATTGAAATTGAAGTACTTTTGGCCATCTCAGTCATTATCAAGAACCATGTGCTCTCAGTGTGGTAGGAAAGATTTCCCTATATGTATATATAAAAGGTACTTATTAACACCTTCATGCAACAAAAAGTTTCCTCTGCATTAATATTGGATATGACAGCACAGTCATCAGGTGATCCAGAGAGACAAGATAAAAATGGCAGCTACAGTTATACATTATATGTCTCTCCGGATCACCTGATGATTATACTGCCATATCCAATATTAGCACATATGAAACTTTTAGTTGCGTGAAGGTGTTTAATATCGCTCTGTTCATTGTTTTCCTTGTTCATCAAGTACTGTACTATATTGGTAACCTTTTATATTTGTTTATATGAGTAGATAGGCTTGCCTAACACCCAATTTCCATACCTTCCTTGTCTATTGAACAGGAGTGAAGGGTTATCCCTTGTCTCTTGTTTAGGATTGGGTTTCCAGTTCTTTCTAAAGCCTTCTCATTCTCTTTCACTCCCAGTAACCTGTGTCTTAGTGTCATTATTGCCTTGCCTGGGGGTGGGTGAATTGATTAAAAAAATGTATGTATGAATGTAAAAATTCAGATATAAATAAAATATATCTGTAAAGACAATATAAAATAAGACAAAAGGAAAATTTTTCTTTACCAATGTGTTTCATAGCTTGATAAATTTCCTCAGGACAAAACACATTAGTAAAAAAGAAGTTTTTTCCTTTTGTCTTGTGTATACACACACACACAAAATTTTGTCAGTTTTAGTTGAATCTTTTTTTTTCCCCTATTTATATCAGCTGTTACATATTGTTTTCTCTTTTGTATTTCTACATAAAAAAAAAAGAAACTACAAATGTGATTTGAAAATCTGTTACCAAATATTATTAGCTATGCTAGGTTTTCCAGATTTGAAAAAATAATCTGATCAGATAACCAAACAAAAATATTTATTTATATAAACTTGCACAGTCATGATTATTATTTCAGTATAATTTGTCTTTTGTTAAGAAAAAAATCACCATAGATTAACCAGATTTCAAATTGTTTTACTTTTTATTCTTGTCTGACAAAACTCATTGTCTTCAATTTCTTTTCCTTTACACTTTTAAAAGATGAGTGGCTTAAATATACAGGGTTAGTCGTCTGAACATTGTGTGTGCACTAAAATACTCAAGCTGAAACATTAGATTATATGAGTACATACCTTTTAGACAAATATTTCATTGATTGAACGACTGATCACTACACCTCAGGGCACAGGCAGAAAAACAGGTATGAAGTTATTTGTGTCATATATTTGTATGTAATGAAATTTTTGGGAGTGCCACCTGCAAAAGCAGGGACAATACCTCAGCCATCCATTAGAAAAAAAATTAAAATATTAGTGAGGGGGTAAAAAATATATCTATATTATATGAGAGGGAGAGATATGCTTGAAAAGTAAGTCCTGTTTATTTCCAGAAGAATTCCAATGAACACTGGAAATAAAATAACAGAGATAGACAGAATAAGTTTTAAACAACAAAACGATAGACAAGTTGAATTTAATGAAACTTGTTTGTTTTAACACAGTCACCATCATTGTCTATGCATTTTTGCCAGTGACTAACAAGAGCTATTTATTTTGTAGGTAGCCAACTGCAAAACTGCTCAAAATGTGGCTTATTACTATTGCCATTGATAAAATGCATTACCGACTGCCTGACTGTGTTCATATCCACTTTTTGGTCTTTGTAATCTTCCAGCAAACATCTGTAAATGTCAATGGTTTCAATTTTTTTTTCTTTGCATCTTAGAATTCATTGGTACCCTCACTGTTTTGTATGAATTTATTTTGAATAGGTTATTGGTAGGAAGGTTCAAGCTCTATCTCTCTCCCCCCCCCCCCCCCCAAGTATAATAAGAGATTTTACTTTCAGAGTGACCTTCGTTCTGGTGTCATTTAAGTTGAAATTAGTATGAACCTTTATAAGTGACATTTATTTACAAAAACTTGAAACATTCTTTCTTAGAATTTTATTTGTTTTGTGTTTATTCTATACATATCAGAAATCTGACCATTATTCTAGTGAGTCTTAAGAACTTGTAAAAATACAATAGTTTCATTTGGGATTTTAGAAATTTCAAAGGTACTGACCCAATAATACATTTTTTAGTTAAAAGATAAATCTATTTTAATGAATTTTGTTGATTACTCTATATAATTTCACAACAGCCCCTGAAGCCACTTTATGTAGCAAGAGAAATAAAATATTTTCTTTATGTCCCTTCAGGGCATAGAAGACCATGGCTCTCCACAATTTCCTGTCCTTTGTAGCTCTTAATACATTTTGTCTTTTCATTATTTCTCCTAAAACCTGTTCTGTAATCCATTTACTTAAGCCCATCAAATATGTTATGTGCTGTTTTCCTCTGTCCCTCTTGCATTCAATCTGTTCTGTGAGTATCAGATTTTCCAAGCCCTTCTTTCTTATATGTGCCTCTTCTTGATGTTAAGTACAAGTTCCTTTTTACTTTCCATTTTTTCTAAAACTTTGTTGTTGCTCACATGTTCAATCCATTTCAATGAAATTTCTAAAATCCCAGCATACTCCTGTTGCCTCAGGTCTTTTCCTCATCTTTGAGGAGATAATTAACAGTTCAGTACACTTTTCTTTGTTTCCAACAAAGTTTTTCTGTCTCTTAATACTTTACTTAGCTTTTTGAAGGCATAATTGTATATATAATTTATTTCTATATTTTATAATATCTCTATAAAATCTTCATATTTAATGAAGATTTTATAGAGATATTATAAAATATAGAAATAAATTATATATACAATACAATACAAAATGTAAATATAATTTAGATTTCATGTATTCAATATTTTTGTGAAGATATTTTAATGTCATATCTTGACCTTTGGCTTTGAAGAAACTTTACAGTAAGGTTCACTTTGGACAAGGCCTAGGGGCCACTAGGTAGAGAGTTAAGAGGTATGTGCAGATGGGAGAAAAAATAACAGTTAACCTTAGACTTGAACTGGTTAAGATTGTATTGATTGGGGATACATCCTCTTGGGAGTCAATTCAACAGAGCAGTGGTTTGCAGGAAGAAGCTGTTCAAGTGGAACTTACTTCTCACAGAGGGAATGTGGATAGTTTGCTACAATGTAAGTGGCATGGCAGATCCTTGCTGTGAAGGTTTGAAGTGGTGGAACCAAGGAATGTAGTTTGTCTAAGCACTTTCCATGGAAGTAGCAAGAGGCTTTCCACATCCTATCTGTGAGAGAGAGGTTGGAGGGTGGAGAATAATTCATCATCCACAAGGGCTCAGAGACACTTTTGGACTCTATCCAAGCTGGAGAGTGAGGTCTGGGCAGTTCCCATCCAAATATAACAACAATACTCCATTTTTTTTTTTTTTTTTTTTTTTTGCTTGATCTGGCTCTTATAAAGGTAAAGGATAACATGAGGAGTTGGGCACTTAGTGGAACAGTATGAGGAGCTGACCATTTTACATGCATCTTTAGCAATGGACCGTACATACAAGTTCCACTTGAGATCAGGTGTTAGTTTGAGGCTCAATACTTTTTTAAGGCTCAGTGCCTTCCCTGAGGGAGCATACATTCATCATGACTGGTTCATGCCTGTTCAGCAATAATGGAATATAACTAGTTTAATTTTCAAGGCAGCCAGTTTTTACCCCACTGGGTAGTTTGTGCTAGATTGGAAGAGAAGTCAGTTGTCAATCTCTGACCATCAAGAGTTTTAGAGGTGCAATATTTTTATAATTACTGTAATTAAAATTATTATTTATCAATCCATGTTTTTTAAGATATCAAAATTGGAATGCTTTTGTTTTGTGGTTTTCTTTTAATAGTGATGTCTGTAATTGGAGAGCTTTGAGCTGTATTACTTAACCCCAAGGATCAAAGCAATGTCTACCTCCTAATGACAACTGATCTACAACTGTGCCACACCACATGCTACACACCCTTACTCTGTCAAGAGAGTAGTGGGAGGGAGAAAAAGAAACAAGTTGCCAACTAGGAATTACAAGTACTTTAAAAAATTGGCAGTAACAAAATGCCCCATGTGACTGATGCAGAGTTGATAAAATTGCATGTGTAATGTTGCTTAGTTACTGGTTTAGTTAATTGGTAGATCTAATTTCATTAGATGAAAATATTGTCGAGCTGCGAGTCACAAGCAAAAAGATATTTTAAAGAATATTCATGCAAATTAAACATGGAATTTATTTTTGTCTCAGCAATGAAGATTTTTTTTTCTTTTTTGTTTTCATTACTGAAGGTACAATGACTAAAACTGCATTTTAAAACTATTCAAAGATGAATCGATTTGGACAACAGGCAGCAGGCTTTTGAGTTAATCAGTTTCTCTTGTAAATGTTACAAGACTCAAATTACTACAAAATGTTATTGCTAATCAAATATGACATGATATGATTCCTGTCTGAATTTCTGGGATGAGGAGTTATTTACATTAAGACTAATACCTTCATCTTATTATGACAGTTTTGGCCATTGGGCTCTCTGGTGTTCAAATGCTTGTTAATTCAGGTAATCATAAGGGAATTTTGAACTGAACCCTTTATTTAATCTGCAGGTAGATTATTCTCATTTGGTTGTCCTTATCTCAGGATATAACGTCAAAGATGAGGACATTAGTCCAAATGTAAGCAATTTAAAATAATATAATATTGACCCTTTGGTATAAATTCTATTAACTGAAAGGATTTGAACATATTAATGTCTTACAAAGAACTACTGCAGTTTTTCATTAAAATAGTATTTAAGTCATTTTTATTCTTTTTCTTTGTCACTGTAACTTGCTTGGGGGTCTTATCTAATTAATCTGTTCAGGAAGCAGACTTATTTAACATTCTAATCTTTGACAATATCATGTTTCCCTTGCTATGATTTTGGTTATAGCAGACTCAATTCTCTATGTAAGTAGAACTAAAATTTATAGAGAAGCAAGTAAACGGTGTTGATATCAACACCACATGGCTTTAAGATAGCATCATCTTAACTGTCAAGTACTTGTAATTCAAGTTATGGAAATGTTTACTATGAAATTGTAAACTATTCTCAATGCAGGACATGATTATCTGACAAAAGTTGATCAGATGTGATATCTAGTTCTTAGAAATTGCTGGAACTTAGCTTTAACCAGAAAATTGAGATGAACATCTGTTTAAGAGTTTTAAAAAAAAATCGCTTTAAATCTGAGTTTGCTCATTTTTCATGGCTTAAAAGATGAAATTCTAGAATTGATGTTCAGTCTCCAAGAGAAATTGATCTTGGGATGAGGGAGATAAACGATAATTTCACATTGAGACATTTTAAAGCCTTCACACTTCTACTTAGCTTCTTTTTTTTTTTTTTTTTTTTTTTTTTTTAAAGAGTGTTTGTGTGTTTTTAAAGTCTGGATACATAGGCAAAAATGCATATTTTCAACAAATTAAATTTTCAACAACACTTTATTGAATTGGAATATTAACAAATAACATCTTCAATATGATTTCCATCAATTGTGATGCAAAAGTTGATGCACTTTGCAAGATTCACATGAACTCAACGCAATAACTCCACAATGCCATCAATTTTAGCACATTCAGTCTTTATGCATTCAATCAAGTGTGTTGCATCTGTGATTTTCATTTATTGCACCTTCTCGTTTAATATACCCCAGAGAAAGAAGTCAATTCTTTCTTTCAACAAAACCATGTTTAATCTGTGGTGGTAAGAAAATTTAGTTAATGAGATTTCCTATGCATCCAGAGTTTAGAGACACTGTGTGTGTGTGTGTATATATATATATATATATATATATATATATATATAAAATGTGTGTGTGTGAGCAAAATGTTCACTTTCTGACCATGTGACCCGTGTTCGAATTTCAGCATGGTTTAAAAATAGGATGCCAGTTTAAATTCCAGGCATGCTCCTTTTGCAAGGCTCAGAATAAATGCTACTATTGTATAATATGCATCACACAGTTACATCTTAATAGACAACCTTAAAAAAGAATTAACAACAAACCCCTTGAAAATGGCTGAAGGCACTTGGAACAATAGACACAACAGACAATTTTACACTCCTTCACCCCCACCAAATGGAAAATTTTAATAATACTAAAAAAACTCAATGAAACGTATTTGGAAGAAATGCTGCTGCCCATATATATATTTTTGGGACTCATCAGCAGTGCACATCCACTACTGAGAATTGAACCTGGACCGTTAGCACTACTCTCTAAGCCATTGGATTTTGAATACTTGGATGAATATCACCACGGAACTTAGTGAGTAGTGGCGCTATATTGAGTCTAGTCAATTTCTTCCTCATCACCAAGGCCTGTTGGTCCAGTGGTATGATGCTTACATTGTATCATAACAGTCCAGGTTTAGTCCTTGGTAGTGGATGCGCACTGCTGATGAGTCCCAAAAAGGATGAAACAGCTGTCCAATGCTTTCTGCATTCTACTGAGTATTCTTTTAGATTCAATGAATTACTATAATGACTATTCTAATCCTCTAAAATTTCTACCACTTATATATTAGTTACCCCTGCTGTCAAAATTCTTTTTTTTTTTTTTTTTTAAAGTCCTTACAATTATGACATTTTCACGTCTTTAAATATTTTTTTTCCTTTTCATAGAGTCAATCTTTTCCCTTGGAACTGTCATTATCATAAAAAGGATGAGGGAAATAACTCTTGTACAGAGGAAAGTTACAGGAATTACATTTAGTGTATCACACACAGACAACTCCAAAACTAATGCTTCTTAATTATTTTCATGGAAACAACAGATACCAAGAGCACATTGGATAGATCCGTTACAAAAAATACTCTTTTCCCACATAACCACTACCCTTCATTTTTTTTTTTTATTTTTTTTTTAATTTTCACCAACTACAAAGCCCAAGAGCCACTCAAGGTAGAACATTACTCAATGAGATTGGAGGTAAGAGGAGGAAGTAAATGCAGACTATGAGGATATGTAGGATAATGGTTGACTTGAAGAGGTTAAGATTGCATTGATCAAGGAAGCATCTTCTCAGGAGTCACAAATAGTAGTTCTTGGAAAGAAGCTGTCAGTGGAATTTCTTTCTTATCAATGAAATACAAAAGGAATGAGGATGAATGATCCCATGTATGTGACATAGTGAGTCCTAGCTGAAAGGATCTTGTGGAACTAAGGAGTGTAGCTTGCCTGAACATTTGCCATGGAAATAGTGATAGATTAGTAAGAGTCTAGCAATGTTTCATCTATGGGAAAAGGAGTTTAGGGTGGAAAATAAGCAAGCAGTATAATTGCTTTTGAAGTCTCTCAAAGCTGGAAAGTGAAGATTGGGTAACACTAACATAGATATGGTAGCAATACTCCATTTTTGGACTGATCTGACTCCTGCAAAGATAAAGCATGGCAGGAGGTGACAGATACTTTCTGGCATGCTCCAAGTAACTGACCATAAGGATGAATAAGAGCTTGTACAGGCCCATCTAGCACATGACTTATCATATATATCATTGTCTCCACTGCTGAAATGCATTACCCACTACATGACTGTACACTACTGTTTTGTCTCCATAAATGTTCAGCAAGCATTGATGAATGTCAATAGGTGCAACTTTTTTTCTGTAGCAAGGAATTTAATGATACACCTGTGCTTTCATTTTGGATACCATTTTTTGCCAAATTCTTCTTGGTAACAAGGCAAAAATATTTATGAATTTTTGGCAGGATGGTTCAACCTATGCTGAGGAAATAATGGATTGAACATTTGAGCAATGACAAAGTTTTAGATAAAATGAAACAAAAAGGATACTTATATTTAATACCATGAAGAGGCAGTTGAAATTCCTAGGGCATATAATTAAGAAAGAGGGCTTAGAAAATTTGACATTCACAGGGCATGTTGAAGGCAAGAGGGATAGAGGAAAACAGGGTATAACCTACTTAATGAGCTTGTGTAAATGGTTGGCAGAACAGGAATTAGGAGAGATAACAAAAAGACAAAATTTACTAAGAGCTACAAAGGACAAAAAATTGTGGAGTCATGATCACCAATGTCCTGAAGGGACACAGTACATAGAAGATATTTAGAACATCCTCTGTGTGTGTGTGTGTATATATATATATATTATTAATTTCATTGTTGATCCTCTTGTCACTAATATCGTAACTGGTGACTTGCTGGATTGAGTCACCAGAGATGCTATCAGTAGCAAGAAATCATCAGTAAAGTATTGGACGTGATTTTACTTGACCGCAAGTAGTTGACTTTTTATCACACACACACACACACCTTGATTTGTATATTCCTTTTCTTATATATAGAGGAATGCTCTATTTCAAATTCATTTAAAAGTGCTTTTTGATACATATGAAAATAATATTTTTTGATTATTTACCCAACAACAATCTGTTTCACAGAGTGTGATTTTCCAAAATGGGCATTTGTTTCTTTTGGGGGCTCCTGAGTGCTATAGTTCTTTTTCACTTTTTTCAAAGGGAATGCATCAACATGGTAGACAGTTCTTATTCCATTGCTCATGTCTGGGGATATCGTGTAGTTCATAGTATTCTTTAGTACTGTTCAGTTATTACTCACCAGTTCTGCAAATACAAACTGCCCAATCCAGGGATTCAATTCATAACCACTATGTCATCAAATTCACAAACCAACAGCCAAAACATTGTGATAAAAAATAACAAAGATGAGGACAGTAGTCCAAATATAAATAGTGTAAATAATGATAACTCCTGATCCCAGAAGTTAAAACAAAAATCTGTGGATTGAGTTTAAAAAAAATCATCAATCAAAAAAGTTGTGTGTGTGTGTGTGTGTGTGTGAGAGAGAGAGAGAGAGATAATTGTTTGAATTTAAAGCAAGTGAATCCAATTGAATAAAGGAAAGTCATATTTTGTTACAAGTGAAGTCATTTCAGGTATGCAAAGGTTCTTCATTATGGCTGACTGTCTTTATCAATGCTACCACCACTTGCTGTCTTTTTAAGCTTGAATTCAACAGCTTCATGTTCAGAGTGTTTTCATTCTTTTTGTTTTTTGAGCTTAACAGGGTTCATGTAAATGGCTGAATAGACTGCATATTTGCCGTGGCAATTCTTTCAACCTACCTGCTTAGTATAATCTTCTTTTTTCAATGGGGGCAGGTGTATATGAATGGACAAAAGCAAATATATATGGAAATGTGATATATGTACATTTCTATTTATGTGTAGCATGTGTGTATAGTTATATGTGGCTGATATATATACACTCATCAGCAGTTCTGTTGTGTGTATGTGTGTCCAAAACATAGGCAAAATGTGTTTGAGAACAGGGAAAAGCTACAGACATGTGCATGTCCCCGCTTTATTTCTCCTCTCTTGTTTTCAAATAATAGATGTTTCCAGACACTGATAACAAATAATGTTAATCTGAGATGCCTAATTCAATAGTGGGGGGGGTCTTAATAATTGTTGGGGTGGTGTTAGTAGGTAATAAACAGCAAGGTCAGAAAGGCATATGAAGTGTAAAAAATTCAGAATTTAAGTAAAGAAATTTTTTCTTTCTTCCAGGAACATGACTAACAACCAACCACTTTCCCAGGATTTCTGGCACTTTCTGATAAGATAGCAGCATGCAAAGAATCCCTGGCACAACTTAATTAGCATGTAGAAAAGCTTGCATAAATTAAATATCAGCATATAATTTGCATAAAAATCAAAAGAACATTTGTGTCCCATTATCTTATCAGAAGGTGAAAGAAGTGCTGTTAAACATAAAACCTTGTTTATACAACTTATGCATACTGATCGTTTGAATATCCTAAAAGCAAGCAAGTAAAAACATGAAACCCCTAATAACAATTACTGTTTTCTTTTGGAGCTTTGGTGGGGGGAATTTTGAAATTGATAAATGCAGTGGTCCTCATCAAGTTGTGGGGGAATCAGAAAATTTCCTCAAAAAATAAATAAATGCCTCTCTGCTCTTCAAAGTATGTAGATAGACAAGTTGTCATTATTGCAAAAGATAAACTGGCTTTTGTATTCCTTGTTTGTGTTTCTATCATTATTATCTCTGGTTAAAAAAAAAAAAAAAAATGAAACAATCCTTTGTTGCTTCACCAAGGTTGTTCAGTTCTTATTTGGTGGCATTAAAGATACTCATGGTATTTTTTTTATAGAGATTTTGGGTCTTAAATACACATCTATATCATTTTTTGAAATTTTGCTACTAGACAAAAAATTAGCAACAAAAAATAGAACTAATTAGGTTGTCCATTGGAACATGCTTCTCTTCTTGGGGTTTCAATTGTGCATATATTAGGAGACCCAAGGCACTACTTTATATGCTCCTGCACTTTCTACCTGATTTGGAATAATTAGGTCCATGATCTATTGTCCAGCATGAAGGAGGACCTTTTTGTATGAGTTCATTGTTCCAAAATCTGATCTGTTAGATTCAGCCATTGACCATATCCAACATCCTGTTTTCAGTGTCTGCAATGTTAATAATTAGGTCTCATCTATTGTCCAGTATGAAAGATCTTTTTCATGACACCATTGCAGTTCATTGACCACATAGAACATCCTGTTGCCAATGTCTTCATAATCCTGGCAGTGACGGCTTCCAGATGATATACCTTACCAAAGAGCAACATGTGATTTGACCATGTACAGTTTTGAATTCAGAGTTGCCCTTCTCCTAGATTAGTTGCCAATCATAGCTAGAGAGTCCAGTCTGTCTTGCTATTTAACCCATAGTTGGAGGAAGAAGATCTATACCTATATCAAGGTTATTTGTGTGTAAGCCAATGTTACAAACTCTACTGGAATTTGAACTCTGGTTTCTCATTCCAAGTTGCTATCCATTATATTACCTGCACACCCTAAAAAATGTGGGGTCAACAATATATTTGGGTTTTAATAAAGTTCTAAAAATATCTTTTTAAAACAATGAAAAATGTCAAGAAAGTATAGAGTATATAATGAAGAGAAAAACTCTTTTTAAAAAAAACTTTCTTTTTTTTTCTGTGGATTACAGTTGTTAAAGTTTAAAATGTTTTTGTTTTTTTTTTGTTTAAAATCTGTTTGAATTATTTCTCTAGGGAATTCTATGAAAGCATATTGAATAAGTTGGAAGAAAAAAAATGCTTCATTTTAAAAACAAGGAAGCCATGCATGGTTTCTGTTTGAATTAACTATGAACATAAAAAGGATAGTTATACATATAAATGAATTTAACCACAATTTAAGGTTAAAGAATGTCACTCTTATTAAAAGAGAAAGTAACTCACTTAGACAAAAAATTCTTGTGTACTGCTATTGAATCTTATCAATATATATATATATATATATATATATATATATATATATATATATATATCTCAGAAAAATGGCTAAAACCAGAATGATTAACTTTTGAGAAGTATTTCTTTCATCTTAGTTTCTACTGTTTCTTATTGCAACTGACCAGTTTGTTCTATGGTAATCAGAATGAATTTGAAAGACTAAAACAAGATTTGAGCTGATATCCCTTGTCCTTGGCAGTTATGCGAAAGACTTAATTTTTACTTGCTCTGAGAATTGGGATAAAATGCAACAGAAAGTAAGTTAAAAGAAATGCTTGTCAAAATTTGATAACTGACAATGCTTCCCTGAGGAATTTGAATGCTATCTATTCTAGGATAGAAAATACAATATATATATATATATATATATATATATTAGTCATGCAATCTGATGAGTAATGAAATATTCCAATGTTATGGTTGCAGGAGGCATTACTGGGTACTAAGTAGCAAATATGTCATTAATAAATAGAGGAGATCAGGATGCTGATACACGTTCTTCTTTCTTTATTTCTTTTATCCTCCCCACCATTTGACTACTTTGAATATTTTTACTTTTTAATGATTTAAAAAAACATTCTGTCTTGCATGTGACAATAGGATTGTTTAGATAAAAATCCTAGATAACTCCTGCAGAAAATATAGCAAATGTTATTACAAAATTACTTGAATGTGTCTAAAATTGATGGTAACAGTAAATGAGTTTAAAATCAGAATTGCTGCTTTTAATAAGATATAACTCTTCTGAAAATCCACAATTTTATTTTTATTTATTTTTTGGCCTCCCACCAGCGCCAAAACGACATGAAATGAATGACATGAAAATAAGTTGCATAGGTCAGTATTATGAAACTATCATTTTTAATGAGTTTCTTTTATAGTTTGTGTCTGTGTTATTCTAACTGCTTACCCATTACAGCAGAAACTGGTTAATAAAAAGCACAATTGATTTGTTTTTTTCTTTAAACTTTATATTTTATTTACCTGTATTGTCAAAAATATGATGGCAGCATTTCATTTAATTTAATAATTATTGAATATCGCTACCATAGCTGGTTTGGTATTCCTGATATATATCTTGAGATTCTTGACAAATCCAAATAAGTGTCTGTAATGTTATCAGTACTGACCTGGCATCTCGACTTCAATCACTTTCCCATCACCATGATGTAGCTTCCCTCTATCTTTTCTATGAATATTTTCATGGCAATTGTTCTTTGGTACCTTGACCATATGAATTTGATTAATTGATTCGTTTTTTTTTTTTTTTATGGCTTATCAACCCCTTGCAGGTTATTTAAATCTAGAAAATATTTTTAGATTGTGAGATTTTTTAAAATAATAAAGATTTAGTGATATAAGTCTTATATGACTAGGGAGATTAGAGGTGGCTTTATACCTTTCCCAAGGGTATTTTGTGAATAAGTAAATATAACAAACCGATACTGGAATTGGAAGTCAACTCTCTGAATAACAATTCCAAGCCATTATCCATTATACCACACATGCATCCTAACTTACAGCACCAGGTATTACCAAGAAGTCACCCATCTAATTACTGACCAGGCTCAACTTGGGTGATTGTATGGAAACCAGTGTTTCAATGTGATATAAAGTTGTAAGCCTGCATAAATTTAAATGTGCTATTAGATTGGCAACTCCATCTCATTTTATTGTTGAAATAGACAGATGTAACCATGAGTTCTATTTTAATAGTTTCTTTTCTCTCACATTTCATGTGTAGGACTCTTCTGGATTCTTGCATCACTGCCATCTACAATTTTAAAAAATTTGAATGCAATATCAATTGCCATCTTCTGTCTTCTTGAATGGGATTCTTTTCTTGTCCTCCCCACCCCATTAAATTCTTTTCATTCTGTTTTGCTCTTAGTAACCACTGGCGTCTTAGTGACATTATCGCCTACCTTGGGTGAAATAATTAAGAAAAACAAATTGCATTCTTATTAAAAAGAAAAAAAAACTTTTATTTATACTTAATACTTTCTGGAAATTAAACAACATTCACTATTGAATAATTATAAATTCTACATCAGCAGAAGGATCATGATGAGAATTCCATAAATAATTCAAATTTGCCTCCTTTGACTATAATTTCTTTTTCACAAGTAATGATCATCAAGAAAGACGATTACTTTTTTAAATTTTTAAAAAACAAATTACTTTTTATTTCTTTTGTATTCACTTTCATTGAACATTTTTACTATTAATGATTATTAATAGTAAAAAATTTTCAAAGAAAGCTAATAAAAAAATAAAAAGCAATTTATTAGCAACCTCGCCCCAATACTTAGTAATAAGATACTCATTATGGTAACACAAGATATACTCACTTTGAGTTGCATCAAGTAATGCCTTATGTTATTATAAGTGCAATATCTAATTACTAAGTAGATTGACTAAACTGCATGACACATATATATGTATAATATTCCATTGTCTGTATTTTTTATATTAAAAATCCAAATGTCCAAATTCTTAATATAAAAAAAAAGAAAACATGGGTATGCCTATTAAATAAGTCATTTGTATTTACAAATTTATGTACAGGAATTTAAGAGTCAAAAATAGTCTTTAGTTGAGTTAGTGTCTTTGGGTAGTTTGTCCATAGAAAAATCTGGTTTAGAAAAGACTGATCATCAGTGAAGATTCGCTGATCGTCCAAGCTGTTGTTGTTGTTGGAGATGATTAGTTTGAAGTCACTGACACACATTTCTTTCAGCATGAACTTGGTGGGTGGAGGGGTGCTATGTAGTCACATTCTGAAAGTAGGCTCAAGAATAATAGGGTTTTAGTTTTCTCTAACTCATCAAATATTTCACACGTTGATCTTAATTTCTAATATACACTTTATGGTTCTATTCGCCCTTTTTAAAGAAAGCACATCCCTCAGACCTTCTCAAAAGCCCATATCCAAAATGCAAACAAAGCAATTTCTAGAGAATTAATAGATTTTTATTTTTAATTTGATATCTTTTATTACTTCAAATGTTATTTTTAGTGGATACTTGTGTTTGAGTAAATACCCCATCTTTTAAACAGTGTGTATTAGATCTACTGGCCTGTAGACTTGAGAAAACAAAGAAAATGGTATCTCTGGCAGTGCAC
This sequence comes from Acanthosepion lycidas, assembly GCA_963932145.1. Lineage (NCBI taxonomy): Eukaryota > Metazoa > Mollusca > Cephalopoda > Sepiida > Sepiidae > Acanthosepion > Acanthosepion lycidas. The sequence goes on along the minus strand of OZ010597.1, from coordinate 48,651,128 downwards.
AGACTAGTAGATAATAATACACATTGTTTAAACAAACTGGGTGTCTAATCAAATATGGGTATCCAATAAAAATAACATTTGAATTAATAAAAGATGTCAAATTAGAAATAAAACTCCATTAATTCTTTGTAACAATGGAAACAAAATCTCAGAATTAAAATCTCATCTAGGCAAACATAAAAAAAATAATCTCCAGACATGAAGCAATAAAAAAAAATCTAAGATCAATAAAACATTAGGAAAAAACAAATTCTTGAGAAACTATAAAGGCAGCACCGGGAAGGATATTATTGAATATATGTTCAACCAGATTATCTAAGCACAAATGAATCCACAAGATGTTTTTCCTTTAAGAAACAGGACAAAAATGAAATAGTAAAAATTACAAGACAACATTGACTTATAATAAACAGAAGTTATTGAGAAAAATGTTGCTCATAGCTTTATGAAAATTTGAACATTTTTTTGTTTTCACCACATTAAAATATGTATTTCTTTTTACCCTTTAAAATAGTTACTGGTACTAATATATATATATATATATATATATATATATATATATATATATATATACACACACACACTATAGGCAAAACGTTTGGAGCCACCTTTCATTTCTTTAAAAAGAACACCTTTAAAATGATTTTTTTTGCTTAATTATTGAAACCACATATTCATCATTCAGTTTTGCTCTTGGCTTTCTTCTTACGTAAACTCTCTTCTTACTACCAAGAAGTTCAAATTTGAACTTGTCTACATTTTGCCACATATTTCAATATCTGATTATTATGCATTTTTGTCCATAATGGTCTTTTCCTTTATACTTGGTGGTGAATCTGTTATGGTGTGAGGGTGTTTTGGGGGTGAGATGGTTGGGGATTTGATTCAGTACAAGGGAATCATGAATAAAAGGAACAATATCATTTGATTTTTGCAGAAATGTGTTATAGCATCTGGTTTATGCATAACTGAAAAAATTCACCTTTCAACAAGACAATGATGCAAAAACACTCTTTTAAATTATGTCAAAAGTGTCTCCAGACAAAAAAATTTGGTGGGGAAATTATGACATGGCTGCCTCAATCATCTGACCTGTTCCCCATTGAATTAGTATGGGATGAATTGGATAGAAGAGTTTGAAGAGAATACTGAAAGAGTGAGAGTGAGCATTTTCAGTGCTTGGGAAGGTCTGCCATCTATTTTTTTTTTCAAAAACTTCTGAAAAGAATGCCAAGAAGATAATTTGTATAGGGTCAATAGGACACTGTCTGTGGGAAAAAGTGCACCATGACGCAATTCACTCTGCCAGAAATTTGGAAACGGCATGTTGTACTGATTGGCATTCGCACCAGAAGCTCCAATACAAACATTTCAGAGTGTTTGGGTGTCAATCTGAGGACAATGCAGAGGATTCACAAAGAGTTGGATGAGTCCAATGGTGATTACAAAGGAGTTTGGGATGATCATTAGTGATGGCAATGTTATGCCTCCATTCATTTTCCTACAGGATCTCAGACTCAACTTGGAGGCCTACATCGTGCCTTGAGGAGGTAGTGCTGCCTTGGGTCAAGAGGGTGGTTGCCAGAAGACCCTATGTCTGGCAACAGGACTCTGCACCATGCTACACTAGCAGGAGAACCTAGTCATGACTGGTAGACAATTTCTGAAACCATATCATCCCTGACATCTGGCCACCTAACTCCCCAGACTATAAACCCCTTGATTATTATGTGTGGGGCACAGTTGAGCGAGAGACCAACTAAACTCCTTATAACACCCAAGTTAAACTGAAGGCAAGGATTATGGCAGCATTCACCAATTTATACAAGGAGACCATCCAGAAGAGATACAGGAAATTCTGAAGTTGTCTGGAGGGAATGGTTGAAGTCAATGGTGATTTTATTGAATAAATTTACTCTTTAGTATTTCAAGATATTTTTGTGTAATTTTGGTAAATATGTCTGTTAAAATGAAATGTCTGTGTTTTTCATTTTTGTGTAATTTAGACGACAATTATATCCATTGCACCCTATATTGTCCAATTTTATAAAATTTAATTTAATGTGACAACTGTCAATAAAGATTTTTTTAATTATCTGAAGCAAAAACCTAAATCTTTCTGTGATAATTCCTCTTCTTTAATGTTGCACAAGTTAAAAAGTTAAAGAATATTCCAAGAATTGTATATCTTGTTATTTCAGAATCAGGTTTTTACTGTCATTATACAATAATTAGATAAATATATCTTTAACCCTTTAGCATTCAACCTTCCCAAACCCACATCGTGTATACTCTACCATAACACAGGGGGTGACAGAAATACCTCCCACATAAAGGTAAGAGATTAGCTAGATGAAGATGCCATTGCCACTTAGGTCATACCATTATGTGGGATGTATATGTTGGGCTATTTCTGTCGCACCCTGTAAATGGTGACATCATTGCAAATAACGCAAATTGTGAGACTTTGGGAGCCAATATTTACAAGGTGGGTTGAGCATGTGGACTTCTAAAGTGTTAATAAATATGAATTAAATAATAAATATTGCCAGTAAGGATAATATTTGGAAAAAAAAATTAGACAGCAAAACATTGAGGTTATAGAAAAACACACATGTGGAAAAAGTAATTTAAAAGATATCAAGATCTTGGACTCTATAAAGCTATAACACAAACCATTGTTCAGTTTGATGACAAAAGAAAATGGAGGAGGAAGGTGCATTTATTTAAAAAAAAAAACAAAAAAAAACCAAGCCACTAAGGACAAAGAGGTCACTATAAAATAAAGTGAAGATTGCTATCAGAAAAGAATTTATTATACATGCCATCATTTTGAATGGCACAATACAAAGGTTTTACAAGATATATTATTCATAATCATGAAAGGTTTGATTTCATGAGGATTGGCTATAGGTAAAAATGATCAAAGGGTCTCTGAACAATATTGTTTGCAATGGACATTAAAAAAAAAAAAAAAAAATTTTACTGGAAGACAGATTTTATAAACATTTTGCAGTTTCCATATTGTAAAGGTTTTATCCATTAGTCTACTTTCCAGAATTCAAAAAGGAGAAATATGAAGCAGATTATATTTTGTGCTCATTTCATTGGTCAACAATTATAGTCAAATTAGTGAGTAACACAATCACTGACATTCTCAGAAAATCAAACAGCCAATAAAAGCACAGGACAAATAATTCCTTGATCATTCATAAAAAAAAAACTTAAGCTTTAACTACTTTCATATCCTCTTTATGTCAATGTGCAGGTGTTGTAATAGATAAGCAGGATGGAATGAGAAATTGGAGAGCCAAGTTCAAATTCCAGTTGAGTTCATTACATTCACTTATATGAAAATACCTTTGGAGAAAGGCATGAATCTATCTCCCCACCAGCTATGGGTTAAATAATAGGGCAGACTGGGCTTTTTAACTTTGGTTGGCAACTAACCTAGGACAAGTACACAGGACAATTGTCTTAGTACACAATGTTTAAAATATAAACAGGGTATTTACTCAAACACGGGTATCCACTAAAAATAATATTTGAAGTAATAAAAAATGTTGGATTAAAAATAAATCCATTAATTCTTTAGAAACTGCTTTGTTTTTGTTCAGATATGGGCTTTCAAGAATAACTTAATGAGGAACTGTGCATTCCTTAATATTTAGCATTATGCATCATTTATAAATATTACTTCCCCTTTTACTGTATAAAGAATCCCCTCAAAATATAGTGTTTTATATATCAGTTCTATATATTTGCAATTGTAGTAGCCTGGCTCTCAATTTCAATCAAGATGTTGCCATAGAAGGATATGATTACACAACTAAGAAATTCAAATTGAAGTTGCATTGGCAAAAATAGTCACCTACAGATGCTAAAGGTTATAAGAATAAATAGAACCTTGATGGGTTGTTTCAGAGCTCTCTGTTGCTGACTGGCCTAAAGCACACTGGAGGTTTTTATATATATATATATATATATATATATATATATACACACACACACACAGGGTACGATGGATAGATTGTCATCTAAATTTCACAAAAATGAAAATAACACATTTAATTTTAACAGATATATTTAACAAAATTAAACAAAAATATCTTGAAATACTAAATTTATTCAATAAAAATCTGGCTTCAACAACAGCCTCCAGAATTTCCTGCATCTCTTCTGGATGATCTCCTTGTTTAAGTTGGTGAATGCTGCCATAATCCTGGCCTTCAGATCATCTTTGGCATTACAAGGAGTTTAGTTGGCCTCTTGCTCAACTCTGCCCCAATCAAGGGGCTTTACAGTCTGGGGAGTTAGGTGGCCAGATGTCAGGGGTGATATGGTTGCAGAAATTGTCTACCAGCCATGACTGGATTCTCCTGCTTGTGTAGCATGGTGCAGAGTCCTGTTGCCAGATATAGGGTCTTCCAGCAACCACCCTCTTGACCCAAGGCAGCACTACCTCCTCAAGGCACGATGTAGGCCTCCATGTTGAGTCTGAGACCCTGTAGGAAAATGAATGGAGGCATAACATTGCCATCACTAATGATCATCCCAAACTCCTTCCTAATCACCATTGGACTCATCCAACTCTTTGTGAATCCTCTGCATTGTCCTCAGATTGACACCCAAACACTCTGAAATGTTTGTATTGGAGCTTCTGGTGCAAATACCAATCAGTACAACATGCCATTTTCAAATTTCTGGCGGAGTGAATTGCATCATGGTGCTCTTTTTCTCACAGATGGTGTACTATTGACCCTATACAAATTATTTTCTTGGCATTCTTTTCAGAAGTTTTTGAAAAAAAAATAGATGGCAGACTTTCCCAAGCACTGAAAAAGCTCACTCTCACTCTTTCAGTATTCTCTTCAAACTCTCCTATCCAATTTATCCCATACTTAATCAATGGGAGACAAGTCAGATGATTGAGGCAGCCATGTCATAATTTTCAAGAAAATTTTTTTTTTTTTTTTTTTTTTTTTTTGACATAATTTAAAAGTGTTTTTGAATCGTTGTCCTGTTGAAAGGTAATTTTTTTTTTCAGTTATGCATAAACCAGATACTATAACACATCTCTGCCAAAATCAAATGATATTGTTCCTTTTTTTCATGATTCCCTTGTCCTGAATCAAATCCCCAACCCTTTCTCCCCCAAAACACCCTCATACCGTAACAGATTCACCAACAATTCATGGCTGCACTACCTTCTCAAGGCACTTTGTGTAGGCCTTCATGTTGATTCTGAGGCCCTGTGGGAAGATTAATGGAGCCATAACATTGCTATCACTAGTGATCACTGTAATCACCATTGGACTCCTCCAACTCTTTCTGAATCCTCTGCATTGTCCTCATATTGACATCCAAACACTCTGAAATGTTTGTACTGGAGCTTCTGGCACAGGTGCCAACCAGTACAGCATGCTGTTTCCAAATTTCTGTGAGAGCGAATTGTGTCATGGTGCTAACTGACCCTACTATACTCTGTAGTTGACAAAATCAAAAACAAACCATGCACATGTGTGAAATTAAAAATATAAAATGGTGACAATTTACCCATCGCACCCTGTGTATATAAGAAGAAAATCTAAAATAATAAAGATGGGAAGTTTATATTTCAATAAAATTTTCTCTGAGACATTTAAATTTTATTTTGCACATAATTTGTAACAAAATCCAAAGAAGGATCTATAATGTCACTGATCAGACATCTCCAGTCACTTTCTTGCTGACGTGACATGGCTTCCTTCTGTCTTTTCTACAAATATTTTCATGGCAACTGGTATGATGATTTTTTTTCCATGGTGACCCCTCCCGCCAGACTACATGAATTTAAGCATGCTACTAGATTGGTTACTAGGTCTCACCGTTTTACTGTCTAACTAGCTAAATGCAACCATCATTTCTACTCTAACAGTTTCTTTGATTGCAGTTCCCATTTCCCACCTGTGGAACCTTCTGTTTACTTGTTTCCCTGATAACTACAATCTTCAAAAATTTAAGTGGAACATTTATTACCACCTTCTGTTTTCTTAAACTTTGTTCCTTTTTTGTCCCTTGCTCAATCCTCCCCCATAATTATTCTTCTCATTTTCTTTCACTTTCAATCCCTATATCCCCTGCATTCTAGTGTCATTATCACTTTGCCTTGGGGGTGACGATAAAAAGAAATTGTTCCTTTTGCAATTGGAAAACAACTTACAATTGGGACATTTTTCTCTTCCAATTCACTTAAGCCCATCTTAAGCTAGTCTGATAAATTCTGAGTGGGCAATGTTTGACTTGAAGTAATCAATTTTATGTGAAAATGATGAAGAATTGACAACTTTCATAATTTCAAAATTATAACATTCTCTACTGGAACATTCTTTATAGCAAGGAAAAGATTTTGTCTTAGACTCAAAAGACAAAGTGAAAATTGTTTGCATTATATTTTGTCAGTATTGTTTACTTGTATCAACACAATAACTGCTTTATTCTGTAGCCTACATGTTTTACATGCAAGTTAATTATTAAGAGCAACTTATCTTTATATAGGTCTATACACACTCAAATAAAATGGTCTTTTTTTTATCTATTTATTTTTTTAAAAACCATGTCCATTCAAGACATTGTTGGTCATGGCTCTCCACAGACTCCTTTTCTTTATTATCTTGGGAAATACAGTGGAATTGTTTCCTGTTGTCTTCTCCATAAGTTTTTAATTTAATATTGTTCTTTGCCTAGACTGGCTACCATACAAGGCTACAGAGCTTGCTCTTCTCTTGCTATTTAGTTTATCACAGGATTACTTCAGATAACTATCCTCAGCATTTGTGTCAAGATGGTACTTATTTGGGGTAGAAATTCTCTTGTTTACACCATCATAAACAGCTTCTGTGTTGCATAAACTGCTTGTATCTTAAAGTAAGGATTACATTATACATGTAAGTAAAGTATATACTTTTTTGCAGCAACACGTGTGCAGTTTCAACATACATGAGATGCTGTGGTACACAAATATATATGTTGCCCTTTATAATTCTGGAGAGAAATTTACTGCAATGACCACTGTTTATATAAAAACATTTATATAAACAATTTGTATAAAATAAGAATTTGAGTACATATTCAGATAAGGAAACAATGGCAAACTTTTTTTTCTCGTTTTTGTTATTCATGGTTCATTTGAAATGAAACTGTTTTCAAATTGGAAATGCAGTAGATTTCCTTATATTCTGGTAATTGATGGTCTGGGATTTTCTTTTCTTAAATGAATCTGTAGTTTCTTTGCATGTATTTAGTGTATGGATACATTGCTGAACAAAAAAAAAGCCCTGCCCTGCACACCTTTATTTTCTTTTTTAAACAAAACCACAATTATGTTTATATTTCTGAGATATTGTAACTATTTACACTATTTACATTGTTAAGACTGTTGTCCTCATCTTTATTGCCATATTCATGACATTTCAGCTCTAACCTGCTTCAGGTAATATATGTTGGAATTTCAAACTGCACCATTTAAATAGTCCACAGGGATAGTGTGTTCTAATTCCACATGCCATGTCTTTTTTGAATATCTCGGTTTCAGTTAATTCCCTTTGATAGCTCAATTCTCTGTTTTTGCTCCCTCTGCTGTGGCTAGGTATTGAACTCGTAACTCTTTTGGTCAAATCATTTTTTGGATTACTCAACCAATGTTTTTCTCCACTTGGGGATATCAATTAGTGAATTTTTGGAACCTAATGTCAAGTTAACCATTTCTTACCAGAGCTCATATTGTTGTTTTTCTGTAGCTCTCTGTATTACTGGTCCCATATTGTATTCATGAAATGAGGGCAACAGTCCAATTGATGTAAATAAACAAATGTATTGAACCACAGTACTTGCAGAATCTTACTTCAGGATGTTCTAGAATTAAAAGTAAGGAAAAGTGTTGTAATGGAATGTCCCACACTCCCTATCGCCTATGTGAACTATCTCAGTAGATATATATAGTAAGCACAGGATATACCTGGCGGACTTGTTTTGGGAATTACTAACCTGCTAACCAATTCCCTGTTTTTCAGTAGTGTATTCTCTTTTACAAAAAAACTTTTTTTTTTCATCTATGCCCGTGTTGCTGTTCCTTTCACTTGAGTACCATCTTTGTCTGTTCATAACCTCTTTAAGGATACAACAAAAAGATATATTCTTTTTTAGTCATTAAAGATGTTTGTGCAAAGAAAGTTCATGGTAGCAGAGGTTCTTTGAAGTAATTTTTTTTTTCTCATGCAGCAGGAGGAAGACAATGCCAAAGGAGTAACCTATTTCAGATCAGCTTGTTACTGAGCTGTGAATGTTGGTAAGAGTCTGCACTTACTTTATAACTGATTTTGTAGTGGGTTATAACTCTGAATAAATAATTATACCCTCCCGCTAACATTTATATATACAGAAATACTCATAAAAATGAGAAGCAGCAAGATGTGGAAACAACAAAATGATTATTATCTATTATCTGGTTATGTGGTGTTGCAGACACAAGAGACAGTAATACTGATTAAAATTTTGAGTTTAGGGTCCAATGGTGATCAAATATGGATAGGAATCTGACAGAATGATAATATAAAGAATAGCTAAAATGTATACAGTCTTTCTCATATGTTTTTTTTTTTTCTTTTTTTATATATAGATGTATGTAAGGTGTGTTCAGCTAATTTAGTCAGAAGATACAAGTATCTGGGATTTTCTTACCTTGAATTTTTGTTTAACAAAAAAAAAAAAAATGTTGCTGTTATGGTCTTAAAATGAAAAGATGAAATTTTCATTAACACATGTCAACAACCTGTCTTTCTGAACTTCTTGTCTGACAGTGAGAATGTCACGTATTTGTGTGTGTGGAGGAGAAAAGTGGGTATCGATTCTCATTGGGTTAGAATGAGTAAATTAATGATAATTTTAATTGCTATAATTATTTTGTTGATACTTCAGGGTGGTCTGAGGGTCTTGTCACCCTCTACCAAAAGGTAATGATAACAATAGAAGAACAAGTAATACAGTAATATGAATCACATGTACTGGATTCAGCTTATTCACTTCCATTAATGCTGTCATACATCAAGGTCTGTATGAACATCATCATTTTTGTGTAGAAGCTCATGTCAGCTATCTAAAATAGAAAATTATATTATGTAGAGTTGACAAGACTTTCTTGCAGACAACACTGTATAATTAATTTTTATTTATTTATTTATTTATTTTTTTTTTATATGGACACAACTTGACAAGTTCACAGAGCCCATATGCTAATAGCTGATCCTACCAAAAAAGTATACAGTTAAGTCTCATTTTAGGAATTCTGGAATTGGGGTCAGCTGATTAAGTCCTCCTTTCTGGTTGTAGATATTGTTTTTTGTTTTTTTTTTTCCTGATGGACAATATTTTATTTGAAAAAAATTATTTTTTTTGTATCTACACCAAGTCTAAAAAAATGAATCTTCAGTTAATGACATTTTTGATCTCATATTAATAACATTAACCCTTTTGGTTACTTCGAACAGAAATGCAAATGTCAATTGTAATGTCAAGTGAAGACACCTGTTCATATTAATTGAGAAGATTTGTTTAAAAAGACCAATAAGCAAACAAGTTCACATTGGCTTACAAGTGAAACTGGTTTGACTGGTGTTATTTGCTCCAAGTTGGTTAAGAGTTAATAAGATTGAAAAGCAAGAAACAAAATATTGAAAGTCTATTTGAACAGTAATTACAAAAAGTAAATAAACAGCAGAAACATTTGAAGGCAAATAAAACATTGGATATAATTGAGACAAAAACTTTTTTTTTTTTTTTTTAAACAATAAGATTCACCCTGTACATGGTCTGGGGGTAGGCACTCATGGTAGAGGATTACATAAAGAGGCAGTTTATACTGATAAGAGGGGTAGATAATGGTTAACCCTAGATTTGAACATGTTAAGATTGCAATGATCAGGAGTGGGAGAGAAACATGCTCTTGGGAGTCTGTTCTACAGAGCATGCTGGTTTACTAGAAGAAACTGTTCATGTTAAAATTACTTCTCACCTATGGACTACAGAAGGAATGTGGGTGGTTTGCTACAATGTAAGTGACATGACCATGAATGTTAGACCCAGCAGATCTAAGGAATTTAGTTTGTCTGAGCACTTTCTGTGGTAGTAGTGATAGAGCAGTGAGGGGCTTACTACATCCCACCTGTGAGAGAGAGATGCTATTAGAATTTATTGTTCTTCATGATTTAGAAGCACAGCAGATACAAGAAAAAAAATTGTTAGATTTAATTTCTAGAGATCTGCAATAAGTCTTTATAAGTGGTTATGTTAAGAGAATTAAAAGGCTAATAAAGATGAGGACAATACCCCAAATAATGTAAATAGTGTTGCAAACTTTCTGTCAGAATTTCTGGGATGAGGAGTTATCATTATTTACATTTAGACTAATGTCTTCATCTTTGTTGTTGTTATCACAATAAAAATGAGAACATTGGTTTAAATGTAAATAAGACTTTATTTTTTTTTTTTTCTTGTTGATATGTCTTTTGTTCTAATTTCTAACATTTTATACTTTTGAAAAAAATTAATTTAAAAATTTCTTTATTTTTTAATTATTATTCAGACATTTTTGTTAATTGGAATTTTGAACAATGTAATGAGATAGTTAATAAATCTTGTTCTTGTACCCCCCTCTCCCCCTCTTATAACTTTTAGTGCTTATAAATTGTATGAGTTTATTGATTGTTCTTTGTAGATGAATTAAGTTTTTCTAAAAAGTTTGTAATGTTTCATTTCAAGCATTATAGGTTATTTTATGCAAAATGTATAGGGATGTTATTTCTTTTTTAAAATCTTTAAAATCTGCCAAAAGTTAAAAATCTGTCATGTAGTCAAGTTTGTCCTTGATAATTGACTTTTTCCAATGTTATTGTTGAATTAGGTTTACTTGAACATTACTTATAAAATCCAGGCATTTTACTCAATGAGCTTTCAAATGGAAAATAAAGTAGCAGAAAAAAAAAATTCATATGTAAAGTTTTCTGGTTGTCCATCAGATTATTTTTGGTGATCAGTTTCTGATGTGAAAAAATTAGAAGACAAAATTGAGTACCATTCAGAATCTGTGTTTTGTACTATTTTTTCTGTTTTACAAGTGCCTTTTCTTTCACAGGATACTTACTACAAGAAATGAAGTTAATAAACAAAATTTAGAAAGTTTATTGCCAAATTAAAGATGCAGATTTTGCGGTTATAAGATTTACAAGAGACAACAAAAGGACGACTGATCAGGCAGTTACACACACACACACACACACACACACACATGTATATAATTAATACAAATATAAAGTTTGTCACTTAACTGATTAGTGTTACACTGGAATTGGAATGCTGAAGGTGTCGTAGACAATCTGTTCACTCATCAGGGGGTATCAGCAATTGACTGTTTGTATTTCTGTTTTATTTTATTTTATATATGCACTTTTCATTGGTGCAAGTTTTTTTTTTTTTTTTCTTCATAGTATATATGTGTGTGGTTTAGAATATTGTGGGTATTACTCCTTTTTGGCATTTTCTTCTCACTTTATGCACTCATTGGTTTTGTACTTTTTTATTTTTTTCTCTTTCTTTCAGTTGTAGCAATTTTGACAACCAGTTTTTCAAACAATTATTGTTCTTGTTAATTCTTGAGTTTGGAGGGTTGTATTTCATTTTTTGCATAACTTTTTTTTTTTTCCTTAATGCTTAAATGAAAGGTACTTTCATAAAAAAAAAGTCTTCACTTATATATGGTGTGATGGATCAACTGTCATCTAAATTACACAAAAATGAAAATAACACTAACATCTCATTTTGGTAGATATATTTAACAAAATATTACAAAAATTACACAAAAACAAAATCACCATTGGCTTCAACCACACCCTTCAGACGAATTTGGAATCTCCTGCACATCTTCTGGAAGTTCTCATGTTTAAATTGGTGAATGGTGCTATAATCCTTGCATTCAGTTCATCTTTGGTGATATAAGGGGTTCTATTGGTCTTTTGCTCAACTGGGCCCACACATAATAATCAAGGGGGTTGCAGTCTGGGGAGTTAGGTGGGTGTAAGGGGTGATGTGGTTGCAGAAATTGTTTACCAGCCATGATTCTGTTTGTTTGGCATGTTGCAGAGTCCTGTTGCCAGACCTCTTGACCCAGGGCAGCACTACCTCCTCAAGACACTTGATGTAGGCCTCCATGTTGAGTCTGAGGCCCTATGGGAAGATGAATGGGGGCATAAAATCACCATCACTAACGATCACACCAAACACCTTTGTAATCACTATTGGACTCCTCCAACTCTTTCTGAATCTTCTGCATTGTCCTCAGATTGACATCCAATCACACTGAAATGTTTGTATAGGATCTTCTTGTGTGAATTGCAAGCAGTACAGCGTGCTGTTTCAAAATTTCTGGCAGAGTGAATTGCATTATGTTGCTCTGTTTCCACAGTGTCCAACTGACCCTACTACACTGTGCAATTGACAAAATCAAAAACAAACAATGCACATGTGCAAAATGAAAAATATAAATGGTGACAGTTTACCCATTGCACCCTCTGTGTGTGTGTGTGTATATATATATATATATATATATATATATATATGGCACCAGCAGATTTCAAAGATTGCAAGTAGTGAATATATCTTATTTTGCAAAGCGATAGCGAATGGACGAAGCTTGCTAGTAATATAAATTTTCGCTTTGCAAAATAAGATACATTCACTACTTGCAATCTTTGAAAAAAAAGTTTTAAGTGGACATTTCATTCATAAACTGGCTTGTTATAGTTAAGGAAAGTTTTACAAATAGATGCCAACATGTTGAAGGCCAAGTAAAATGCAAATTTCAAACACTTTTCTGTACTATATAAGATGATATTCCTAAACAGAACTATTTTTGATATGAAAATCAAAACAATCCTTAAATAAAAGAACATTAATGAAGGACAGTTAATTAATGAAATAAACTTTTTTTTAAATCAATATGCAAATTAGTTAAACATGAAGAGTGATATTGCCTATAAATGAATAATATATAATACAGATATTGATCTTTCAGTGCGTAAATCCCTCCTTGGAGGAGTGTACGCACTCGGATACTTACCGGTCTCAAGGCTCCGTCCCTGTGCTGGTGGTATCACGGCTACGACTAGCTTGGACCAGCTCGGGACCAGCTATGACTAGCTTGGACAAGCTAAGACCAGCTTAGAAAATACCGTGTAAATTCCTCCGTGGAGGGATTTCGCATGGCTTATCTCTGTTGCCTCAAGTTTCCTCTTTATCCTTGAAGAAATTGTCCAGTATTCACTGTCATATAGGAAGATTGATATTACATAATAGTTCAATACTCTTTTCTTTGTTTCTAATGAACTTGAATATTGAAAATATATGATGCTCTGAATTGGCAATTGACTAATTATATAATAATAATAAAATATTAATAATAATAGTATTTCTGCTGTTTTTTATTTTTTATTTGGAGTTTTCCTTAAAGTTAGTAATGTTTTGGATTTTAAAACTTAGTTTTGATATCAAGAATAGTCTAATTTTGAATAGTAATCAACCGCACTGTACCACTGTAGTAAGTATCTGACTTCCTCTGCTATACTCTATCTTTACAAAAGCCAGATTAGATCAAAAATGGAGTATTGCTGCCATATCTGGGCTGAAGCTGCCCAGTCCTAACTTGCCTCTTAGAGGTTAAAAAAACATATATATATATTGTTTTTTTAACCTCTAAGATGTGAAATTTATTTTTTATTATTGAACATTTTTCCCTTTTGAGATGGCTATTATTAATTTTTTTAAATAATTCCAACAAATCATTTCAAGTATTAACTCTAAACCAGAATATTTGAGAAGATATAAAACCAGTTTTGTGTGTATAAAGCGGGGGATGAAAAATTTTTTGCTCCAACCAAGAAGCCCTTACTCCTAAAAAAAGCTTATGCTTGTTCATTTGGCTTTCAGATGCATGTGTGTGTGTTATATATATATATATATATATATATTATTACTATAAACGTTATTTTTAGTAGGTACACATGTTTGAGTTGACTTCCCTGCTTTTTTAATTTTCTTAAACAGTGAAACTAATGTCAAACAGCCTAGATTGAAGAGTCTTACTAAAGAAAAATGTACTTCCCGAGAGGAATTGAACCTGTATTCATTGTTTTCTATCAGGGAACAGTGAAACCACACCTATAGTCAAGTTTGAAACATTGCTTATGTCATTGTTATCTGCATATGTAACCACACCATATTTTTATTTTACTGAAAGATTTCTTTTAAATAAAAAAGAAAAAACAATGGAATTTATCATGGAGTAATCCTAATTCCTATTGTTTGTAATTTATATGCTCTGTTTGAATAAAACATTGAGCTCTCTCTGTGAATCAGTTTTGATATGTTATATTAATAGAATTTACTTGGATTATATATCAACTGGATTTTGTGTGTGTATGTGTATATATATATATATAAGAAACAAGAAAAATATTCAACAGCAATAACAACATTCATTTACTCACTTTCATTTATTATACATTAAATTACATCACTTAGCATCTTCCATAGTTTACCATGGTTAGCCTTAAAAATATTTTTGAGTGTGCTTAATTTAAAAAAAAAAATTTGAAACCTAATGATATTTTTACATCTGTTTATAAGAACAAGTTGCAAAATAAATCCTTACATTTGCCTTGATGAGGACCATCAAAGGATGAAACACGTTGGTAAAGAAAAGTTTTCCTTTTGTCTGTATTCATACATTTTTATTTTATTTTTAGACAACATTTTATACAAGCAGTTGATTTGGTGCAACAGACTTTTTCATTTTTTTTTCCCCAAAAGGAACAAACCAATGTATACATTTTAAAGTAGCACTACATTTTTAGTTAAAGAACAAAAATTAACAAAAATATAAACAAAAAATATGCAGATATCAATGATATAAGCACATTTCAAGGCACAACTTTTGTAAATTAAAGTGCAGATAACTCTGTAAAAGTCTGGGATTGATTTGACATTGTTTTGATATTATAAACAGGACCACCATTCTAAGATGATAAAAAAAAAAAATCAACATATTTTTTATTCTGATAAATGTTGTTACTTGTGGAAGATCTAAAGAATACTAATGCCCCCAAATTATTCCCTGGGCAAATTTTCCCTTTTTTTTTTTTTTTTTTTTTTGTTTTTTTTGTATCAGTGGACCAGTCTATTTAAGTAGTGATAGTGTAGAAATGTTTACGAATTTGCCAAAGAAATAGTGTACTGTGATGAAAAATTGCCCCAAACTTGATGAAAATTATGTTTTATCATCAAAATCTTTGTTATTATTAAGACTAAAAGAAAAGATCAAAGTGGTGTTTATTATTTTTTAGAAAATTTGAAATTTTGATTAAAAAAAATCTTTTTCTTGCACCAACGGATGGACTATAAAATTTTAGCATCTTTTTTTTGCAGTGAAAACTATATTGACTTTGAAATTTTTACAAAAATCAAATAATTGTTTTATTTTAATGAAAGTTTCAGAACTTATTCACAAATGAATGAAATTATTTTAGAAATGTTTCTGTTTTTTTTTTTCTTTAGAAAGTTTTGGGTAAAAAATTTTTTTTTTTTACATCTGTTACCTTACTTAATTTTATGTAAACTTGAGAAATTCAAAGTTGTAACTTTTATTGATCATAAAAGCCGAAATCTTTGAAAAATTTAAATCATCAATTTAAATAAATTTTTTTTTTATAAAATCGAACAAAAATGGAAAATCGGCTCTGAATTATAACAAAACCCCATAAAACTAAGACATTATTTAATTAGAAAGTCTTTTAATTGCTTTTATGAATAATATATGTTAAGAACAATATTGTCTAAACCCGAAAAATTTTCCAATGAAAAAGTTAATTTTTACAAGAATTGTTAAGCCAACTGAATACCCAGTGAGAACCAACTTGTGACTGTGTAAGAGTGGCATGCTAACAGGGTGTGGCAAATGTTTGTTTTCTAAAGCTATAGACATTTTCCATTTTTACATCAAATGTTTTATATACAATCAACAAAACAAAAGATCTTAAAATAAAATTTTGCAACTGTTATGTGAACAAATCTTGTTTTAAAACTGCTCTTAATTGAATTTTTCATTGTGTATGAAAATATAAATAGGTACAAAATATTTTTATGGTTACAGAAATCCTTATGCATAAAACAACAAAAGCAATACAGTTTTACTTTAATGACATGTTTGGAAACATTGATATTATTTTTCAGCCTTTTCACAAAGCTACATTGCCAGTATTAACATCTTGAATTGTATAAGGAGTTAATTTTCTTTTATAAATTTGGATTTTTTTTATACTTCACACAAGATCTTTTATTTAATGAAAATATAAATGATTAAAAGATGCTTTTCAAGCAATTATGCCTCATTTCTGTCTGGATTTCTGGGATGAGGAGTTATTATTTTTATTATTTACTTTCAGATTAATATCCTGATTTTTGTTGTTGTTATTACAATATTTCAACCTTTGCGCCCTCTGGACTTTATCAGGTGATTATCAATCAGGGTAACTTTCAGATATGGTCAACAGAACAAAAACTATTTATCTCCATAGATTAAACAAAGGATTTAGTACAAAATTACCCAGATTGACATCAACATGATGAAGGCTGGAGGTTACAATGACCGAAACGTTATATCAACAATGAAGATGAGGACAAGTCTGCGTGTAAATAGTTAGGCATCATTTTTATGATATATATATATATATATATATATATATATACACACACACAAACAGAGACAGTCTGCCCCCAAAATATTCCTGACGCCAAAACAACGTAAAATGTCCTTATAAACATATGTCAAAAAGCCCATCATTGTACCTCTACACAGCAACTCATAACAAATGTTCAAAATATCCTCCCCTTGCTTCTATATACACATGCACCTATCGGATCATCTTTCAATTACTCCCACACAGTTTTGAATGGTTTCGTGTGTGTGTGTATATATGTATATATATATATATATATATAAAAACAAAAATCTCTCTCTCTCTCTCCCCAAATTTTGGGGCCAGGTTCCTCACAACAAAACAACATAAAATGTCCATATAAACACATGTTCAAAATGTACTCCACTTGCTTCTACACACGCATGCACCTATCGGATCATTGACTGGCAGACTCTTTCAAATACTCCCACCACACAGTATTGAATGGTTTCACAGGCCCCCATGACACATTGATGAAGCATCTTTGCATTATTAATGTCTGCTGTATAAACCAATTATTTTAGGTGACCGCACATATAAAAATGCAAAGGATTGAGGTTTGGGGAATATGCAGACCATGGAAACAGTTCTCTCCTACCTATCCATCTTTCATGGTAGATGTCAGCCAGTACATTGCAAAAAATTTGACTAAAATATGCTGGAGCACCATCATGCATAAACCACATGCATCTTTGTATTAGCAAGGGGACATCCTCTGGCAGGTCTGGAAGTGTGTTCAAAACAAAGTCCCTGTAGACAGCTCCTGTAAGATGTTCTAGGAGAACATATGGACCTACCAGACAGTCAACTACAATTCCAGCCCACACGTTAATCATAAACTGGTACTGGTCTCTATCCTGTATTGTACCATGGGGATTCTGATCTGCCCATAAATGTTAGTTGTATAAATTTAATATTCCATCTCTTCCAAATGTTGCCTCGTCCACAAACAAGACTGAAGAGACAAAGAACAGATCAGCAGTTTGTGCGATAACCCATCAGCAAAAGTTCTCCCATGGTTGGTGATCAGACGGGCGAAAGACCCTGCACACATTGCAAATGATACAGATACAGGAGCTGCTCTTCAAGTACCCTCTGTGCAGTATTATGAGATGTACAACATACTA
>OZ010597.1:48515681-48628181 GCA_963932145.1 Acanthosepion lycidas | reverse complement strand
TGTGTAAATATAAAAGTGAACATAGAAGTCAACACTTAGATATGAATATATATATATAATGTGCCTACACACCAAGACCAATATATCATTATATAAAATGAGACATCAGTTAAAAACAAAGCAATGATTTTAATGGATTATGAAAAAAGTAAAAGTAAAGTCATTTGAAAATTATTTAATACAAGCTAAGAAAAAGAAATTATGTAAAAGTGAAATCAATTGAAAATATTTATTTAATACAGACCATAGAAAATTAAAACCCGTCAGTTTTGTGTAAATTTCTAGCATCACTAGTTTTCTCATTACATTTGGATTATTTTCATCAAGTGAATCTGAGAAAAGAAAGTATAATTATAATCAAGAACCATAAGAAGGGAGTAAAAATATACTTTTATTATGAAATTTGAAAATGAACTAAATATGGGACATTTGGGTGTTCCTGAAAGGTCAGTACAGGACAGGGGACAAAATTATCTAATACGGGTCATGTCCAGTATATAAGGGGTATCCGGCAACCCTAATTTTACTTAATAACAATATCACCTAACCATTACAAATTAATACTGAATTTTAAAAGATAACTTTATAAATTATGCTAATTAAAATTAAAAAAAAAAAATGAAAAACAATTCTTGTAATGATATTTCTTCTTCTGTTGGCCTTCATCAGGTGTATATTGATACAGGTAGCCTACAGGGAATTCTGAACTGAACACTTTATTTAATCTTTATTTATTTTCCCTGTAGGTTATCCAGATCAATATGTACCCGATGAAAGTCAGAGATCACAATGGCCAAAATGTTGTAATATCATAAGAAAGATGAGGACAATAATCTGAATATAAATAGTGTAAATAAGGATAACTCCTCATCCTATTTCATCCACATCATATTTTTCTGCTTTTTTTTTTCTTTTTTTTTTTGAGCTCTAAAGGTTTACTTTGTACAAAAAAGATGTAAAAATATTTTTGGGGAGAACTTTTTTAATTATTTAAAATGATTTGAAGCAAAAGGATTGATTGACAACATATGAATTCCTTATAGATTATTTAATGCAGAAATTTAATTGAAATATTTTGAACACAATTTTATGGCTCCAACTAGATAAAATTTACTGTTCATCATTTTGCTTTAAAATTGTATTGCTGGTATTTTTACTATATGTATTTTTATACTTTCATAGTGTTTTGTTTTTGTTTGGGGGGGATTACTATTTACCCATAGTTCCTGGAAAAAACAGCAATTAAGAGGTGGTTCCACACTTCTCAAAAACCTCCAATTGCCTGATCAGCGGTCTTGTTACCGGATGTAATTTATCATCATACTCAGAACTATAAAACAAAATGTCTTTTGATGTGGAGTTGAACGATTTTTTTTTTTTTTCTTTAATCTGGAATATTTTGATATTTAGTCAAAAAAAATTGATTTTTTTTCAACTTTCGATGACAATGTTATCCAATCATCAGCAAAACTTGGACCTCCCCCCCCACACACACACACAAAAAAAAAAGAATTGCAATTAATTGATTTCTTGTCTCATCAAACAACAATTGCAGGAGTGGTCAATTCTCATTTGTATCCAGCATGAGTCAGTGATAAGTTCCTGTCCTACATTCAGATGTAGCTCAGTAGTTAGCATCTGACACTAAAACAGTTGAGGTTGATATTTTAGCCATAGTATAGGGTTGACGATGTTTGTTAATACACTTTGATTCAAAAAGAAAACAAACTCTTCTATCTTGCTAGCTAAATAAATGGCAAATTGTGTCTGTCAGTCCATGTATCTGAAACTCCAATAATTCATGCTACATTTGCTCTACATAGACATATAATACCTTTTTGAAATTAGTATGATCCCAGGATTGAAAATCTGCCTTTCATCTGGTGCTTGAACATCCAGCATTGGGATGTGTGTCCAGATGAGGAGGGAACAGTTAAAATTCAAATTTTAAAATAGCTAAAAAATTAGTTTTTAATTTATATTGAGTTTAAAGTAACACACAAACTTTGAATTTAGAACAAAGATGTTTAAATTCATAGTTTAAAACATCTCCAAAACTTTGTGAATTGAGGAAATCAATTTTATTTCTTCAAAATGCTAAGAAATCAGAGTTAAAGTGAGAGGTTTCATGGCATGAGGTTTTGGAATTTCAGCCCAAATTAGTCCTTTTGGCAGGAATTTGGCCCAAATGAGATTTAAAGTGATGTTTTGAAGTTCTATGGAGTGAATTGAGTAATTCCAAGTTATTTCTTCAAAATTATAATTGCTTTTTTCTAAGCTGGACTTGAGGTTCTTTTTGTTTTGGGCCATAGACCCAATTAATCCTCCACAGGAGCTAGTTTAAAAGTCTGCATGGAGTGTGGTTTTTAAGCTAGTTTCAAATAAAAGAAAAATGTACACTCGACAGTTTAGTTTTTATAAATATTTGCAGTAGAATGATATCATTTTTTGTGTTAATTTCTGGGATGAGGAATTATCATTATTTACAGACTAATATCCTCCTATTTTGTTATTATCACACTGTTTCAGCCATTGTAGCCTCCAGCCTTCTTCAAGTGTTTGTCAATCAAGGTAATGTTCAGGGAATTTCAAACTGAATCCTTTATTTAATCTACAGGAATAGACTGTTCTTGTTCCTCTGTCCATGTCTAGGGATATCTCAATTTTTTCTTTTTTTAGTACAACTCAGTTATTGCTTGCCCTGTTTCCACTAAGTCTAAGTCTGTACCTGGGATTGAACTCACAATTACTATATCACCAAATACCTGAACCAACACTTTAATTCTCTCAAATATGGAGCCTTAAATCTAATGTTCTTTTTGCCTTCTTTGCTATGGTTGTTACTGCTGCAGCCATGCTGTCAAGCTTGACTCCCTCTGCCATCACATTTCTTTCTGACTGATGCTGAAATTGTAATGACCAAAAACGTTGGGATGACAACAAAGATGAGGACATTAGTCCAGATTGTTGTCGATTTTTGAGGCCTTTTTATATGCTGAATAAGTTTTACAACAGTCACTGGTCCTGGAAGGTAAAGTTTCTTCTTCTGGTGGTTTTTTTTTTAAATGTAGGAGTGCCAACAGGATACAACATATATGTTGATAGGAGGCAATGTAAATTTCACAAAGACATATAAATACATCAACAGCAGCAGGTATCAATGTGATAGGTAACCTTTAGAAAAGTTTTGTTTTCCTCAATTCTCAACAGTTAATACATTTTTACACTGTTTATATAAAAAAAGATAATGCATTTGTTATGTCTGCTCCTGAATCTGTCTGTTAATGTTTCAATCTCTGTCTGTTAATGTTTCAATCTCTGTCTGTTCAATCAAACTTCCAGTTCTATTAGAATTGCATTTTAAGCCTTAATGTACAACTGGGTGTCATTCGATTTTTGTGTTCATGGCATATTTAAATCATTGCCTGTAAATGATTGAAAGCCTGATGAGAAATCTTTCTCTATTTCTCGGTCCTGAACTTTCTAATCCTTCTTGGTCACTAACTGATCTAATCACTGAGGATTTACAGATTTGCACTCTTAATCCCTTAGCCTTCCTAATTTAAGCTAGCATCATTCAATCTCGGCTCTAATCCCTTAATTTACAACTCATATAAGCAGTTTTGTTTTCATCTCTTGTTTCTCTGTTGTAATAACCTTGCTTCACTCCACTGGAAAAGAAAAAAGTATAAAAAGTAAAAATCATTAATATTGTATCTGGAATTGATCAAAGGTATTTTATCTGAAAATAGAAATTATTTAAAAAAAGAAAAAGAAAAAAAGTTTGATGCAGTTACTACTGAATCATGGATACAAAAACTCAAAAACTTTTTTATTTTTTTAACCAATTTCTGAGTTGAGGTATTGTAATTATTTACATTATTTACATTGTTCGCACTGTTGTCCTCAGCTTTAGTGTCATATTCACGTTTTGGCTGTTGTACATTACGGCCTTCCTCAGGTGATTGGAATTTTGAACTGAACCCTTTATTTTGTCCATCAGAGTAGATTGTTCTAGTTCCACAAGGACACATAGCCCAGTGCCTAAAATTGTTGGTTGGATCCAGTGACTTGACCCAATGAATTGTGAGTTCAGTACCTGGCTACTGCAGTGGTGAACAAAAACTTGGAGAGTTGAGACATAACTGAGACATCCAGAAGAGGCATGGCACGTGGAACTAGAACAATCTACCTCAGTTGATGAAATAAAGGGTTCAGTTCAAAATTCCAATCAGCTGAAGAAGGCCAGAGCATACAATGGCCGGAATATTTTCAATATGGCACTAAAGATGAGGACAACAATCCAAATAATGTAAATAATTCATTTTGTTTATCTTAAATTTTTTCCTTTCCCTTGATTTTCTTTCTTTTATGTCCTGTGTCCCTTCATGATGAAGGCAATCATGGCCCTCCACACATCTTCTTGTCTCTTGTAGCTCTTAATAAGCTTTGTCTTTTTGTTATTTCTCCCAAACCTTGTTCTACCATCCATTTTCTCAAGCTCATCAAGTATGTTATGTGCGGCTTTTCTATGTCCCTCTTTCCCTTAATCTGAGAATCAGGTTTTTAAGAAATTTCAACTGATGTTAAGTATACATTTTATTTTTGTTTCCACTTTCCCCAAAATCTTGTTGCTCACATGTTCAGTCCATAGTAACCTCAGTATCTTTCCCTTGATCTACAGAACAATAAAACAATTTAATTCCTTGTGCATTTACTTGTAACAGTGGATATTCAAGTCCTGTTGTGGCCATTAAAACAGATATTTTAAAACAAGGAGGAAAAAAATGAAAAACACTTGTTTTTCCCATAAACAATAAATAAAAAAAGGGTCATCCTGAGTATGACAATAAACTACATCTGCGTCTTGGGTATGGCGCTAAACTATATCCAACAGCAAGGCCTCAGATAATGTTTTCGGAAAAATAATGTTGCCAGCTGTACGTTTTTGAAACAACAATGTTGCCAGCTATATGTTTTTTTGAAACCATAATGTTGCCAGCTATATGTTTTTTGTAAAAAAATAATGTTGCCAGCTATACATTTTTGAAACCATAATGTTGCCAGCTATGCGTTTTTGACTTTTAAAGTCACACAAAATTATTTTCGGCATAAAGTGACCCCTAAGGTTGAGATGCCGTTAAACAAAACAATCAAATGGAAATTCTTGACTTAAACAAAAAATATCTAAGATTATTTTGCAGTGTGCAAGCAAATAAGCTCTAGCTTGCTAAAAATGTTCCATACAAAATAGACATTTAAAACTCATATATTATGGTGTTAATAACAGTGGTTGATATGCCATAAAACCCAAACAAACAAACAAACAAATAAAAAAAGGGTTTTTATTTTGTTTGTTTGGGGTTTTTTGTATTTTACAATTATCTACAATAACAATAAAAAAAATTACTTATTTCTTTTTTTTTCTTTGTTCTTTGTTTAAAATGTCTGCTTTAATGGCTATAATAGAATTTTATACACCCAAGTAAACATTTAATTCCAGTCTTGAGAATTTAAATTGTTACTTTTCAATCACCATAAATTTAGTAGACACTCCCACTGCCTTCACAAAGCAAATATCTTTTATGAAAGGAGGAGAAACTTAATGAAAATGAGTAATCTAAATTAGATTACTTAATAATCCTGCCTCCACATACACACATGTATGCACTCTTCCCACAATCCTCCTGCATGACAGATTAAAGTATTTATCCAATTTCAGGGGTAAAAAAATGATTTGCTACTATGTGATAATGCTGTACTATAGTGTAATTGGCCATGGTTAAATGTGATTGGCAGAAATACTCAACAAACAGAAATGACAACTTTTCCAATAAAAGAAAGCAAAAAGAAAAAAATCAGGGCAAAAATAATATGAAGTAAACTATATATGCAAGACAAAAGTAGGCAAAACAATGAGGCAAAAAATTTTACAAACTAAGAATGGTGTTAATACACAAAAGAGATACAGAAAAGTGTTTGCAACATTCTGATTTCAAGACAATAAGTAACATAAATATGGTGGATAAAACTGAGAAGTTGCCTATCTTATTGGCTAGGAAGTAATCCTAATTTTTAAATTTTACTGCTGAAATAGCTAGATGTAACTATAAGTTCTATTCTAATAGTTTCTTTTCTTGCACTTTTCGTCTATGGAACTCTCTTCCAATTTCTTGCTTCCTTGCCACCTATGATCTTCAAAAGTTTAAATGTAGCATCAATCGCCATCTTCTGTCTTCCTGAAACCTGATCTTTTATCGTCCTTTCTCCTTACTGAATCTCGGTGGTATTATTGCTTTGCTTGGGGTGAAATGCTTAAAAAAATATCTAAATAATAATAATATAGTTATTGATATTTTATTTCAGATAGTGTCATGGGTCATGAGAAAGATATAACTTAAAATGAAAACAAGATATTATAAAGTTAGTGAAGGGAATGCAATGTTGGAAATTATGTAAAAGTTGAACAGAAGTCAAAATCCAAAACGAAACTGGAAATATTGGAAAGTTTTTTGTTTTTTATTAATGTTCACCCTATACAAGGCTCAAGAGCCACTCAAGATAGAGGGTTACTGAAGGTGGTTGTTGCGTGAACAGTAAGAGTAAGAGGTGCAGTTTAAGTGGTTGTGTGTGAAAGATAATGGTGACTAGATGTGAAGAGGTTAAGATTGTAGAGGTTGGGATGTTTGTTTAGTGGCATATCAAACTCTATGGGTTATTTAATGCCAAAATCTAAGTATTTTGAACACAATTTTATGGCTTCAAATATATAAATTTTATATGTAATTTTATACTTTCAGAATAAAGGTACGTTTTTAGATCATAAAATGTATTGTTGGTATTTTTTTAATCTGTTGTTGGTAATTTTGCAACAAAAATGTATTATTGATAATTTTACTATAAAAATGTATTTTTATATTTTTTAGTGTTGCACTGATTACCATTTTGCTATAAAAAAAATATATTGTTGCTTCTTTTTTTTTCATGGGGGAGGTTCACTATTTGCCTATAATTAAGACCCAAACAGGTGCTACTATCCCAGGTCAGGCTGGATCTGAAAACAACAGCAGTTAACAGGTGGTTCCATACTCGTCAAAACCTCCAATCTCCCAATCAGAGGCATTGCTGCCAGATGTAGTTTAACTTGATATCCGGGACTATAGTGGTCAGGAAGGCATCCACCTGGAAACCTGTTCCGCAAAGTAACAGTTCTTGAGAAGAAGCTATCTGAGTGGGACATGCTCTTTACTAAAGGAATATGAATGAAATGAGGGTGGTTCACCTCAATGTATACAGCATGGCGGGTCATGGCTGGGAGGGTTAGAGTTGGGAACTAATGAATTAAGCTTGTTGGAAATTTTTGCATGGAAATAGTGATAGAGTAATGAGAGGCTTGCAATGTTTTGTCTGTAGGGAAAGGAGCTGTTAGAGCTAGTACAGAGGAGGGATCAGCTGCCAGGTTTTGGTCATCTAGAATTTTGAAGATGAACCGATATACCATTGTATAATCAGCATAGATATCTACAAGAGATCAATAAGAGCTTTGCTGTGAACAGGTTAAAAATGAGAACAAAAAATTGCTTTAAGAATGTCTCAAAAAGATTCCAAACAAAATTAAAAACAAAGACCAATAAGCAAGCTAGTGTAGCAAATTTAAGCAGAATATTAAGAACATTGATTGCTTTCATGTTTTTAGCCAAACTACCACTTTTTAAGCAAACACCCCAAAAAGAAATATAAGTTGGATGAAGTAGTACATGAAAACTGATTTCTGACCAGTAATTTGTAATGAAGAATGTAAAGCTGCTTTGGATAGACCTAATAGCGGAGCTAGAGTTTGGGCCCTTCAACCAACACAAGAAAGACAAAACAAAATGGAGTAATGTTTTGGGGTAAAATTGTAACCAGAAAAATTCTGGATCCCTTCAAAGACTGTGTCAGTATAAATGCAGAAAATCATGGCAAGTTCTTAAATTAAACATTTTCTTTTTTGAGTGATACAGGTTATAATCAATAAACTTTAAGCTAAAGAGTATCTTCATGTGTGACAGTATTCCTTCATTCTGCAGCAAGCCCGACTACTGCTGAAAAAGATTTCAGATACCAAATTAATGGAATAGACTGCAGCCTCTCCAGACATTAATCCAATAGAAAATTTGTGATTCATCATTAAAAGAGATGTCTGTGATAATGGAAAAACAATATTCAAGCAAAGCACTTTTGGGGGGAAGCAGTAAAAACTGCAGCAAGGAACTGCAGCGAGACAACAGGAAAGTTACCAAAATCAATCAATGAAGACTGAATGTCAAGGTGACCGTATCAACATGTAAAATAATAAATTTATTTACATATTATGGGATATTACGTTAATCAAATATTTCCATGGACAATCTCTTTTGGATTTATTTATAAATAAAACTTTGTCACATTTGTTTGTATCACAAAACCTGGCACTCCTAAAACAATTGATCAATCAGGATGGATATTAAAAGCTGAAACTTATGACATATTGTTTAGAAAATAGCAGCATATTCTAAAAGTTTTACCAGCATTGTGAAAACATTGACTTGTCTGATAGAATCTGATATTGTGCATATCAACATCTGAGTTTGTTTGTTTTTTTTGTTTTGTTTTTTTTTTTTTGCCAACCAGAACAAATTATCAGGACTAGACTTTTCATTTGGTAGTCTTGGAACTAAGCTTAAAAAGGTAGAAGACACATGCACAATAATGGTTGACAATGCTTCAGCTAATCAACATTCCAGATAATATTACTACTACTAATACTACTAGTGAAAATAAAATGGTTCAAATAAAAATGAAAGAAATCCTAGTCCAAAATAAATGTTTGACAAGGCTTCATCTACTAATCAAAATGTCAGATAACATTACTATTAATACTACTACTAGTCAAAATAAAACAATTGAAATGAAGATGAAAAAAATCCTAGTTCAAATTGAATAATGCTTGGCAAATTTTCATCTAATGCAATAGACCTTGCTACCTGTAATGCACCATTACCCAGTATCTATAAATAGTCAAGACAAAGCATAACATAAATGGCCTGAAGATTGTATGAAGAAGATTGTTACCCCTCGGTGTTGATGTCAGTGTTCATTTATATAAAGCAATACGACAGACAACTACTACTTCACCTTTTGAAAGCTAATGTTTAGAAATGTACTTTGAACAGTGGTATGTAGATTAAGGGTTTATTCTTAAATGCCGATGTATAAAAATAGTTTTAAAGTATGCATGTGACACGCACAAACTGCAGCTACAAGTCATCCCCCTCTCCCTTTGCAATGTGCAAAGTCATTCTAGTTTGAATGTTACATTTAAAAAAATGAGGGTCTGCTGAAAAGTTTTTAGCCCAACTAACCTACCAAAATATGACTAAATATTTTTGGGTGGGAATCCCTTAGTTAAGCCAATATTTTTTTTCAGCAACTCTTTGTACTTTATGTATATAATTTTTTCTAAATTAGAAAATGTTTTTCAAATTTAAAATGTTAAATATATTGAACATAATGTAATTTTATTTTACATATATAATTTCTTTTTAACTCCCCCCCCACCATCCTTATTATTTTATGATTTATTGTTTTATAGTTACAAATTTGGGATACTGCTGGCCAGGAACGGTTTCGGACCATCACCCAAAGTTATTACAGAAGTGCAAATGGAGTTATCATTGCTTATGATGTTACGAAAAGGTCTTCGTTTGAAAATATTCCACGATGGTTAGAAGATGTCAAGAAATATGCAGGATCCAATATAGTTCAATTAATTTTAGGTAAGTGTTAAGTCTTGATTCCTTACAACAACCTGCCTTCATCCCTCCCCACTAATTAAATAACATTTAAATTACTCTTGTAATCTTCCATAACATTTTTTTAAAACAAAAAGGAGATATTAAGAAATGAACAGATTCATAATTGAGGTTTTATTTTTGTTTTTCCATTAATAAATGCAGATAGATGTTTAAAAATGGAATAAATAAAAAAAAAAATGACAAATTTCAAGTTAATTTCTTTTTTGAGAATAAAATAATTCATTTTTATGTCCTTTTAGAATTTGAAAATATTTTTTATGCATAACATTTACAAATATTTGTTGGTCTATCATTGTTTTTTCTTTCATTTCTTTTAAATCCATTTTCCTTCACAACAGGTATTGACAGCTCTTCTCTTTTTTTTTTCATTCTCTGTTGAATTTCCATGATATGCTATGAAAATAGGGGAATAGATTTCTTGTGACCTCCTCCTGCTACCCAAGATTAAAGAGTCTAGTCTACCCTGCTATTTAAACCCATAGTTGTGGGGAGAAGAGATGGCCTTCCCCAAGGCTGTTAGTGCAAAGCGAATTCCACAGAACAAGCCTGGAATTTGCAAAGTAAAAAGTCAGTTTGTCTGTTAAAATTTTGTGTCATTATTCAAGATTTGAACAAAACTTCTTGTCATTGTGGATCAGAATAGGATATCACATGGCAGTTCCTCTGAATTAGTTCTCATCTGGAAACTGGTCTGAAAGAATCATTGCCTAATTTATTTTTTAATCATTTCACCCTAAGCAAGGCAATAAAGCCACTAGGATGCAAATGGTTACTGAGTGTTAGAGAATATGAGAAAAACTGCTATTAAGGAGAGAGGACAATAAAAGAACAAGGTGCATTTAAATTTTTGAAGATCAAATTTAACTGGGAAGCAAGAAGCCAGATGAGTTCCACAAGCGAGAAGTGCAATATATGGTTACAAATATCCATTTTAGCTGTAAAATGATGAGACCTTGCTGCCAATCTAGTACTGTGCTTAAATTCACAATGTCTAGGTGCTATAGCGAAAAATTAATCAGAACAATTACCATAAAAGTATTTATAGAAAAGGCTCAGGGAAGATATATTACAGCAATGGGGAAGTGATTGAAACCAATATAGTGAACCAACTTTCTTAGCTGCAGACTTAGCAATTTATTCAATATACTCTTTCCACTTCATGTCAGTGGAAAAACATAATAATGGTAATAACACAATATTAACTACCATCATTTGGCTTATCTGTTTTGAGCTACCCTCATATAAATCTCAAAGAGTAAAGTTGTTATATTTCATGCTAAAGGAATAAATACTGAACACCAGGTAGATAATAGAAGAAAGGTTATTGTACACAAACAGTACAATATGAAATACGATACAGTTATACACACAGGTCAATCTAGCAGTGAGTGCCACTAATTGGAAGGTCGGACATGCTTGCATCTTCTCACTCACACTCTTCCCCGAGTCTCTCATAGACAGTTGACTTTATAGGTACTTACTACCTATAGTGTAATCATTCATGAGTGTGACTGGTTATTCCATTGCATCAAAAGTTTTAGGTGCAATGTGTATGTTGTTATTTTACCAAGCTTAGTTTGACAAATTGGATAATGGCTCAGATTGAGGATTCAGACGAATTTGAAATCTAATCAAGTTCATTACATTCACTTACATGGTAATACTCTTGGGAAAAGTACAAATCCATCTCTTCCCCCACCCTAGCTATGGGTAAATAGCAGGAAAGATTGGGCCCTATAGCTTTGGTCAGGAAACAGTCTAGAAAAAAGAAAACTCTGAATTCAAACCAGCCTGAAGAGGCCATCTAGCCCAGGAAACACTACTGCTGCTATGTCTGTAATATATGTGGTAACCCTACAGCCCTAAGGGATTACAGACTCATGATTGAAATTGGCACAAGGCCACAAGTGAGGATCAAACTCATTTCTCGGTTGTAAAGATCAACCAGACTTGTTAACTAACTCGATACCAAGGAACCATGAACAATAAATGGGTTTCTAATCAAGACTTTAATTGCAAAATCAAATACTCAAAATATGTATTTAATAAAGGTTTTAGTCAAATTGCTTCTCCATTTTGAATACATACAAAGCCATCTCCTGTGTATTTTCAAACTTCAACTTTTAGTTGTCGGTGGTGGCAGGGCAGCATAATGCCTGGCTCTGAACTTGGCATATGGCTACTTACATGGGCAATTACAGATTTGTAACCATTTATGACTAAATAAAGATTTCATATTTAAATTTAATAAAAGACAAAACAAAACTGGGCAACTGTCTGATCAGTCCAAGGCATATTTTAGATGCTCAGAGATGGGTATTAGTGAAATAGTTTGGTGATTAAAGGTTTTAACTGTTGATGACCAAATAGAAGCATTAGTGCCTTTGCTGACATCCCAGAACTGTTGCAGTTATAACCCCAAGGGTATAATGTGAATCTTGAGAAATTATCTACTGTCAACTGTAAAACGTTTTTGGAAATCTGTTTTTGTTTATCTTTTCAAGAATATTAAGTTTTCATTTTAGGGATCAGTACTCTGGGTTATCCCTCTTGTACATTTCTATGAACCGTTTGTTTTGTTCTCACAAAACAAAACTTACTACTAATCCAGTTTTTCTTGTTTCTTTTCATTTTGCTATTAGTCACTCTTAGTGTAGCAACCTATAGTATAACGTTTTTCTTTTTTTAAATTAACCAAGTGCTTTTTTTTGTGTATTAAAGTCATTTTCTATTATTTTCTTCTGTTCCTCTTGCTGTCATGCATTCAAAATGGCATTTACTGAGTTTTAGTATTCATTAATCTCAGAGAAGCAGAAAACTTCTTAGAATTTAATTAACCAAATCTAAACTGTATAAATTTTTCTCCACTTTCCTTCATTTGAATGTGTTTTGTCATTAGTTTCATTAGACCAATGACATGATTACTTATGACACCTGTGTGGTTCTATGTGCAATCAAAGCAAACTGATAGGAATATCTCATTCTCTCCATTTTCCCTCTCTTCCACTTCCTCTTCTTTTCCCCCTGTCGTCCACTTCCTCTTCTTTTCGCCCTACCATCCACTTTTCTCTACTTTTCACCCTACCGTCCACTTTTCTCTTCTTTTCCCCCTATCGTCCACTTTTCTCTTCTTTTCCCCCTACCGTCCACTTTTCTCTACTTTTCCCCTCTATCGTCCACTTTTCTCTTCTTTTCCCCCTATCGTCCACTTTCTCTTCTTTTCCCCCTATCGTCCACTTTTCTCTTCTTTTCCCCTCTATCGTCCACTTTTCTCTTCTTTTCCCCCTATCATCCACTATCTCTTCTTTTCCCCTACCTTCCACTTTTCTCTTTTCGCCCTACCATCCACTTTTCTCTACTTTTCACCCTACCATCCACTTTTCTCTACTTTTCACCCTACCGTCCACTTTTCTCTACTTTTCGCCCTACCGTTCACTTTTCTCTACTTTTCCCCTCTATCGTCCACTTTTCTCTACTTTTCCCCTCTATCGTCCACTTTTCTCTACTTTTCCCCTCTATCGTCCACTTTTCTCTACTTTTCCCCTCTATCGTCCACTTTTCTCTACTTTTCCCCTCTATCGTCCACTTTTCTCTTCTTTTCCCCTCTATCGTCCACTTTTCTCTTCTTTTCCCCCTATCGTCCACTTTCTCTTCTTTTCCCCCTATCGTCCACTTTTCTCTTCTTTTCCCCCTATCGTCCACTTTTCTCTTCTTTTCCCCCTATCGTCCACTTTTCTCTTCTTTTCCCCCTATCCTCCACTTTTCTCTTCTTTTCCCCCTATCCTCCACTTTTCTCTTTTCTCCCGTTTTTTTCCTTCTCTTCCATTTTCTCTGCTTTTTGTCTCACCTTCATTTTCTCTCCTTTTTTTTTCCCCTTTCTCACCTTTTTCCCTCTTCCACTTTCATTTCTTTTTTTTCCTCTCTTCCACATTCATTCCTTTTTTTTTCCTCTCTTCCACTTTCATTCTTTTTTTTTCTTCTCTTCCACTTTCATTCTTTTTTTTTTCCTCTCTTTCAAAGCAAACTGATAGGAATATCTCATTCTCTCCATTTTCCCTCTCTTCCACTTCCTCTTCTTTTCCCCCTGTCGTCCACTTCCTCTTCTTTTCGCCCTACCATCCACTTTTCTCTACTTTTCACCCTACCGTCCACTTTTCTCTTCTTTTCCCCCTATCGTCCACTTTTCTCTTCTTTTCCCCCTACCGTCCACTTTTCTCTACTTTTCCCCTCTATCGTCCACTTTTCTCTTCTTTTCCCCCTATCGTCCACTTTCTCTTCTTTTCCCCCTATCGTCCACTTTTCTCTTCTTTTCCCCTCTATCGTCCACTTTTCTCTTCTTTTCCCCCTATCATCCACTATCTCTTCTTTTCCCCTACCTTCCACTTTTCTCTTTTCGCCCTACCATCCACTTTTCTCTACTTTTCACCCTACCATCCACTTTTCTCTACTTTTCACCCTACCGTCCACTTTTCTCTACTTTTCGCCCTACCGTTCACTTTTCTCTACTTTTCCCCTCTATCGTCCACTTTTCTCTACTTTTCCCCTCTATCGTCCACTTTTCTCTACTTTTCCCCTCTATCGTCCACTTTTCTCTACTTTTCCCCTCTATCGTCCACTTTTCTCTACTTTTCCCCTCTATCGTCCACTTTTCTCTTCTTTTCCCCTCTATCGTCCACTTTTCTCTTCTTTTCCCCCTATCGTCCACTTTCTCTTCTTTTCCCCCTATCGTCCACTTTTCTCTTCTTTTCCCCCTATCGTCCACTTTTCTCTTCTTTTCCCCCTATCGTCCACTTTTCTCTTCTTTTCCCCCTATCCTCCACTTTTCTCTTCTTTTCCCCCTATCCTCCACTTTTCTCTTCTTTTCCCCCTATCCTCCACTTTTCTCTTTTCTCCCGTTTTTTTCCTTCTCTTCCATTTTCTCTGCTTTTTGTCTCACCTTCATTTTCTCTCCTTTTTTTTTTCCCCTTTCTCACCTTTTTCCCTCTTCCACTTTCATTTCTTTTTTTTCCTCTCTTCCACATTCATTCCTTTTTTTTTCCTCTCTTCCACTTTCATTCTTTTTTTTTCTTCTCTTCCACTTTCATTCTTTTTTTTTTCCTCTCTTTCACTTTCATTCCTTTTTTTTTCCTCTCTTCCGCTTTCATTCATTTTTTTTTTCCTCTCTTCCGCTTTCATTCATTTTTTTCCTCTCTTCCGCTTTCATTCTGCTTTCTTCTCATCCGCTTTCATTCTGTTATGCGCTCTTCCACTTTCATTCTTTTTTTTCTCTCTTCCACATTCATTCCTTTTTTTTTTGCCTCTCTTCCACATTCATTCCTTTTTTTTTGCCTCTCTTCCATATTCATTCCTTTTTTTTTTCCTGTCTTCCGCTTTCATTCATTTTTTTCCTCCCTTCAGCTTTCATTCCTTTTTTTTCCTCCCTTCAGCTTTCATTCCTTTTTTTCCTCTCTTCCGCTTTCATCCCTTTTTTTCTTTGCTTCTATTCCACTTTCATTTCTTTTCTTTTTTCCTCTCTTCTGCTTTCATCCCTTTTTTTTTCCTCTCTTCTGCTTTAATTCCTTCTTTTTTTTGCCTCTTTTCCGCTTTCATTCCTTTTTTTCCTGTCTTCTGCTTTCATTCCTTTTTTTCCTGTCTTCTGCTTTCATTCATTTTTTTCCTGTCTTCTGCTTTCATTCATTTTTTTCCTGTCTTCTGCTTTCATTCATTTTTTCCCTGTCTTCTGCTTTCATTCATTTTTTCCCCCTCTTCTGCTTTCATTCATTTTTTTCCCCTCTTCTGCTTTCATTCATTTTTTTTCCCTCTTCTGCTTTCATTCATTTTTTTTCCCCTCTTCTGCTTTCATTCATTTTTTTTCCCCTCTTCTGCTTTCATTCATTTTTTTCCCCTCTTCCGCTTTCATTCATTTTTTTCCCCTCTTCCGCTTTCATTCATTTTTTTCCTCTCTTCCGCTTTCATTCATTTTTTTCCTCTCTTCCGCTTTCATTCTTTTTTTCCTCTCTTCCGCTTTCATCCCTTTTTTTCTTTGCTTCTATTCCGCTTTCATTTCTTTTCTTTTGCCTCTCTTCCGCTTTAATTCCTTTTTTTTTTTTTGCCTCTTTTCCGCTTTCATTCCTTTTCTTTTTTCCTCTCTTCTGCTTTCATCCCTTTTTTTTTCCTCTCTTCTGCTTTAATTCCTTCTTTTTTTTGCCTCTTTTCCGCTTTCATTCCTTTTTTTCCTGTCTTCTGCTTTCATTCCTTTTTTTCCTGTCTTCTGCTTTCATTCCTTTTTTTCCTGTCTTCTGCTTTCATTCATTTTTTTCCTGTCTTCTGCTTTCATTCATTTTTTTCCTGTCTTCTGCTTTCATTCATTTTTTCCCTGTCTTCTGCTTTCATTCATTTTTTCCCCCTCTTCTGCTTTCATTCATTTTTTTCCCCTCTTCTGCTTTCATTCATTTTTTTTCCCTCTTCTGCTTTCATTCATTTTTTTTCCCCTCTTCTGCTTTCATTCATTTTTTTTCCCCTCTTCTGCTTTCATTCATTTTTTTCCCCTCTTCCGCTTTCATTCATTTTTTTCCCCTCTTCCGCTTTCATTCATTTTTTTCCTCTCTTCCGCTTTCATTCATTTTTTTCCTCTCTTCCGCTTTCATTCTTTTTTTCCTCTCTTCCGCTTTCATCCCTTTTTTTCTTTGCTTCTATTCCGCTTTCATTTCTTTTCTTTTGCCTCTCTTCCCCTTTAATTCCTTTTTTTTTTTTTGCCTCTTTTCCGCTTTCATTCCTTTTTTCCTGTCTTCTGCTTTCATTCACTTTTTTCCCCTCTTCCGCTTTCATTCATTTTTTTGCCTCTCTTCCACTTTCATTCTTTTTTTCCTCTCTTCCGCTTTCATTCATTTTTTTTTTCCACTCTTCCGCTTTCATTCATTTTTTCCTCTCTTCCGCTTTCATTCTGCTTTCTTCTCATCCGCTTTCATTCTGTTATGCGCTCTTCCACTTTCATTCTTTTTTTTGCCTCTCTTCCACATTCATTCCTTTTTTTTTGCCTCTCTTCCATATTCATTCCTTTTTTTTTTCCTGTCTTCCGCTTTCATTCATTTTTTTCCTCCCTTCAGCTTTCATTCCTTTTTTTTCCTCCCTTCAGCTTTCATTCCTTTTTTTCCTCTCTTCTGCTTTCATCCCTTTTTTTCTTTGCTTCTATTCCGCTTTCATTTCTTTTCTTTTTTCCTCTCTTCTGCTTTCATCCCTTTTTTTTTCCTCTCTTCTGCTTTAATTCCTTCTTTTTTTTGCCTCTTTTCCGCTTTCATTCCTTTTTTTCCTGTCTTCTGCTTTCATTCCTTTTTTTCCTGTCTTCTGCTTTCATTCCTTTTTTTCCTGTCTTCTGCTTTCATTCATTTTTTTCCCGTCTTCTGCTTTCATTCAATTTTTTTCCCCTCTTCTGCTTTTATTCATTTTTTTTCCCCCTCTTCTGCTTTCATTCATTTTTTTCCCCCTCTTCTGCTTTCATTCATTTTTTTTCCCCTATTCTGCTTTCATTCATTTTTTTCCCCTTCTTCTGCTTTAATTCATTTTTTCCCCTCTTCCGCTTTCATTCATTTTTTTCCTCTCTTCAGCTTTCATTCTGCTTTCTTCTCATCTGCTTTCATTCTATTATCCGCTCTTCCACTTTCATTCCTTTTTTTTCTCTCTCTTCCACATTCATTCCTTTTTTTTCTCTCTCTTCCACATTCATTCCTTTTTTTTCTCTCTCTTCCACATTCATTCCTTTTTTTCTCTCTCTTCCACATTCATTCCTTTTTTTTTTCTCTCTCTTCCACATTCATTCCTTTTTTTTTTCTCTCTCTTCCACATTCATTCCTTTTTTTTTCTCTCTCTTCCACATTCATTCCTTTTTTTTTTCTCTCTCTTCCACATTCATTCCTTTTTTTTTCTCTCTCTTCCACATTCATTCCTTTTTTTTTGCCTCTCTTCCACATTCATTCCTTTTTTTTTCCTCTCTTCCGCTTTCATTCCTTTTTTTTCCTCTCTTCCGCTTTCATTCCTTTTTTTTCCTCTCTTCCGCTTTCATTCCTTTCTTTCCTCTCTTCCGCTTTCATCCCTTTTTTTCTTTGCTTCTATTCCGCTTTCATTTCTTTTCTTTTTTCCTCTCTTTTGCTTTCATCCCTTTTTTATGCCTCTCTTCCGCTTTAATTCCTTCTTTTTTATGCCTCTCTTCCGCTTTAATTCCTTCTTTTTTTTGCCTCTTTTCTGCTTTCATTCCTTATTTTTTTTTTTTTACCTCTCTTTCGCTTTCATTCCTTTTTTCCTGTCTTCTGCTTTCATTCATTTTTTTTTCCTCTCTTCCGCTTTCATCCCTTTTTTCTTTGCTTCTATTCCGCTTTCATTTCTTTTCTTTTGCCTCTCTTCCGCTTTAATTCCTTCTTTTTTTTGCCTCTCTTCCGCTTTAATTCCTTTTTTTTTTTTTTGCCTCTTTTCCGCTTTCATTCCTTTTTTCCTGTCTTCTGCTTTCATTCACTTTTTCCCCTCTTCCGCTTTCATTCATTTTTTTGCCTCTCTTCCACTTTCATTCATTTTTTTCCTCTCTTCTGCTTTCATTCATTTTTTTTTTCCACTCTTCCGCTTTCATTCATTTTTTCCTCTCTTCCGCTTTCATCTCATCCGCTTTCATTCTGTTATGCGCTCTTCCACTTTCATTCTTTTTTTTCTCTCTCTTCCACATTCATTCCTTTTTTTTTCCTGTCTTCTGCTTTCATTCATTTTTTTTTCCTCTCTTCCGCTTTCATTCCTTTTTTTTGCCTCTCTTTTGCTTTAATTCCCATTTTTTTTTTGCCTCTCTTCCGCATTCATTCATTTTTTTTCCTGTCTTCTGCTTTCATTCATTTTTTTACCTCTCTTCTGCATTCATTCATTTTTTTTTACCTCTCTTCCACTTTCATTCCTTTTTTTTTACCTCTCTTCTGCTTTAATTCCTTTTTTTTTTTGCCTCTCTTCCGCTTTAATTCCTTTTTTTTTTTTCCTCTTCTGCTTTCATCCCCTTTTTTTTTTGCCTCTCTTCCGCATTCATTCATTTTTTTCCTCTCTTCCACTTTCATTCCTTTTTTTTGCCTCTCTTCCACATTCATTCCTTTTTTTTTTCCTCTCTTCTGCATTCATTCATTTTTTTCCTCTCTTCCACTTTCATTCCTTTTTTTTTTGCCTCTCTTCCACTTTCATTCCTTTTTTTTTTTTGCCTCTCTTCCACTTTCATTTCTTTTTTTTTTGCCTCTCTTCCACTTTCATTCCTTTTTTTTTTTGCCTCTCTTCCACTTTCATTCCTTTTTTTTTTTGCCTCTCTTCCACTTTCATTCCTTTTTTTTTTTTGCCTCTCTTCCACTTTCATTCCTTTTTTTTGCCTCTCTTCCACTTTCATTCCTTTTTTTTGCCTCTTTTCCACTTTCATTCATTTTTTTGCCTCTCTTCCACTTTCATTTCTTTTTTTTTTTGCCTCTCTACCACTTTCATTCCTTTATTTTTTTTCCTCTCTTCTATTTTCATTCCTTTTTTTTGCCTCTCTTCCACTTCCATTTGTTCTCCCCCACCCTCTTCCACTTTCTCTTCTGCCTCTCTAGTGTTGTCTTCGATACTTGGATTATTTTCTATTTTCCCTTCTGATGCCACCAGAAACTCTCCATTGTCTGCTTTGGTTGTCAAGTTGATGAAATTGGTGAGTGTAGGTGTTTATCCAGCCTGTTCTTTGAGTTTTATGGTCTATATTAATGTATGCCTTGGATCACGTCAGCTGCCTGTGTGCATGCGCTGACTCACTGGGCAAATTGTTGGTCTAATCACACAGCTTGTGATATTCTGTCTTGCTTTTGTCATGGATTTTTAAATGCAGCATTTTTTGCTGCCAGTGCGTATTTAAGACTTTTTTTATGTCTGCTTAATATATTTCAGGTCACCTCTATTTATACAATCACTTATAAATAAATGAGATCAAAAATCATTCCATATACAAATAAAAAAAAAAATGCTTGAAATAATTGGTCAACAAAAATAGCAAAATCATGCATGTTTATTAGTCATATATTGATTTTCTCTTAATGTTGTTTAAAAGAGTCATGTATGTAATAGAAGTTTACTTAGTTTACTGCCAGATCCCTTGTTTGGCAGATCAAGCAAAACATTTGGTGCCAAGTGAAGCAGACCAAGGGAAATATTCGGTGCCAAGGGCAGCGAATGAAGCGAAACATTGATCTTCAAGATTTCTTCATTCATTCAACTTAGTCTGTTTTACCAAAAATTTAAGGCAAAGTTTAACATACTTATCCACAAAAAACTGATGTCAAGTGAACAGTTTTTCTTTTGACACCATCATGACTGTTGACTCCCTTGGCAATTTTTATTAGAAAATTATTTTTGGAATTTTAATAGAACCCAAATATATGAAACTGGATCTATACATTCTTTTTTTTTTTTTCTCAAAAATTGACAAAAGAACTAAACACTATTAGAGTGTTTATTTACAAGAATAATTTTGTATTTACAGGTTTATAACTATGTAAACCAATATTACGCATAAATTTACAAAAATATCTGAACAAGAAAATTTAAGTAAATTACAAGTAACTGTAATCTTAAATTTAAAAAAATACATTTTGCAGACATTTCTTTCATTTTCTCTTGTCACACGAATTCACTAAAATTGGTTGTGAGCATCTTATTTATTTTTTTCCTGAGGACTGACAACAAAAATGTTCAATACTATTTATTTATTTGACTGTTTAATTACAAAAATAGTATTTAATGTTGTTTCTGTCAATTCTTGAAAAATAAAGACAATGTATAAATCCAGTTTCACATATTTGGGTTTTACTAAAATTTTTTAAAAAAAGCCAAGGAAATATACAACACCAGTGGGGTCAGGAAAAGAAAATACTTTTGATACACCATTTTTTGAAGGCACAAATGTTGAACTTTGCCAAATATAATTTGTGCTGTTAAAATATGACCACACAAAGTCTATATCTTGTATTAGACAAAATATAAATAATGTGGAAATATTCATTTGAAAATGAATTGCGCATATCATAGAACAAAATCTAGTAAAAAGGATTTGAAACTTCAACTTATGTATGTTGATTCTTGCATATGCAGCTGTCTACGTCCATTACTTAAGCAAACATGTGGACACTTGATAAGGAAATTTCTGTTGGGAGTTTTTTGTGTCATTTTTTTAATCTTACTTTATATGGATGTATACAAAGGGATGCTGAAAATTTCTTGGCCCAACCCACTTCTCAGAATCTGAACAAAGAGATATTATTTTTCTCATTTTCTTAAAAAGCTTCCTGGTTAGTTCAATAAATTTTCAGCACCCCCTTGTATATATTGGAGTAAGAAGAATTGCCTGTTGCCAAGAGATAAGATTGTTTATTGCCTTTTTGACTTGGACATTTTGTCCTTGCTAACGTTTTATATTCCTTTCTTCTTAATATGATCTTCATTCCTTTTATGATATTTTTTTTTTCCACTGGATTCATATTCTAAAGATCTTACAAATAGGTTGGCTTTGTTGTCTGCTGCAATGGATGGAGACCCATTGTCTTGTCTGTAATGTCAGCTCTGAATAAATGGCCAGGTTCTGATTTCATTTCCAAAATCTTATTTGGATTTTCTCTCATGTGTGATATATATATATATATATATATATATATATATGCTCTATTTGTGGGGGAAGAGTTCTCAGTATCAGAGAGAGAACATTTGTCAATCACTCCTGCGAGCTTTAGATCACTGATGGCCTGAAGATCCTTTGAGCTGTGAAACTGATAGAAACCAACATGGCATGGTGACTGCGTGTGTGTATACATACACACAAGCAAATAATTAAATAGCTAGTATTTCAACATAGCAATTCCACAATTCTGAATTTCATGTAACTGGCAATCATTGGATATAAAATGTTCAGTTTCATGAGAACTTTCATGGGCATTGTGGAATTGATATGTCTACATAAACTCAATCCTTGGGGTCTTGTGCACTTGATGATTTACCATTGTAAGCATTTGTATGCTTAGTGATTATTTTATATTGTGTGATTGTGTGTAATACATATATATATATATATATATATATATATATATATATATATACACACACAAGTATATAATTGGTGTATACAGAATGAATTCCAATAACCAACAATTACTATTCTTAAAAGAGTGCTCAATACAGAGTAGAGCAGATATAATTATTTATTTAAAAAAATTATAACATAAATATGTTATAAAATCACTACAAAAATAGCCATTTTGTTTCAACACCTCTGGTGTCTTATCAAGTGATGATGTTGAATGTAAAATCTTTTACATTCAACATCATCACTTGATAAGATACCAGAGGTGTTGAAATAAAATGGCTATCTTTGTAGTGATTTTATAACATATTTATGTTATAAATTTTTTAAATAAATAATTATCTCTCTCTCTCTCTATATATATATATATACACACACACACGCCCAAGTATAGTATTGGTGTATACGGAATAAATTCCAATAACCAGAAACACAAGATGTGTTTGTGTGTGTATATCTCTTTGCATGTGTTTATATATATATATATATATATATATATATATATATAAACATGTTTCTAATCATCTAATATGTTCTTGTTTTTTTTTTTTTTAATCATTTCATCCCAAGCAAGGTTGGAATGCCACTGGTACGCAAGGGCTACAGAGAGTAAAAAATGAGAGAAAATACTGGTTATGGTGGTATTGAGGAATAAATGATTAATAGCATTGCAGATGACAGAAGATGGTGATTGACATTGCATTTAAATTTTTGAAGATTGTAGTTTTTAGAGAAGCAAGTAGACGGAAGTTTGTTCTGCTGGTGGGAAGTATGAGAAAAGAAACTTTTGAAAAAGTTGCGGTTACATTTTAACTATTTCAAGAGTAAAAGGGTGGGATCAAGATGACAATCTAATAGCACACTTCAATTCATGTAGTCTGAGCACTAGATAAAAAAGCTCATCAGCGTAGTTGCCATGAAAATTTTTGTAGAAAAGATAAAGAGAAGCCAATCACATCAGTGAGAAAGTAACTGAAGTTGAAATTCCAAGTCAAGATCAATTACATTGCAAATCCTTCTGTGGATTTTGTCAAGAACCTCAAAATGAATAGCAGGAACACCATACCAAATATGGCAACAGTATTCAATGCACAGCTGAATGGTAGCTTTGTGAATGTACAAGATGGACTCTGACAAGAAAAACTTTCTGGCACAACACAGTGACCCAACTTTCCTTGCAGTAGATGCAGCTATTGATTCAATGTAGTTGTTCCACTTCAAGTCAGTTGAAAACATGAGGCCAAGAAAGCAGTGTGTGATGCTCTCCAGGAATTGAGCATCAGCTATCCTGGTGGCTGGCTGGATAGTTTCTCTATGGTGGTTAAATGAGAGTAGTTTCCTTTTGGAGGCATTAAAATTTACAAACCATTTACTGTCCCAGTTAACCACTGATTGGAAGTTCTTTTAAAGAGCAGCAGCAATGATAAACTTTGTCAGCTCTGGCAGATTTGCTATTGAGACAGGAGTAAATAGTAGTGTCATCTGCATAAATGCCTACTTTGGAACTAATGACATCAGGAAGATCATTGATGAAGATCAGAAACAGCATAAGAGCCAGGATAGAGCCTTGGGAAACACATGCATTTGTGTGAAAGGATCTGGAAGTGAACCCGTTCAAAATGACCTTCATTTCACAATTTGATAGGAATGATTAAATCAAACAATCATCCTGTAATACAGTATCCCTGAAGCTTACATAGAAGACCAGCATGCTAAACCCTGTCAAATGCCTTCGAGATATCTATAGCCACAGCTCAAGCTTCAGCATTATTATCAAGAGTTTGATATACATATTCAGTGAAGACCATAAGCACATCATTGGTAGACCAGGCAAAACAGAATCCATATTGTTTGTCAGAGAGTAGGTTATGAGAGGTAAGATGCTTAACCACTTCAGTATTAATTAAAGCCTCAAATGCTTTGCTGAAAAGCAGTAGGAGACTCATACTGTGATATGAGTCAGAAGGTTTTCCTGAGTTCTTAAAAACAGGAACTACAGAGAAGGACTTCCAACAAACTAGGAAGCAGCAAAGAAATAGTTTGAAAAGAATTGGAACCAGCTTGGGAGCATATTTCTTTAGGACAACAGCTGGGATCCCATCACTTGTTTGCCTTCTGGGAGTTTAATTTAGAAATGATGTCCAACACCAATGATGGGGTTATGTACGTATCACTCAGTAGAACCTCTGTTCTAGTGGGGAAATCAGGTGTGGGTACTCTAAATGAGTTGTGTGTTGAATTAGAAGCGGATTTCTAAGCAAAGCATTCAACCTTATCTGCTGTAGATGTCAGGACTTCAAATTGCTTGAATAGTGGAAGTATTGAGGATTTGCTGTTGTTCAGCACACTCTTGCAGAGCTGCCAATAATCTCTAGAACTGAACTTGCAAGATTCTATACATTGTTTCATTCTATCAGCTTCAATGAGGACACATTTTCACTCATTACGAGCAGAGACAGAGACATCTGTTACTCTGGTACAGCCAGAAAAAGTGATTCCTATGGGCTATAGTGGCTGGGAATGTAGGTGTAAAGGAAGGAGATGAACACCATTTAACTTGTTATTTCCTTGCTGGAATGAAGGCCTTAATGCCAGCCTTCACCAAGGAGGAGACCTCAGATGCTCATTTTTCATACAGGGGGATTAAAAACTTCATTCCAAGGGATGTCATGAAGGAAATCAGAACAAGTCCAAATCCACTCATTGATAGCAGAAAGATATTCTGTTGGTGGGAGGTTCTTGGCTGCTTGGTGAGTAGAAAGAGATGTTTACAGATACTACCACATGATGAGAGTTGCAAAGAGGGCAGAAATGCATGGTACAAAAAGAGTCAGGAATAGAGGTAAAAAAAAAAGAAGAGATCTAGAAGAGAAGCTGTCTCTCAGGGCTACTGTGGAAACACATGGGGAAGTTAACGACTTGTGTGAGAGATTGTGTGATTGAGAAGTTAAGGGTTTGGATGCCAGCAAGGTCAGTGACAGTGTTTAAGTCACCTGGCATTATGGGCATTAAAGTTACCAAACACAAATATATTTGCAAACAGAAGCTGGCTATATTATCAGAAATATACTATCTAGCACACAACAGTCATGAGAGGAAGGGGAACGGTAGAGAAAGAAGAGATAGCTGACTGAGTTAAGTAGAGAGAGATGTGAGAGACGTGTAAGAGTGGTCTGGAGATTCAAGAGAGAGTTCCCAAGGAGAGGAATGTAGCCAGGTATCAAGAAATCATAGGACGGGATTGAAGAGTTAAGTTTAGTTTCGCAGAGAGCCAGGATGTCTGGAGTCTTTTCAAAGATGAATGATTACACACTGAAGAAGTTGGTATGAATACCACAAATGTTGAAGAAAGAAAGGTTGTGGGGTTTAGGTTTATATCTTTG
Organism: Acanthosepion lycidas; assembly: GCA_963932145.1. Lineage (NCBI taxonomy): Eukaryota > Metazoa > Mollusca > Cephalopoda > Sepiida > Sepiidae > Acanthosepion > Acanthosepion lycidas. The sequence continues at coordinate 48,602,874 of OZ010597.1, read as the reverse complement.
GTTGTTTATAGTCATTATGTATTATTTTGGTAAGGAAAGTCCTAGGGTAGTAGTAGTAGCAGTCAGTTGTCTAATGTAACATCTGCAGGGAGACTCTTCCATTTGCAATATGGCACTGCAAGAACCCTGCTATTATGCAACTCTTGTTCAGAGTAAACTGTCTAGATCAAGGATGGCCAACCTGTGGCACATGCGCCATAAGTGGCACATTGGATGCTTACAAGTGGCGCATTGCATCCTTTTGATGAAAAGAAACTAATCCACTTCTACTGATTCATTTCAGTGATTTTATTTTTATTGCACATCCTTTGCGAAAGTGCTAAAAGGATACGCTGCAGGTCATTAGCATATATTTTTCAAATAAATAGATTTTATTATAATTTTAAAATATGTCCATATTACAACACGTACTGAAAGGAAGTGAATGTTTGTGTGGCACATTTAAATTAATCGTACAAAATATTGGTGCATGGAATCAAAAGGTTGGCCACCCCTGCTCTAGATGCTACACAAGAGTTTGTGCTTCTGACTTCCAGTTGGGTACAGCAACCAGAAAACTGCCAACTTGATACCCTCAGAATGAAGAGATAATGCCACCATCCACACATATCACAAAAAAAATTCATGACAGCAACACTATTAAGGCCTGAGAAAGGGAAAGGAACCAAGAACCTCTTCCTAAACCATAAACAAAGGATGGGCCTCTACTCCTATTCAAGAGAAAAGGAAGGAGTATGAACCATGTGTGCAAAAAAATTTTCATCCCCTAAATCAGTATCTCATTGACCAAACATCAGAATTTTTTTTTTTTTTTTTTTAGCAGTGAAAGAAATTCTGTGCCAAACATTGAACTGTTGAAGGTGTGGATGGGGGCTTTTACATTTTACAGTCCAGTCCTCTTTCTCTTTTTTGCTTCAGAACTTTTCATATATATATATATATGTGTTTGAATGGGTTCTAATAGAGTTGTGGTCAGATAGGTGTAATGTAAGGTGTCTGGATAGGAATGTAGTAGTGTGTGTGTGTGTGACATGGGTCACACTACTACATTCCTATCCAGACACCTTACATTACACCTATCTGACCACAACTCTATTAGAACCCATTCAAACACACACAAACTTACCAGACTCCATCTGAAACATACTAGTAGAAAATAAAAACATCAATAACCTGATCTACATGTAAAAAAAGATTAAAAATAATGGAAGCCTTTATAATAAAAAGGAAAATACCAACTATAAACACAATCTGCTGTGTTCAGAAAATAAAACGTCCCCGTGACCCTAGAAATATACACACAACCCATACACCCAATTAAAAAGCATAAATAACATCATTCTTGATAATGATTAAAGGTATAGCTGAAAGCACTTGGAATTGCATAACATTTAAACAGTTTCTGCACACTGTGTCCAGAAAAGAAAAAGACTTGTTTGAACACAGGAAAAATTAAATGAAAAGCTTAATATTTTAAAATATATATATATATATATATATATATATATATATTTTGAAAATGATCTGCTTTATTATTTGGAACAGCATGTTCATCTGGATAGTTATACTCAGTCTTTCAACCATTGTACTATGGATGCTAACAAATTTGTATTTTTTTAGGTGAAGGTGTATGTTCAATATATAAACAAAGATAGAAGAAGCATACAAAAAAATGGGTTTCTGCTACAGATGTTTATTTGACTGTATTGTATTATTTGCATATGAATATGCATCTCATATAAAATACACACAAATATGCAACCTTTTAACTTCCATATTGTTTAATTGCTTCTATGTGAATAACCATTTTGAAGAGAATTTCCTTTCTTTTTTGTATTTTGTGTAGGGAACAAACAGGACTTGGAACATCTTCGTGAAGTAACTGTTGCTGAAGCGAAGGCCTATGCACAACACTGTAGCATGTTAGATGCAATTGAGACGAGTGCAAAGGAAAATACCAATATTGATGAAGCATTCCTCAGGATGGCCAAGGTATGAAGTGTCAATTTTCAGACTTACCATTTTTTTTTTTCCTCCCTTTCACAACTCCTTTTCCTACAGATGGAACAGTTGTTAGCTTCTTGCTATTCTATCATTATTTTCATGGCTCATATTCAGGTGAACTACATTCCTTCATTCCACCAGTCCTGACCTTCATAGATCGATCTTGCCAGATCATGTCCTCTGAATCGACTCATTTGCATTCCTTTCATATTCCATTGGTATAGAATAAGTTCCATTTAGACAACTTCTTCCCTAGAACTGTTGCATTGTGGAATGGACTCTCAAAAGGATGCTTCCCCAATTAACCATTTCAAGTCTAGTCAACTGTTATCTATCCTACATATCCTCATAATGCACATCTCTTGCTCCCTCTCTTTGTACTTTCACAACTTTTAGTAACCCGTGTCAGGAAAATCTCAACCCCCCCAAAAAATCCAGAGATGGTGCAGGCCGAGGAAAGGAGTAAAAGTACTTACCTTAAGTTGTGAAAAAATATTTCCTCCCACAATGTAGCTTAATCGTCTGATAACTTGCATTGAGTTACAAGAAGAGTGAAAAAAAAGGAGGAAAAAACATTTCCTTTCTAACCACTTCAGGGATTATGTGGTAGCAAGCCACAAAATTCTGTAACTATAAAAAGAAAATTAGTAAAAGGTAACGGCTTTTAGTCAACAAGAACCAACAACCCAGGTAAGTACATTACTCCTTCCCCCGCCTGAACTGTCAATTTCTCCATACTCTCTACCTTGAGTGGATTGGAGCCTTATATAAAAATAAATTTTGAAAAAAACTTTTTTTTTTCTTTTTTTGTGGGAAGTGTAAATAATTTTATATTATTGTTTCCTTTTAATAAAACAATGTTCAAAATTAGAACGTGCATAAGCATTACAGCTTGGCCGTTTTAGTGAAATGTCTACACTTGTTTATATTTTAAATATTTTTTTTTATTATCATTTTTATATATCAGGAGCTGAAAAACAAAATTGGAGGAGAAAGTGCTCTTGAAAATGGTCCAGGAGGGAAAATAAACTTGAACACACGATCAGTTCGAACAGGCGGTTGCTGTAGCAGCAGTTCCTGATGGCCTTCTTCTTTTTTTTATTTTAACCTGGACATTTGCCGGCCAGATGTGGCAATGCGTGTGGGTGAAATACTGTGAAATGATACTGACACCATCCAGTCAGCCATTTTTTTTTTTTTTTTTTTTTAATACTCACTCTCTTTATTGGTTATCTCCCTTCCTTACTGAATACTCTTCACATACACACGTGATTGTGTGCCTGCCTGTATTTATTTTTTCTAGGGATGCTCTTTTAAGGCTGGTTGGTTGGTAACTGTTGTATCACAGGCAGTAAAACCATACAACATCTTGACATTTATGACTAACCCTATCTCAGCGCCCACCTCCTTCTTTCATAAAATGATTATATTTGTTATAAAAAGGAAAGAAAGAACAAAAATGTTAGCAATGTCAGGCGTCTTCTCCATAAATTGCCTATTTTTGGGGATGGGGGGGATTTTTTTTTTTTATTATGGATTTAAAAAAAAAATTCTATTTTGTTTATTTTTATTCACAACACTTCAATCCGTGGTGTTGGTCGTTTACTCTTTCCTATTTCTCAGAACAACCTCTCACCAGCACCAAACAGTGATTGAATAACGAATAACACCAAACATTTAGTTAATAAGACAAGAGGAAAGTAAGATATAAATAATAATAGTCCGAATAAATTTTTTATTTAAATACTTCATAAATATAAATTTCCAAATTTCTGAATGTCACATGTCTGAAAACTGGCTTCTTTGAAACTATTCATTTAATTTGACTTCACCGAATAATCAAGTTAGAAAATTAAAGGGAGATAACTCATGTCTGAATGTTTTTCTTTTTTTGTTTTTTTAATTTAAATTATGTATCATTTTAAATGACACCCGTTAATTTTAACGTGTTTACGATAATGAATGATTGAAAAGAAGTCAGTTGGTTTGTTTAAGAAGAGGATTATTTAATGTTGAAATCAGTTAAAGAAAGCCAATAAATTGACTGTCTTCTTTTCACACAACAAAAATAAGATAAAAAAAAATAAAACGAATAAAAATAAATGTAGGGACCTCCACTAATTCGCAGAAAAAAAAACAGTATAAAACAGCACGATAAAAAAAAAGTCCCCCAAAAAATTAATAAAAAACAAGTTTTATCGTCAAAATGTTTGATCTTTCCTCTTAATATTAACAAAGTATTTTTTATTAAATTTCTTAATCCTTTCAAGTACGATCGAAATATTGGGTTTTTTTTTGTTTTTTTTTTTGCGTCAGCGGTCGGCTTCATTTTTGCTTTTTGGTGTTTTAGCGCTTTTTTCCGGTGAAAAAAAAACAAAAAACATTGATTTGGAAATTCTTGCAAAAATCAAATTGTCGGATTTTCACAAATGAATTAAATTATTTTTGAATTTTTTTTTTTTTTACTTATGTCTCCAGTTTAGGCACGCATTTTAAATAGGAAAAAATATTTAAAATGGTTTTGTTTTTAGTCTTTTTTTTTAAATGTTTCCAGAATAAAACAAAATTATTTATTAAGCAACATTATTATGCGAATAAATGTAATGAAAAAAATATCCATTATTAGCGTAAACAATTTTTAAGATTCATAATTTGTAAAAAAGCATTAAGATATGTTATCTCCCTTGAATTTTTTTTTTTTTTTTTAACAAAACGAATCATTTGACGAAGTGACAATTTGATTTTTAACTGTTTCGGCGAAGACCGTTTTGAGGGCAAGTGACATTCATTGTTATGATTGCCTCCTATAATTGGGACAGAAAATATCAGGGAAGGAATTAGATTTTAAGAAAAAAAAAAAAAAGATCTTGGATATTTTTTTTTTTTTTAAGTGCAGACTTGAAACTCAGACCAGCTTTGATTCTGCTGTCAGACTGGTTTCTTCTGCAACTGTGGTGTGTTTGCCTTCAGCTAAAATATAGAATATGGTTCTCCCATAAAAAAGAAACCTGTCAGCTTTCCTTGTAAAAATTCAATTTTTTTTTTTCTAGACTGTGACACTCATCTCAACATAAAGTGACGGGCTGATTTCCAAACAGATATCGAATTAGATTATTTTGAACTATGACACTCATCATTTCATCAAATGTTTAATGTGTGAAGAATTGATTGAAATGATGAACTTTTTATATATTGATAATTTATTACTTGCTGCATTTTTCAAGTGTTAGATGACTTTAAATGAATCTATGGAGAGAAAGCAAGAGTTTATGAATGTGCCCCCTCCCCAGTTTTGTTGAGTAATTAGCATGTACCTAATTGTCTATTTGCTTAAAAAAAAAAAAAAAAAATAATAAATAAATAATTTAGAACCTTTATATAAAGTGAAACATATCCTAAAAGACAAGTTTGTCAGGAGTTCAACATGACCAACTGGGGTGATGGGCATTTTTGTGAATCCTTTTTTTTTTTTTTTTTTTTAGTGTTGCTGACTAAAGGATTATCATTTGAACTAGAATTTAAAAAAAAAAAAAAAAAAAAAACACTTACATTCCAAAACTTAAAGCTTTCTCTTTAGAAAGATTGTTTGCTTTTGTAGCTTAGCTTTAAGCAAGTCCAATTAAATTTCTTTCTCCTTCCAAAGCTGTGATTACCTTGACCCCTACTAAAAAGGTCAAAAACAACCAAACTCATTACATAAGACCATCAATATCTTTCTGACTAGGGCTACTTTTAACAGTTGCATTTTGCAGTTAGAAATCTGTTGATGTTTCATTTACAAAGACCGTAGAGCAAAATTTTCAATTCTAAGTTTTTTTTTGTTTTTTCACTAAGATGAACAGGCAAGAGAAATCATCTTATGGTCTTACATTTCTTGTAAGTATTGAAATGGAATCTTAAAACACTGCCTGTTTTGGCAGGAGATTCTTGGAGTTTAAAGTCTGATTTTTTTTTTGTAGGGGGGGGGGGTCAGTCTGAACCAGAGGCTCAAAGTAGCATGGGGGTACATTTTCTCCTGGCTCCCTGGCCTTATCTTTTGTTTCTTTGTGTTGTTATTGTTGCCCAGTGTATATTATTTGTACAGCAGTGGCTGCTGCCACCTCTTTCTGGTGTATATGTCTTTTTGCTGGCTGTCATGAGCCACTGCTCTCAAAAAATGATGTGCAAAGTTTTATTAAAACAGCAATGATGATGTTGATATATACATCTACTGTTTTGTTGGGATTTTTTTACCTCCTTGGCCCAAGTGAGACTTAATTTTTCAATTTGTTTTTTCCTTTTCAGCACAGAACAGGCTTTATTAGAAGTTTATGAACACAAAGTTGACCTTTGAAATTACATTCAATCATTAGTAAGTAAATAGTAAAGGTGGCAGATCAGTTGGGATCTAGAACATTCATCTAAGAAAATTATGGTCTAATAAACAATACATGCCAATAAAGCACAGAGTATCATCAGTAATTAATGTTGGTATATAATGTTGGTATAAGTTTCTTAAACCTTCAATGAAACGTATAAGTTTCTTAAACCTTCAATGAAACGTATAAGTTTCTTAAACCTTCAATGAAACGTATAAGTTTCTTAAACCTTCAATGAAACGTATAAGTTTCTTAAACCTTCAATGAAACGTATAAGTTTCTTAAACCTTCAATGAAACGTATAAGTTTCTTAAACCTTCAATGAAACGTATAAGTTTCTTAAACCTTCAATGAAACGTATAAGTTTCTTAAACCTTCAATGAAACGTATAAGTTTCTTAAACCTTCAATGAAACGTATAAGTTTCTTAAACCTTCAATGAAACGTATAAGTTTCTTAAACCTTCAATGAAACGTATAAGTTTCTTAAACCTTCAATGAAACGTATAAGTTTCTTAAACCTTCAATGAAACGTATAAGTTTCTTAAACCTTCAATGAAACGTATAAGTTTCTTAAACCTTCAATGAAACTGAAGGTTTTTGTATAGGATGTGTTAATTCATTAAAATTAGACAAAGATTGTTAAATCTGTTCAGTCTTGCAAGTACAAAGTAAAATTACTGGGGTACAGCAAGAGGAAAGGCCTGGTGTAATTTATATATATTAGTTGAATGGCTACGAGTTTGTGACCCTGGGTTTCATGCTTTGAGGATCGCATAAGTGTGAAAGGCAGGGTCACACTTGTATCCATTCAACTAAAATATGTTAGCTCTATCACTGATATTAGGCACTTCAGGCCAGGCAGTTATTTAGACAAGGAGAGGAGGTGGCCCATAACAGAGGGTTTTTATCCTGTTCAGTGCATTTTAAAGATGTGACTGAAAGGCATGACTAAGAGTAATCTTATTTACAGTTGAAACTTTGGGAAAAAAAAAAAAAAAAAAAAAAAAAAAAAAAAAAAAGGCATTAGACACAGTTACAAGGATTTTATTTCAAAATATTCATTTAATCTGTTTTTTTAACTTCATTTCCAATGTGCAGATTTGTTGTTGACTGGTCGTGCCATGAAACAGGGAGTTGCCATGTAAGCCTTGATTTGGGGCAAGGCTTCAAAACGATCAAGGAAAGCTGTAAGTTTCGGTTTAGAACTCAGCAACTTTGCATCAAAAATTTTATGCTGATCCAGCAACTCGTACATAACAAAGTCAACAAAAGTGATCTGGAACAGAAAATAAATTTAGTTTTAAACTGAAGTACAATTATTAATTTTAAAAGTGATTATGTGTATAGGTCACAATTGTTGGATCAATTCAAAAAGTTTTCATGAAATGAAGGATGACATTTATCACATTAAAATATCTCTGAATTAACATGCATTATTGGAAATGCATTGGAGTGGTTTCCCCTTTTGCCACAGTTTGGCATACAGTTTTCTTTCTCCCCTCAGGCAACAACCAGTCTACCCTACTATTCAGCCCATAGATGGGGTTGTGCTTTTCACAAGAGCATTTATACAAAAATAAAGAAGCCTAGAAGTTAAACTCAGCTTGCTAAGTCCATATTATATACAAAATAAAATGGAGTAAACAGTGGAACCTTGGTTTTGGAAAAGTATTGAATTTACAGATAAAAAAAAAAAAAAAAAAAAAAAAGTTAAAATCACTTAAAACTTTATGAAGGAAGTGGGGGAACCTCACACAAAGTGACCCAATCTTGTGTATTACAGACAAGTATGTAGCCAAAGAAATGTCTAAAAGCTCCCTGTCCAATCAAGTAATAACAGATTCTAATGTTCAGTTTTGGTGGGGTGGGGGAATTGGTTAGACTGAGAACACTTCCGTGCCTGTATTTTTTTTTGGATACAAAAAGAACTAAAGAGTTTGAAATTCAGTATGTAAATGAACAAGAGTTTAAAAATCCCAAAATATTGAAACATTTGATAATTTGAATGCCTCTAAAACTAAAGTTTTCTCAATCATCTAAGAGACCCCTCTCTGCCTTCCATCAGTATGGCTGATGCTAGTGTTCTCAGCTGACATGAATTGGAAAGACAATATTGAATCTATTGCCAAGAAAATAGGTTCACTGTGTTGTGCAAGACAATTTCTATTTATAAGTCTACTATTCATCCATATCTGCCATATATGGTACAGTGTGCCTTCTATTTACCTTGATTTCCGTGATAAAATCTGAAGAATTGGCAATATTATTATTTGGCAGCTTAGCTTCAGTCACTTTCCCACTGCCCTAAGGTTGCCTCTTTCCCTTTTCTATAAATAATTTCATGGTAATTGTTCAAATGAGCTCTTCTCTATGATACCTAGATTGAATTTAAGCACTATCTACTGTCCTGATTACTCTTCCTGCTCATTATTAACGTTTCTGTTAATTCTACATCCTGTAACCCCTTTTGTCTGTGCATGGATTGGGTGATACTGATAAAGCCACTCCTTACCTCATTACCAGCAAACCAAGTTTTATCAGCCAAGTATTTTTCAAATAACTCCAGCATACTGACAACATTCTTCAAATAGGCTTCCTTGTTATTTTCCTGAAATATGGAAAACAATCAAATGACTTTATTTGTTCATTTATTTTATTTTTTTGAGAAAATAATTGACTCAACTCAAATATGAACAGATCAGCCAATAAGATACTCACAAAATCGGGACCATAACAAAGACGAACAAAGCCATTACGGAAATCCATGGCTTGATTCTCCATGACATCCACCTGAACTTTGCTTTTCTCATCCTTACCATCTGAAGAAGGAAAAATATTTCTGGTTACAAAGACAAACTTAACATGTTAAAGAGCAAAGATCCAATTTCATTTGTTATCTACTCAGAATTGTTTCTCTGAACAGTTAAAAAAAAAAAAAAAAAAAAAAAAAAAAAAAAAAAAAAATATATATACTAACCAAGATTATGTTTTCGAGCAATATGGCGAAGAATAGCATTGCTTTGAGTGATTTTTATATCACCATCAATCAAGTAGGGAAGCTGAAACAGCAAAGAGTAAAAAGTGTTAGTCATTTTAAAGAAAGAATGAAGAAAAAAAAAAAAAAAAAAAAAAAAAAAGGTGGAGGAACCAAAAGAAAATAGCCCAGGTAATACATTGCAGTTTTCAATATATATATATATATATATATATATATATATATATATATATATATATATATATATATATATATATATAGTAACCTGGTTATAAGAGACTTGCCAGGACCAGAGAAGAAGTCTTATATCTAGGTCACTATATATATATATATATATATATATATATATATATATATATATATATATATGAGAGGTTTGGAATCCCTGCTTCTGCAGTCAAAGTGGGGAAATTTTATACTCACATTTGGAAAATCAAGCCCCATGGTTGGTTTAACACTTAACCATTTGTCACGGCTGAATTCAGGACCTGAACAAAAAAAAAAAAAAAAAAAAAAACCTTAAATATATGATGAAAGAATTTTTTTTTTTTTTTTTTTTTTTTTTTTTTTTATTTACAGATCCTATATAAATGGATTTAAAAATTTCATTGAAAACAAATGCAAAGCGTCTAAGAATAAACTCTTTGAATTGGGTCAGACAAGATCAGTATTGTAGGGGAAGGACCAGGTTTAAGACATCCTCTACCCTACTCTGCCAAAGAGTTATATTCATTACAGTTGAATAATTAAGTCAATGGAAAGTTAATGTCAGACTAATAACAGGGAAACATTTATAAAGGTATTTTTGAAATTAAGCAAATGCATAATTTTATTAATCGATACAAATTATATTTGTTTATTTTAAAATGTTTATATTCATTTGTTATTTAAAAAGAAGTCTCATCTCACCTAGGGCTCTGTAAAAGTCGAGGATTGACTTCACTTAGTATTTGTCAAGAAATCAATCTTTTTCAAGTCTAACAAGAATACTAATCTACAAATATTAAATTTAAACTTAAAACAAAATTAGGAGAAAGAAATAAAGAAAAACGTTTTCTTAATATGATAAAACAAAGTTATGGCAGCTTACTATTTTCTGATAAATGACACTTCATGCGTATTGAAATTTTTTTTTTTTTAATTTGTTAAATATTTCAAAGTTATTTTTCATCCCTTTTGTCAACAGAAATGGAGTTTCTTCAGATTTAGTGTTCTAATTAAAGACGTCACCAATGCATTCATGCTTAACTATTTTATTGTTAGGGTAACAATTTGAAAATATAAACGTGTGTGGGTTATTTGACATTTGCAACAGCTTCAACACAGTCTGCTGGGAATGTTGCCAATAGTTACAAAAGAGCGAACTTAATGCGAAATCATCCAAATGCTGCAAGAGGAAGATTTTTATGATGACCATTAGACAATTGCACATGTAATAAGACTGACTTCCAACCAATTTTCAACTTAACTTTAAAAATAACTAAAACAAGGTACATGCCTTAAATGACCTTAATAATGTAAATCGGTCAATTATTATCCCATATTGCATTTTATTCTCAATTTCCATATTCTCCAAAAACTGGGAGAGGGCCTGCTCACAAAGTAAGAAGATGAAGAAATGCCAAGTAAAGAAATATGAACCTCATTTCCAAATTATAAGGGGGAGTTTTTTTTTTTGTTTTTTTTCTCCAGGGCTTCACCTGCTTGTCCAGGTGGGTAGGTAGGCAATATTTAGGACATTTTCTGCCCTATCAGCTCACCTACCCCCAACTCCTTGCCTGACAACATCCCAACATGTAGCTAGTAATATGAATGGACAAGTCAGTCTCCCACTTTATTTATTCACACACTTTTTAAACAATTTGAAAACAGTCACTCAAAGTTCTAAACACCGTCTTATTGTACTCTAAGTTTTCATAATTATAACTTATTGATACTAGTTTCCCTTGATGCACCAAGAACATAGATTGTACCCATAATAGCAATGACAAATAGCTATGACAAATAGCTGGTCGTCACTTGAAGCAAAAGGCTAATATCAACTTACCATCTCCTTGTTCATACTGGACATCTTCAAAATCTTGACCAACATATTTCAATAACAACCTGATTGGCTGGGCCAACTGTAACAGAATAAAAGAATATCAGTGAAAATTCTGTAGTCTATCTTGTCAATTTTGCACAAGTCAATGAAGTCAGTTCTGTCTAGGTAGTTATTCTGATAAATCCATCTCGGAAAACATCTTAATTTGGTCTTGAGGGAAGGAGAAAAAGAAAAATGCATTTTATAATGATAAAAGCTCACTTTAAATTAAACTCGTGGCTTGATAGCCAAATATATAATTTCACTTATGTCGTAGATAAGAATGCCATCTTACAGGGAAGATAATTCATTTGAATTTCTAGAATGAAAAATTTACAGTTAGACTAATATCCTAATCTTTGTTGATAAAGATTCAGCCAGTTTTTCCCTTTCTTTGCCTGTCAATCTGGGTAACTTTCAGGTAATTTTGAACTGACCCTGTACTCAATCTGGAAGGGGGGGGGGGTTAATGTCTAGAGTGGTCCGAAAGTTGTCATCTACCAAAAAGTAATTCAAACAATACATGAACAAGTAATACAAAGCATATATACTGGATTGAATTTATTCACTTTCATTGACACTGTCACATCGAGAAGGTCTCCCCCCCCATAATGGTAAGTTATTAGATAGATGAAGGTGCCATTGCCACTAATGTCTTGCCATTATGTGGAAGGTATTTCTTCTGCACCTTGTATGAAGCCAAGAAATATACTTTCATGATCAAATAGTGATGTGCTCATCTTGTTTCAGCTGTTTTGCTCTGCAGCCTTCTTCAGATGCTTGGAATTCTGAGCAACCTTCATGGAATTTCAAACTGAACTCTTTACTTCATCTACCAGAGTAAATTATTCCAATATCACAGGCTATCTCTTGTCCTTAATTAGTGCCGATTAATTATTGATCGTCCTGTTTTCACCAAGTAGAGTTCATGCTACAATTCTTTAATCCAGGTGGATTAAAGTGCTGATTCAACATTCAAGCACAAAAGCAAAAAGCATTGCTAATAAAAAATAGACATTATGTAATAAACATTCTAGACTTTAGAGCCATAAGAAGGTTACTCATCCACCTCAGTTGGCTACTGTCTATTAGCAACTAGCAGCATAGCTCGGCGTTGCCCGTGCTCGATTCAAAAATCGAGCAACTCACAGCAATTGCTATCACTTGACTTAAAATATTTTTGCTCTTCCTTACCTTTAAAAGAGTGCCCTTTGCCGTGACGATGTTGCTACATGCCTTCTTGCCTATCTCACACTGCCAATTTTTTCTAAGCTCTATACTAAACATTAAATCTGTTACGAAAAAACTAAACAAAATGAACACAAAACAATCAGCTTTAAAAAAAAAAAAAAACTTGTAACTGGAAAAACTGTATGAAGTTAAAAACTTTTTCACGCCCAACCCAGTTCTGTGGAATCAGTTTCAACGTTCAAAGTCAAAGTCTAGAATGACTTTAAGCAAGCAAATGAGCCAAATGGAGTAAAGTACCATGCAGATTTAAATTTTTCCTACTTGAGACGAATACAGCTATTGATTTTTTTTGCATGCTAGTTAACATTCATGTCAGTCAGCTGTTGGCTCATGCTGGCCAATAGAATCTTCCTGCCTATTTGTGGCAGCCAGCTATTGGCTCTTTCTGGCCAGTACAAAATGGCTGCAAACTACATGAAAACTGCCATAGAAGCATAAAAAAAAAAAAAATAAATAAAAATAAAAAAAAATAAAATAAAACAATTATTTCCACTATCGATGGGAGTTGGAAATGCAAAATCAGTCTTGGCCTTCCCACTAACTTGGAGTATGTGCATGTAAATTTTGGTGCAAATTCATCAAATTGCGGCCGTGCATTTGTTACACACGCACACACACACACATCCTGCCCTTTATAGATAGAGACAAGTAGACATGTACATTTTATAAAGGACTTTAATTATATCTAGTTGTAAAACATTGAATTGGTTTACAAGTTAACAGTCATAAATAGAACTGAAGTAGCTTTTATAAGAACATGATAATTTGTTTGATTTTATGACAAGTTAGAAGAGAAAAAAAAAAAAAAAAAAAAAAAGTCCAATGTAAATTTCAGAATTTTACAAGCTAGTTTTAAATTTGGTCAAGTTGCTGTGAAAATTGCATTGTATGTACAGTGGCAACAAATGGATACCATGAGACCTGGCCACGTGAAAGATAAAATAAAGTATTAAAAATTTGGTTAATCTGCGTTATAATTCCAAAAAGCCAAATGTAATGAAAATTTTCAATTATGGTGTGAAATTGCCCGACTATTTCAAAAATAAAAGTTTGCACTCAAATACCGTTTAAGAGTTCAATGTTATTTCAGCCTTATTTGTGTTGCCATTTACAGCCCAGATGCCATTGTTTACATACTTTTGTCTACTAAATGTGCAGAAGCTTACTTAGTTAACAGCCTTTTTAATCATCTTAAAAGTCTTGATTACTGCACAATTTTCACAAAATTTAAAATGTGCATGCTTTGCTTAATACACAAATTACTTTTTTTTTTTTAAATAAAGCTTTAAATTAGGTACCTCCATGAAATTGCTAAAACAAAAAAAACAAAAAAAAAAAAACACCATCTATGTTATTAAGAGGTGAAAGACCAAAGTATTTAAGTATTTTAAAATTTTCTTTAGAAAATTCTAAATTTTGAATAAAATAACCTTGTTTCTCTTTGTATCAGCAGAAAGAGAATAAATTTAGGGTTTTTTTGTATGGAAAATCTTGCAAAAATAAATAATTGTTGGATGTTAATGAAACATTTATAAACTAGTCACAAATGGGAAATTGTTTTCTTTTTTAAAGTCATGGCAAAAATTTTTTATATTTTATTACCCCCTTCCCCCCATAACTAATTTTATGAAATCTCTAGAAATTCAATAGCATTCAGTTTAGTGATTATATTTGTTAAAAAAAACAAGGCTTTGAGGAAAGCAAATCATGTAATTTTTTTTTTTTTAAGTTGGACCCCCTCTCACCTGAAAATCAGCTCTGAATTGTAACATACAAACAAAAAAAAAAAAAAAAAAAAAAAAAAAAAACAATTTCAAATGCTTGTATTTGCTTTTAGTTTTTATGAATATGGACATTTTCTGAAAGCAAAAAACTTTATGAAAAATGAATTTTTAATACAATTATTTGTTATTTCTTTAATTTTACATTAAAGTTAAAATACTATAAAATTAGTGAAAACAGCATTCAGTTTCGTAAATGGCCTTATGAGTTTTTGTTTTTTTTAATAAATTTTCCATAAAGCATCATCAACAAAGGTGAAAGCTAAGTACAAAAAAATTAGAGCACTGAAAGTTTTCCTTAAAACTATGGAGGTAACCAATTTGTTCACTTAAATCTAAATAATTATGTCATTTCTGTCCTTTTGTACAACTTTTCCTCACATAAGCTGTTAATATGTGATGAAATCGCTCATCACCTGTAAAGCGACAAAATGTTATGACCTGCTTTGATTTATTTTAAACTACATCTTTTGGCACATAAACTAAGTAATGCTTGTTTCAAAATATTTTAAATAAACAAATTGATCTTAAAATAAGTTTTGAAAAAATTATAATTGATTTTTAAAAGAATTTGAAACAGATTTTTTTTTTATATATAAAAATGGAAGAAATTGCCATGATTATCTGTCAATTTTACGTATTAAAAAAATAAAATTTTTTAATGAATATATAGGATGTAAATATCTTTCCTCTTAACATCAAGACAAAATTTTGTTTGAAGTCTTTTGTTTTCATATACTCTTTTTAGCGACCTCATGGAGGTACCTACTTTAAATGGTTTTCTTTTTAAATTGGTATAAATTTTTTTTTCCAATTGATTAACCAAAATTGCAAAAGTGAGTCTTAAATAAATTTTTAAAATGTTTAAAGTATTTAGAAAAACAGTTGAAAGCTTTCTAAATAAATGTGTCATGGGTGAACCTTTTTTCCACCCAAAAAGAAATGATAGTGTCTTAAGAATTCTTTTGGCTTAAATTATGATTAACTCAAGACATTTAGAAAAGCAATGGGAAAAATAAGACAATGGCTATTTTTTTTTTTCCTGGTGAAAGGCACATTGTTTTGGAAATTCTTGCAAAAAAAAAAAAAAAAAAAAAAAAATTTAGAGAAACATTCACGATACAATTTAAAAAGGTAAATTTGCTTTTTAACACCCAAACACTAAATACCTCTTAAAATTTTCCCAAATCGTCATTTCCGTGTAAATGTACATGCTGAACTATAGTTAACAATCAAATTATGAAAAAACCTACAGTTTGAGTTATAGACAAGAATAGACAAGAAAAATCGGACTTCTTGTTGGTTATTTGTCCACCATTACTGCCATAATGTTCAGTAATTCAGTGCGGGATACATCCGGCAGCATAAGCATAAATTTTGGTCTATTTACTTTTACAGCTAGATCTTTTTGAAATCACTACGCATTATCAAAGCAATTTTTTTTTTTGATAAGTGTAGTTTTTATTCATAAAAAAGCTTTAAACAAAAACGAATTCAATAATACAATATAAAACCTTTTTTCTGTGACAAATTTAAACAAATACAATAAAGCATTTTTTATATTTTAAAATTGAAAATAAAACAATAATGCAGAGACTTTGTAAAGTAGAAACAAAATAAGGGTTGGTTGTATTATTTAATGTTTTAATTTTTCCCCTTTTCTACACAAAGAACCCTAGCAGCTAGCCCAACCCCTAAAATAGGTAGGTCCATTTTTTTTTTGCTAAAAAAGCGGCACACCGATTAAAAAACAAATTTGGAAATTGTAAAAAGTCAAGTAATTGTCGCAATTTAGTGAAACTTTCTGAACTTATTCTGAAATGACTCGATTTATTTTAGAAATGTTTGCCTAAAAAAAAAAAAAAAAAAAAAAAAAAAATTTTTTTTTTTTTTACCTTAATTTTATGAAAACTGAATAAAAATAAAAATAGGCGTCGCTATTCTAGTTTTAACTAGAATAGCGACGCCTATTTTTATTTTTTAATTAAAGACTGGGGAATATAAATGATAAATTTCGTGTAAAATTTTGATACGCATGAACCCTGAATTTAAAACACAAAAATGCAAGAAAACCCAAGACATTTTATGAAAACAACTTTTAATGGATTTTATCAATAATATAAGGACTTTTGTCGGAAGTCAATTTTTTTAGGTTGAAAAATAAATTTTTTACAAGAATTTTTTTTCTTCATTTCTAAATTAAAAAAAATGATATTGAATATTGATAAATATTTCATAAATTAGAACAGCAACTAGTTTTTTTCGTTCATTGAAAAGATCTATTTTTATAGATCATAAATTAGAAAGCTTATTTCAATCTGTGATACGCGCCATATTTTAAGAATTTTTATGATTTCAAATAAAAATCTATTAAAATAATCTCCGACAAAACTACGGAGGCCCATTATATATATATATATATATATATATATATATATATATATATATATATATATATACATACACACACGTTAAAGTTTTTCCCCCTGATTGAGCCACGCAACTGTCAAATTTTAATTAATGTCGCATTGTCAACTTTTCTAATTTTGTTTTTATGTTGGTGCAAAAATAATGTCGTAATGTATGTTACTATGTGAGAAAACGACATTTTTTGCACCAACCTAATATAAAACTTTCAGCGAGAGACATACTGCAAATAATTCTTTTTTTGAATTCAAATTTAGAGACAGAAACAAAAAGGGGTCTTTGAGAAAAATCCTCAGAAAAATATTTCATAACTAAAAAAATTAGCTGTTAAAAAAATGCTTGTTTTTTTTGTCATACGAGACTCGAGAGACATGTGGCAAAAAAAAATAAAACGATAAAAAAAAAAAAAAAAAAAAGAAAAAAGTCATCTGTTCAGTGTTAAACTTTTATGGCAAAACTGAACTGACTAAGTTTAGTGGGGCTAGGAACCCCCCTTAAAAAAAAAAAAAAAAAAAAAAAAAAAAAAAAAAAAAAAAGCTATGCCGAGATAAAACTTTAAAAAAAAAATTTAACTAACAATTGAATAATAATATTGTTACAAAATTTTTGTCTTATAAAATTTGAACTAAATGTATTTTTTCGCAATTTAAATGTTATTTTTATTAAAGAATTCTCCCTCAAACGTAAGGTTAAAAAAAAAAAAAAAAAAAAAAAAACCCCATCTCTAGAGACAATACAAAATTTTTTAAATCAAGTTTTGGGGGCTTTTTTTTCATCAGGGTGCGTTTTTTTTTTTTTTTTTTTTTTTTAGAGAAAGTGGACACACCTACAATCCATAGAAACAAAACATACAAAATAAAATTACAAAATAAAAAATGCTAGAAATTTGTCCAGTTTCAATAAAATAAAAAAAAAAAAAAAAAAAAAAAAAAGTTTACTGTAATTAGTTTGTTCTTTTTCATTTGTTATTCAATTGCTTTACGGTAGTGCGTTGTGATCTTTTGCACCGAAAGTGTAAAAGTAAATAGGCCAAAGTTTGTGCTTACGCCGCCGGATGTACCCCGCACTGTATTACTGAACATTATGGCAGGAATGGTGAACAAATGACCAACAAGTCCGATATTTTCTTGTTGATAACTCCAAAACGGTAGGTTTCTTCATAATTTAATTGTTAATTCTAGTTCAGTATGTACATTTACACGGAATTATGACGATTTGGGAGAATTTTTTAGCGCGCCGGCGTTGAAAAAGCACATTTACCTAAAAAAAAAAAAATTATCCTTTCCGGCACATTTTTCGTTTTTCATTAACCGATATATTTGGAGTATTTGGAGTAGTAAGGGTTTCTGTTGGTTACTTTTAAAATTTCGCGCATTACGCAGTACATGTGAAGCTTCTGCGCATTATTGTCGAGACCAACGTATGCATTGTAAACATAGCCAGTAATGGCGGCCTTTCTGTTGGCACAACGCGAATGAGGTCGAACTTAGATTGTCGATAAAAAACTAAAAAGTAAACGGTATTCCAGTTCGCAAACTTTATTTTCGAAGTAATCAGGCAATTTTACACCACAAATGGAAAATTTATTACAATTGGTTTTGGTTGATTGTAATCCAAATTAACCAAATTCAGTATCTGTTAAATTCACGAAAATATTAATTCAAAATAAAAAGATCTCCCACGGCGAGGCCCTTACATTGCACTCCGGTTGGGTTGTTGACATTTGCCATCGACCTATATGTGGGCGTTCCGGGTGCGCTATTTCTAACGTTTGCGCTCAACCCAATATAAACAAACCAAAAAACTGATCTTTAAATTGTAAAGGTAAAGTAGAAAAAAAAAAAAAAAGTTCGTTTAATGATTAATCCAGTCTTGAAATAGGAAAACGTAAGAAAGTGGTTGTAATTAGAAAGTTTTAGTTTCTTTGCAACGTAAAAAACTCCATTTTTTGTATTAACTTAAATGATTAACTAAAGAGGATTAACGAAAGAAGTGGAGGAGACATAAAAATAGACACTGCGACCAGAAAAATAATTTTTTTGGCAAGTATTTTCTTCATACTGATATAGAAGTATTTCAGAACACCAAGAGAAAAATGACAAGTTAATGTGGTAGGAGGTTCAGTTTGCCATAAAGTCATTTAAACAAAAAACTGATCCCATTTTACTTTTAAGCAAATATGTTCATACAGTTTGGAAAATTATTTACAGAAATTTTGAATATTAATAATGCGAGAAGACACCTTTTCAATAACTTCAGCGGTAAAATATTTAGATGTATTGATATTTTGTATAATACGCGTCTGATGGCAAAAAAAGACGATAATTTTTGTTGACGCTCTTTTTCATGGAATTGGAAACTGTAGACGACTCCTTTTTGTCAGGATGTTTAAGACTTATTCTGGCTCCGTGGTTAACTAATTAAGTTTACCACGTAAAATAAAGTGTTACAATATCGAATTATTTACCTTTTAGAGTTAAATATTGATTTAGCTTTTCCTAGCTATATTATTATTACTGGTTTTATGGATGGGAGAGTTTTCGCATCGGAGGACTTTGTGAGAAAATTTTATATTAGCTTCGGTAAAATTCCGTAGCTGAGATTTGTTTATATCTGAAAAATTTTGAAAAGATTGTTAGCTTCGGTAGAAAATCCAAAGCTAAAAGTAGTAATTCCCTAGAAGGGGAATTATTGCATTTGATTTGTTGACTCGGAGAGTCAACGTTTCTTTGTTTGGCATAGTCGTTCGATGCGGGGAATTCTGCCCCTATTCACATTCTTTACTTTAATATTCTTCCTGGAATAAGATTTTAAGATCCTAGACTGGGTTAGGCTTTGTTTTAATTTTTCAGTTACTGAGGAAGTGAAAAGAAGTTTCAAAGGAAGAAAAAGAAATATTTGAAGAAATTGTAATTGACTGTTAGTGTTAAAAGATTTAACAAGATTTGTTTATATTGTAAAAAAGAAAAACATTTAAGTTGTCATCTTGTAATACAATACATTCTTGAGACGGACATATTCATGTATTGTTTGTAAGTAAATCCATTTTATTTTTTGTTCATTACTACTTATGGAACAATTTGCATGTAATTTTTTTATTTATAAGAATAAAAATTTATTTATCTGTGAACATTGTATTTTGGTTGTTATCCAATAATTTCAAGATTGTTTGCTTCTTTGAGTAGTTTTACTTTGTTACTTTCCTGTGAAGAAGCTGAGAATAAAATCGGTAGTTTTAGTCTTGTGTATTATTATTAATATATTTATTTATAATTCAAATATTAATGTAAGATCGTACAAGGGGAAAACGTGAATTTGATTGAAATTTCATTTTTCATTTAAATTTCGGTTTTTTACCCAACAGACACACAGGAGGAGGATTTTTTTTTCTTCAATGTAATTTAAACTAAAGTGTAAAAAAGCTAGAAAGGGAAAGATTTGTACGTGCCGTGTCCTTTCATAGCTCTCCACAACTTCCTTTCTCTTGTAGTGAAGTTTGTCTTTGCTACCCTCACCGCCCAGCCATTCATTTGAAGAGAAATCGTTATTAGGTTGGTGCAAAAATAACGTAATAATGTCGTTTTTTTTGACATTTTTTAACGTCAAAAAACGACATTACGTTGTTTTGCACCAACCTAAAACGTTAAGGAAAATTCATTTCAATTAAAGAATAATTCCAAGAAGCAGAAATTAAATTAAAAAGAAAAAAAAAAGTTGGATTTGGTGGTTTTATAAAAATAAACCTTTTTGTTTTTGGCCCCTTTTTCTAAGAAAAAGGAATCTTTTTAGAATTAAAAAGACTGATGCGGGGGTATTTTACTTTGAAATAAAATATCAAGTAACATTTTTTTTTTTTAAACTTTGTTTTAATTTGCAAGGGTTTCTTTTACTTATTTAAAAATAATTTTTACGACAAATGTGAAAAAAAACCCGCTAACGGCCAAAAAAAAAAAAAAAAAAAAAATTTAAAGTTTTACAAAATTAAAAAAAGGGAATTTTTTCTGAAGACAGTTTGTAATATTTCGGAAAAGTTTAACTTAAGTAATTTTAATTATGAAGAAAAATACTTAAGAAAATACACATGAAAACAAAAAGAAAAGTTGTATGAAACGGGTTTAAAGACTTTTTTTTTTTTTTTACGAACGAGAATAAAAAAAAAAAAAAGGACATTGAAATAAGTTTTAAAATCTTGACCTTTTAAAAAAAATTTAGTAGGATAAATCAAATTTGTTAAAAGACTAGAATAAAAACTTACACCACGAATTTTCCAGTAACCAAGCTGAACTTTTGCCATGATTGTCTTTCTCTTCTCGCAAGATTTGCAGTGAGAAGAAACGACGGAGGTTTGGCATTATATACAGCAGGCTACACACTATGGAAGCCCAAAAGGAATAAAACACCAAAAAAGAGCGTGACTATGTGTTTTTATGACTCTTTACAACTTTAGCTAGCAGGATTTCCGGGAACTTATTTCCTTGAAATTATTAATTGGACACGTAACGATCGTTAGGCGTCCAACTGAGAGGTCAGCATTCACACTGAAGCTATAAAAACTATTTCGACGTTTCTTAACTAACAATTACAAAATTTCTAACAAAAAAAGATCTATATTTTACAAGCATAATACAACTACAATGGAATCTTTTCTGTTTAATTCAACCCAAATAATGTAAAAAATAAAAGTTACTTATCGCAAATATTAATTCACCCCAAGAAATTATAAATTTTAAATCAAAGTTTGTTTAATAATTAAAAAATTAATAAAAAGTTAAAGTGAAATTAAACTTTAATTTCACTTTAATTTATTAATTTTTTGTAATTATAAATTTTAAATCAAAATTTGTTTTTATTACATTTTTTGGTACTCTGAAACTATAAATTTTAAAACAAAATTTATTTAGCTTGCCTCGCAACAACTCCAACCCTCAGAATGAAAAATTATCAAAAATCAGGGAGTTATTTACATTTCGTAAGTGCAGATGATATTCGAAGTACTTATAAGAAATTTTTTACAATTTAAAAACAAAATTGTTTTTGCTTTGTTTATCAGGGTGAGCGCGAACGTTGATCCAACACTTAGAGAAATAATGGACCCGAGTCGCCAACATTTGGGGCGATCAAAGGTCAACCCAACTGGAGTCCAATGGAAGGGTCTCGCTCTGGGAGAATTTGGTGTGAATTTTTAGTAAATATAAATTCTTTTTATTTTGGGCCAAATTAATTTAATATTTTGGGTGGAGTGAATTAACGGAAAAGATCCCTAATGTTTGTCCATTTACTGAGGGATAAGTTATCAGCAAAAAGTTAATTAAATTCAACTATATATAAAACAAAAAAAACAAAAACCTGATCTAGGTCATTTTATTATTCATTATATTCTTTCCTTTCGGCTTCCCCTGAAACAAATTTGTTTCATGGTCGTTCCCACGTATTTGTATTGGAAATTAACCTGTATTTCCTTAATGCCCAGTAAATACAAGATAATATTCAAATCAATTCACCTTTATATTCAGTAATTTCGAGGAAAGTCATTAGAATCCATCGAAATGAGTCGTTTTTGAAGATTATTGAATTCATCTTTCTTTTTCTAACAAAAGCAAATAAATAAAAGAAAAATAAATATTTCCATACTTCATGTTTTGTCCGTAACTTTTTGTTCTCCCAGAGCGAGGCCCTTCCATTGCACTCCAGTTGGGTTGACCTTTGCGATCGCCCCAAATGTGGGCGACTCGGGTACTCTATTTCTAAGTGTGGGGTTAAACATTCGCGCTCACCCCGATAAAAAAAATTTTAAATTGTAAAAAATTTCTTGTAAATACTTCGAATATCATCTGTACTTACGAAATGTGAATAACTCCCTGATTTTTGGTAATTTTCCATTCTGAGTGTTGGAGTTGTTGCTTATCAGTAAAATCGCTAAAATCGTCCATATCGACAAATCTGTTAACACAGCATGATTCTCTTTATTAAAAAAATCTTTAAAAAATAAAATATACTTTTCTGAAACTTTACTTGAGGAATATTATCTGGTTTAAATTTTAATTAATCTGTATTAAAACAAATATTACTTTGTATATTTTCATTTGTGAATTAGTCTTGAAAGTTTCATTAAAAATCGTACAATTATCTGATTTCTGAAAGGATTTCAAAATCTATGTGTTTTCAACGCAAAAGGACGCTCAAATTTCGCATATTGTTTCCTGTTAACACCAGAAGAAACTAGATTTTTAACCAAAATTTTGAATGTTTTCAATAGGTTAAAAAAAACAATCTTTACATAAAAAAATCATTTGATCTTTCCTCTTAATAATAACACTTAATAATTTTAATGATAAAACTTTATTTTTATTAAGTTTTGAGCATTTTTTCATCATGTATGCACCTTTTTAATAACTCTTTGTAGGTTTCTAAAATAAATATGTTTTAATCATTTCACTTCAAGCAAGGCGATAAAGCCACTAAGACGCAATGAGTTACTGCAGATGAAAGACAAAAGAGTGAAGGAAACTAAGAAAACGTTAAAGGGGAGAAATGACCGTAAAAAGAATAGTCTTCAAGTAGAGAGAAGATGGCGATTGACGTGGTATTTAAATGTTTGTAGATTGTAGTCAACAGGAAGACAAGAAGTTGGTAGAGACTTATGTAGGAGAGGAGTGCGAGAGGAGAAAGTGTTAGAATAGATCTTACGCTTATATTTAGCAATTTGTACAGTAAATGATGAGACCTAGCTGCCAATCTAGTGCTCTGCTTAAATTCATGAAGTTGAGGTACCAAAGAGGAAAGTTCAGCAAAACATTTGCTATGAAAATATTTGTCGAAAAATCACAGGGAAGGTATGCTAAAACCTGGAAAGTGAATGAGGCCGAGATGAAACGTTAGGGTCGATAATATTGCAGATATTTAAAAAAACAACAAAAAAAAAAGATTTCTAACGGTGCCGTGCCCATTCAAGACGTAGATGATCATGGCTCTCCACAGATTTCGTTTCTTTATTATCAGCGACTTGCCATGGATTATTGGTAGAGAGAATGGAGTGGCTTTCCTTTTATCATCTCCTAGGCTTCGAATTTAGAGTTTTTCTTCTCTTAGACTGGTTGCCACCCAAGGCTAGAGAACTTAGTCTACTCTTATTTAACCCATAGACAAAAGGGAAAAGAAAAGAATTGATTCCTTTACTAGGGATATTTTTCGAAATTGAACGCAAAATTGACACTATGAAATACTTTGTCATTTACGCCCTCATGAAGAGGGGCATAAAAAAAAGAGGCCCTAGGTTTGCCATTTTAACTATATTTGTTATTTTTACTTTCGTATAAATCTGACCTCTGTCTTTTTGTTTTAATTTCTTGTAAACAAACCTGTGTCTATCATTTTAACTCTTGTACAAACCAAACTTTTGTCTAGCTTTTTTTTTACTCTCGTGGAAACCGTATGTCTACTTTTCTATAGTTTATGGAAACGGCAGAATTCAGTATTAGATAACAAAGTTGATATATTGTAATACAAATCCCAAAGAAATTTGGGACTATACTTGCAATCTTGGTCTTAATCTGAAAACACATTTAACGTCAACATTTAGACACATTTGGACTTTCGTTCCCGCAAAAAAAAACGGTGTGTTAAAATGACGATTTTTCGGGCATAAAAGTTTGCTAACATTTGCATCATTACATTTCACTTACGACTATTCTTTCAGATGAGTACGTTTTTTTTTTAATTTAGATTTAAAATTTGATTAATACTAATTAATAAAATATTTATATCTCGTGATTAGAACCGAAAGAAATCATGTGGCTACTATTTTCCATAAAAGAATGATGTCACGTTTTCTTATAACTTTTGTATGAAAAAACAAATAGTACAAACGCCCAAACCTATTTCACGCCACTGACCCAGGCATGAAAAGAATTCAACTATCAATTTTATTCTTTACATTTAATACAATAGGTAGCTTAGCTTTGTTTAGACATAAGGTGCCAATGATGACCAACCTCACTACTCAGTCGTAATAAGCAGCAAGAATCACTAGATAATTTACTACAGTATCTCATTTACTTTAGACTATCTCCTTAATTTATATACTACCAGTTGGGCTTACGACCATATCACGTTGAAACACCGGTTCCGGTACGATCACCGAAGTTAAGTAACGTTGTCGTAGATGGATGAGCACTTGGGAATACTAGGTGCTACAAGCTTGGATTTGGGGGTGATATAATGGATAATGGCTCGGAATTGTTAATCGGTTCGTGATATTCACTTACGCTCAAATACACTAGAATCCACGTTTTCTCTCCCAGCTATGGGTTAATTACTAAAATATGTATCCCTAAACCATTATTATTTTCAAAACTAGAATAAAATTACGTGACAAATATGTAGTTGTCGGCATTAAATAACCCATAGAGGTTGATATACTGCTGAACAAAAACAACCTTCCAATAACTAGCTGGGCCCGTTCTAATTCTACAAGTCGACAACTAAACTTTTTAAAAATGCCATGTCTCTTCAAGAAGTAGGTGATCATGGCTCTCTATAGATTCCTTTTCTATATTACAATGACCTTCCTAAGAAGAAACTACAATTATTTTTTAATATTTATTCTGATGATACAACGGTATATGGGTGCACCTCCAAAACTAGGTGACCAGAGCCTGGCAGTTGATCTTTCCTCTGAACGAGCTCTAACAGCTCAATGTGTGTGTGTGCGCGGAGGGGCTGATTACATTCAGTGCATCGAAAACCAAACTAGTGAGGTTCTATCATAACCGAGTGAACCCTGAATTTTCACCTATCGTTATGGACGGGTTTTCTCTCGGAGAAGCTCCGTGCCTTGAACCCTTAGTGGGATAAACTCAAACCAGATCGCAAGTGAAACTCGTACATACGATCCCTTGCTAAAGAGACTGAAAAAAAATGGTCACTTCGCTGTACCACTCCAGTAAGTACCTGACTCCTCCTGCTATCCTCTGCCTTAACAAGAGTCAGAGCAGGCCGATAATGGAGTTATGCTGTCATATAAAGGCTGGATCTGCACAGTTTTCACTTTCCATTCTCGATAGAGTCCAGATCGTCTTTAAGGGTGATGAATTATTTTCTACACTGCAATCCCTTTTCCACACACAAAACGTCGCAAGCCTCTCACTATATCGACGGCAAGTGCTCAGACGAACTACATTCCTTCATTCCACCAGTTCTAGCTTTCACAGTTAAGACCCTCCATGCCACGCAAATTGTAGAGAACCACCCTCATTCCCTTCGTATTCCATTGATGAGATGTAAATTTAAACCGGACAGCATCTCCTACGAACAACTGCTTTCTGGAAATTACTCCCAAGTGGATGCTTCCCGATCATTACAATTTTTCTCTATGGAATCTATCTTACATGTCTATAAGTCCACCATGCGTCCATGCTTAGAATATTGTCACATATGGACAAGTGCCCCTACAGTTTACCTTAAGCCCCTTGATAAGATCCAAAAAAGAATCAGCAATATTATTAGTCTTGATCTGGTGACTTGGCTTCAGTTACTAACCCACTGCCGGAAGTTTGCTTCTCTGTGCCTTTTTCATAAATACTTTCATGGTAATTGTTCAGATGAGCTCTTCGCTACCTACACTCTATGAATTTAAGCGCAGTACGAGACTGGCGTCGAGATCTCATCAATTTACAGTTAAGCTAGCTAGATGTAGCCGTAAGTTCTATGCCAACAGTTTCTTTTCTCGCACTTCTCACTTGTGGAACTCACTTCCAGCTCTATACTTTCCAGCCAACTCTAATCTGCAAAAATTGAAATGCAATGTCCTTTGCTATCTACTATCCTCCTGATTACTCTTTTCTCTCCATGCTCATTAACGTTTCTGTTCTTAATTCTCTCATAACGTTGCGTTTGAGTGGCTTTACTGCCTTGCTTGAGGTGATACCGATTTTAAAAAATCTTAACCTCTTCAAGTCTAGGGTTAACCGTTATCTGCCCCAATAAAAGAAATGAGCAGGTGACAAAATTTTCGAAAGGTACAGAAGAGCAGAAGGCTTAAAAATTCGACCAGAAGGAAAAGCTGTTTTGGTTATCAACAGTGGTTTAGCTGGACTGTTTCATATAGAAGAAGCAAACAGAAAAAAGAAGCAGAACCAAAGTGAATCTAACTGGTGATTTCTTCCAAAGTTTTCTATTACATCTTTTCAATTAAGTAATATCCTATTTGAAAGAATATGTGCTATGAAACTTCTTTTTTAAAAAAAAGGAATTTGTAATACTTTCCCAATGTTTTTTGACTATTAGAAGTTTGAATAATGTTTATCTTTTTTAAGAGCCAATTATAATAATGCCGGTGAATATCCAAATTTCTCCATCACCAAACAGCCAGTGTAACACAAATTCGTTTGAAGAAAAACTATTCAAGCAAAGTTTGTTTCTAACATGTTTTCACATCTTGTAAGACGAGGCCTCTCTGTGCAGAAAAATAGTTCACTAAATTTCTCTGTTTCATTGCCTCAGAAAAGATAAGATTATTTGAACCTAATCTTTTCTTTTTACTTTTCTGATTTCTTTTGAAAATTAATATCAATCCTAACTTTAGGCAAACGATACAGGTCGAATCAATAGCATTGTCATAGATTGAGGCCAAGAAGATAAATTTAGTTTTCGGTTTTGTTCTCAGTTCCAGCAAAAATGTATGAAGATGCTGAAACTCCCCAATCCGACATATAATGCTGTGGATCACACACACACATTTAAACATATATTGTTAAATATAACAGACAATGAATGTCTGTTTATGTCTGATCAGGAGTTGTTCTAATGTTCGTATGTTTGCTTTAATTTCGGGTGAAATGTGTTCCTGTAGTAAACTTTATACATATTCATGTAAACAAAGTATTCGCTACATTTACTTTATCCATTTTGAGACAAATGGCCGCCGGCTACTTTTGTTATATTTTGTACTGATGAACGGAACTTCGTCTTCAAAGTCTTAATTGCTTCAAGGCGTTTATTTGGCTGTCTTCGAGATTACGCACACGTATGACCAAGACCACTTTCGGTGGTCTCGGTATGACACGGCGGCGTACTCCTGGGAGCAGAACACAGTTTTATACTGTTGAGAAAGATGTGAAAAGACACCTACCGCGGCACAGTTTCAAATATTAGGGTGGTGCAAAAATAATGTCGTTTTCTCACATATGTTACTATGTGAGAAAACGACATTATTTTTGCACCAACCGAATAAAACGCTAAGTTCCTTACAGCAATTGTTTGTTTGTTTTCGAAAATTCTCGTCTAAAAATATCACGGAATTGTTAAAATTTTGCATGTCAGTAATTTCATTGCACTAAGCTTGTTTTTACTCCAATATTCTTTTTAATCATTTCACGCCGTGCAAGTCAATAAAGCCACTAATTTGCAAGGGGTTACTGAGTGTGAAAGAATCTGAGATAAAAAAAAAAACGTTGTTAGGGAGAAAGAACAATATAAAAAACAAAAGAAGTATCGTTGCGTTACTGATGATAGAAAAACGGTTAACAGGAAAATGTCTTAAAAACTCATACGAAAAAACTCTCATAGAAATAATGATAGATTATTGAATATGTTGCCTATAGTAGACGAATTATCTATTATTAATGTGATTGAAGAACTGAAGGAAAAAAAATAAAGAATACAAGATTTTGAAGGTATCATAAAAATTTCCGACGGTCGAAGGGGAGACAGGTAGACGGAATGAAGAATGGCGGAAGCCGGCATTATATGAAATCGTATGGATTGTGCAAAGTTGAGTGTGGGTTTTTTCTGCTGAACGAGTGGTAAGAGCACGAGAGATAGAGGACGGAAGAAGTGATTTATTGTTGCCAAAGTAAACTCAAATTACAATTAATTAAATAAATAAAAAGCTTTTGCAGTTTGTGCGTTGCTCTACGGGAGGAACACAAGATTGGTAGATCTTCGTGACATTCGTTCAAACATCCATTAATCGTCAACGCTTCCTTTGTGAGATTATCATGATGTTCTTTTAACGTCACTAGCTGGCGTTATATAGATCAGTATAAAAGGGACGGGCTCTAACCCTCTTTCACTCTATTTCCGTTTTTCACCAATGAGATGGCGTAGTGACAAGACGTGTTTCATTCCCCCTTCTGGGTCGTAGCCCCCAGTGAACCATAAGTTGCATACAGCACAACTTTCTTCCTATCTCCTGTTTGGAAAAAAAAGAAAAGAAAGGGAGACTACAATGATATCGCCACTACAACCTATTGCGTTAAATGTGTATGTCCCTCCAACACAAGAAAATATCACTCTTCGATAAATTGGTCAAAGCCGCTATAAACTAATAATCTAATGACGTTATAAACTGAGGTTTCCAGTTACAACTTATTATGATATTATTTATTTGAATACTATAAATTAGATATGACATTTGTTCCTGTAATTTCATTTCCATTTATAACATTTATTCCATTTATGAGGCACCTCGAGGTGGTGTAATGGTTAGCAAGCTTGTCTCGCTAAAACAACTGCGACTGAGTAGTGAGATCGATTCTCACAAGGTGTCCCCTACATTCGGCCTTGTGCCACATCTAAGCTATACTTGGAAAATTAATTTTTGGGCACCTCGGCGTGGTGTAATGGTTAGCAAGCTTGTCTCGCTAGAACAATTACGACTGAGTAGTGAGTTCGATCCTCACTGGGTGCTCCATACTTCCGGCCTTGTGCCACATCTAAGCAGCGCTTAGTAAATCACTATAACATTATTCCATTTATTACAACTAGTACAAGTAATGTTGCTAAAGACGATTAAATGTCAATGACGGAAGAATATTCGTCAAATACATTTTAGCGTTAAAATCAAAGATTTTAGATAATTCTGTGATCTTATTCGAGATACAAAATTTAATCAATACTATAAAAGTAGACATATTAATAATGGACAAAAGGAAACTAGAAAAAAACTATATCAACAATAAATACCAATACGGAAAGAAAAGAAAGAAATAGAGAAACAACTAACCTGTTTTCGTTCCTCTATCATTTATCGAAGAATTAAAATACTGTATACACCGAGTAAAAAAGAAGCAGGAAAAAGTGAGAATAAGTACAAAAGTATCAATATATATGAGAGTAATTAAAAAATTATCCGCATCTTCGCCATAACATATCATTATGTTTATTACACTATGCTTATAGTTGATACTATTGTGGTCGCGTGATCGAAGTTTGAGCTTGATCGCGCCAGTTTTCTTGCTGCTGTTACAGTCTAAACATGGCCGCTCCGCTAGCAGTGTACGCCAAGGAGAAAGAAAGAACCGATTTCTCTAGTCGGAAGGTGTGTCAGGAAGCTGAAATTAGTCGGAGGCTTTTAATACAATACAACCACATGATTGGATCGAGACGTTTACTGCTGCTGCTGTTGTTGTTGGAGCCTTGTTGTCTTTCCTATCTTTTTTTAATCTGTTAATGGCTTCAATTTATTTCTATGTTAGACCGACTGAGGAGACCCGCATAGCGTAGCGCATTCATGGGCAAACAGTGGCTTGCTAGTTGCTTGCGGATTGTTTTGACTTTCTGAATGGCATGTCTAATTTCATGAAAAAAATAAAGTTTATTACAATTTCGTTTGATTCGTTTCTTTCTCACTTATTCATTCACACTATTTCATACATAGCCACATATATAAATAATGATTAAGTACATTGTTTCTTGAATTTTGTAATCTTTGGTTGAAGGTAATGTGTTTAGCATTTTAAACCATTTACGATTTTCACTAATATACGTAAAATATCTTTTGCTTTACAAATAAGAAACATTCATAATAATTTTTTTCTTTGGATTTGTATATTTTTTATATTTAAAAATTACTTATTACATTTTCTAATAAATAAGAAACATATGACACGCCGCAGCGTGTATTAATCACATTGTCATCAGTGATAAGATTATACCAAGACTTTTTGTAATGTGAGAATTTCTTCGCACACAGTTCAACCCTGGCAGAGACAAGAAAGACATACAATGAAGAAGGCTTACCTTAAAAATTACAACAATTTTTATTGAATCCTTGCAAAAAAGGATTTGTCCTCTCTTGCCCCTGGGAACAGGGTGAGGTAGTTCTCTGTGAGTAGGTAGTCTTTTACTTTAGTGGGACTCTATAGGTCTCTGCGAAGTAGAAGTTCTACTGTCGTCGAGATCACTGGTAAAGTTCTTCGTTGAAATTAAGCAGAGACAAGACAACGTCTGTAAAGCATTACCATATTGGGTTGCTGAAAGAGTCATAGCCTAATTATTAGGCTTGATTTTTAGGGCGCCAAAGGCCCTGGATATTTCCATGAAATTGCTGCAACTAAAGTGAAAAAGGCACGAGCCGTCAAAAAATGCCCGCGAAAAAAACCAAATCAAAATTCGACCAATGAAACTGGTCGTTACAATCCAGCCATTAGTAGCCTAAATTGCAGAATTTCTCACAGTAATTAAGGAAAAATATTTTCTCCTAATAAGAACTTTTCACCATTTTAAAAGTAGGCGCTTATGCAGATGGTCTTCTGTAGTGAAAATAGCAGAAGTACTTTCATCGAAAAATTAACTTGAATCTTTTTAGTCGTGCGGTCTGCCTTATATCTCAATATTTCATTCAGCCCATTGCTCGAAAAAGGTTTCCTATGCACGGTTTAGCATAAATGCTGATTTCTTCAGACATCTGACTCTCCAGTATTCTTCTCGGTCAAGTATTTTTACTTCATTCCACAGGTGTTGGGGACTACTCTTTTCTCTCTCTACATGATCAGACATACATTATTTAATTACTTCGCTTCTAATTACGGTTCCTCCAGTTTTGCTTTTGTATTCTTGCCACAACTGAAAGGGATGAATTATACACCGTTCTTGGTCATGTTCTCCTCTGTTTGGCTAGACTCGGATCGAGCTGCTTCTGTTGTTGTATGGACCGCAAATCTTTCGAATTTTTTCCAACAATCCTTTGACATAAGATAGACCGTGGCAATTTTCCGATCCATTAATCGACCCTTTTGAAAATTATGTTTTTAGGGTAAATGTTATTCTGGAGGGCAAATTTGATGTCGATCATCTGTTAGCATGTTACTGGGTCGACACTTATAATCTTTGCACGGTGTTGTATTCATCGGACGATCCCTTTTCTATGTATGATGATAATTGAAGTTAAGTTATTGTCCCTTGAAGGTTGGTTGGTGATTTTTGGTTTCTTAGTCCATTGTGAATTGGATCAGAGTTTAACATGGTTCAGCTGTATTTGTACAGCTTCCTGGTGAGGCCAGAGTATGAAGGTGCCATCTACATATCTCAACCACACTGTTGGCTTTAGTAGTCTTCTTCATTTTATATGCCATGGCTCTTCAGGACGTAGGCGATTATGGCTCCCCCCAATTCCCTGTCTTAATAAATTTTGTTATCTCTCTTAAAACTTGTTCTGCTATCCAGTTACTCAAGCTCACTCGTTGTTTTCCTCTGTCACTCTTGCCTTCAATATGTCCTGTGAGTATAAAATTTTCCAATCTTTTCTGATCTTAAGTATGTTTCCTTTTTGTTTTCATTTTCTCTAAAACTTCATCGTTTCTTACATGTTCGGTCCATGATATTCCCAGTATCCTTCTATAGGCGCACATTTCTATTGTATCAAGTCTCTTCTTCATCTGTGAGGAGATTATCCAGCATTCACTGTCATATAGGAGGACTGATATTACGTAACAGTTCAGTACTTTTTCCTTTGTTTCTAACGAAATCTTTCTGTTTTTTAATAGCTCAGTTTCGAAATGTATCTTTGGCTATTCCAAAGCGCCTTCGGATTTCACTTTCTGTCCTTCGTTAAAACACTTCTCGGGTATCTAAATTTTAGTACTTGTTTAATTTTGTTTGAGCTGTTCCTTTAGCGAACAGCCATGCTTTCTACTTGCAAATGAGGCTTAGTCTTTTTTTTCTCGCTCTTCTTCTGTTGTAGCATAACTACGGACGATAATGGGTTATGTCCACATTCACATACATACAGTAGTAAATACTGTATGTTTGTCTGCAGTTGGAGATTCATTGTAGAATTCACTTGACTCATTTCTAGCAGTTGACTACTTCTACGCACCGCTGGTGAATCCTATATGTGTTGTTCTTGTCCTAAGTATTACCGTTCATTACTCACTTCCGTTTGATTATTCTATTCAGTAACCTTCACTACATTCTGTAGGGGATTTTGTAGTTTCCTTTTTATAGTCGCAATCAACACTGTGTGATCTGTATACCTTATGTTGTTAAGATTGTGGCCGACAATAATAAATCACGGTAGACTTCTATTTCTCTCAGAATCGTCTCAGTTGAATAATTCCGGTGAGAAGACACATCCTTATCTTCCTTGAAGTATTTCATATATATATTCGCTATCACTAGTGACAACGGCGAGCCCATAGCCAAACCTTCCACTTGTTAGCATAAGACTCTAGTTGGAATAATATTCGTATACAGAATGTCAACATTTCCATAGACTGAATTTGGTGACACAATAATTATGAGTTCAGTTCTTGCGCAGGGTAGTGAAAACTTACACTGAGTGGAAACAGGGCGAGCAATAACTGATATACCTCTAGGTATGGACAGCGACGCGAGAACAATTTATCCCCTTACATTAAATAAAGGGTTCAGTTCGAAATTAGCTTAGTCCGGTACAAGACCACACGAAATAGGAGTATTAACCTCGAAGAAACATTTTTTTTTAATGTAGGAACCTATACACATTTGTGCGTGGGTAAGTACAAAAATTGCTCTGTTCCATTGGTATTGACTCTGGAGTTGTGTAGTTTTGACTTTATTTCAGGAAGGGAGGTACTGCTTGAGTGAAGGTTCCCAAAGACTCAGCGTGCTTCATTTGTGCTATGACACGCCTTTAAGCGAGATACAAGCCAAAATGCCGGAAGACAAATTACATAAAGTGGGTGAACTGTGCGTTATCAATTATTCATGCGTACAAGCCTTGTTTGCCCTAAATAGCAGAGATGCCAACCTCAAACATTAGCCCTGCTTGCGTCCTTGAAAAATACGCATCTACCACAATCATAACATTACACACACGCACACATTTTCCCATTTGGTGGAAGTAAGAGAGTGTTGACCCAAGCGTTTTCGCTCACTACATTAACCATTTTCAAGAGCGTTTGTTTTAGGTGTTATTAATTTCTCTTCATGTTTGACTGAATGAAGAAAAATTAGCAACACCTCTTTTTTCTGTCGACCAACTACTTAAAAGTCTTTTCTAAACTACATATTTTTCCGTGCACCAACTACCCAACTCAGCTAATGATTATTTTTACTCCCTTTTGACTCTTTTGAATCCATGGACATATGTTTGTAAATACAAATGATTTATTTAACATGCACAACCATGTTTTCTTTATTTTTATTTTACTATTGTTTGGAATTCGGACGTTCGAAGTTCTAATATAAAAAAAAAAAAAAAACTCTGGTCGAATGATTTTTTTTTTTTTTTTACAGAAATCAGGATTTACAATTACAAGTGAAACATTAGCTTGTAATGGGTTAATACTGGTCCCAAATCGTACCTCCGATAGGAATAACTGTTGTGATTTAAAGAACGATATTTTAAAATCAACATTTTTGTGTTGTTTTTTAAAATCTTTCTGTTTCTCTCCCTTTTTGGGTAAAATATCCCTGTTTTTCTGAAGTTAAAGATTTAAATCTCCAGGTTTTAAGAATTTTATACATACAACGTGTTAAAGCATGTACGAAGCCCTGTCCTCGTCAGCCGTCAACCAGGGCAGGTAATACAGTTTCGGTGGCTAAGGCTGTACAGCCACTCCTGGCGCCACCAGCAGCTTTTGCCACCGGACAGGGTATTGTTTTTTATGTAGACGTGACAGTCTCCTGTGATTTTTTTTTTTTTTTGCAAGTCAGATTTTCAACGTTGTGTTAAAAGCGTTTGTTTTTGATCGTTAACCAATATACGACGCGCTCGTAGCGACTATTATCTATGATGTAGAATGGAAGGTAAACAGATGTGTTTCACGTTGGAAGTAGCATTATGTTGCGAGCGGGGTTTTAATTAACTTTGTTTATTTTGGAGCTTGACTAGATCCAACTCGATGCCTGTTGAGCTGTGGTCTGGAGACGATGAGAAATACGGTTCAAGTTCCGGCCAGTGATGCCCAAATTGAAGGAAGCAATTGATCATCCAAGGAATCCACAGAACCCGGCCTCAATAGGTAGCACATGACATGTCCATCCCTTTTCCACACAGTCGGATCACAGCCATTCGTAGCGGTTTTTCTTTCTCTCGTGCGCTTCCTCCCTGTCTTCCTCCCATGGAACCGTTAATTCTATTCACTTCTTTGAATCAGACCACGCTACAATGTCAGGGCGTGCTTCTGTCTGAATGATGCATACCCGAAATTGCATAGGTGTTTTAAGACCAACTAACATTCTCCAATCACCAGCTCCACTCAGTAGCGTCATGATGAGGAGTTATTTGGGTCTTCCGCACATGGTGTTCACGTTCCTTGTGAAACGGATCTTAGGTTCTCTGGTCGTTTCAGGCTGTTTGTTGACTGATTCATACTGAGTTCATGGCCACTTCCAGAACTTTGTTATGACGTCACGTGTACATCCGCAGTGATTGTGGATATACAAAGAGCACGTGACGTAAAGTGCCTTTATCACTTTGACATAATGCGCATACATCGGTGTCAGTGTATCCCACAGCTTGAGTTTGGTCGCATTTGGTAGGCGATCATAGGTAGCCCGCAGGAGGAATAATATTGCCAATAGCGCCATTGCAATCAATATCACCCCATTTAGTCTAAGCACATTGTTTGGACGGAGAAGCAGCAGTAGCTGTTTGCTGCTCTTCCTCGAAATTCCCGATTTCTTCAATCACCATGTCTTGTTTTCCCTTTAGACTCTGTTTGGAGAAAAACTGGTTGCTTGTGCTGCCCTGGCCATTTCGACTGGTTTGGTTCACCACCATAATCTCCTTGATTCGCAGACTTGATTCTACTTCTTGGGTGGCTTCTACTGCCGACCATATGGTGCCAGTTTTGACATCTGGTTGTAACCTGCAGACGAAATCATCGGCCGAGTCCCTGATCATCGAATCACGTGAAGGCGTACTTTCTCGGCCTTGAATGGAGATGGAAAGTTTGCTTTGGAGATGGGTTCTGTCGATGGATTCAAGCCCAGCTAGTGCAACTTTCTGCACTTCTTTACCTCGGTGCTTGTCAGTCAGTGGAATTTCATACAGTCGTCCGAGGATCTTCACTAGCTTTTCTTTGACTGTCGGGATCATATCACCCCCAATGCAGAAGTGTTCTCCATGATAGGGACTCTGAGCTCCGGCTTTTCTTTCTTCGTTGCCGCCCACGTAAAGAACTTACAGCAGCGCTGCAGCCACCGAATGGTGATGTCATCCATGAACGCTCTGGAAGGAGGAAGGACGATTTTCTCTTAGTCATCGCTCCTTTTGCTCTTGTCCATTACATTCCGTAATATAAGTTCCATGGACATAATGAAAAAAAAGTGGTGAAATCACATACCCCATCATGATGCCGACCTTGAGGCTTTGCCACTTGGTAGTGTAGTTACCAACGGTAAACTTTGCTCTAAAATATTTCATTATGATTTCCTCAACTTTACTAGGGAAACAGAAAAATTCGAGAGACATTCGAATTAAATCATCTGCGAGATCAAGCCAAATTATATGAAGCTCAGTTTTATTTTGTTTGGTTTATAGAATTGAGTTCTAAATTATGTGTGAATGCTCCAGACAACCGGGGAAGCCACATATCTCAGTCTTCTGAACAACTGTATTTATGTAATGGTTACCTAGCAGGAAGTCCATCATACAAAGGGCAAGGACACCCCCGCAAAAAATATTTCCCCTCTACATTCAAGAAGAAATTTGCAATGCCTTTTGCATTCTTTTTCTTGAAGTATCCAAATGCCACCCGCCCGGCACCATTCTTGTTTCCATGCCCGCTGGAAGAGGATGGTGAGTTGCTTGAAAACGTTTGGACAATTCTTATATAACTTGTAGGATATACCATTTATTATTCCAGGTGCACTACCGGCACGGAATTTGCGGACGAATTCCAGAATTTCCCTCAGCTTTAGTCCGCTGTCATTAAACATGATTTCTATTGGGGCCTAGGAAGGTCATTCGTAGAAGGGACTGGAACATCTTTCCAAGCAACAGAATACGTCATCCTCAGGTGGTTCTCGAGTTCCTCCTGCGGTAGGCCGAGTTTGCCACTTTTAGTCTCAGTGAACAGTTTTTTAGCAAAAGCGTCAGAATTATTGTAAAATGATCTCCGAAATTGTCGCTTTTTCTTCCGGTGTTTTCTTTGGTTTCCAGCTCTAAGGATCATTTCTTTAATATTATTAAGCATGTCCTTACGACTTCCTTCTCATGAGTCGGCGCTTCACAACTCTGGTTTTAGTTTACACTTCTGAATCTGTCGTCTAATTGGTCGCTTCTCTTCTTTCCTGTCCCCTCTTGCAAACTACTCAGAACAAACCACGTGTACAACTATGCAGAAAGAACTGATCTGCTGGCTAATGGGATCCTTTAGATCGTTGGTAAGTATTAATGAAAGTTCCTGATCGAGATTCAACCAAATAGCTCTCTGGTTGCTTTGGGGCCATTGGATTCTTGGCTTGCTTTGGAATTTCTCCAGTATGCTGACACTCAGCAATGGGATCCTTAACACTGTGATTGTAATCCCATCATTCGACTTACATTCTCCAATAGGGGAATTGCGTTAGCTGCACCAGCATGCCTTATGGATACGTAAGCATGTTGTCGAATTTCAACCGGCAATCATACGTTGTAGCCGGTTTCAAGTCCATGTTATTATCATTTGAATCAGTCAGATGGGTGATGTATTCTCCCTCCCTGATGCAGACACCCAGAGGGTATTTTTCGTTTGTTGTGCAAGTCATATTTGCTTTAGTTGACAGTAAAACTCTGGAAATACAATAAGAAGTTCACAAATAGGCACGTTTTACTTTAGTTGCATTTTTTTAAATTGCTAAATATTTATCATTTCATTTTTATGATAAACTAGAAATAGCTGTGAAAATTTCATGGCTTTCCCATTTGAATTTTCTAATGCATCTTAATTCTTCAGTTTATGATTGCATAAGCTCATGGTGAGTTCTACGACAATAAAATATCCATAGAAATTTCCCTATCGTATCTTTAAATATTTGAGCTTAAAAACTTTAACAAAATATTGCAACTTACATTATCCAAAAGGGGAATTGCGTTAGCTGCACCAGCATGCCTTATGGATACGTAAGCATGTTGTCGAATTTCAACCCGCAATCATACGATTTTCAAGCAACTCACCATCCTCTTCCAGCGGGCATGGAAACAAGAATGGTGCCGGGCGGGTGGCATTTGAATACCTCAAGAAAAGAATGCAAAAGGCATTGCAAATTTCTTCTTGAATGTAGAGGGGAAATATTTTTTGCAGGGGTGTCCTTGCCCTTTGTATGATGGACTTCCTGCTAGGTAACCATTACATAAATACAGTTGTTCAGAAGACTGAGATATGAATGCTGGTCGTTACTTTAAGAAGTGGGTACAAATGAAAAAACTTGAACCTGACAATTTTTTTCATTTCACTTAAGCAGATGTTAAACACGTCTTTCATTCTTTCTTTCTTTTTCTCACTAAAAACAAGTAGTGTCTTTGATGTATTTTTCCATCTTTCCATGCGATCAAAACGGAATAGTCCATTATTTATGAGATATTGTCAGATGTTAAACTTTCTTTCTTTCTCTCTTCCTTTCTCTCTTTCTTATTGAATCCATGTTGTGTCTCTGATAGGTTTTTGTCGCATTTTCACCCGATCAAAACGGAACAGTTCATTATTTATGAGATATTGTCAGGTTGCAACGGTCGTATTATTAGGTTGGTGCAAAAATAATGACGTAATAATGTCGTTTTTTGACGTATTTTTTAACGTCAAAAAACGACATTATTACGTTATTATTTTTGCACCAACCTAATATATGTCAGCTTGTCCCTGCCTAAGGGCAAAGTCAAGCTGACATATAAGAAGATAATTATCATTTCTACCTTTAGTCAGATAATCAGTGGCTTCCTTTAAATGTGGAAGAGGGAAATGCATTTGAAATAATCTCCAATAAAATAAATAGGTGTCTGAAAAAAAGTTGTCTTGCATGACTCGTTTTTAGTTTACATTGGTTGTAGTTGAGATTTTTTGTTATCACAAAAGACATTTGCTTAAGTCTTTCCGGGTGTCGTATTTATACATTTTTGAGGAAATAAATGTGCATGAATCCGGTTTTGAAAGGATTGGATCTCAAGCTTATTGCATTACATTTTCCTTCAACTGAAATATGTTGTAGAACACTGTACGGCTATTGTCAATCATCGAATGTTATTTGAAGAAATTAATCCTAAATAAAATTGTATTAACGGATTAGCTAAGTGTTATGGTCCAAGTTAGGACCAAGGAAGAACAACACAAACACAAGAGTAGAAATAACGAAGGTATATTACACGAAATAATAATACAAGGTGTGGAAGTCTGGTTTGGAGTGAACTACTATCGTCTCGACTCGATTCGGTATCTAGCCACCCCCCACGAGGGTTGCATGTGGCACAAGGCCGAGTTTAACGTGGGTTTCCCGAGCCCGTAGGCTCGGCCAAAAAATGCCCGTAGAACCCGTATAAACGGGATCGGGTTGGTCAACCTCCCCGAACGAGACTCTGCCCTTCGGCGGAGCCTCGTCCGGGTTCCTCTCTGCTCAGAGACAGGCCGAGAAGCTCGACTCGATTCGACCCTCTCTCTTGAGAGGCGTAGTATACATAGTGTTAGGAAGAGTTAATTCTGTAGTTATAGGTAAGGACCCATGACACTAAGGATTTTAATTGTCCTTTCAAAAAATAATAGTCCTTTCAAAAGTGCCCAGTTCTTTCAAATGGCA
The DNA here is from genome assembly GCA_963932145.1 of Acanthosepion lycidas. Lineage (NCBI taxonomy): Eukaryota > Metazoa > Mollusca > Cephalopoda > Sepiida > Sepiidae > Acanthosepion > Acanthosepion lycidas. The sequence goes on along the minus strand of OZ010597.1, from coordinate 48,563,000 downwards.
TGAAAATAATTGTTCTTTCAAATGGCATGAAAAATATGATCTTGATATTTACTTTGGCTAACATCCCTATAAATATTTTGATTCTGCTTTTCAGTGAACAAATATCTAAAAAATAAATATATTACTGTTTAATTACTTTTCGGGCTTCTTCAGGTGTCTCTCTTCGTACGCAATGACCTTCTCGAAATTTTGAATTTAACTCTTTATTCCAACTGAAGGGGTAGACTATTCCCGTTCCGTTTTCCATGCTTAGGGAACATTTATCGTACTTAATAACATCTATTGCTAAAAGATGCTGAGAAAATGGATGATTTATTGGGAAATATCTTTCCCTAATAATGCACCTTACACTGTATTAAAAAAGTGTGACAAAAAATATACATTCCAGTGACTAATGGTTATTTCTCTGTAGCGGAGAAGAATTCTGATGTTGACATAAACAAAATAATCAAAAGTAATAATTAATTAAAAAGTGTAAATAAACAAATAGAGATATTAATCGTCTAGGTTTGTCTTATACGCGTACTTTTTAGAGAAGTGTATTTTAAAGAAAGCCAGGCGGTTTACAAAAAAAGTGATATGTATATTTGTAAAATTTTCTATTTTTAGAAATGGCTGTTAAAGAACCGTCAAAATTATTTCGGTCAAGGTGGATTGTTTCAATTTAAATTTTTAAATTAAAAAAATATGTACAATTTTAACCCTAGAGTTAGTTTTTTTTTTTTTTCATTTTTCAAAGGTTGTTTTGAAATCTTTTAAAATCAGTATTAATTTTTGATAAGTTATCCTGTTTTGTTTTGTTTTTTTTTAAGGCGCAAAAATGGAAATTTTTTGCAAGCCCATCTTGTATTGTATTTTGTTAACGTTTTGTAATATGTTTGTTCTTTTAAATTTCAATTAGTAGTTGCGAATCTTGTTTGTTTGCGCCTTTGTTAATTTTCGGGAGAAGAGAGTAGACGTTCTTTTTACTCCAAATAAGAAATAAATGTTTTATTTTGCAAAAAATAAGTTATTGTAAAAATTTAATCTGTGAGGAAATTATCTTTACTGTCATAAGAGGACTGATATTACTTTTTCTTTGTTTCTAACGAAATTTTCATGTTTCTTAATAATACTTTATTTCGGAAAGATTAACCAGGAAACTTGAAAGATAGCCATACACCTTTGTCCCCTCGTATGTTTATTGTAGCTACTCAACGGGCCTATTTTTATTTTATCTTTTATTTTTATTTTTTTTTTTTTTATTTTTTTTTTTTTGTACTGAAACCGGACATCATATAAAGACTAGCCAATCGGATCTATTTTTACTTAAATAAAGTAACGTTTCCCTAGCTTTTTATGTATAGGGAAAAAACTGTAAAGCATCACTAGACAAACGGGTTTTTCTTAGGTTCTCTGAGAGCATGAGACGTGTTCAATCCTGCATTTACTTTCTCTTTCAATCAAATGGTTAAAAATAAAACTGTCGTTTTTCATTTTTTTTTTTTTAAATAAGAACCACGGAGAAAAATTAAACGTCGGTTCATAAACTGTCGTCTGCAATCTTCAAGGTGAAAATGTTATACCTGCCTGCTACCTGGGTTTCATAATTAATACTGATATCAACGAGAAAAGCAAATACCATTATTTTATTTAATAAAATATTTGCCGTGTCGCGTTGTATAAACAAATCAGAATTAAATAATTACAAAACGTCATCAAATCAGCTTGATGATGTCAATATCTCTGATCAAATTTCCATAAGAATGAATCAGTAAAAGCACCCAAAAGCCTTTAAAGTTTAATTAATAAATCACTGTGTTTCAAACTGCAGAGCTAATACCGCTAGTTACAAGAACAAAAAGAGAAATAAACTTTTGCATGATAGGATCTGCTTTAATTTAATAAGAAGTGACGCTTTTATCATAAATCAATGTCAACTGATAATAAGAAAAGAAAACTTGGAGAATTTGACACTCACATGTTATATTGAAGTCAAGAGGGACAGAGAAAAGCGGTGAGTTACCTACTTAACGGACTTGCGTAAATTGATGACAGAAAAAGGACGAGAAAAGCTGAGGGATCTTAAGGTTATAAAGTAGAGGTCTCTAAGCATCGGGTCACGATAACTCAGTGATAATTCAGCAAGTGTAATCGCACGCACTAAGGTGTATGCTTAAACATATGGTCTTCTCTAGTGAAAATGGTTGAGGTACCTTCAATGAAAAATTACCATGAATATTTTTAGTAGTGCCGGCCGTCTGATGATGAGCCATGTCTTTTGCCCATGCCCGTGTAGAGGGTTTAAGTGTTGTTAAATTAGGAACACGTGCATTTATTTCCTGCTAGAAGGTCCAACTACAAGAACATGGCGGACTCAAGTTGAGTCCAACCGAAGATGTAAAGAAAACAAACAGACCTATATATATATATATATATATATATATATATATATATATAAACAAATATATGTATTAAACAACAAATTTACAAGTGACAAAGACATCAACATTTGTGTTTGTGTGTGAACGTAAAGAGTTTGTATTTTGGTGAAAGTTCGTACGTACGTGTATGTGTCTTTCGTGACGTTTCCCACAAATGGGCAAAACGCAGATTTCTGCAAGAAATCACATTTTTAAATGTGTCCAATGAAATGGAAAGTAAAAAAAAAGAACGAGGCAATAAATTTCCCAGTATTTATAGTGTAGGGAGAGCGTGCCCTAGTGACAATTAGGAAATTAAAGAGGAGTTAACTCCGACACCTGAACTGAATGTATGTGTGTTAAAGAATTTGAACGGACTGAAATCTGATTGAGATTATCAGGCGAACCCTCTGTTTAAGCGGGGTGAGCAATAACTTTAACTTTACATGTTATCAATCTCATTTGTGTCTCTAATTTCATTTTATTAAAAAATCCATTCAATTCAGAAACCAACATATTAAAACAAACTTTTCTGCACTAGCTATAGGAAGGTGGCTAGATACCCGGCAGAGTTAAAACAAAACCTGTCGAAGGGCAAATTTAATGACCATCTAGCACTATTGTGGGTAGACTGGGCTTCCATAGTTATGACATCACCCAGTGCGGTAATGAAAAGCATCGCTTGGCGGAGGGATTCCTAGAATGGAATCAATAGCCAGGAATCAACGGCTATGTATCCGTGACCAAGGCGAACCTTCAAGTTGGAGGACATCGGTTGTTGTTTGACCCCCAGAAGAATGTACTCCGCCGGGTCTATTTGCTCAAGAGACACATAAGTGAACCTCTCCGACTTTCAACCAAGATACGTGAAGAAAACTAGTCATGTACTCAACTGAGCAACAACCCGACAACCACATGCGGTCATAGGACTGATGATGATAATGATGATGATGATGATGATTGAAATAAAGTGACTGTCGAGTTGAATGGGGCACAACACTTCTCTTTGTACTTTTTTTTACTATTGTTCACACAATACAAGGCCGAAGAGACACTCAAACTAAAGGGTTACCAATCTAATTGGCGCTTGCTGTAAGGGGCGTACAAGGTTTATTTTTTAGCGCGCCCACGTCGCAACTGAATGTGAGGCAAGGTCGAGGTTTAAAGTGGATTTGACGGCAATACCGCGGAAAAATTGCCCAAGATCTCTCAGCACTTCCTCTTTTAGGGACGCCCCAGACGTTGGGTAGTAAACCCAGCCCCATTTGTAACTCCCTTGCAAGTGATTTCGCCGATACAATAAGGATATGTAGGATAAATAAAGATTGAGCATAGACTTGAAAAGGGTAAAATTGCAGTGAACGGGGAAATGTCCTCTCAGTAGTTGGTTTCATATTGAACAGTTCTGGGGAAGAACCTGTCTGAGTGGAACTTCCTCCTAACCAATGGAATATGAAAGGAATGCGAATGAGTTGACTCAAGGTACCTGGCATGGCGGCTCCTAGGTGTGAAAGCCTGAACTGGTGCAGCTGAGGAATGTACACTCGAATGTCTGCCATGAAAATAGCTATAGGGTAGAGAGAGGCTTACAACGTTTTCGTCGCTGGGGAAGGGGTTGTAGGATGAAAAATAGTTAAACACACACAAGGCCGGGCAAACGCTTTTGAACTCGGTAGATAAACAAAGGGATAAATATTAATTTAGTTTACGTCATAAGGATATCTATCTATCTATCTATCCATTGATATTGAGAAATATGCTTTATAGACTCAGGTTCATTTTGTTACAAAATCTATCTATCTATCTATCTATCTATCTATCTATCTATCTATCTATCTATCTATCTATCGCAGTCTGTTCATATATAGATATGAACAGACTGTTCATATCTATCTAAGCCTGTTCATATATATCTATTGAAATTGAGAAAACATGCTTTATGGCTCATATTCATTTTGTTACGAAAACTGTTTTTAAAAGAATCCTAAATTCTTCCAATACAATTCTTTACGATTGTAGTTATCAGGGAAGCACCCTTTGGGAACCCGTTCCACGCTCTAGGGAAAAAGCTGTCTGAGTAGAACTTCCTCCTTATCAATGGAATATGAAGGAAATGAGGATGAGTCGACTCAGGGTACGTGACATGAAGGCCTGAACTAGTGGAACTGAGGAATGTAATTCACCCGAATGTCTGCCATGAAAATAACGATAGCGCAAGGAGAGGCTAGTAACTTTTCGTCGGCCGAGGAAGAGGTTGTAGATTGGAAAACAGTTAACTACAAGGCCAGGTAAACGCTTCTGAACTTGATCGAGACTGGAAAAATTGTATTATTAATAAATTTACTTAGTTGTGCTTATGCATGCACACGGATTTGCTTGTTAATTCGTTTATTATTTATTTACTTAATTTGTTTATTATTTTATTTATTTAGCTCTTTCCTCCTTAGAGAGGGTTGGTTATCTTATCTGTTTGTTTAGTTCAGTGTTTGCTTTCTCTAAATTAAAATTACATTATCTGTGTGGTATGTAGTGCATAATTATAAATCTAACATCCTAGAATTAATACCCTTATAATACTTAAGATGGCACCAGATCTGATAAGAAAACGATATAATGGCCAAGTGAAGGCATATATAAATATTTACTTTATTATTTAAGTATTAAAATTATTTATTTATTTTAAGAAAAAAATGAAATACAATTCAAGAAAACACGAGAACGCTCAAAAATTAACAACGAGAACATGTTTCTAAAAAACCGGAAATCAAATGGCAACAATTAATAGAGAAGAGGAAAAAGAGAGCTATGGTTAAATCGTAAGTGGAAAGTGAAAAAAAAAAGACAAAAATGACAAATATTCACGACATTCTACACGTACGCATATATATATATATATATATATATATATATATATATATATATATATATATATATATATATATATATATATATATATATATATATTATAGTAAAAAAAAGAAAGAATAGTAAGATATATAATCCGGCATTCTTATTGATATTTTTATTTTTACAAAACAGTACTCAATGTAAATTTACAGAGCATAAATATTTCGAACGTAACTCATAATTGATACAATAATAGTTAATAAAAATGAACACGCTACCGCCCCTGTCTAAATGATTGGATTTCTCTGTATCCTTGGAAACAAAAATTTATGAATGTATGTGCTTTTAAAACTCAGTAAATTTAAAAATAAGTTATTCCAAAATTCACTTGAAGATCGAACAGAACTAAGGATTTTAATTTAATTATATAATTAAATTTGAAGTTTTTAGCTTCGGTTTTTGAAACATGGTAATTCCTGTGTAGCGAAGGAAACATTTTTAAATCAATTTATAATATATATATATATATATATATATATATATATATATATATATATATATATATATATATATATTAAGAAAAAGATAGTCTACGTATGCTTCTAATCGTTTTTAAAAATTTTCTCATCAATCTTCCATTTGGTCAAAATATACTAGCATACAATAAATATTATTAGTTTTATTATCAATCTGTTTTTTATTATATTTTTCTTCCTTTCTTTTACCAGCCTATTATATCTACCTCTCTCTCTCTCTCTCTCTCTCTCATATATATATATATATATATATATATATATATATATATATATATATATATGTCTACACACGCACTGGGCCGTATTTAGATATTTTCATTTTTACTTTAAATAGTTTTTGCCATTATCTCACACGGTTTATTTCCAGGAATGTCGTTACCCCGAAACTTTATATATACCTATATAAATATATAGAATTACCTGAAATAGATTGTAATTTATATAGCTTAGAACATAGGAATAGAAACTTATGACTCTGAATCGTATTATTACAGCATTTTTTTCCTTACAGAAGCGCGCGCTTCACCATGGGACAGTTAGCAAGACAACTAAATCACACAAAGCAGTAATTATGAAGAATTAAAAAAAAATTAACTCGATTTGATACGACTGCACCTCTTTTTCTTAAAGTAAAAAAAGGAAAGAATAACAATTTTTGAGTTGCTTATGTGTAGTCGTGTACTTTAAACTCGATTTATTCAAAATCCAGTTACACCTTCATTACCTCCAGAAATTTCAAATTTTTACCTCATTCGGAGTAATTTTCCCCTATTTACCCACCGCTTTACAATAACTACATTGCAAGATATCGTGGGACGATATAAAAATAATTTTTAATAAAAATGATAATATTAAAATTGTATGAAAAAGATAATTAAAATGCTGGAATTGTGTAAAAATGATTGCAGAAATTATTTTAATAAAAAAATTAAATTGTATGAAAAACTAAGAAAAGTTAGAATGTGTAAAAATTAACATAAATATTATTTTTAATAAAAATATGAATAATATTGAATCGTATGAAAAACTAATTAAGAAAAATAGAATACTACTGACATGGTTTCTTTGAAAAAGAAAGAGCTGAAATTAAACCAGAAGGCTTATAAAAATCAATAAAAATTGATGTGTAAAGATTTGAGAAAAAAAGAGGCTCCAAATTGTTGTTACAAAAACCACCAAAATGAAACCAGACTGTTTAAACTTTCTGTGGCAAAAATTTACATGAAGTTCGGCTTTGATGTTATAAAATAAACAATCAAATTTGAATTTAAAACGGGAACAGTTTGATTAGATAGTGATTCTTAATTTTTACACCAGTAGGAATCAAAGGTATACGCCCCCTAAAGATTTGGTTTCGATCTGATTCGAGTTACTTCTTTGCTGTATAAAAGGGAAAATGTTGGTTTCAAATTCAGGAAGGAATACACCACACTCGGGCAAAAGACTGTCATCGGGGAGAAAGGATTGATCGTCTGAGGCGAGTAAAGTCTGTTCCTCCTATAGACTGCTGATACGAAATTATTACCACCCGAGTGAGAAAACCTCTGACCTAGGATTCTGCTACTACTATTATTATTGATGTTGAAGAAAAAGGGAACGTGAAAAAGAAAGAAGAACGTATGAGAATTCTCTTTACTAAAATTGTTTTTTCTAAGCCTGCAAGAGATTTTCTCGTATATGAGAAACACTTATTCCAAACCTCTGAATTTTTTCTAAAGGTCTAAAGGACCTAGAAAGCCAGAGATATGCCGACCTTTTCTCTTCTACTCCGACTTTCAGCCTTCGACATTTTGAATTTGTGAACTTTTCCAAGTAAGTAAATTTCTATTGTTACTAAGAAATTGATTTATATGAAATGTTGCTCTAGAAGTTGTTAAAACTCCTTTGCTATCTTGAAAAAGCTTTGCTTTTACATGAACTGTTGTTTTCTAAGATAAAAGAGACTTATAAGTTCTTTTGAAAGTACTGTTCACCTACACTAATAGTTTGAAGTTCACAAAGGAAGTTTGTTCATATAAATTGGATATTGTGAAAAATATTTTACTCGTTAATAAATATTTGTTTCTTTACAAATTTCACTCGACATAAGAGTATTGTCTTTTTTGTAAGCCGCCCTAAAAGTACTTTTAAAGAGAAGGATAGGAAGTTTGAAATACTCCTTTTAAATTCCTTACTTCCTTTCCTCTCCTTATTTTTCTTTAAAAAAAAGAAAGAAATGGGAAGAAGGACCCCCAAAAACATACGAGAATTCTCTTTACTAAAACGTCTTTTATAAACTTACAAGAGTTTGAGAAACGTCTAATTGAATAGACATGAACAGTACCAAAGTTCAACCTTCATCCAAAAAAGCTATTTGTTTGTGATAGAATTGGAAGTGAATCATTTAGTATGAGCTATATGTGAACAACCAAACGACTGATTCGCATAAATACTGTTCCCAATTATACCAATGAAAAGTGTTTGGAATTAGTTAATAAAAGGAGCATAATATATTTCACCAGCACTGCAATAGATTGTATATTTCTTGGTGACCAGATAAAACTCGCTATAATTTAGCAAAAACGTTTCACTCATCCACCATATAAAATTATAATTCAGATTATATTTTAAAGAGATGTATTTTTATATATTTATGGAACGAAATTGCTACATTTTATCCATATTTTTCATAATACTACAATTAAACTGGTTAAAGTCCTGGTACATCTCAGATGGAATGAACATAAAGTTATTTTTAAAAAAACTTATGATTATTACTAATGATTATTATATGAAGCAGCACTTCAGTGAATGCGTTTTAGTGCGACTTTAAAACTCAAATTGGCCATAAAATACCGTAAGGAGAAAAGAGACGATTATCTCTCTTTGGTGGAGATGAAGTCATGTGGGTCGCGTGACGGTCGCTTACTGATGTCAATTCGTAGTGTATCGAAAGCGGTCAGTCAGTCGCTTTCCAAGGGTCAAACCGATCAGTTGCTTTTTTTTATTAGCACGAGCGAGGTCCTTACCTCGCCCGGGCGGAGGTTAAATTTGCATCCTCCCGACCAGCTACCATATGGTGCAGCTTACAAGTCTATGCCTCCGTTTTCCTATGAAAATATATCTTCACTAGATATAGAACACACACACACACACACACACACACACACATATATATATATATATATATATATATATATATATATATATATATATGACTCGAAGTCTTGAGTTTTGGAAAAACCTAGGACTCGCCGTTTCCCGTTTGCGGAATATGACCTCCGGCCCACTCCAATCTGGAATCCTAAATATGGTTTCTCCAGAAACACAGAAGAATCTCCGACAGACCCAATTCTCGTTGGGAATTATTACACGTAAGATTCTATTTTTTCGTTTCCTTTTCATTCAGCTAGTTGTGTAGATTTGTGTTGTATTTTCTCTATGTGGGACACGTGTAAATATGTATATATCATTTTGTGTATGACTTAATGATATAAAATTCTCTTTGGGAATCAAGCAAGTCTGTGATTCTTTTTCTTCCGGCTATTTCGTTCCATCCGTGAAATAAGGTGTATATCATGGATATAATCATGCCAATAATGGAAGCAAATACAAACTGGGAGAATATTAATTTCTTCTATAGCTCACCAATTATTTGGTGATGTTCTCAACGTGAGAATATAACATTTACCTCCATTAAAGGCATCATTCTAATTCAGGACCGGTAGATGGTTCTCGTGTCCACCCCACCCCTAACCTATGATACAAGACCCCCCCTATCACCCCACACTATTACATCACAATTTTCATAAGGTAGTATTCATATAAAATACAAATGTAACCAAATTATGTACAGTAATGGATCACATTATTACATACAATAGGCGAACAATTCAACTAGAAAAATTGAAAATGAATACAATACAAATTAGAGACATATCATTTCATCTTCAATAAATCAACAATGTTTTTTTGCGGCAATTTTTAACATCAACTTCAGATTTTTCTTGTTAAAAAGTTTAATAATTATAATAATGTTCAACTCAACATTATTTCGTCTTCAATAAATCAATTATGTTTTTTGTGGCAATTTTTAACATCAACTTCAGATTTTTTTTTGTTAAAAAGTTTAATAATCCTAATAATGTTCAACATTATAGATAAAAAAATATTGAATTTTATACGGTGTTTTTTCGAAATTTAGTATGAGCAAAACAAATTCACGGAAAAAAAAACAAACCCTAGAATGGCGTCAAAATCCGCGAAAAATTGACATCCTTTGTGCTTAGTTTTTAATTTGTAACATTTTAGTTTTTTTTTTCTACCTACATTTATATAAATAGGTAGAAAAAAAAAAGCTAAAATGTTGATAGCGAGGGTTACAAAGCATTGCCCAGGGACCCTAACCAGGTCCACTCCTCTGTGAGGTTTTCGAGGTAGTACGCGCTGGCACTGTTCTTATTGATATTTTTGTTTATTCTATTCTAATAATGCATTTAGTTGTAACAGAAAGAACATTCGGTTAACATTTCATCAGTAATGGTCTTCCATACATAAAATTGCTGTGTCATTGTACAATTAAATATAAAAAAAAAACTCGCCAATCAATATTCGGCCTCTAAAAAGGATGTGATGACGTAAAGCAACCAGATATAGGTCGCCCTGACAACAAAAAGTTTTATTTATCAAAAGGCTTTTTTGTACACTGTGTACTGTCTCTCCGTCTCTGCTTCTTTTCAGTCATTGTAGTTTGAGGGAGTAGGGGGTCACGGAAAAGATCTCGGCCCGACTAAAAAGCCCTTAAAAAATTGATAATTTGGGAAGTAGAACAGGCTGACTACTTTTCAGTAAAGCCTTGTTTCTTTCAATCCCCGGTGAAAATTTCGATTTTGAAAGAAACACATGAAACGTCTTCTTTTCTCACTTTTTTTAAAAGATTGGCGCTATGCAATCTACCAGTATGATTCAATAGATTTTAGCAAATATCAACACTTTTCAGATAAAATATTGTAAAAAGCAAAAAAGAAATTCATACATAGCAAGTTTCATTGTTCGTTTCATTTCATTTTCAATTTTCATTGAACATTAAATTTAAAATTTACCTTTTTTTAAATTTTTAAACAAATTTTTGTCATTCGTTCATTCATTTTGCTATTTATTTTACTTTTTTAATTTTCTCGATCTTTTTTTGAGATTTTCTTTTAAAAGAAAGACACATCATAATTACTTAGACGAAATACTGTAAGTGTACTGTAGTTTAATTAAATTACTCAATTACTGTAAAAAAAAAAAAAAATCGAAATACTCGGCGCTCTAAATGAATAGTTCAATTTTCATTTTTAGTTTCTACCGGTATTTAATAAAATAAAGTTTATGCAGCTTTGATACATAAATCAAAATGCTTAGGCTAAGCAGCTTAGCTATAAAACTTTTAAAACTATAAAAGAAAAATAATTTAATTAAAAAGAAAAAGTGGATAAACTGTGGAAACGCATAAACAACATCCGATCACACACACACATACACACACACATTTTGAGAATTAGACATAGATTTGCTGTATACTGCACAAAAGAAGCACAAGCATATTAGACATTTCAGCAGGGCCCTTTCTGGAAAAAAAGTTTTTAATGCATTTAATACTCAAGTTTTGTACTGCTAATAATATATTTAAATAGCATACCCCAGTAAAAGAAGTCAGGTTCAATTCTTTCTTCTTTCAACAAAAACATGTTTAATTTGTGGTCATAAAAAATATAGTTAATTAAGATTTCCTGTGTTCAGACTTTAGGGACACCCTGTGTGTGTGTATGTATATATATATATATGTGTGTGTGTGTGTGTGTGTGCTGTGGAGTTAATAGTACACACCTGGTGACTATATGAGCTAATCCATAGCTATTAGGTTGGTGCAAAAATAATGACGTAATAATGTCGTTTTTTTTACGTTAAAAAATACATCAAAAAACGATATTATTACGTCATTATTTTTGCACCAACCTAATATAAAGAGCTCCCGGTCAGACGTGAGAAGAAGACACTATTTAGAGTCAGTCTTCAAACTAAGTTATACAGGTATCATGGCAAGTTGCTGAAGCATTACTTATATTATAAACGCTATGAAACACGTTATAACAGTAGCAACAAGGGATTCGAAACTTAGGCAATTTATAACCATTGTGATGAATTTTTGGAACTCTTACGACATAACTGTAACAAGGATTCCAGTACTCACATGACTTACAAGGATTTGGGAAATTCATACTTAGTGAACAACTATGAAAAACAATATACTTGTTGCTTTGGGAACAAGGATATGGGTGATGACAAAAAGTTTAACTATAGTGGTTTAAAAATTTTTGTGAATATGGATCAAATTTTGGCTTTGATAGTTGAAATTCAATAACAACAACAAAAATGCCAACAACAACATAATCAACAGTTACTAGAATTACAAAAACAGCAACAGGAGTTGCTGGATATAATTCTGAAGAAAACAAAAAATTCTTCAACGTCTCTTATGCCAGACACTGTCCAAAACACCATATCAGAATTTGTATACAATCCTGATGAGGAAATGACTTTTTCTGCATATTTTTATAGATATGAACAAATATTCAGTTAGAAATGCAGCAGCTGGGAAGATGAGAGAAAAATGAGATTGTTGTTGAGGAAAATAGCTCCAATAGAACATGAAAAATATTGCAACTTTGGATATATTGTTGTATATTCACTTTGTAAATGAAGTTAATGTTACATATCCATGCACAACAACTATATGATGTTTTCAATACACCAACACCACAACTCGTGGAACCTATAAGGACAAGTGGATCCCCCCCAAAAAATACTACAAAGTCAAGTACATTGGCAAACCTCCAGAAATAGGAGGGGGAGATACTAACACTAATAAAAAATAAAATATTTATAAAAAGTATTAATCTCAAAAGGGGTCAGTCTTCAATCCAATACAGGCATCATGACAAGTTGGCAAAGCATTACTTATATTATAAGGATTATGAAGCATGTTATAACAATATATATATATATATATATATATATATATATAAATGCAAAAGTCAGTGTCACACTTAAAGTTGAAAAAGTGTGACACTGACTTTTGCATTTATTATATATATATATATATATATATATATATATATATATATATATATATATATATATATTGTTATAACACACTTTATAAAGACCATAGCCCAAAATATTATACCATTTTGGAATCAGGCCATGTGCAAATTAAAAACATTCCGTGCTGGATCTGGACCCACAATCCTGAAATTTTGGATTCCCAAGTTCTCATTACTGTGATTGTTTTAGGATTCCACCATCTTGGCTTCTACTGATAAAAACAATTAAAGGGACACAACTCTCTAACTTTCAATAGCTCATGTTCAAATGAAAAAAATTACTGTTCTCAAATTACAGTGTTTCAAAATAAAGTTGTCTATGTTTTCAATTTTACTCCTAGAGGCCAGAGCCCAACATATCATACCATTTTGGAATCAGGCTGACATTGTGAGCAAAGTAAAAACATTCCAGGCTAGATCCAGACCCACAATCCTGTCATTTTGGTTTCCCAAGTTTTCATTACCACTATTGCTTTTGGTGATTTTTTAACATGATTTTTTGCAACAAATTTTTTGTACAATAACTGGTTCACTAACCTTTTATAATTTTAAGTATCCATTCATGGGAATCTTTAGGATGCCACCACTGAATTTAATTGCACACGGTGATGCAAAAACCTTCCTGAGAAAGAAATTGACAACAATTCAGCTTGGTACATTCCACATCATGGAGTTTACCATCAATGAAAACCTGGGAAAATATGTGTGGTATTCAACTGTTCTGCTGGGTTTCATGAAACGTCTCTCAATGACAATTTATTTACTAGTCTTGTTAAGACAACTAAATTGGTGGGTGTCCTTTACTGTTTAAATAAAGGGTTTGTTGCAATCATGTGTGACATTGGAAGAATGTTTTACCAGTTTTATGTGAGAAGCAACAGAGAAACAGTACCAGTAACCTGTAGAATGAAGGTTTATTTTTTGGAGTGGCTTTGTGTCCTGGCTATACCAACTTTGGCTTGAAACATCTAGCAGCACAGGGACAAGGTCAGTTTAGTGAAGATACTATATGTTTCATCCAAAGAAATCTTTATGTGGATGACAATCTAACAAGCATTCAAAATGATAAAAAAAGCTATTCAACTTAGCAAGGAATCAAGAGAAATTTGAAGAATTAACAATTTAAGACTCTGCAAGTATCTAGGATCAGGACCTGGCTTTAAATTTACCTCAAATGGAAAGAGCTTGTGATGTAGAATGGTGTGTAACATCAGATTCATTCAGATTTAAGATTCAAGTAAAATTCTATCCCCAAACAAGAAGAGGCATACTATCTACTATTGTATCCACTAGGGTTCATAGCACCATTTGTCCTTTTAAGGAAACAAATATCCCAACAAATGTGTCAAGAAAAATTGGCTTGGATGAAGAGCTTCCTGAAGCTTTATGACCTCAACAGGAGTTCTTGATCAGAGATCTTTCCAATCTAGCTGAAATACAAATCAGCAGATGTTACTTGCCTTCAAGTTTTGGTGACATAAAAAGGTATGCGCTTCACCATTTTCCAGATGTTAGTATCACTGGATATGGTGAGTGTACTTACCTGTGAGCCATCACTAAATCTGATAAAGTACATTGCTGTTTGGTAATAGGAAAATTGAGAGTCTCACCAACCAAAGTCACAACTATACCTAGACTTGAACTCTTAGTGGCAGTTCTCACAGTTAGAGTCACCAAAATGCTCCAAAAGAAGCTAGAAATACCAATTCTACAAGAATGCTTTTTGTTCTTTGTTACATAAACAATGATTCTAGAAAGTTTCAGATGTTTGTAGGTAAGCACATACAAAGAATTATATCAATTACTCAACCAGAACAATGTGCTTATTTTGCCTCTAAAGACAATCTGGCAGATCATGTTTCAAGATGCTTGACTGCAGAGCAACTCAAAATCTCAAATTGGTTAACAGGGCTGAAGTTTCTTTGCCCTACTATTTGTCCATAATGAGGGGGAGAACAGTTGGATTCATACCTTTCCCAAGGGTACTGTAAGTGAATGTAATGAACTCAACTAATAAATTGGAAAAATTAAGTCCATTCCTGGATGAACAAGGTATTCTGGGGGGGGGGACACCTGTCAAGTCAACTTGCAATCACACATGAAGCATCTGGCAATAATCCCCAAAACTATTTACTTTTCAGTTTCATTTATTAACCATATTTCCATGAAAGGATACATCGTCAGGGATGTGGAATGATAATTAATCAACTTAGAGATGATCAATTAAGGGATACTTGGATGTATAGGAATAAAATCCTATATATTTTTCAACCAATAAAATCCCATTAGAAGGTTTGTTGGATAAACAATCATTACCAGGGCAAATACTGCCAAATACTTGCAGAGGTAGTTGTAAACCTATCACATGTTATTTTGGGACCATTTAGAAAATAATAATATCTTCCTTCACCATTCCTGCAAATTCGAGAAAAAGATTTTTGCAAGCCAGTGTGAGATAATTTTCTAACCAATGAACCTCTATGTGAAATTAGAATTTGAATCCCCTTATGAATATTAAAATAGAATTATACTGCTTCTCAGCGCACAAAACAATTTGGAATAGAAAAAACTGAAGTTATACCCCTTATTTTGAAGGAATAGAACACAGTACATATAAGAAGCCAGCTCATTGGCCAAATCTATGCACTTAATGTTGATGCACTGCAGGCCTATATAAAATGCAAAACACAAATGAATAATCCTTTTTATTTTACGCACATCACAACATAGGTAAAATGGCACATACAACATAATAGAAACTGCTACTACAGGACACTGTTAAACTTGAATTTACAGAACCCATAGACTGTTAAAAAAGATGTTGCAGATTTAAATCAACCTACAACAAAGAAAATGGTGAGAAAGGTTTTTTTAAATATAAAAATATAAAATATTTTTATTTTTGTCGGAATGTATGAGTGCTTTTTAAGATGAAAAGAATGGGGATTTCTCCACATGTATATGTGAAAAAAGAGGCAAGGGAGAAAGCGAGGAGGAAAGTGTAAGTGTCACGTAGCTTGGTGAGGAAGAGTGTTGAATGTTGCATATCTTGGTGAGAAAGATGGTAAGCATCATATATCTTGGTGAGAAAGAGTGTAAATGTCACATAGCTTAGTGAGGAAGATGGGTGAATTAGTAAGGAAATATTCTATAAGCTGAGCTGTTGTAAATCTGTTGCATGTTACCACTCCTTCTCCTTACTGCCTTAAGGACTTTGCTTTAATACTCTTCAAATGGATAACAAAGCATGTTTTTTTTATAGTCATTGGGAATGTGACCCATTGGTTGAAAAATGTTAAATATTTACTTTCAAAGGATTATTATATTAAGTGAAAGGATGCACAAATCCTCTGACTCAGAAACCATTTTTTTGGCATTTGATGTTTGACTGTCTTGTTTTTATTTCCACCTTCACTCCACAGAATTTTTATGTCTGCTGAGCACTAAATTCTGTAAATATCTTCTTGCTTCTTTTTTATTCCTTTTTTTTTTTTATTAAATGTTTCTAAATTATTTGTTGCATACTTTTTCTTTCACTAACATCCAGTTCAAGCAGACTAAATTTGTTTGAATTTTGCATTAAATCCACATAACTACATAACTATTACCACTAGATTTTAAATAAAAAATATTAATGCATAATAATAAAAAAAAAAATTGTTATAATTTAATAATTTGATGCATTATTAACTTGCAAAATAAAACAATAAAAATCTTGCTTATGTGACAAAACCTTGAGCTGGAGACAAAGCAGGGCTGTTTTTCATTTTTTATTTTAAAACAATTGAAACATTTGAGTTCATTTTATAGACTATATTATTTTCCAAATCATATGACACTTTTGAAATAAAATTAACTATTACCGGAATAAAGATGATAAAAATACAGTTGAATATCAGTTTGAATGCAATGATGAAAAAACAAAAATAATCAACTCTTTCATGTCATTAATTTTTAACTAGTTTCCTTATACCTAGTAGTAAGTGATATAGTAGTGTTGTCCGAATTTCTTTTTTTTTTACCATATTCCAGCTTTAAAAAATTATATTAATATTTAATCGCAATTAAAACTTATGAAGAAACTTTTTAAACTTTTCAATTTATTTATGATAATTTCTTTTATGAAAAGAAATTTTAAAAATTACCATATAAGAAAAATAAAAATTTAATGACCATTAAACATACAAAAAAAGTAGAACTCTCACTCAATATGAAACTAAGAATTTGTTTATTTACAACAGATTTAATTGGAAAGGAAAGAAGGTTAAAAAGGTTTACTCAAAATATTCTTTTGAGCATGTAATGATGGCCTTATCATTAACGTGACAAAAAATGAAAAATAACATAACACCAAATAGAGATAAAACATGGTTGAGATAAGTAAAAGAGTTTTTATTTCCAGTGATTTACAAGGTTCAATCATTTGCTCATTCTGAGCTATTGTATATCAATCATGGGAGACTGTGAGTTTGTTTGGAGTATAACCCAAGGTAGCAATTGAGATAGATACATGGAGGAAATCAATATAGATATGTAGTTGTTCAAGATAGACACATGGGAGAAATAATCTGTGAATTATCACATTGTAGTAGTCAATTGGGATGTGTAACTGTACTGGTCCACAGCCTACATCCAACTCTCACACATTACCCCAAGAAGTTGCATAGGCACTGCGACATCTACACCCAGTCAACAGCATTGACCTGCTGACTAAACTGTGTGAGGATAGTAGGAAGGGTTTCCTGACCTGATCAGTGACAAGTGACCATTACCCAGTCGCCAGCCTGGGTGTAGGAGCTGCAGATCAGAGGTCAACAGCTTTACCAGTGGGTGGAGGAATTTCTGAGAAGAGGGACGAGGTAATCTCAACTCTCTAGTGCAAAAGGAATTGGCAAACTATTTAGAGGGAGTGGTGACCACAGTGGTACAAAATGTGCTAACTGAATAAATGAATGAATGAGTAGCCAAGAGTTAGTCTCTGTTAATACTGGTTCTGTCATTGATCAAAGTTATTACTGTTGATGGCCTGAGAAGTCATGTAAGTTTGCCTATTGTGGGGGTCTGTTACTAATGCCAGCTGAGTTGGATATGACTTTGTGGGTAAAATGATCATTGGCTTTATATTCAGTTAATGGCACACAAATAGTTGTTGCAAAAACCATCTGACTTTTTTCTGAATTAGCCTTTTTCCAAAGTGTATGGATTCAGACAAATTAATGTTTATTTTTGTCATATGAGCTGAGGATGCCAAAGTTAGCACTTCCATTTGAGTTAAAGAATTGGAGTTCCAACAAGGTACTACAAGCATCTAATAAAATTTAATCTGGGTAGAGAAAAAGTGTTTGTGGAAGTGTGATTTAGTTGATAAAGTTAAAAGTGTCCTTGATAAAAGGATATAATAAATGTTCACACTTTATTCATTGTCTGACTTGTCAAGTGTCAAAGTGATTCATAGTAGTAGGAGCAGTGAATAATATTGTGGTTGAAGAATATTGTATGAAGAATTAGCATTCAAATAAATAAGAAAGTATTGAAATGAATATATAAACAATTGTATACAATTAGCAGCAACATATTTTATTGCCCAAGCAATTGTTGAAGAGATATATTTAGTAAAACAAAAACGTGAATGTGACAGAACAACAAATGGAGATAAAGCTTGGTTGAGATATGTAAAAGAGCTTTTATTAAGTTGGTGCAAAAATAATGACGTAATAATATCGTTTTTTGATGTTAAAAATACGTCAAAAAACGACATTATTACGTCATTATTTTTGCACCAACCTAATATTTCCTGTGACTTACAAGGTTCAATCTTTTGCTCGTTCCATGATATTGTATATGGATTGTGGGAGACTGAGAGTTTGTTCAGGTATAACCCAAGGTAGTAGTTGAGACAGACATGTGGAGAAAATCAACACATATAGTCAAGTGAGATAGACTCATTGATTTTGTCATTGGTTGAAGTTATTGTTATTGATGTAAGTGTCTTGGTGTCGCTACTAAGTTGGAAATCTCATTCTCATTCTGGAATTCTCATTTTCATTCTAGAATTCTTATTCTAAATTACTGATTCTGAAATTCTATTTCTGGAATTCCCATTCTCATTCTGAAATTCTCATTCCTTAATCTCATTCTCTTTCTGAAATTCTCTGTCATTCTGAAATTCTCATTTTGGAATTCCCATCTCATCTTCCATTCAGTACAAGGTATAAATAGACTATTTTTTAATAAGTAATTCATTTGTAGAAACTGTAAACATGAAAGTGTTTGATAGCATTCTTTCATTTGGTTTAGTAGAGTTACTAGCTATGTTTCAGACATAAGCAATTTCCATTTTTGTTGCAAGATTACAAATTGTTGAGGAGATATATTTAGTGAAATAGATTGTATAGTAATATTAGTAAACAGTGGATGCATTAGACTTTCTTCAAACATAAGTGTGATACTATGGACATGTATGTAGAAAAGACAGATGTGTTTTTATCTTGATCTCAAGAGTTTCTATTTTATAACCAGCAGGTGGTTCTTTTTGAAGTCTAGTTTTCTAAGAGGCATCCATTTTGACCAAAAGGAAATGGGGAAGTAAAGGCATGGATGAGGTCTTTTAGAGATCAAGTGACAACAAAACTAGAAATAGGGTGTATCCAGGTATTGGTCTATATTAATAATCATACTTGGGAGCAGTTGCCAGTCACATGGGATGAGTAGATGGGTGAAGAGATCCACATAGTAGACACTGTCCAGTGTCACACCAAGCTCTGAATAAAAGATCTATTTTATAATATGGAAAACAGTGTTTGCATTTTTATTTCTCAATGTGGCATTTGTCTTCCATCTTGTTAAATTGTGAGCATGCAGCAGGCCCTTTCCCAGCTTTCAGAGCTCACTGATGAGATTGAGAATCGAAATGCAACGTGGGGAAATAATTGGCTAATCAGTGGAAATCTTGGGCAAGGGTTGTGTTATATGTATAGGAATTAAATCCTATATATATTTTTCAACCAATAAAATCAGGTTTGTATGCTAAACAATCATTACAAGAGCAAATACCACCAAAATACTTGCAGACATAGTTTTAGACCTGCCACGTGTTATTTTTGGACCATTTAGAAAATAACAATAATAACTCCCTTCATCAC
The DNA here is from genome assembly GCA_963932145.1 of Acanthosepion lycidas. Classification (NCBI taxonomy): domain Eukaryota; kingdom Metazoa; phylum Mollusca; class Cephalopoda; order Sepiida; family Sepiidae; genus Acanthosepion; species Acanthosepion lycidas. The sequence goes on along the minus strand of OZ010597.1, from coordinate 48,542,946 downwards.
TCCTGCAAATTTGAGAAAAAGATTTTCACAAGCCAGTGTGAAATTATTTTCTAACTAATGAAAACCTTGTATTAAAAAAGTTCACACCTCTATGTAAAATTAGATTTCAGAACCCCTTATAGATATAAAAATAGAAGCCTACTGCTTCTTGGGATTCAAAACAATTTGGGAGGCCAGTCTGATCTACATGTGTGTACACATACATGTACCAACCCACATGCACACAATGGAAGAGAAAGCAGCCAGTAACTGCTGACTAAGGCCTTGTTTATGTGCACAATAGAAGGAATTAACCAGCAGCCACCGACTAAGCCTTTGTTTACACACTCATGAACATATTAGGCTGACCGTTATCAAGTAAGTCTGTCCACACATCTCAGTGTACTAAGAACATTTAATTACTTTATAAAACTTCACTGCATGAAAAATGGAACATTTTATTGTTATTGTATATTTCTGAAAATAATATATAAATGTTATTTCACCTGACATTCTGCTTCTATTTTTCCTCCAGAAAATAACCTTTTATATTTTTCATTTAAAATGTTTTGTTGTTGTTAAATGTTTGGAATCATAACACTCAGATAGCAACAAAAACCTGGATAGACGGATTTCAACATATATTTACATAACAATGAATATACAAACAATTATGTACAATTAACAACCACGTATTTTATTACCTAAGCAAGCTAAATAGAAAGAATAAAAAAGGGGTAAATGAAGTTGTGTATGTAGCAATGTCCTTATTTGTTATATTAGTCACTTTGTTCAGTTAAAAATTTTATATCCCTTTGAAGGACCATTTTAAGGGCTCATAGCATCTGAAATATTTGGAAAATAAAATAAAATGAAACCAAAGATACAGGTACCAACTTTCAGCTTCATATTTTCTTAAGTATCAAATTTATAACATACCAAAATTGACAAAATTATGATTTTAGCATGACAAGTTGTTCTAGAAAAATATGTTTTAACTCTAGACAGAAGTTTGTCCACAAAATAAAATTTCTGACACATGGTTTTCAGACATGTAAAAATATCTGGTAAAAACATAGATATTTTCTTAAAGTGCCTCACTGGTTTGTTGATGTCACGAAAATAGAAAATTTTAAGGATGTTAAAAAATAGACAAACTGTATTTATGGCTAACACCAGCCAATCATATTACTGTGAGGGGAAACCCAGGTGTATGCATATTCATTACATCAACTTTGTAAAAGAGAAGCTCTCAAAATGGAATGCATCCTTTTGAATTTTGATATTTCAACCATTTTCAGGTCCTTACAAAAATGAAAGTACATAAGACACACTTCTAAGCTGTTTATTTTTTTGTTATCTTTAGTAAATATTAACCTTTGCTACTGAGTTTCAAATCTTGTAAATATAAATGTCAGTTCATTAAAGAGCTTACTTAACAAAACACAAACAAATGCAGTGAAATTTCAAAATACTCTGATTTTAAAACTACTAAAGATACAGATTTAATATTTGGGATTTACCAAAAAATTCGATCAAGGAACACCTGTGAATTTTCCAAAATTTTTCTGAGAGGGTCGCCTGTGGTCATTGGTTGATGTAAGATGGAATAACTTATGCATGTATAAGTTATGTTCCAAGGAAATTGTGAGAGACTTACATTTCAGAAGAGTTATCAGTTGGTATGGTGGAATTATTAATATTCCTGTATGTAATCTAGTAAGTTCAAAGCATTTGTGTGCTGTGTACTATTTTATGTTGTGTTCAACATAAGAGATTCACTGGTGTGTAAATGGCCCTCCAGAAGGGAAACAGGGCATGTGCTATTGCTAAGGCAACCTGTGGCTAAAAGAGACAAAATAAAATGAAACTTTTCACCCTTTTCTCATATACTACTTTTGCCAGACCATCTAGTGGTTATTAGCAGTACTTTTTTAATCCCATATGTTAACAAAAAAGTAAGTTATGAAGATAAACAAAAATATTTTAATCACATATGAAAAGAAGAACAAAGATTAAATTTGCATAAATGCTCAGTGTAATTCTAAAGCGTGTTACCTGAAGAGTATCAATTCACAACCTAATAATTCTAAATGCATAAAAGCTGACACTTTGTAGATTAATAATTTGATATATGCTTTAAATGTTGTGTAATTTTTATCATTCTTTGTAAATTATAATCTAATTTTTTTTTTATTTTATTGTAGTATCCACTCAGTCGAGATATTGTATCTGAGTGATAATTTTCAATAAAAAGAGACTTTTATTTTGTATGAAATTGATTAACAGAATATATTTTAATAATGTGTCCACTATAATTTGAATCTGTTTGTTTTACAACAATTTATACAAATTTTTTCTTCACAAACACTACAAATTAAAAGTGGTATTTGTTTAAATAATCTATTTTCTATAGTAAAATTTTTAAACATTTAAATATAATTTTCTCTATTTACAAAAATTGTCACATTTATACACACTCACACACACACACACAAATCAAATTTGTTTTTTAAATATTGAGGGTCATTGAATTGTAGTAAACTTTATGATTACTAAATACAATTTTAATTTAATAACAACTAGAGGCAACTGTAGCCCTAGTATTCCTAAGATGACGTGAAGTTGTTTGTTTGGGGCTTTCTAAACCCCTGGAGCAAGCTTTGGCAGTGGCATCCCACAAACGACGAAGTGTTTTCTGTGCTGGGGACTGTGAAGCCTTCAACCTAGCAATGCAGACTGCGTCCTGTGAATTCTGAAGTGAACGTTCTTCAGCTGAAAGCCTGGCACAGTGTGCCGACATGGTTAAAGCCGCTGAAGCCAACCTTTCAGTCCACACAGCGACGCTTTCCGTAGATAAGCAAGCAGCTGAGCTCGAGGCCATCCGTGAAAGATGCAAAGAAGTCTGTTCAGGGGTTTCACTCGCCCTTGCTGCTCTAGCAGCAGAGGCAGCTGCCTTGCGCTGTCCCAAAAGTTTCCTCGTTTTAGGTGGCATCCAAACAGTAAAAATGTCAAAGAGGGTAAAGCTTAAAAAGAGATTTTGACAAATCCAAAAGGAAAAAACGTGCACTGCTAATGTAGATACAAAAAGGGAAACACCCAGTAAAATGAGTTCAGATGTTACTAAAGGGGAACTCGAAACTAAAAAAGTGGAAATTTAAAAAGGTAAACCAAGAGTAAATCCAAAAGGAAATGGGGTTTTAGTACAATTGGCTAACGTGTGTGGGGTTGGGTTGGAACTGTAAAACAAAAAAGCAGCTAGAACACATAATCAACAACTTGCGGTGTCCAAAGTAGGCGAATAATGTAAGCTAAGTGCGTGCACACGGGCAACAATAAATGCATAAGTGTGAAAGCATGCCCGAGTCACGCAATAGAGGTGGTTGACCTTGAGCACACTTACACATAAGCTGACGCGCAATCACGTGGGTGCTATAACGTGTGAGAAATCCTGCGCAATGATTGGACAGGCCCCAAGGTCACGCTCTGTGAAAGCGACTAATGGGTTTGCAGCTGTCTTGGTATCGACATGCAGACTTGGTTGTACGCAGCTGTGTGTGTATAAGGAAGTTACAAAAAAGATTGATCCGCGTGCAGCTACGGTTATCTTTGCGGAAAAATTCTGAAAATTGACACACATAAAGGTGATAGTAAGCCACAAGTGTGTCATAAATTTCATTTGAATCAAACCAAAACTGTACATACTGTGTCAGTGAATGTGTGTTCAGAGGGCTAAATCCTGTCCCTTGGTACCCCCGTTTATGGTTCCCTGGTCAAGTGGCTTTGACAGTCTTGCAAACAATTTGGTACTTGTTAGATTGCCAAGCGTTAGTGCTATCAGAAACTGGACCATTTGCTTTGTTTTGGTGGCTCAGTAACAAAACATCATCCAAAGACTGCGAAAAATTTGCATAAATGGCCCTTACCTGTACTTTCAAATTGATTTTGTGCAAAAACAATTGTTTTTCCAATTTTTGGCGCTGTCAGAACCACTGCTGGGTAATTTTACGTAGTCCTGTGAAGTTTTGTTGAAATTGGTTGAAAAATGTAGTAAATCCGATTCCATATATAAACCAACAGACACACACACACAACCTGCGTTTTATAATAAGTAAGATATCCCTTGACCACTACAAATTAATACAGAATTTAAAAAGATTTAAAGATTTATAAATTAATCTAATTAAAATTTTTACAAAATGAAAACAATTCTTATGAAAATTTGTTATTCATTGAAACAATTTTTTTCTTTAAGACAATAGTGTCTATAATATATTCTATTTCTAAAAACAATTAAAAGCTTTTCTAATTAAATAATGTCTTAGTTTTGTTGCATTCTTTATTTTATGATTCAGGTCAGATTTTCTACAGCTAAATTTAAATCATCAAATTCTTATGATCAAACGTCTTGTTTGACCCAAAAAACTTTTATGATTTAAATTTTCTTATTTTCTGCTACTGGGGTTCCAGTTTCACCTAAAAATGTTAATGATTTAAATTCTCAAGTAAACTTGTCCTCATAACAAATATAAACATTAAGTGATACAAAAAAAAATTTCTCAAAATTTCATAAAATTAAATGTTTGTGTGTGTGTGTGTGTGTAGGGCGGAGCAGGGTTAACAGATCTAAAAAGAAATATATTACAAATATTTCCTAAAAGAGAAACATTTAAAAATAATTTATTTCCAAATAAGTAATGAAAGTTTCATTAAAATCTGGCACATATCTGGTTTTTGCAAGAATTTCTACAGTGATGTGTTTTTCTCTCCAAAAATGCTCAAATTTCCTGTACAAATTTAAGGTCTCACATTAATACCAGAAAACAAGATTTTTAACAAAAATTTCTAAGCTTTTAAAAGGCATAAAAAAAATTACATAAAAAAATCCTTTGATTTTTTTTCTCTTAATAATAACACAAAGATTTTTATGATAAAACTTTGTTTTTATTAAGTATTGGGCATTTCTTTTAATCCTATGCTTTTTTTAGTGACTGCTTAGAAGTTCACACATAAAAGTATATAGAATAATAAAATTTATATTCATAAACAAGTGGTTATAGAGGGTTAAAGATAATTTATTTTGAAACATAAACAATACCAGTTTGTATATTATAGCAGTTTTTGTCCACCACATTTAATTTAGTTTTACATGCATATTTTTAAAAGTGGGGGTAACAGTAGAAGACTACTGCTGTTGACCTATTACTTTGATCATAGTTCATGGGCTATCATGCTTAATAAATATTATTTTCACTGTTTTAAGCAAAAATATTTTTACAAAATCCACTTAATTAATCCTTAAATTTACTTTGAAACAAATCTCTAGGACAAATATTTTTTTTTTTTTATGATCCAGAAAACTAAAAGCGGTATTGAAAAACATAACCTTTTTACGACAGCAGCTGTTAGGCTTAAGTTTTCTGGTCTGAATATCTTTAATATAGATTTTAGATGTTGTTTTTATTTTTCATCTATCATGACAGTTTGATAAGTTGAGTAATGTGTAAACATACCAATGTTTTAAAACTTTATTTTAAATATGTAAAATTATTTTTTTAAAGATTAGATTTATGCTATTATCTTTCAAACAAAACCCAAATTCAACTTTGAAGAAGGCTAGAAGGATTTTTTCCTTGGAGAGAGTGGGAGAAGAGAGAACTTCACTTCTCTTATTCCAAAATTTAAAATAGGTGAACACAAAAGCAAACAAGACTTGAAACTATTAAAGGAAATTTAAACAAGGAAAACATTCATTAAAAGACATTGAAACGATGCAATAAATTACAATTTTTTACAGAATAGGCTTGCACAAAAATTTCCTTTTGTGCAGCTTATTATAAACAAGGCAAGATAACAGATCAAAATGTATAAAAGTGCTTAAAATGATTTATGATACACTCTTTTAAAAATGAAAAATGCCTTGAGAAAGTAATAAAAAGCTTTAAACTTTAAAAATATTAGAAAGTTCAAACAAGGTGCCACAAAAAAATAAAACTGGATGGAAGGCGAAAATCAGATGTTAAAAAGAGAGGGCAAAAAAGATTCAATATTTTATAAAAATTTGAACTTTCTACCAAATCTAAATTCTTGTTCCAAACACAAAATCTAGTTAGTAGGAACAGAAAGTTGTATAAGGTATCAATTAAGACTCAAACCACTGTGTAAAATTTTAAAGGATAAATATTTATTACAGTCTACAGAAAAAGGAAAAAATACAAATACAAAAATTTACATATAACATCTTGCACAAAAAAATTCCTTTTGTATACCTTATAAACAAGTAAGTAAAGCAGGATAACATTTACAGATATTGCAAAAACAGGATAACCATCTAAAATGAAAAAAAGATTACATTTTAGAAAAAGACACAAGAATTCAATTTTCGAAAATGACAAAAAGTGAAAGCACATTCAAGAAGGAAGGAAGTAAAAAAAAAAAAGTGCAATCACCTTTTTGAAAAATACTGAGGCTTTTGGGAAAATTTCTTTGAATTCTTTTTTCATTCTTCATTGTTCAACCACAAGAGAATTTTCACTTGAGAACTTAAAAATTCTTTTGGGCTCTCTACTGCTGTCTTATAATTCTATTCCTTCTTAATGGAATGTCTAGATGTTTTCATCTTGATATCAAAAATTACCTTCTTCTCCTTGAGATCAAAATTCCTTCTCCTCCTTGAAGTCAAAATGCCTTTCTTAAATTATCTACTGACCTTTTATTAAAAAAAAGAGGCTCACACATGGTCCCCATTCAGGTTCTTAGTAGGTCAGTAAATATGAAAAAAATATTTTTCATTAACTTGAAATGGATCCTATTTACATTATTTGGTTGGTTGTTTGGTTGGGTTTTATGGCATATCAACCACTGTGGGTCATTTAATGCCAAATTAAGGTATATATATATATATATATATATATATACACACACACACATATATATATATATATATATATATATATACATACATATACACATATACATACATACACATATACCTATACATATATTAAATATACAGTACTATTAAACATATAGCTGGCAACATTATTTTTTTAAAAACGCATTGCTGGCAACATTATTCTTTCAAAAACACATAGCTGGCAACATTATTGTTTCAAAAGCGTATAGCTGGCAACATTATTTTTTCCATCATACCCAGGACGCGGATGTAGTTTATCATCCTACCCAGGATGCACATTATTTGGCAGTAATGATTTTGGAAAACTGATACGCCTTAGCTAGGGTGGCCAGATGTACCTTATATACTGGACATGTCCCATATTGGATAATTTTATCCGCTGTCCTATATTGACCTTTCAGGGACACCTCAAATATCCCATATTTAGTTAATTTTCAAATTTTGTTAATGAAAATATATTTTTACTTCTTCTTTTGATTCTTGGTAATTATACTTTCTTTTCTCAGATTCACTTGATGAAAATAATCCAAATGTAACGAGAAAACTAGTGATGCACAAAACTCTACACAAAACTGACACGTTTATTTCTGTGTTATCTGTATTAAATAAATATTTTTGAATGATTTCACTTTTACAGAATTTCTTTTTCTTAGCATGTATTTAATAATTTTCAAATAATTTTACTTTTATTTTCCTCATAACCTATTAAAATCATTGTTTTATTTTTTAACTTGTGACTCCTTTTATATAGTATGTTGGTCTTGGTTGTGTAGGCATGTATAAATTTATATATATGAGAAAGATTTTAAGTGACACATATTTCTAATCTCCTAATCTGGTAACCCTAGATTTAGCCCAACAATATTGCCATGAATTGAACCCAAGATGTCAAATTCAGTCTTCTTTTAAAATTTCATAGCACTTTGGATGTGTGGCTCAGAGAGAAGAAAAGTGACCCATTATTTCTTCTAATAAATCTAAACAACATTTAATGGAAAATAAATTTGTATAAGTCGAAATATAATTGTTTGGGATAATAGAATTGTATTTATCCACTAAAAATTAGAAAAAAAGTTTAGATAATTGATTTTTCAACCGAGGGTCAAATTTAAAAAAAAAAAAAAAAAGACTTTATGAAAACTTCTTTTCATAAAATAGCAACAAGTAAAAAAGAGTTATCTCCCCGTTGTTGCTGGGTTGATGTTTACGTTACGAAGGAAGCAATTTTCAGTTTTGTTTATCTTCATTCCTGGAGTTGAGAACTTGACACCAGTGAGAAATATTTGAGGGATGTGATTTGTTTTGTGGCGAGGCCATGCGGGCAGGTCCCCGCAACAACAAACTGGAATGTTTCCTGAAACGTTCCCTAACGGAGGAAAGATATGAACGGCTCCGTGCTTATGATTCTTGTATTGTGGACAGAAAATGGCGCTATTTAGTATTGGGAGACCGATGTATCTATTTAACTGAAAATCCTCCTCGAACTCTTAGGAAGGCCATTCTTTATCGAGATCTTAAAGCTGCTCAACTGGTTCGTATAATTAAGGCTGTCAATTTAAATGTTCTCTTCTTAGGTGACAAAAATTTACTTTTAAACTAAAAAATCATTTTTAGTAGTACGACTTTCTTTGCTTTCTTTTTTTTTTAAAAAAAGTTAAAAAGTAAGGTAAAGATTCGGTTAAGCTTTAATTATATTTTTTCTACAATTTTCTGTTTTTGATTTACTTTGTTCTGCCTCTTAGTCTTATGAAAATTACATTTCTTTTCTTAGGGACTCCATTCATTTTGTCGAAAATGACTGTTTTCAAAGTGAAAGCTAGTGAAAAATGGCTCTAAAAGTATGGGTTCTATTTATTTACAATACGCATAATGCCAAAATGGACACTGATTTTGTGGCCAATATTTTTACATCGAATGTTCAATTTTCCAAACTGGATCCCGATTTTTTGTAAATCAAAAAAATCTTAAAAGTTAATTTCCCGAAGAAATGAGATCCTGTTTATTTAAAGCACATACATACAACAGAATAACATATTTTTCTAGAAAAATACAAGTTTTAGTAAAGTTTAACCGAATCTTTCTTTATTCTCTCAGCACCTCCCCACCAAAAGGTCAAACAATTTTTTAAAAATCCTTAGGTTAAGAAAAAATTGATTCTGTTCAATGATAGCATGTATTTTTACGCAATCTGATCTACTTTATCCGACTATGACCGTCTAAATTAAATCAAAAATTAATTTTTAAAATAATGGGAACTTATAATGCGGCTCTAAAATGAGGGTTCATTTTATAATGTCTATATAATGCAAAAATGTACCCTTATTTTTTGCCCATCTTTATGACAGCAGATGTTTCATTCGCATTTAATTTGAATTGTAAATTTGTAATGTTTCTTGTCCGACTTTATGTAATTACGGAAGCTTTGCTTTTTCGTTTCATTACAAAAAAAAAAAAAAAATTGTGGTTAGGTTTACTTTCCAACTTTAGAGTTTTAGAAGTTTTACTTTTTTTGTGTTTTACCTCCGTACCTTATGGACAGTACGAACTCGAAGACCCTAAAGATGCCAAAGTAAACTAAAAAAACAAGGTTTATGATTTTTTACCGTGACTTATTTGTATATTGGACCCCTTAAAAATCTCCAAAGGTCATTCATTAAAAACACAAAAAAAAAATAATCCTCTTGACTTGTTCACTGAAAGTGAAAAAAAAGATTTTAAAAACGGAAAAAAACCGAATGTTAGCAAATAAAAATTAATGCTAAAAAATATACGCCCAGCAAACAAAATTAAGATTTAAAGAGAAAGACAAACTAAAGAGACGGAAAAAAGACTGTTTATAAGCATGAAAGTCTTTAAATCAATTATGAATGCAAATGTCAGTCCCTGTATTTTTGTGGATGAAATTAGAATTCATTTTCTTTTTTTTTTTTTATGATCCAGAAAACTAAAAAAGCGATATGGAAAAACATAACCTTTTTACGACAGCAGCTGTTAGGTTTAAGTTTTCTTTATTATTTAAAAAAAAAAAAAAATTATTATTCCTGATATTTTTCTCCTTATCCATCACGCAATAATATACTCTTCCCATAAATGACGGATCAGCTCGGTAATTGACAAATTTAAAACTTTCGCGTCTTATATTTTTTATTTTTTTTGTAAATTTCTCTTCCAGTGATTTCCTGAAACACTTTCTAGTATAATGTTCTTTCTTTTTTTCCTTCTGAGTATATTATTTCCCAAATACAGTTAAAGACATATTTTTCCCTTTTGTCTTTGAATTAAAAAAAAGAAAAAAAAGAATATAACTGACCATTTTTCAGCAAAAATGGATTATTTTGGGGAAAATATTTTGACTTCGTCATCAACTTAAACTAAAAAGTAATTAATGTTTGCTCTTAGTCTTAAAGAACAAATTCTATAAATATTTTTTTTTTATCTTTTAAGAATTTGGTGCATATTGTGTGCATAATCCTTTAAACAGTCATAACTGATTTATTTATGAACTAGCTACCACTGCAGACAACATTACTAATGCCACAGTACTTACATCATCTAGAAAATGCTGCCAGTAATGTTGAACTCTGTGTCAATGTCTCTAAAACTGAATTTATACAAGGCTCAATACAAACTCTGAGATGAATCAATAAAATCTGTTGAATCTTTTACCTACCTAGGAAGCAAGATAAATTCTACTGAAAAGGATATGAAAATTCGCATAGCTAAAGCCTGGGTCACCTTGAATAAAATGAATGCAATCTGGAAATCTGATTTACCAGACAACCTCAGGAAGAGATTATTTTGAACCACTGTAGAAGCAATGTTAATGTATGGCACCACTGCCTGAATATTAACTAAAACCCTACAGTCTAAGCTTGATGGAACCTATACTCAGATGCTAGGAGCTATAATTAACAACTTCTGGAGATAGCTCTATGCACCCATTTCTAATATTTTTACAATCGTACACAAATACAAAATGGGCTTTGCAGGACATTGTTGGTGAGCAAAACAAAAACTTGTGAGTGATCTGCTGTTCTGGACACCTAGCCATGGAGCAAGAATTGGTTGCCCAGCAACCATCTACATTGACCAGCTATGTTATTTCACAGAATGCCTCCCTAATGACCTTCTGACCTTGATGCAGGACAATGATGATTGTTGGCATGATAGATTCATGAATGTCAAAGCTAACTTGACTGAATATATATATATATATTTCCGATAGGATAGAATCCAGGTAGAGCAAGAATATAATATAAAACACTAATATTCTATGGTTATAATTTATTATATTTTTTGAATTTGTAGGTCTGATGAATTGGATTATGATTCCAATGTAATAAATTATAAACACGGAATATTAGTGTTTGAGTCTTTTGTATTATATATATATATATATATATATATATATATATATATCATACTTATTATAAAACCCAGGGTGTGTGTGTGTGTGTCTGTACGTTTATATATTGGATCGGATTTCCTACATTTTTCACCCGATTTCAACAAAACTTCACAGGACTACGTAAAATTACCTTGCGGTGGTTCTGACAGCACCAAAAATTGGAAAAACACAATTGTTTTTGCACGAAATCAATTTGAAAAAACGATTAAGAGGCATCGCTGTCGCAAGAATGAAAGTGGGGGACAACTCATTGAGTTATTATTATTAGGTTGGTGCAAAAATAATGACGGTTTTTGACGTATTCTTTAACGTCAAAAACCGTCATTATTTTTGCACCAACCTAATAATTCACCTGAATGTCTGCTATGACAATAACGATAGAGCGGGGAGAGGCTAGTAAGTTTTCGTCGGCCGAGGAAGGGGTTGTAGGTTGGAAAACAGTTAACTACAAGGCCAGGTAAACGCTTCTGAACTTGATCGAGACTGCAAAAATTGTATTATTAATAAATTTACTTAGTTGTGCTTATGCATGCACACGGATTTGCTTGTTAATTCGTTTCAAAAACCGTCATTATTTTTGCACCAACCTAATATAAAACCCAGCTTGTTTGTGTGTGTGTGTGTTCATTTATATATGGGTTCGGATTTCCTACATTTTTCAACCGATTTCAATAAAACTTCACTTTTTTTTTTTGGCAGGTAGTGTTTCTTATTGTCTTGCACACTTTTTTACATTCAGAATGCTTTAAAAATTCCATTTACAAGACAATTCTTTATAATAAAATTCTATTCAATCAGTAGACTTATAACGATTGAAAACAATGTTTTTGTTTGAGTTTGGGCTTGACCAATTCGTAAAAAAACAAAACAAAACAAAAAAAAAAAACTAATTAAGACATGCGTGTCCATCAACCTTGAACAATAATCTTTGTCAGTTTTATTTTTCAGTCTTTATGATGGTCGATACTTGATCTATCTCTTACTGTTACATCCCCGGGCAACACCGGGCTCTACTGCTAGTATATATATATATATATATAATATATATATATATATATATATATACCAGATTATAAGATTACTGAAGATTTGCATAGAGTACTATACTGAAGTGATATGAAAATTAGATATATTTTTGATATAAACAATTTTTTAAATCCTGTAATGAGTGTAGTGGTAATTGTTAGATTGGCTGTTTCCTTATAAGGAAACATTTGGCATCCATTGACTGAGCATTTAGTATTAATGTCAGTTGAAATTTATAAAATCTTTTTTATTAAAACAGTTTTATCAGGAAATTAGACTGTAGGAAATTTAAACATTTCTGAGTCCAGTTTCTGATGTTTATTTGCATGTTAGTCCAGACAAAATGACTAACGTCCTGGGTATGATGGTAAACTACATCCGCGTCATGGGTACGGCGATAAACTGCATCCAACAGCAAGGTCTCAGATAATGTTTTCAAAAAAATAATGTTGCCAGCTCTGTTTTTGAAACAATAATGTTGCCAGCTCTACGTGTTTTTGTAAAGGAATAATGTTGCCAGCTCTACGTGTTTTTGTAAAGGAATAATGTTGCCAGCTCTACGTGTTTTTGTAAAGGGATAATGTTGCCAGCTCTACGTGTTTTTGTAAAGGAATAATGTTGCCAGCTCTACGTGTTTTTGTAAAGGAATAATGTTGCCAGCTCTACGTGTTTTTGTAAAGGAATAATGTTGCCAGCTCTACGTTTTTTGAAACAATAATGTTGCCAGCTCTACGTTTTTTTTTTTTTTTTTTTTTTTGAAACAATAATGTTGCCAGCTATACATTTTTTATTCCATACAAAATAGGCATTTAAAATTCATATAAACTGGATTTGGCATTAAATAACCCACAGTCGTTGATATGCCATAAAACCCAAACAAACAAACAAACAAAATGACTAGTTTGACTGTAGCTTGAAGTCCTAGATGCAAGAGGTTTTGAAAGTTTGTTAATGTGCAGAATTCTATGCATTTTTGAGCCTCATTCCTTATAGTGATATCAACAGATGTCCCTGGAAAAGATCAACTAGGTCCTGTTTCTACAGGGAGACTTTGACCACTTCCTGAATCTGTTTGGAAATGAGAGAAATTCAGGCTTTTTTATCGTTATCGTTAGGTTTTGAGCTGAATTGTTAACAGCTTCATATTTTTTTAAATGTATGACATTCTGTTACAATATCCATCCATTGGTGTATGTCTGCTGCTGTAGCATACACACCTTTTTGCAAGTTGCCATTGTATATCCTGTTGGAAAATTCCACCACTCACTCAAGTCCATGTCTTCAGCTAAGGAGATGAGTATCCTTGTTATATGTATGCAAAGTTTATTGCTCCACAATTGCTTATAGACCTTGTCACACAGTTTATTTCTAGAAGAGCTTTCATTTTTCAGAGTAGCTGTGAAGGTTTCATATTGCTGAGACCTAAACATGTAGGTGTCTTTTTTGGGGGTTTGCCTAGTGATGACATTCTTTAATGTGTCATATGGTTTCTCCTCTGGCATATATACCAGTAAATCTACCAATTCTGTTGCAATATCATGGGGAAGCTTCTCCACCATATATGTGTATTTAGTATGTTGTGACATGATCTCCTTGGCATTGAAAATTGCCTGTAGTTGGAAGAGCCAAATTTGTACATTTGTAGTGTTGTATACAGGCAGATTTAAAGTCAGTGTGGCTTCTGTAGGATCGTTGTTTAATTTTTTAGCCATTGTTTTGACGTTGTCATGGTTTCAGAAATGTTCTAATGTCAAGTTATTGACATTTGTGTGAAGTCAGTGTCTGGCAATGATAAATGTGTGTAAAGGCATCAGAAGGTTGGTTTTCATCATTGAGGTCACCATTTGTAGGAAATTCTGTCATATAGATTTTTTATGTTAAAAATCTGAACACCTGAGGTCCAAACAATAACAAAGTAAAAATAAAGAAAACCTGAGAATCTCTGTTAAATAAATCATTTGTATTGACAAACATATGTAAATGAATTCAAAAGAGTCATAAAAGAGTAAAAATAATCTAGTTAGTCCATGGTAAAAAGATTAACTTTCTCTGCTGTTGGAGATGACTCATTTGGAATCATTGACACCTGTTTCTTTCAGCACATGCTGGGGGAAGGTAAAATGCTATGTAGCCATATATATTGTGTTTGAATGGCTTGAAGATAGTCACATCTCTTGAAAGTTGAAATCTGCTGGTTTTATAATAAATTTTTTCCGAAAGTAGACTCAAGAAAAATAAGGTTTTAGTTTTCTCTGATTGGTCAAATATTTTGAACCTACAGACTTTGTTTTAAACAATGTGTGTTGTATTGTGGAATTTTTTGGCATGTTTGTAATATTGTCTATTATTGATCGAGTAGAAAATAATGTTTGGGTGTGTTCAATATGGTTTGGGCTGTTTGGAAATTTATGTTTTGGTATCGTTTTCCGTTTTATTTTCCTTCATACTGCGGTTTTGAATTTGGTTTCTAATTTCGTATTTTTGCTTTCTAACAAAGCCATTTATTTTAGCATTTCTAGTCGATATCTGATTTCATTTGAGATTGATAAATTTGCAACTTATTCTGTTCAACTCGCAATTTCTCATGTATTTCATGTCCAAACTTAAAAATATTCAAATGGTTGAAAAAAAATATAATAATCTTTCTAATTATGTAATTTGTATGTGCTTTAATTCATTGAATTATTTTTTTTACAGCAAATTAAAACAGTATTTTGCTCTGAACAGCTGAAAAAATGCATTTTTTTTTTTTCTTTTTTTTTCTTGAGACTAAATTTTACATGTTACTTTGTTTTGCAAAATCTTTATCAATATTTGTGAAATTGTACACTCATTAGAAGACACCTAAAACTACAACCAGGGAGATGTTCATTTCTTCTTTGACCTGTGGAAAAAATTATCAAGTAAGCAGCAAAAAAAGAAAAAAAAAAATAGCAACAGATAATAATAAATAAATATGTGATAAAAGAACTTTCAAATTGTTGAAACTACTGTCTGACACTTGATTTCGATTAAAGTTTATTTGTTTTGAATAAATTGTCAACTATAGATAACTGCCATATTTATTTAACAAATTGGTAAAATATGAAAGAAATTGTCGCATAAACTATCTGTATTTGTGTCTTTGGACAACACATTTTGTAATGGCCAGTGATAGATGGACCAATACTATTTATATTAACAATATTTCCAACATACAGGATTCAAGTAAACAACAATAACTCCAAATTGTTAATCAACAAATATATATTGAAATAACATACAAGAACAGGCATGCAATAAAATTGTGTTCAATGTATAGATTAAGAGAAAGAAGTTGTTCCCTTTTAACTGTAGATTGATTTGTAATTAATTTTTTGAAGAAAGTTCTCTTGAGAGAAAAATATTCAGAAATCAATATTAGAGCAAAGTTTGCATATTAAGAATAAACACAAGAATACAATTAATTAAAAATGTGTTGTGTTATAGAATAGTTTGAATCAACAGAGTTCTGGTTGATTGTACTTGGCAAAGTCACAGAGAGAAAATGTAAGTTTGTAGTTACAAAATTCTGTGTCTGTGTGTGTGCATTGAGCAAGATCGTGGATTTGTGTTGATGGCTGGGATTTTACTGACGACTTGTGAAAAGTCGCCCCTTTTAAGAAAAAAGGGTAGGCTCCCACAGAAACGCAGGAAAACTTAATCTTGCATTAAAAATATGTGATTGGTTAAAAATTAACCAATCATTACACCCATACTAACAGAACAGGCAAGCAAGCTCAAAACCAAAGGATTCAAAGAAACGACTGCGATGGCTAAATTGTCCTATATAAAGGTAGTAGTGATTTATTAGCCAATCACAGGCAAATAAAATGTGGGCGTAGAAAAACAGCAATCGCTACAATTTGATAGAGAAAAATAAAATGATATAGCGCTTCAGAAATTAGTTTATGATGTGGCTTTTAAAAAGCAAAAAAATTGAAACCCTTTGTAGTGGACGCCTACATACACCATGCCCACAAATTACTCAACAGTAATTGGATGGAAAATAAACAATACGTTTTGTACAGACAATTTACACATCGCACAAGCCACATAAAAATTTCTCGTGTTTTTGCTTCACCAAACTAGCTATAGAAAAAAATCAACGATTGGTTGATTTCTGGCCAATCACATTAAATGACACTTTCTTCAATATCCTTCCCGCGTTTGTTCCTGGAGCCACCTTACATCTATATAAAGTAGAAATTAAAGAAATAACTTCAGTAGATTATAAATTTTCACAACCTAAACCACGTACGTGTATATTCAATTTTCTACTCACAAACACACACAGATATAAACTACACTCACACAACACGGTGTACTGTCTGTTTACAAGCCAAGTGAACTATTCGAACTATATCATTCTTCTGCACAAATATTTCAACTTTCAAACTCAAACATTCTTAAACTACCAACAAATTTAAACAAAAGACGTTATTACAACATACATTTGTTCTTCACACAATACAAGGGAAACCACTTCGTGTGACTTAATCTTTATTGTTATTAACAGAATTATATGTACTAGCAATAGAGCCCGGTGTTACCCGGGGATCGACCATCATAAAGACTGAAAAATAAAATTGACAAAGATTATTGTTTAAGGTTGACGGACACGCATGTTTTAATTAGTGTTTTGTTTTGTTTTTTGTTTTTTTTTTGTTTTTTTTTTAGGAATATATGAGTCTACCGATTGAATAGAATTTTATTATAAAGAATTGTCTTGCAAAAGGAATTTTTAAAGCATTTTGAATGTAAAAATAAAGAAAAAAGTGTGCAAGGCAATAAGAAACACTACCTGCCAAAAAAAAGTGAAGTTTTGTTGAAATCGGTTGAAAAATGTAGGAAATCTGATCCCATATATAAACGAACATACGCACACACACAAACGACCTGGGTTTTACTTTTATAATACGTATAAATTGATATGAGTTGTCCCCCTTTCATTCTCGTGATGCCTCTTAATCGTGTTTTCAAATTGATTTCGTGCAAAAACAATTGTGTTTTTCCAATTTTGGGCACTGTAAGAACCACCGCAAGGTAATTTTACGTAGTCCTGTGAAGTTTTGTTGAAATTGGTTGAAAAATGTAGGAAATCCGATCCAATATATAAACGTACACACACACACAATCTGCGTTTTATAATAAAAAGATGCTTGTTTTAATACATGCTTCCTTGTTGATTTTCATTGATCTCTCGTCATTCATTTTTGTGTTTTCTTTACAAATTTAAAGTGGAGTGTTAAAACGCAACCTTGATCAAAAAACCCTTCTGATTCTTTTCTAACCAACACCATTAACTACCCCACACCTTCATGTAATTAAAAATACGGCAATACTTTTCTGGTACGCGTACACCAGTTGACTGTTATTGGGGTTTTGCAAATAAATTTCTTTTAAACAAGGAAAACATACAAGAACATAAATTTCTTTTAAACAAGGAAAATCAATGAGTTACTTTTTTCCCTAATTTTAAATTTTTATTTTTATTTTTTATCTAGTGAATAAAAAAATAATTAAAAGCTTTTTATTTCATTTTAATGTGTAGATTTCTAAATGTGCGACTATCACCTGTTCTTTTTTAGATACACATTTTAAAACAGAAATTAAAAACTATTTTAATCATTTTAACCCTAATTCGCTAGATACAAGTAAAAAAGTAAAAACTTAAAAACCATAAAGATATTTGTAAAAGTAAAATGAATTAATTTTCCTTGTTTAGAAGAATTTTAGGCAGAACACAACAGTAACAAAAACCCACTGAACACTAGTGGCTAAAAAAGAATAATTTTTACTTTGAGTTTTAAAAAAATGACTTGCAGTTTTGAAAATATATACATTTTAAAACTGAGATTAAAACTTTACTTTTTTAATATCTAATTTTACGTGTATTCGCTAGATAGAAAGTATAGAAAACAGAGACTCTCCCTCACATATCTGGAAGTGGAAATATACACATCTTAAAAGTGAAATTAAGAACTATTTTTAAATTATTCTTAATATGTAATTTAGATACATAGCCTAGGTAAAAAAAAAATTATTTATAAAAAAAAAAAAAAAATCTTCATTCATTTTTCTTGTTTACAACGAAATAATCGTGATTGGCGTAATAATGGCTCTTCTTACAAAAATCCAACTTCATAACATTTTTAACATTTAAGACGAAACTGGCAACTATTTTTTTTAAATTTTTACACGCTATTTTGTTAACTTAATTTTATTTTTATCACAATTTATTTTTATTTTTTGTCAAAACTGAAGCCAATATGTCGTATTTCCTTTTTTTCATCATTTCTTTTGAAAACAAATAGATTTCACATCTATTTCCTAAAAAACTAGTCAATTAAATGTTTTTGAAACATATTTTTGTTCAATCTTTTTCTCTTGCAATGGTTTAAATGCTGATAA
Organism: Acanthosepion lycidas; assembly: GCA_963932145.1. Lineage (NCBI taxonomy): Eukaryota > Metazoa > Mollusca > Cephalopoda > Sepiida > Sepiidae > Acanthosepion > Acanthosepion lycidas. The sequence continues at coordinate 48,524,185 of OZ010597.1, read as the reverse complement.
AATTTAATTTTATTAACATCTAAAGTCTTTTTCAAGTGTTTCTTTAGATATGGTCACTCAGTAGTGATATAAAAACGAACCAAAATCGTTCAGTTTCGTAAAAAATTTCGATGCAGTTTTACGATGTGAAGATGAAACCGAAAAAAAGTCAGTTTTTCGGTTAAACCACACATCATGTAATTGTATTGGAAATAGCGTTTCTTTCCTATAGGATTTATTTCTAAAGTTCAATAAATATTATAGCTTCTTCTATAGGAGTTTCCTTCCAAATTTTTTTTGTTTTTTTTGGTAGTATGGAGAGTTAGCAGCTTGATTATATAACTTTTTCTCTTCTAGTTACATTTGCTGCCCATTGTTGTTGTTAATAATATTTGGAAGTCTTTAAAGTGATGGGGTTTTTGTTATTTGGTAAAGTTCTTTGTGGTTTTTCTAGCACCAGTCTATATAGGATCTGATGAAGGATCATCTTTAAGATTTATTTATTTTTAATCTATTTTTAGTCAATGTTAAGAAAACGGTGCAGATGATAATTAAACATCTCTGAATGAATTGGACAGCATGCATGACAACCATATGAAAGTCTAGATCTCATGGAATATATTTCTATATTTTTAAAAATCATAAACCTTAAAATCAATAAGAAGTCAACATAAGTGAATTAATTTATCAAAATTGTATCATGTTGAAGCAAGGAAATAAACTTGAATTCTTTAGATGTCAGTTTGCACCATCTTTAGCACAAATTCATGGAGTCCCAGAAGTAATAAAAAATAAATTCATTACACTATTTATATTTTGACTATTGTCCTTATCTTTGTTGTTTCAGCTGTTGTGCCCTCTGGCTTTCCTCAGGTGTATATATCAATCTGGGTAACTTACCGGGAATTCTGAACCGAGTCCTTTATTTAATCTACAGGGGTAAAATGTTCTTGTTCCACTGCTCATATACCTTGTCTACTTCTTATTTAGTGCTGCTCAGTTATTGCTTGCCCAATTCAAGTGAGTGCATGTACACACTGCCCAACCCAGGGATTGAACTCACAATCACCATGTCACCAAATTTACATACCAACACTTTAATCCACTAGGCCATCGTCCTGTAGAACAATACCCTGAGACATAAACAATGGAACAAGAACAGTTTACTCCCATAGATTAAATAATGAGTTCAGTTCTGAATTTCCTGTTGGTTACCCAGATCTGTAATTTTCATGTTGGGCTCATCGTTTTGCTAACAACCATGCATTCAGTCTTCTTACATTTGATGTTTAGTCCTTTCTTCTTGTTTTTCTTCATTACTTTCTGTAGGAGTTCTGTTAGTTTCCTTTCCGTGTCTGCTATCATCATCGTGTCATCTGCATAACTTATGTTAAGATTGTGGCTGCCAATAATGAATCCTCGTAGAACTTCTAATTCTTTCAGAATGTCCTTGCAGTGTATGTTGAAAAGATGCATCCTTGTCTTACACCCCTTTTTATTTCTGAGTTAAATATTCAAAATTGTATAGCATAGTTGGATAAATTGTATAGCTGTTAATTTTGACTAACATAATCCAGAAACAGAAGCTGTTATAATTTATTTCATTTACTTTAGAAATGATCTCTAAGATCTAAAAAAGATAAGTCTTATCTGAATTCATGTAGCCATCAGTTTGTCTACATATAGATAGATATATCTAATATATAAAACTCAAAGTTTGCAACTCTGTCTGCTTGAAAATGGATTAGAACTGTGACATCAAATAAATGCAATTGAGGATTTATCTGTATAACCACTCAAACAGGAAATATGACATAAGTAATAATAGTTTAAAGTCAGACAAAAATTGTCCTGTTCTCTCAGCACTTAACAATTGAGACACCTCAGACATCAGGGACTGATCCTGACATTTTTATGTATGTAATGAATACATTTTTTTTTATTTTTTTTTTGTATAGGGACATCAGAATTAAGCAGAAAAAGAAATTTATCTATGTAGTGTCATTATAGATGAGGGGAAAATAAGACAAAAGATGCTTAGGAATAGTAAAAGTTGCCTTTCAGAAACTAAGCAAAATATTAAGAGGCAGGAAGGATATATTTAAAAACTAAGAGTGGACTAAATAAACGGTTTGGTTCAAAATTCCAATGTATATCACCTGAAGAAGGTTGGAGTGTACAATGGCTGAAAGATGAATATGGCAATAAAGATGAGGACAACAGTCTGAATGATGTAAATAGTGTAAATAAGTGTGTTAAGCAATATGAAGAAGAGACCTGAAGCAACAGAGATGTGGTCTTACTGATGAATACTAAGAATACTATGGACAGAAAATGTGAGCATTGAGGATTTTTTAAAGGAAATAAGAATTAACAATCAGAAAGATATAGCTGAAATTTCTGAGTTACATAATGAGGAAAGAAGGTATAGAGTATTTAACATTCCCAGGACAAGAAAATCAGGTAGAAACAGCAAGTAATCTACTTAATGGGTTTGTGTGAATGGATAGCAGTAAAAAGACAAATAAGAATGGCAATGGTCAAAGTTTAGTGAAAACAACTAAAATGAGAAAATTGTGGAGAACCTCACACACTCTCTCATACATAATTACATACATAAACAATGATTAAGTGCAATGTTTCTTGAATTCTGTAAAATTTCAGGAAAAATAACATTGTCAGCATTTTAAACTATTGGTGGCTTTCACTAAGGAAGATCATACATTTAAACAGTTTTGCTTTTGAAATTGGAAACATTCATAAAAAATTTTTATTTTTTTCAAATGAATAAATCTATATAATAAATATGAATGATAGTGTGCCACTGTGTTAAACTTTTCCAACTTTACTCCTATAAGTCATAGCCCAACATATCATACCATTTTGGAATCAGGCCAACTCTGTGAGCAAATTAAAAACATTCTGGGCCAGGTCTGGAATGGCAATCCTGAAATTTAGGCTTCCCAAGTTTCCATTACTGCGATTATTTTTCAGATATTTTTTTATGCAATTTTTTTTTTTATGACAAATATTTTTGTACAATAACAATTTTTATAACTTGGAAATAAATTTGAGAATAATCAAAATTAATTGCGAAAGTCACCCATGAAATAAAAATAATTGTATGGAAATAAGGACATGCGTACATAATGCAATACTTAAATGCAGTGTTCAATTTTAAATTCTTATGTAGTTTATTGTTCCCTCTTGCATATGGCAGCAATATGTCTCACAAAAAGAAATCTCTGCCAACAGAGGACCAGATTGCAATCAAAAAAAGCCAAAGCTGCAGCAAGGAAAAGAAAGTCCCATGCAAATGAAAACCCAGGTCAAACAGCAGCCAAGAGAGCTTCCAATGCTGAGAATATGCAAAGACTTAGACTCTCAAACTCCTGAACAAGCCGAAGACTCAATCAAGTGTTCTCCGCAGAATCTAGCTTAAATGCAGCTCAATAGAGCGTTTTTTAAGCTAGTTAGAAATAAATCCCACACAGATGTGTTAATCACACCATCATTACTAATAATATTATACCAAGACATTTTTTAATTATAAAAAATATTTTCTAAAAAATAAATCTTTCATAATATTTCTAAAGTATATGTTTTCTTTAGTGAAAGTAGCTGAGGTGCCTACTGCAAAAAATTTCCTTGAATCTTTTTAGTAATGTAACCCACCTTGTGATGACCATAAATCATGCAACCCACTGCTTGAAAAAGGTTCCTCTAAACCTTCACCAGGTTTATATAGTATAGTGATGACTTTGTAGGAATTTGTATAATAAATACTCCGATTTTGTTCAGACAAGTATCTTGATGTTGGTTCTTATAGTTATAATGTTTCATCCATTGTACCTTCTGGCCTTTTTCAGGTGTCTATTGTATTTGATAACCAAACCCTTTATTCAATCCATGGTTTAAAGCTCCAGGTTTCCGCTAGAAATTGTTCTATGAGACACGTGACCTTGTGTGCATAATTATTGGCATTTGTGAGTTTAATCCCCGAGTTGGAAATACAAAAAAAAAAGTCGTATTTACCACTTCAATGGATTGATTGATTAATTTTTTTTAATGTCTTATCAACCCTTTGTGGGTTTTTTAAAGCCAAAATACATTTTGGATATTAAGAATTTTTTTTTTTTTTTTTGTGACTGACAATTCTTTTAGAGGTAACAGTGATTTCTTTTTTTTTTTTTTTTTCCAGATACAAATCTTACTATTTAACCCTTAGCTTGAGGGAGAAGAGGTGGCTTTGGAATAATTCTGTTTGAATTTCTGGAATAAAGAGTTATTATTTGCATGCAGCCTATTGTCTTCATCTTTGTTGTTGTTATAATGTTTTGGCCATTGTGCCTACTAGATTTCATCATATAGCCTAGTGGATTGGTTCATGGATTTGGTGACATAGTAATTATGAGTTCAATCCCTGGACTGTGCAGCATGTACTTCAACTCTGTGATAATAACTACAAAGATGGGGACAATAGTCTGCATATAAATAATGTTAATCCTTTATCTAAAAAATTGTGAGGAAAGTTGATTATCTTTATCTGTTGCTCAGTGTAACCTGCTAATTTGATTAGCAAATAAAAAAGAACATATTTCTCTTTATCCCCAAATTTTAAATTTTGAAAAAGAAACCACATCTCATATGCCCTTGTGGATCAAAGCTAAGTGACCTTTTGTTGGCTGATAATGTCTAGTGTCTTTTGTGATAAATAGTCCAAATGTTATTCATTTACAGTCGTCATTAATCTTACTCCATATAGTGTAATGGATAACTGTTCAGAATGAGAAATTATCAACCTGAGTTCAAATTACATTTGCATTCATTACATTCACTTACATGCAAATGGGTTTAATAGAGGTATGTTCATGAATTTGCTGAAAAAAGAGCATAGCAAATGCTCCAAACTTGAAAAAAGCAAAGTTTTATCATTAAAATGTTTGTTATTATTAAAAGGAAATACCAAAGTATTATTTTTATTAAATTTTTGAATACTTTCTAGCATGTTAGAAATTTTGATTAAAAATCTTTTTCTTGTGTCAATGGGGACAGCAAAGATCAGTATTAGGAAATTTAGTGCCTTTTTCTCAGTAAAAAAAACATTGATTTCGAAATTCTTGCAAAAATTAAATAATTGTCAGATTTTAATGAAACTTTCAGGACTTATTCACAAATGAATGAAATTATTTTAGAATTTTTTTTTTTTTTTTTTTTGTTACATCTGTTACTCCCACTTTACTTAATAACATTTTGAGAAATTAAATTGTCCAACTTTATATTATTTACAAGCAGGACTCCTTGAAGAATGTAAATCAAATTGTTTTTTTTTTCTTTTCAAATAGTGGCTCATTCACCGAAAATTTGCTATGAATCATAAAATAAAAAATGCAATCAAACTATGACATTATTTAATTAGAAAAGCTTTTAATTGTTTTTATGAATAAGTTATATTATGTATACTATTTTCTTAAAAAAATTATTTTTTCAATAAATAATGAAGTTTTACAAGAATCGTTTTTCTTTTTTTTTTCTTTTTTTAATTTTAAATCTCTTAAATTTCTATTTGTAATTTTAAATCTTTTAAATTTCTGCACCAATTTAGGTGATAGTTATTTGAATTTTTTTTATATGTATAAACATGCTGATTTACTATTATATGGTCAATCATACATGACATTATCAGAAAATAAGAGCAATAACTATAATAAATTTACAGCAAAAAAATATTTAAAATTCAATAAGACATTAGATTATGGAGAATATTTTCTTAAATTTTTACAATTGCTGCATATTTAAAAATTATATGTAAAGGGCACTCACATTAATTCAATTATTTTTTTAATGCCTAGACCCCACAAAAGAACAGCATTAGATATATAGCAATCTATCATCAAGCTGTCAAACCCACACTCACCTTAATTAAACAGGTACTTTTGGGTTAAAAAATTTTTTCCATATTCTAAGCTTAAAGTAAATAACAGTTTTTTTTTAAATCAGATTAATTATACTTTAAATCAGCTAATATTCCTCAAATAAAGTTTCAGAAAAGTATGGTTTATTTTTGGAAGATTTTTTTAATAAAGCCAATTACATTGCGATGAAAGAAGACTAATCAGCTATTTCATCAAAAAAAAAAAAAAACTCCTCCCAGGCTATTTAAAATTAGTTTTTTTTAAATACAGTAAAGTATTTTGCTTATTGGAAACATTAAATTTAATCTATTAGCTTGAAATTAAAACTAAAATAAAAGCTTCAAGAAAAATTTTTCATTTTTAAAAATTCATTTTAAACCTTAGGTATGGTGTTTTTTTTTTTTCTTTTTTCTTGTGTGTGTGTATGTTTTATTGGTGGTGTATAGTTTTAATAGTACAACTGGAAAGACCATTGGTATTATCAAAAGTTGTTAATGCGATATACATACGCAAAAAAATAATTCTTACAGTTCAAAATATGTTTTGGTTTTAAATAACCTACAAAGTTTTGATCTGTATGGCACATTCCTTCAGAACAAAGCTGATCAACTTCCTATAACATGTGGCCCTTAACAGTTTTTCTCCCTTTGCTAAGGCACCCCCAACCACTGTTTCACCATCCATTCACACAAGCTTATCAGGTAAGTGACTGGTTGCCTTCCCCTATCTCTCTTTCCCTTAATATGCCTTGTGAGGGTTAAGTTTTCCTAGCCTTCCTTCCACATTTTGTGTCCAAGGAATTTCAGCTGTCTTTTCCTGATTCTGAGTATATGTTCTTTCTGTTGCCATTCTTTAAGACTTCCTGGTTGCTTCTTCACACCGTCCATGGAATTCTTAGTATCCTTCTGCAGAACAACATTTCTGCTACCTCCAGTTTTCTCCTCATCCATGGGGAGATTTTCCAACACTATTTTCTTTGTTTCTAACAAAATTTTTCTGTTTCTCAGCAGCTTGTTTAGCTTTTAGAATGCTTCTTTTACTTGTCCAACGAGTGTTCGGATGTTGGTGTTGCATTCTCCACCCTCTGACCAAACATATTTAAACATTTGCACCTGCTTGATGTTGACATCTCCAATTTGTAACTCACATCTTGGGTTTTTTTGTTTTGTTTTTTCTCTCTTGCTGATCACCATAATTTTTGTTTTCTTGCTGTTGATGGTTAGTTCGTTCTTCTTGTTTTCTGCTACTACCCTGTCTAGGAGGTTCTGTAGTTTTCTTTCCATGTGAGATATCAACGCAGTGTCATTTGTATATCTTGTATTGATTACATCCACTGATAATAAATCCTGGTTGGGGTCTCTGGTTCTCTGGGGAGAAGAGATCTCCTTGTCTCATGCTCCTTTCTATTTTTGTGTAGCTACTCAGTTCATTTCTCATCTGTATTCAGGCAGTTTGCTTGCAATATAAGTTCTGGATTATTCTAAAATCTTTTCCAAATGGATTGAGAGCCGTACTTTGTCAAATGCCTTTGCATAATCTCTAAAACATAAGTGCACATTCTTCTGCATTTGTATTACTCTCTCTCTCACTAATGCCAGCCAAGTTGGATCTGTCCACATGGTTGGAATTGGTATTGGCTTTAGAGTAAGTCAGTGGTTAAGAAACAGTGCTGCAAAAACTGTGGGCTTTTCCTGATTGGTCTGACCAAGGTTATTTTGGGTGGCATTCAGGAAGTGGGTGGGTGTTTGTGTAGCTGGACAAAATTAGTCTGTTTTTGTCATATGGGCTGTGGATATCAAAGTGAGCACTTACATTTGAATTAAAGAATTGGAATTCTGACAAAGATCCGCAAAAGAACAATTTTCAGTTCACACAAAAATATATCAATATAGATATTTAGTATGAACTCAAATGTTTTCTGAATGTGGGGATGATGTAACAGTTCACAGCTTGAAAAAAGAAATCAGCAAGCCAAATTTGAACTCTGACCTAGTTCATTGCATTCACTTTCACACAAATAGCCTTAAGAAAGGTATAAATCCATCTCTTATCCCTCTCCCCAGCTATGGGTTTAATAGTAGAGTAGACTGGGCTCTCTAGCTATTGTTGGTAACCTGTTTAGAAGAAGGTCAAATTCAAGACCAGCCTGAAGAGTGATGGACTCTGTCAGGAGACCTTACTTGAAAAACATTTATTGCTGTTATGACTGCAGTACATGTGGTGTCCCAATGACCCTAATGATTTATGGGGCGTGTGTATAAAGAAAATTCAGAATTTCTGAGCTAAACAAAAGAGAAAAAAGGGAGTGTGAATAAACTCTCCTATTTTTGATATATAAAAAAATGTCACTTTTCTTTTAATGATTTTGCTGAATTCCTGATTGAAATATATGCTGACTGGAATGATTGCGAATTGTATGCAATGTTGTTTTTCCACTCTGTCAAATAAAGCTAATGATTAAGTAAGATAAATTTATTCAGAGAAAATCCTTACATATTAAATTCTTTTCAGGTAGACATTCCTTTTTTCTTCTTAAAGAGACTTTTCAGTCAAAAAGAAAGTTGACAAAGTGGAAAGATTATATTGAATCATTTATTTTTATATATATAT